>CM064886.1:25649762-26249762 GCA_030347415.2 Decapterus maruadsi
TACAATTGTGATCGACAAACAGCAGGGTTGTGATGTAGCGTGATCGTTTTATTTTTGTTTAACTCGGCCCCATTACGAACACATTACGGGTTGTTCAAGTATAAACAAGGCGCTCGATACTTCATTATTTCTATGTTAAACTGAGGTTTCGTAATATTGCTAGTCATGCAAACATGCAATGCACCGTGTTCATAGAGGTCAGGAGAGAAACCATGTCACCTGAGTAACTTTAACATTAACAAAACACACTATACTCTATACCCGCGTTGTGGTTAATCATTACAGTATTTAGATGTGTCACACAAAAGAAGGTTTAAATGCTGAAGAATGAGTTGGAGGGGTAAAAGAGGTGTTTGTGGGGGTGGAAAAAAGAGATGTTATTGTTTACATACCACATGCCAATACAAAAACTATCAGTGGATTATCCTCCTGATTAATGAGACTTTGAGAAATACAATTTGATGCCGAGTGAGAAGTAATTTTAATCTATAACTAAACAATGATTTGCAATTTGTTTTTGTTTATATCTTAAAAGGATGCAGATCTAGTTGTAGTTATTTAGGTGTGTATTTTCTTCTTCTTCCTTTTTTATTCATTCTGGGACTTTGAAAATGAATGAATTAATGGATTTTCTTTTGGTGAATATGCTGTAACTCTTTTCATTGTCTCTGTTGGATTTAATGTGCACCCCAGGAGGAATGGTCTTCATCTCAATGAAGACTAATGGGGATCCAAAATAAACAATAAACAATGATGCAATGGATCTTCATGGCATTACTTTCTTGCATCCATATTATTCAAGTTGGACAAAGGCAGAAGAAAGAGGGAAGTAGAGAAAAGATGGAGAGGCTGCGGGATACCTCCTACAATGCAACAGTAAATAAGACAGTGGCAGCTGTATAAAACAGTAGGTTGCATTAATAAGTACGTTACTGTTGTGCAAACGCGTTACAATTTAAGACGATGACGGTTAGTTACAAGTCTTCATGCTACATAACAAACAACACTTCAATGTTGCTTCGTCTGCTGATTCAGTCGGTTAGACGGGGCTGACAGTCCTTTCTGCTGACATTAACTACCACCGACACGTCAAAGACACCCGGTTGAACTTATCGATCCATCTATACGTGATCATAGAGGAAGCGATATCTGCTTTGTTGACAAAATTTGATATTAGCTTCGGTTAGCCTCCGCTCGTTAGCAAGCTCATTATGCCGGAAGGGTTAGCGGTGACTACGCTGCGTTTATTGTCAACATACAAGTGGCTTAAATATCAACCAAATGTGCTATTATCACTTCGACTCCAAACCTAATGTCTTAAGAGCAAGATATCTAACAAAAAGGGGGTCACTTACAGTTTGTAGCAGCTTGTCAGCAGCGACCGTTTCCTGTATCCTCTGATTTCCGGTTCTCCGCCCGCAGCCGCCCCTTCAAAATAAAACGACATGTTATCCTCAACGCCTTGCTATCCTTTACAGTCTATGGTTATCCTATATAAAAATAAAATAAAAATTGATTGAAAATTAGAATAATAATATTATTCATAATAATAAAAACATCTACACCCATAAAGTGAGTATCTTTTAACGATATTCATTAAATTGACAGTTTATTATTATGAAATTCAATTTAGACAGTATTTAGCCTACTTGATAATGATGAAAAACTATTTTTGCATGTGGTGTGTCACTTTTTTTTTTACTAATGAAATAGATTAGCCTACTTGTTATCATAGCAATATCTATTTATAAAAGAGTGTCATAGAGAATTTTAAACACCCAGAGTGCTACTTTTTTCCCACTTTTTTCTGCTTTTACTTTGTTGAGGATAGCTACAGCTGGTGGTGGTTCAGTGCAGGTAACCAAATATATTTACTTATATGTACTTAATTACAGTTTAGCGGAACAGTATATTTGAATATTTTCATTGTCACTGCGTAGCACATTTACTCCACTATAGATCAGCAATAATGTATTACATGTTAATGCATCAAAATCTACAGTAGTTTAGTGAACTAATTTCTTAACTTTATACTTGAGTGTCACATTAAATGCACAAGTATTTTTACTTCTAGTTTTTCTTATTTACAGGATCTGAATATTTCTACTGCAGCACTGCTGCTAACATCCTTCTCTTATATCAGTATCTGCCTGAACAGAGAGATGTGATCTGGACAGATTTATCTGATTTTCCCTATTCGAATTTGGCTTTTTTGATTTTGCAGGTTGTTGGTTCTGCACATGAGGATCACTTCTGAGATTCATCAAGAGAAAAAAAAAGAGCAGTTTCTTCTATGCATTTGTCATATTCATGCTTAGATCTTAAGACTAAAATGCAGAGCAGCATGATCAGAATGCACGCATGGCCCTCTGAAGTATTGGATGTCCTTATGTGAGAATTGTGAAGCCCAGTGGGAGCTCCGCTTCTTTCTTCGTTTCTCTTTTCACGGTGCATCACTGAGGTATTTCCACTTGTTCTGGGAAAGGCGCAGCATCATTAGAAATGCAACAGAGACCACCCAGGCACACACTAGAACGCCGATACCATTACATTTATCTCACCAAATTGTGCAGGGCAGAAAGAATTTCTGTGATAAGGCAAGGCCCAATCCCTGGGGAAACCATATTGTCCAATTAGACGAGGGTAATCTGATAATTGAGGGATCAAACTGTGACTTGGGAGTTTGCACAGATGCTGATGCAACACAGGGGCTGTTTGTCTATGTAAACATCAACTTAAAGCAATGACGCTGGAAGATTTCAATCTGGGTTTGTTCTCTTCGGTCCAGCCTTTCTGCCAGTGAATGAGAACATCAGTGGCATATCACACCAACTGTGGAATCTGCAAATCAGCAAGCAATTTGGTTCATTATACGTGTCATGTTTTGAGATAGTATGATGTAATTTATGGGAATCATTTGTTATTTATTTATTTGTGCACAGTCATATGAAATTTATTCAGCTTTTTTTCTTTTTTTTGACATTTTACAGTGCAGAACAACAAGAGCCACATATGGGAGCCTTTTGTTAATTGACTATTTCAACACTTTGGAAACACTTTTATGCTTTGTTGCCAAAGATTTACATGAGAAGATCAATACCACTCTCATATTTGGCTATTGAGTGTGAAGGTGATGCCAGGAGCTGTTTAGCTTAGCTTAGCTTAAAGACCGGAAACGGAGGGGGGGAAACACTCAGCCTGGTTTTGTCCAGGGGTAACCCACACTAAAGCTCACTAATTAATGCATTATGTCTCATTTGCTTAATCTCTACCAAAAACTGATACATAAAAAAAAAGCTGTGGCTTTATGTGGGATCTTGTTCTGCACAATTTCCTTGGCAGCAGAGTGGAGTGCAGTTGTGGCTGTTGCTGTTTCCAGTCTTTTTTGGCCAAGCTGAGATAACTGTTTTCTGGAGGTAGCCTAGTGGGGATGGTATCAATCTCCTCATCTAGCTCGGCTCAAAAAAATGCACATTAACCAAATTGTTGCACCCCACTTTTCCGCCACCGCATTGTCTACAGACGGTATTTTCATTTCTCAAAGAAGTTGTGTTTTTAAATAGAACAGGATTTCTGAGCAGGTGTCCCAGGTGTGCTCCTGAGCGACAGTGCTGGTGCCTTGATCCTTACTGTGACCCCCTGCAACCCCCAGGCCTCTGTAATCCACATCCCGTAATGGCACATGCTGCGCTGGCACCATTGCTCATCCCCTGAACCCTATTGTTCATTGTTTGTCTTCTCCAGTTTTTTCCCATGGGCCCCTGGCCAGTGAGAGGAAAAGGTCACTGTAAATATTGCACTGAAATCCTCCCTCCCTCCCATAGAGCTCCTGAAGATGGAACAGGCGACCAGTGGGTGAGCACTTCCTTCCTGCGCAGGGCATTTCAACTGTAAGACATCAAACAAGTATGAATCCCTCAATGTCAAAAGATCGCTGCAGTGAGATCATGTGGACAGTGTTGACATTACGATAACCTGGGCAGGTCTCTGCTCTTTGTAAAGCAACGTCAGATAGTGTAATATCTATATATGTGGCTTCATGTGTCAATAAAAAGCTGCAGTTTATCTTCACACGCTGTTTTTTTCCTCAGTTACTTCATCTGTCTCACACCTGATTGGTCAGTTTCTATAAGAAATTATGTGTTTTTAATGACTCGACATGAATTTCAGACCCTGCCTTTATTTCGCGTCTCATAAAACACACAAAATATGGATTCCAGGGGAAATTAAGTGAGGCTTAGGAACCCCTGACCCATGAATGGCTAATCACTAGCCTGTAGCGCTGTTGTTAATATAAGACAAGGAGATTTTAAATAAACCCCCCGATATTTGGGTTTGTTTTGCTTCTGAGTGGCGCTCCGTCTCCCGCTGCTCCCACTTTCCCGGAGGAGTCCGGTTCCCTGGGCTCACATTTTGGGCTCCGGAAATCCAGGCCTGTGCCAGGCTTAGCTTGGAAAAGCATCCAGATGAACACAATGGAAGCGGGAGAGTTAAGGGGAACAGTGAGCCTTTCAGTCTGAGTGCTGACACATTACTCGACACAGTGGCTGGATAACATACTGTAACAGATGAAAGGCACAGGAATGATTTTACAACAAGGTGGCAAAAAAAGGGGAAAAAAAATGCACCTGTAATAATAATATCTCCTGTATGATCTTGTTTCGGTTCACCTGGACATATCTGGCTTTACAGGTAGTTTAGGTTTTAACTCAGGCTCAGGTTTCAAGATATCTGCTGACATGGCAATAGAACAGAGATTAATAAAATTTCATGTGCTGCTCACAGTGTTGATGTAAGACACTGAAATATTAACAGCAGATTATTTTTCCATAGAAAAGTCACACAGACAGACTTCACACGGACTGTCACAAG
This sequence comes from Decapterus maruadsi, assembly GCA_030347415.2. Classification (NCBI taxonomy): domain Eukaryota; kingdom Metazoa; phylum Chordata; class Actinopteri; order Carangiformes; family Carangidae; genus Decapterus; species Decapterus maruadsi. The sequence goes on from CM064886.1 coordinate 25,654,635, forward strand.
ATCTGTTGATAAAGGCAGTAAAACAATGGCACTTACAGTCTTATCAACTACATTTAAGTCTTTTTATGTCTTACTTACACTGCCACACACAGAGGAAGCAAGTTAATGTATTATTATACAGTATATGTTCCCTACTGACATCTCCAAACAAAGCCAGGAGCTGAGTACCAGGCTGCAGATCCTCTGGTTAAATTAATGGATGACCTGCTACCACCTCATACTGCCACCTCTATTCGTCACTATGGACACACGCTCTGTATTGTCACTAGGGCTTTGAGGGCTTTGATGACGTGCAGAGAAGTTTTTATTCTCCCTTTACACATAAACTACCCATTGTTTAAACTGCTATATTAACAATGGATCAAACTTACTACGTACACTGTGAAAAGTCCCTCAGAGAATTACCACCAGGCAGTTACCGTCAGTTCTGTGGACGGCTTTGCACAATCTGCCCAGCATCAAACAGCAGGCGGACAAATAATAAAATACTGCTCTGCTCACTGTGTAAAGTCATTAATTGTTGACATATTTGCCGAATCAGCTTGTCAGGGACTTGGACAACAAAATTCATAAAGATGAAGGATATTTTGTTTTTCTCCACCCAGTTACATTATACCAATATGTTGCAGGCTTTGAAACCAGCATTACACTGTTGTGCATCGGGGATGAATTTAGAGAACAAGATAATCTATGAGTTAAAAATGTAAAGAAATATATATATTAGGAGAATGATAGACATGAATGCATCGAAGTTGTAAGGAAGGAAGCAGGACACAGTGTTTCTAAAATTGTATCTGCAGACGTGCTGCATGTAGAGTAACTCTGACACTTAACATTTTGAAATGCTTTAAGCTCCATGAGAGAAATTACATTACATCCTCCAAGCTGGACCAGTTCAACAAAAGACTTTCTGTGGGGGTGGTTATAGCTTCCACTAGAGGTAATTTGAGTGAAACAGCCCTTTAAGTATGAAACCATAGAGAAGATGGGAGAATTACAGCAGTTAGCAGGAAGAATCTGAAGAAAAGGAGTGGGTGTGAGAGGGTATAAAGGAGCATTTTCCCAAATATGTTCAGGCTTTTACCACCCAGGTTAACATAACATGTTCTTTTGCCTTCTCATAACACCATTCCTCCGGCCCCCCACCCCTCGACCCCCCAGGCTAGACAACAGGCTACTGTGTCTCAGGAGGCACAGTCAGGATCAGGATCGACCCTGAGCACTGTGGAGACTGAAACACGCTCTGGGAAAAAGTCTAGAAAGTGAAATAATAATTAAAAAAACAAAAACAAAAGATGGTGCTGAGGAGGTTAAAATAGAGCCGGGACGAGTTCCTCATGACACAAATTGTCTTCCAAAAAGCTTTGTTGTGTAATAATAATACCTCCTGACATTTTTTTTTTTTTTTTTTTTACCACGATACCTTCATCCCTCCTTGAATGAGTAACACGACTTTTGAGAGGAAACAGCTTTCATCCACAGGGGCCAGCTGAAGCCATCGATGCGTGCTGCGGTGTGTGTTCTGTCTTTGATGAGATGTGACAGGTCGGAGTGTGTTCATAACTGTGTTCATAACTGTTTGTGTTTATAAACAGGTGGACTTGGTTACAGCTGGGGGTTATTTGTACTCTGCAATGGGCCTGGGCCAATTGCAATCAGTGAGGAGAGCATAATAAAATCATACACTCGGCCGGCTGATGTTATACACTCCACTCAGGCTCTGTTGTCTGTCGTCATTGATCAGATGTTTTCAGTTTTTTCATTGGCATAATGCTGCCATATTTTTATTGGGAAGATTATATCCCTCTCTGAGACATTCCTACTGTAGATACATCACTTAATTTAATTTAACTGCAAAGTAATAGCTTATTATACAAAACCAACAAATAAACAAAACAAATGTTTGTTTTTTTGCTAAAATTTTCTACAAATACTTACAAAAAACTTGTTTTATTTGAACTGAATGTAAGTGGTTTATATTTTAATAACTTTTTTTTTTTTTAAAGGCAGGAGACGTAATGCCACAGAGTAATTGGAACAACAGGGGGCCTATTTAAAGGTATTAAAGAAATTAAGGGATTAAAGGATTAAAAAAATACCAAATCATGCAAACAGAAAATCAAATCAAAATGTTACTTTCCACTGTGTGAAAGGAAGAGAGGGTCTTAACTTGTACGAGCCCTCCAATGCAAGACATGGGATTTCTATCCCATGGATTCGCCCGTAAGGATTTGACACAGTCAATCGGCCTCAGTGAATATTAACTGGACTTAGTGTGCAGCAGAGTCGCTCTCAACTATGATTTCATAATATGTCTTCATTTCCTTTGTTAAATCAATGACAGTGAGGGTCCAGGCCTTGGCTGGCAGGCGGCCCTCACTCTGTCCTCAGCAGGATTTCTCTCTCCTCTCTCTCTGCTGAAGTCCAGAGACCTCCAGAAAAGTCTGATGTGGCTGCAGCCCAGAAGGGGGCGCCCAAGAATCTCATTTCTGAACTTGGCCTCTCCACTGAGAGCTTGTTTGCAGAGGAGGAGGAGAGGAAGAGATGTTCAGGGAGGGAGAGGTGAAACCTTTGTACAGAAGTTTAAAGGTGGGAAAATAGTAGTGAGAGGTTCAGTGACTGCAGGGTCGACATATACTGGTATCCCAGAATATCCTCTTTTTCCATGTCAGATGACTGGATTAATAATGCAAGGCATAACAACTGGATCAGAAAATGATCAGTAAGTAGGTATGAATTGATAAAAAAAAAGAGAAATGCTATAAATATTCACTTCTTTTTTATTTTATACAGATATGTGATTATAGCACTACACCATAGATTTAATTATGTGTGTTATATATTTTCGTGATACAAGAACCTGTCCAAAAACTAAATAAAATCATCGGAAATTGAAGAGAAAAAAAAGATTAAAATTGGGAAATGTTTTATGAAAAAACAGATTAGCTAAATTATGACAAGACCTAACAACAGCTTTGGGAATCCAGGCACAGTTTTAATAGATGCACTTATATAATATCTATGAGTAAATAGGCCGAATGTAGAAACGATAATAATACAGATCATCACAATTTATTTGTGAAGGACTTTAGCTACAGGAGAATAAACTCCAACAGAAGGGAAAATAATGTCCAATAAAAGTCCAATAAAGGCGAGTTACAAAGACATAATACAGTAAATAACAGAGATAAACAACTATAGAAAAACTTAAAGTCTGAAACTGAAAAAGAAAACAGACAATACAATAAAATTAGACACAGAGAAATAAAAATGATTAATGAGATCAATAAAATACAAAAAACTAAAGTAAACACCATTCAGATTTAATCTTAAACTATAAAGAGGTCGTATTTTTGGCAAAACTTCTTTGTCCATCCTCAGCATTAATAAATTAAATTGTAATTTGTCAGAAATAGTTGTTTTGATTTCATATTTGGTTTCACAACCGACCACTTTGCTTTAGGTTAAAAAAGAAAAAAGAAAAAAAAAGAGACATCTGACTTAATTTAGGAGCCACACAAATATACTGTTAAGAGTGTGTGTGTATATATGTACACAAATACAACATGTGTGTATACATTACAGTGTGTGTGTGTGGGTGGGTGGGGAGTTGAAGCAGAGACGCTGTTTGTAGTGAAAACAGTAAGAAAGAAGACACAGAGAGGAAGCTAAACACAGGCTGCTCTTTGAAGTGCAGAGCAGGGTGAAGCTATTGTGAACAGGTTACTTAACCAGCACAAACACCAGTCCCGTGTTAGCACAGCACATATCTGATAATCACGTCTGATAGTGTGTGATCTATGCTAAAGTACTGCATAAATAAAGCAGAGCAAACGTAATGTGGGGCTGGGGGTTGTGTGTTTTTTGAAGGGGGGGTTGGAGGGGGGGTTATATATAAATTGTGCCATTAATGGGGTGAAGGCACTGAGAGATTTCCCGTGTTAAGTGGGATGAGGTAGCGTGGCATACAGGAAGGGGAATAGCATGTGTGGGTTCAGTGGGTGGTGGTGGTGTTGGGGGGTGGAGGGGGGGATGTAAGGAAAACTATAGGATTGTGTATGTTGGAGAGGTGCGGAGAGCGCAGCGGTGCAAATTGAGGTCAGTTTCAGCCGAGTAGCCTTTTAGCTTTGATCCCTCAGCTGAACTGGATGAAAGACATCCTGCTTCCCTCACTGAGGAGGAGGAGGTAGGAGGAGGAGGAGGAGGAGGAGGAGGAGGAGGAGGAGGAGGAGGAGGTGGGAGGATGGGAGGTGGGGGGGTTCAGGGTTCTACCTGACAAATATGGTTTGATACGGCACAAACTGTTTCCTCTATTACACCGATAATCTCTGATTTTCATCTGTCTCGCTTCTCCTCTGGCCACAAAACCTCGCCCACGCTGCTCTCTAAACCGTCACCCTCTCCCTCCCTCCCTCCCCCTCACCCCCCCCTTTTCTTTCCTGCTAATATAAATCCTGATGAGCTTTATCAATGCTTTGTCTCTCTATCTGCTCTTCCCTGACTCCCTCTATCCTGTTGTTTTCCGTTACGGTGCATTCAAAATCTGAACTTTGATCCTCCCACGACCTGTCACACACACCGGGACCAGAAGCCTGGAGCGATCTGGTAGAGCTGGTACAGTGTGCAAGTGTGTGTGTGTGTGTGTGTGTGGCCTCCTTGTGTATTATGTGCAACCTGGTGCAAAAGGTTACAAGTTCATGTCAATCAGCGTGCCCGTGATTAAATAATAATTAACGGGATTATGCTGTTTGGACTTGACTCACTGCGTCACCAGTGTATCTTCATATTGTAACTAACACACTGACGGGAAATATGAGTGGATTTTTTCAGTGGAAGGTGAAAGAATCAGGTTGATTGATATGTTAATTACAGGAAAAAGTTAAGGTTACTACAACTTGTCAGTGTAATGTTTTCATCTCTTCATCTTTATTTCTGTTTCGACAACACTTGGTTCACCATAGTGATTTCTGGGAAGGTGCGATAGGGCAAGGAGCAGCAGCGTGATTAAACAGGTTAACACCAGGTCAGCCAAACTTATTTGGAAAAGGAAACAAAGGCAAAAAGAAAAAAAAATCCCCACAAACGCTCAATTTTTAAACATCTATCATGTCCTGGTTCAGATCAGATCGGATCCCACCCTACGTACCGCAGATCGACCAGGGGAGGCAACAAAACAAAGACAATAAAGTAGAAGCTTCACATGCTGAAAGTTTTAGTCTTGACTATTAAATATGGTATATTTATATAATCCTATACATGTAAAGCAGAATAGTCACATTCAGGACAGTGGGTGGTGCCGAGGTGAAGCTGCGAAATGGAAGCGAAGAAACAGATGACGTTGTTTAAATTCCCTTCAGCTCCTATGATCATCGGATGATCGGAGAGGCAGCCAACAGATCTGAGTGAAAGCACCGGAGAGCCGTGATGAGATAAAACAATATTTGTCTTTCCGCAACCTGTGAGAAAAGCGTCATTTAAACCTTCAAGTTTTGCATCCGAATTTTTTTTTTTAAAAAGTGAGTGCATTTTCCAGCCTGATGGTTGCTTCTTGACACGTTGAACTTCCAATGTTCCCTGTAGCCATTGTTCCTGTTTATCCAGAGATTAAAGGTGGACTGTGCTCATTCTTGAAGTTGAATACAATGTTTTGAGAGTATTTCTCTCCAACTAAAGCCAGTATTTTGAATCATGCATTAGCAACATTCATGTGGTTGCTAACTCAACGTCATTGACGGCTTTCTGGCTCATTTTAGCTCCAGACTCTTGTGCAGAATAAAATGTCATCATGTAAACTGTGCTGCCTGCATGAATGTTGTGAATGTGGACGGATCAATCTAAATATTGATATTATCGAAAACCACATACCACATGGGTATGGAAACCAGATCGATTCGAGCGCTGTAGGATCAATGGTAGTTTCAGTTTCCGTTTCTCTGTTGTAAGTTACCCACTAAAACAAAAAAAAAAGTGGTGTTCTGCATGTTACTTCTCTCCTCACTGCTGCTGCTGACCCATGTCATGTAAACCCTGTCATGTGAACCCTGACAGGCGTCAATCAATCAGTCAGAAAGCCAGAACAACACTAAGCTCGGTAGAGTGATGGACAAATGCCTTATGGACCTTTCACAAATGTCAGTGAAAATGCTGGAAACAAACGGCAATATATGCAAGAAAGTTGTTTCCAACTGTGTTTTAGCAATGATTTTTAGCTTTACTATCTTACATTTTTACCTTAATTAAACAGTTTTGGAGAAGCCTAATTGTGGTTATTTAATAAATTACCTGCTACAGGAAGAATGGAGGCTCTCTGCCTTCCACCTAGCGTCTCTTGGCAAAATCAGAGCCCCAATGTCCCAGCGGCACCGCGACACAAACCCTGTAACCTGTAATCTGTTGTTTATGACAGATTAAATACACAAATATACAATTTGTAACATTGTATATGATATATAACGTCATGTACCGCTCTATTGACTGCTTTTTCGGCGGCTACGATGTACAGAAAATGCACATGGCCTGGAGGAGGGTTAGCAAAATAGCGGAAAAGCAACCAAACTTGCATGGTTCCTCTTTAAGTGTGCAGCAAAAAGAAGAAGAAGAAGAAGAAGAAGAAGAAGAAGAAAAAGTCATTAAAATTCAATGGTGATGAAAATGTATTCAGATTTGGACTATTGATGCTTCATTCACCTCAAATCATGACACACCAACCACTACATAAAATGCTTTTAAAAGAAAATAGTATCAGTATCGCTATCGGGATAGTGGCTCTGTATTTACTTGGTATTAGATCGATTCCAGATTTTGCAGTAGCTCTTGCACACCCTTAAAGAATGTGGTTTACGTATTCACAATACAATGTGACAGCTGCCACAGTAATTATGACAGGAGTAGTACAGCGTAAGAGGAGGTTGTGGTGGAAGGGTTAGGAAGGAATATGACAAAGGAGAGAGGTACTTGATTCCCGTGATGAAGACCAGTCATCAAAGCTGACCAGGTTGTTGTTATTGCAATTACAACAAAGATTGCGAAATGTCGGGGAAGATCTTACTCAAACCCAAATCAGGTTCTTTTCTTAAACCAAACCAGTACTTTTAGTGCCACGGTTGGTGTTATTACAGTGACCATGGCGACACAGGTTGTGCTCGGTATAGCTCCTGTGTTTACTATTGTAACCATGACAGTCCAGAAGTCCGACATGCCAGAAAAAAACAGCCTTTTTCAGGTTGGTGGAGCGGTGGTTACGTAAAATCATTCGCACTGTCGTGATCAAAAATACCACTCAGTGCCTTTGAGTCCGTAGATAAAGTGTTATTATAATGATTATAAATAGAAACACTGCATGTGGTTCATTCTGAGTTTGTCATTTCTCTTCTTGAAGTGTCTCTTTGTCTTCACCTCTGTGCTCCGAGCTGGACAACTTCAAAGTGTTTCTTCGCACTGGAAAAAAAAACAGACACATATGAAACATAAATGACAGGATGGGACTATACGTTCAAATACAATAGAAGTCGGGAACAAAGAGGATTAATAGAGGCCACTTTCCTGCGTTTGACAGTGGACCGCTGGTCCCCAGAACTGTCCTCTGTGTTCTCCATTTATTTACTTTGAGGTTTGTAAATGTGGAAACAAAGAGGAACCGTCCTGTGGAAAGAAAGTTTGAATGGTTACAGTCAATTCATCGCAGGCAGAATACATTCAAGACCCATGAAAACAGGGCAGTGGACAGAGTTGTGTTGGAGGTGTGCGTGCATGCTAAGAGGTCTATTAAAGAAGTGGGAGGATGCAAATGACGTCTGTGAAGTAAAATGGAGCTCCAAACAAATCTTCACAGATAATCTGCCCTGATATGTCGAGATGGGAATCACAGCGCTGAGGTGGCTGCGTTTAATCTGAATCCGCTCACTCCACAGCGTGTGTGGGTAGTGTTGTGGTCAAGACCACCTAAACCGGGGGTGTTGTACAATAGCTCAGTGGTTCTCAAACTTTTTTACATCAAGGACCCCTAAACTGACACAAATTAGACCCCCCCCCCCCACCCCCCACTGGACAAAAATTTTGACATAAACACCAGAAATACACAAATATTTGTTTTGACACTGAATAACTTTACTTTTTTAGTCAATGTATGTTCAAATGTCATTAATATTTGGAAACATTTAGAGAAATTTCAGGAAAAAAAACACGTAATATTTCTGGAAAAAGTGGTACAATTTCAAGAAAAAGTTGGGGGCCCCCTTGAACCTCCTCAAGGACTCCTGGGGGTCCCCGGACCCCACTTTGATAACCACTGGTCTAGCTCACTGGGTTGAGCAGGCGCCCCATACACAGAGGCTACAGTCCTCACTTTCTGTCTCCCCATTTCCTGTCTCTCGCTGAATTACCTATCAAAGGCATACAGTATAAGCCAAAAAGCGATGCAGCGATGGGTCGGGTCCGGGCTAATTTTAGCAAATTTAGGCAAATTATGAGCAACAAAAAGAAGAATAGGAAGACAAGACAGTTGACCATATAATGTTCAATTTGCACCAGTTGAGGCTCGAACCCACAATATCTGGAACCAAAGACCGTTGTCTATCGCACTGAGCTAATTGGCAAGTGGCAGTTCAACAGTGGCTTCACAAATTGAGTAAGCCATTCACTGTCACGCAGGCAGATTTGAAACCACTGTAAAAAAAATGCACATGTCCTTGGAGTTGAGTAAATCTGCAGGGGGTCGGACATTTCTGTGAAGTTTGGTGAGTTTTCGCCCATGGGAAGTATGACTTCTTGGAAGAAGAAAGAAGTCCTGGCAGCTTAGCTGCCTGGACCCGAAAAAAGAAAGAGAAAAGACCACCTAACCCGAGACCATTGCGAGACCATTTTCAAGACCATTACTGTATTCAGTACTAGTGCTTATGTAATCATGTGGCTTGATATTTACATTATTCCTCAGTTAAAAGATAGTTAAAATATAACTTTATATAAAATCTATATTTAATTGAAGTAAAATTTGGATTGAACAGAATAACACTCCCACTTTTGACACTGGTGTAAGTTTTTTTTAAAGATGGTTATACAAGAATATCATTTGTAGAACAATTTTAATTATCTTAAAGTTATTCGATTACATAAAATAAAATAAAAAGACCAAGACCAGTCTCAAATTCTGCTCTGAGCATCCTCACATCAGTAAACAGAGAGGAGAGGTTGCATGCACTCTCACGCCTACTTTTACACATACCAAGTGTGTAGAATACAGGCGTGATGATGATGATGAGTCACATGCAGCGTGGAAACATAAACACAAAGAGGACGATAATCATACGGTGAAAAATCGTGGTATCGTGACAACGCAGCATCACACTCATGTCATGAACCTTTTGAACTTTAGCATAAACAATTATCACAAACAAAAGCAAATATGATTTATAGTGCTGAGCTGTTTAGCAACTACCTAATTTAGAGTTTGGCTTTTGATTGACTGTCAGCTTGATGTCTCACACCCAAATGCTAATACGCCCCACGGGGAAACACAACATCAACTGACGAATGACCTTTTTTTTTTCCCTCTCCGTTCAGCCATCTTTGCCTTCGAACAGTGGAGATGGAATCACCAGCTATGTTGCATAATGAGACAACAAGTCCCAACAGCCGGGGATCTCTCTCTGGCTCTCTAAACTAATCTGCCCTGACAACTTCTCCGCAGCCTGGCAAACACCTTATCCAGTCAACTGAGAAACAGGCTCCTCCATATATAATGGATTAATGCTCAGTTGAGTCTGAAATTAACAGCAAATAGGTCAAGAGCTGTCAGTCAGTGCACTAAGTATTAAGGTCCTTTAATAAAAGAAGAAATTGTCAAAACAAATATATAAAGTAAGTATTACTGTACCACTATCACTATATGGCTATTTACTGAAAATGCTCCTCCAGGGAACAACTTCATGTTCTTTATCATATAAACAACAAGAATCTTCAATGGAGAAAAAGATTTCAATCAGTCATCGGTGTGTATAAACCGTTAGAGCTCCTCCATTTAACTACACAACACATTTATGACATAATATAAATAATAAAATACTTATCTCCAAATAAAATAAACAAAAAGCAGCAACTCTCAGTAAAATAGTCTGTGTTTATATCTCTGTCATTCAGATGATTGAAAATCTCAGGTCCTTTAAAAGTGGATGTCAGGCTTTGCTGCCAGTAAAAGGGAACTCAGTGCATCACATGTACAGGCCTGAAAATCACCGTAAAAATACTAAGTGGTGATTTTCCATGGAGCTGCTGTAGTTTCAGGCTCCTGTCTCTTGTGCATGTTGGCTCACACCCACAAAGCCGTGGCCCAATTCAAGGGGCCGAATCCTCCAGTATGAGATCCTGAGTGGTTCAGCCTTCACGGTGCACAACAGCTACAAAGGCTAAAAAAACACATCCTCTGAGTCTGGAGGATGTGCCCCCCCCTCGCCCCCTGCCCGGCTGCATTGTCAGGGTGAAGAGGCCACTCAAATGAGACGGAGCCATCGTAAATGTTATTACTAACACCTGTCCTTTATGACAAGTGAAAATGACCCACTCCCACCTTCCCCTCACTTACTCCCTGTATGAGTCTTAAGAATTTGCTGGTAAAACTGAAGCGACTGTACATTCAGGCTCCGACATGAACTGGAACATGTGTCATTTCAGTCCAGTCACCATTGCAACTTTCCAGCTCATTATTTAACATGACTCTTTCTCCTTGTTTGATTTTGTTGTTTTAAGGTACAACCTGTGCCTTTATTTAGAAATGTTATGCCCAATGAGAGCAGCAGCCTTAAAATAACAACACAATGGTAACATTTGACTGGTAGTCACTGGTATGTGCTGATTTACAAGGCTATACTTGAGAGGATTCCATCTTATTTATCATCCCTTTTAATCTTGAACAATAGGGCCTACAGTCTCCACTCTCAGGACTTTTGTCATATTACTGTTCCTAAGGTCCGAACAGAAATGGGGAAGAAAGTTTTTAGATTCTCTGCTCCGAGTACATGGAACATTTTGCAGCCAGAGCACAAACTCCAAAAGTCTGTTATCTCTTAATGTATTCAAGTCAATGATAAATTCCATCACATTCAGGCTTCAGGAGTGCAAATATTTTATTTGAGTGCAAATGTTTGACTAATCTTATAAATTATTTTAACTAATTTTGAAAATCAATTGTTATTTGTATTCTATTTGTTTGTTTCTTTTTTTGTCTACAATTAATGTGACAATGTGTTGAAACTTTATGTGCTGCCATTCTTGGCCAGGTTTCTTTTGCAAAAGAGATCTTGGAGACAAAGCAGGTTATAATAATAATAACAGTGACTGCTTTAACAGAAAGAGGCTGTGGTCTACAGTCATTTCAGAAGAGCTATAGGATGTTAGCTGTCATGTTTCCCCCTGAAATGTAGTAAAAAAAAAAAAGTGGACGTACAGTAAGCACAGGAATTTAAATGTTTAGTCACTTCTTCTCTCCTCTCTGCCCAGAGGGAACTTGGAGAATCTGTGTCCGTATACAGTAGGAAAATGTGCTGTAGGAAACTCCACAATCAATGTCCCACTCACACATTTAATTACCCTCCGCTCCCACACCAGCCCACCGCCAGGAAATGACATTTTGTGCCGGTTAATACATTTTATAAGCGCAACTATCAGAGTATCATTATAGATTAATGATTTCCTCAACGCACATCCATCATGGGTCTGCCGCCAGGAGACAATACTGCTGCTGTATACACACACAGAACAAGCACACATACACAGGCAAATTTGCACACACACACGCAGTCACACAGACATTATCCAATAAGTTATGTTAGCGTGTTGAAACTGGCAAAGAGAATTCAGTGATTTGTGTAACTGTATGCGTTTGGTTTAATTGCACACACACACACACTCACACACACACACAGAGGGTGACGAAGCTGTGTTGTGCTCTTTCAACACCCAAAGGTTGCCCATCGCGTGTGACTGCTGTGTAGTAGGCGAGTGCACAGGGAGGTTTCTTGGATGTTTAACATGTCATCCAACCAGTTCCAGTTCATAATGAGGTGACAGTTGGATTGTTATCAGGCAGCTAAACAAAGGCAGCATCGAGACAGACTGACACCTCAGTGGGCCCGCTCGCTGACCCGGGATCAGCGCCGCTTTAAGGCACATTGTCAAAAAAAAAAGCCACATCAAAAAACCCCAAACTGTCTGCAAAGTGATCCGAGCACACAACACACCTTTATTCAAAATAAAGCCATAACAGCGATGCAGTAAATGTCTGAGCGCTGCTGCTGATAGGCACGAGCCAATACGTCCCCTTTCATCGTGTGATAATCTTATCTCCAAAATTACTGCGATATCGTGGCTGGAATGAGATAACTCACTAGAATCCGTATTGAAATAAAGTTTAATGACAGAGAACATTTGTCACGTGACTCATGTGTCGCTGAGTTTGTTTTATTGCCTCATGCTAACAACATTTTCGATTCTTCTGAAATAACAGTGCCCTGAAATATCAACACATTTAGGAAATTCCCCAAAACAGTTTTCTCTTTTTCACTTTCTGTGGTGTCACATCTCTCATACTCACATGATTAATGATTTACTGTAATACCTGTGCATTGCTTTGTCCAGTTGAGCAGGAGTGACTCCAGGATGCGGTCAATATTGTCATTTTGAATATGGTCTTAACTTAACTATGTATTTTTTCTTGAATGATTCTCCTGTACAGCACTGCACTTACAACTGGTTTCAAAAAGGTGCTTTAAATTTTTTAAATTTGATTTAATTTAACTTTTTTCTGTGTTTTTTTTTCATTCCTTATGATGGATATTAGACAAGGACACTTTGATATTACTCTGTTGTTTGTGCAATAGCTGCAATGCTTTTCCATCGTCAAGAACCGGTGGTTTCCTCAGGCTAAAGACAAGAGATAACCACCAGTTGATGAGATACTTACAGTCCTAATACTGAAGATAGGGCTGTATACAATGAGTCTTCTGAAACAATATGAGTGGCCACAGTCAGACAAAAGTTTTCTCCAAAAGGCAAATCATTGCAAAAGAATTCACCCCCCCTATATATCACAATTTGAGCCAGTATAGCAAGAAAAAAAAGGAAGAAAAGTCAAGTGTATGTAATTTGTTTTTGTGTTGTTTATCTGTGTGAGAGAATCAAGCAGCTCAGCCAGGGAATGACACTGATGGGCCAAAAAGGCTTGACAAACTTTTTTTTCTTCTGGCGTTTGAGACAGATGAGCCACTTTCACTGGAATGACTGATGTGCAGTCTTGGAAAACTGTGTTTATGCTCGGCTTTAGTTTATTTTTTACTCGCACCAGCTTAGACAGACACGCAAAAGCTGCAGTTTTCTTTAAAAATGACCCCATGAGCTTCATCTTCATCTTTATCTTCATCACCTCCAAAGGTACATCTGAATGCACTGTCTGTAGAGGCTTAAAGGATGAATACAGGGTGAAACGTTGCAGCAATAGATCTTACCGGACTATTAAAAATTATGTTTGGATTCCATATTTTCTTTATCATACACAGGAATTATATTGGACTATTATAATAAATGGTAAACTGAGGTATAGATAAGATTTAAATCCAGTACTCACAGAGTCTTTGACTAATGTAAATCAATTAAAATAGCCATCTCTGGGCTTTCTCTTGGCCTGTGTGTTGTCCACAACAGCAGCAGCAGCAGCAGTGTGGGACAGCAGGCTGCAGTTAGTGTTTCACCAGAAAGGCTGTGTGGTCCTGCAGTCTCCTGCTATTAGTTTGTTTACAGAAGTTAAAGCTGTGAGCTGCTGAGTGCCCGGGGCCAGCATTCCAACACAGTGGCTCATACAAGCATGCACAGGCACACTCTGCAACGCTGTTGTCTCTCAGTACAATACGTGTATGCAAAGCCGCCTTTTTTCGGTTTCTTTTCTGCAAGAATCCGTCCCGACCCCTCCCTTTCCCATTCGTGCATCACAGTTCCTCTTCAGCTGTGCGTTTATTGTTGTTTATCAACATTTCATTTTCACTCACTTTGAATATAATCCACGCCAACATCTCTTGAAGTTGCCACTCATAAACAGGCAACCTGGGTGAGAAGTGCGATGAGCCGTTGCACATGTATTTGAATGCACAGGTGAGATGTCTCACGCTGATAGAGCGAACCTGACATTAAAAATGGGCCTGTGAGCATTGTACACAAATGAGTACTCACTGCTTCGCTGCAGCCAACTGCCATGTAAACGTTCACTTCATTATATATGATCTTGTACCGTTAACGAAATGAGCAGGTGATTGATGACACGTCGCAAAAGACTGACAGCTTCTTAAAACCGTTTTGTGGTGGTGTCGAGGGGAGCGGAGCGGATGGGGGGCAGACATGCGTAGACATCACATATAAAGTGATTGTACAGTGGCTGTGCACCTGCTCTGTCAAGTTGTAAATAGCTTTTAAATGTGCAGCCATAGGAACAAAGCAATAATAACACAACTTTACTGTAGTAATTAGTCAGGGTCAAAGATCACTTCAAGAATGCCGGCTGTATTGAAAAGGCTGTATCAACTGCCTCTGGGGCAAAAATGGCTATCATTTCACATGCTGATAAGAACACCATTTTCATCTCGGTGTCTTTGTCTGGAAGATTTTAAGCTGGTAAACTCTCGGGCGACTTATCGGTACAGGTGTTGAAAAGTGTTGACTAGAAGCTTCGATTTTTTTTTATGAAAGGCTACACACCTGAGCAGGTAATGGACCCACTTTATCTCGTTTAAACAGTTCTGATTGTCGATAGGCGGCCGAGTTCACACCTAGAAACACGAAACAATATTGCTCCAAAGCTTATCAGCTATTGTTCTCTCAAACTGCAGTCACATATAAACTATTTTCTGCATTGTGTCACGAGAGATTGTTGGAAACATGAGTAATCTTGCACCAAATCCTTACCAAAATATACATATAGCAGAGTATACAGAGTCTGTATCAGGGTGTTACACAATATTAGTGTTTGTAGTATTTCTAACTTTGTTCAGGTATCCGTGAAAAAATAGTGATGTTGAGATCACAGGCGTCAGTCAGAGCTTTCAGACGCATTGGTTTGATATTAATCACAATTCATCAGCCATAAAGCTATCAACTCATTTGGATTAATTTGAATGCTTAGTCATTCATACACAGCAGAAAATTGGACCGTATGCAGACACACCCTGCGCCAAATGGCTCACAGTGCCATTGGAGGCCAAGGAGATTCCTGAATCCCCGACCGCTTGGTGACAGATTGCGTACTGTACTTGAACGCAGAGGACGACCTCAGTCACGCCATCGAGAAAAAAAAAAAAGTTGAATAAGATCTTTCCGGTAACTGCTGCCCTTTCATTTTCATTTCAGTTTGCTTTGTAAGCTCAAAGACGAAGAAGAAGAAGAAGAAGAAGAAAGAAAAAGAAACAATTAAAAAAACAAGTCAATGCATATTTCAAAGAAGCTCTAATGATCAGATGTTGACAGACGATAAAACGGCAGGAATAATGAATTACAGCCAGGATGTTTTATTATCTTCTAATAACATGATTACTGTAATGACTCTCTATAACACTGTAATGTTGCCATAAAAAAACAAACTGAAGTGAAACTTATGAAAGTCAAGTGTAATTAGTGGTTCTAAATAAATACACATTTTATGCACTTATATTATAATGTTACACTTCGTATATTAATACTTATTCTGTTTTTAAGTATTCCTTAACAACACAATGACAGTGCTGTGCTTTATTAAGGATGGTGGCAAAAAGTGCAACAAAAGGTGAGTTTATACACATTGCATTTGTATAGTTAGTAGTATAGTAATACTCTATTGTATATTCTACCATGTATTTGTGTACATAGTGTGTTTTGGGCTGAAAACCATACATAAACTTAAAGCATAAGCGATCTGGTCGTTTTGGCTAATGCTGCGTTCCAGGTAGGCTTTTGAAACCGTAAGTTACAGCTTACAGCCAAGTCACAACTCCAGAGATCGTAGGATCGTCTGGGGCAAAGTTTGCTAAAAGAGATTTATAACCACAGTTAGGCCTACTTTAGTTTGCAATTTTATTTGATCCATCTTTTTATATACTGTTAAACTGACTGTGTTGAATAAAACAGTTTAATTGATATTTAACTTTCATATTCATTGAAAGCTACCTAGGTTCTTCGTCCTTAACTGTCTGTTTTTCTTTTTTCGATTTAAGATCGTGATAAAATCGAAATCGTGACTTTATTTTCTAAAAATCGTGGTATGATATTTTTGCCATATCGCCCACCCCTAGCTTACAGCCAAGTCACAACTTACGACTTTGTAGCGTTCCAGGTAACCTGGAAACCTGGTAACCGTGTTTTTTCCAACCTGTTGCCTGTGAAAGTGCACTATAACGGCTTCTCGTAACTTCCGACCCGTGAACTCGTACCAGATCGAACTGGTACGACTTCACAGGTAGGAAAAACACAAGTTACGAGTTACCTTGAACGCACCATGAGTTAGCAGCCCCTGCCCTCGTCATGGATCTATTGATCCTCGTCCCTACGTCACCACATTCACGCGCATCCCTTGGCTGCACACACAGCCCTTCATGCCGTTCTCTCTCCTCATTGGATAACACTTGTATCCCACAAGGAAAGTTTTCTCCTTGGTTTACAGCAGAGCAGAGTGACGGAGAGACTCGTGTTACGGCCGAAACACTCTTTGTAAGTGATTGCTGACGGAAAATAGGACTATTTAGGACTTATATTAACAAAAACATTCCGCTGACTTCTGCTTTAATATTTTGGTTTTCCATTTTGATTTTTGTTCATATTTTACATCTAAGCCATCATACTGTATGTGTCTAAAAAACCTCACTAAAATTTTGAACACACAGGATTTGGATTGTACCACCTCATCTGAACTATACACTAATTATTTGCTGTGCGAGAGCTTATCAAGTCAAAGTACAAAAATGCATGAAAGCAGTTTAAAAAACAATACTAGAAAGCAGCGCAGCTATAAGTCATATTGTTTTTGTTAAAGTTTGCTATAGACCCATATTCAATATTGTAACTTTTATCATGGTAAAAATACACCACTTATGAAATCAGGACAAACTGCACTGCATTAATCTCAAAGATCTTATTTGCGCTTGTTGTGGGTGAGAGGTCACTCCCTACATTATGTACAAAACTGAATCATTATATCTCCATCAATCACCAGATAGGTTTGCATACCCTGGTACTTATCAGATACTCACACTGACATTGTATAGACATTATGATTTAGGTTCACAGGCAAACCCTAAGGCCACACACGCACACACATGGACACACGCACACACATGGACACATGCACACACCCTTCATGATATATTACTAATACTTTTGAAGCCATGTCCCATTTACCACCTGGTGGCAGTGATTTATATGGTCAGGGGAGCAGTTAAGGACACCTCAGCCTATACATATAATGCAAATACATATACAATTCAGGCTGCATCACAATAATGTTACTGTATCTTGTAAAGCAAAACTAAGAAGATCACCGGTTGATCTCATTTCTGATCTGCTATTTTTTCACTTTCTAACAAGATAAATGAACCTGAAGCTTCAACAACAGTCAAGTGATTTCTAGACTTGATAGTTTTTTTGAGTAGATGGGTTCAACAGGGTCATGCTGTGTGACTACAGATTTCTTCATTTTTGTGTGGAAGCAGTATGGGGTCAGATGCTCAGCACCAACTCCGCATTGGCTGAGACACATGTGTGAATGCAGAGGATTGGTCAAGTGCATGCAAATCTCTTTCAGCTGTGTCTATTTAAATGATGTATTGAATTTGATTCTGAGCCTTATGAAGGCCACAAGCCGAAACATTAGCTATAGCAATAGCGAAATGTGTTATTGGCTCCAGCTCAGTTTTTTTCATCTGCTTTTGACACCTCCAGGTTTTTAACAGAGGTATCCCAGGTAAGAGCTTTGTTGTGGAGGTGTGAAAACAGGAATAATCTAAAGTCTATACATTACGGCTCAGTTACATCACCATTAGTGCTGGTATTACAGTGGCCAGAACGGCATCAGATCTTTATGACTGACACGCAATCCATACAGTACACTGTGTATATGGAAATGTGAACAGGACGAACATGATACCAACTGACGAGGTTTATGACGCCTCAGTAATTCCCCCTGGGAGGGCATTGGAGTTGGGTGATTCTCATTTATGTAAGTCAACACGGTAATGATACAGGAATATAGATGACATGGCCTCGTCTCAGATGTGTTGTTGGGTTTTTTATGTAATGAGAATAATTTATGTAACCATGTGTCACAATGTAACACGCAACAAACACCTCAGGAGTCACTCAGTAGCAGCAGGATTGTGTAACTGGCATTTTGTCAGGAGCTGCCTTTGTTAGTGATGGCGTGTAAGAGTCTGTATATTATTTAAGTGTCATATGTCCCGAGGCCTCGATCTCGCTCTGGCTCTGTGAAACAACCATTTCTATTTTTACCGCTTTCTCCACAATGTGAAGATGATTATGTGTTTGAATGTATAGAATACCCAGGAGATAATAATAGATCAAATCAATCCCATAGCCAACAATCAGACAGGATCACAACCTTATATTTATGTTTATGCCACATTTATAGTTGTACAAACATAATTTCCCATAAGCCCTAAACCTTCATGAACTGAACAGACAGTTTAATGTTGTAGTTGTAGATTAAATCATGACATTAGAGGAGAGTGTTTTTGAGTTTTATGGATAAAGAATTAACTGGTTACAATTATATTTTTAATCAAATATCTATTTTTGAAAGACTTACTGAAGCTAGACCAGAATAATCTATAGATAAATATATGAATCAGCTAGTTAATCTATATATTTGTTTTCATATTAATGTGAATGTGTAATTATGGGAATTACACACAAGGTACCAAAAACTTGGATTAAACATTTTTGAATTTTGATATTTTAAAATATAGAAATCTAAACTGAAATTTGGGAAATAACTTAAATACTAAATACTAAAGTATTTACTGCATTTATTTCTTTTTTAGGGTTAGGGTTAGGGTCTCCTAATGATGATGGTAAGAAATGTATTTTACCTCTCCACACTCCACACTCTCCACAAAGGAAATCTGTACTGAAGTCACATACAAAGTAAAGTATTTAACCAGTGTATTGGTGGGGGAAGGTTTTTGTAAAGTTTTTCTTTGTGCACATTTGAGAACAGTGTTGGGAGTAACGAGTTACAAAAGTAACGCAATTACAGTAATGTATTACTATTTGTTGTAACGCAGTAATATAACGCATTACAAATTAAATTCCGGTAATATTTTACCCGTTACAATCTAAGTAACGTGCGTTACAACGCATTTTCATAAAACATATCAGTCGCGGCCGCGGGGACTGTGTGTGTCTGACCAGGAGGTGATCAGCGCAGCAGTAGCAGAGTAGAGTACATAGGCTTTCTCACGTTTACAAAAAGAACACATAAAACAAAAGGAAAGCATAATGCATCTACCGGACAGGTCGACTTGGAGCCGCTAACACGAGTGAGTTAATGTCGTGGTAAAAGTTCTTTCATCTCTTTTCCTGGCGTCTGGGTCACTCCAGCTGCTGTAGCCGTTACGCAGGCCCTGCAGCGCCCACGGTGCGATCCTAACCTCCCTCTCCAGTACCTGGCTGCTCAGCTCCGAGTCCGGGTCCGAGACCGAGACCTCACCTCTATTTTCACCTCGTCTTTGATCTCATTTCGCCAGGGCTTTTAAATCCCAGTGTGGCTGAGCTCTGCGCCATAGCGCTGTGCCGTGGCGCGCACCTCCGGTCCGATTATTGACAGCTGGTATCAACGCATTTACTTTCTCTCTACTTTATCCCACGTTTCTTCTTTACCGTAGATCAACATTTGCTCCTTTGTATTAATTCATTGGATCAAATTGCGGTCATGCAGCTCTCTGCTCTCCTCTCTCTCCATGAAGCACATGATTAATGCGTAAAACTGTCATTTCAATCGTTGCATGTGCTGTTATTTAGGCAGTTACTCTTAGTAGATTATCTGCAAAACGTAGTTTTAGTGCCTGCAGAGGCTACACATTATGCTACATCACCCTCCACTGTATCAGCTGAAATGAACTAAACTTTACAGTCATATTTCTGAAAGTAACTCAAAAGTAATACAAAAGTAGTGTAACGCATTACAAGTCTGAGACAGTAATATTGTAATGTAACTAATTACTTTCAAATGCCAGTAACTAATAATATGTAATGTATTATATTTTGGGTGTAACTTGCCCAACACTGTTTGAGAATCCTTCACATTTGATATATGACACATTATCAAAATAAACTTTTGGATCTTAGTGAATCTGGACTTCTAATCAGCAGACTGTGACTGTACATGTGACGACATCACATGGTGAAGACTGAGGCTGTGTGTGTGTGTTTTTGGTCTGTGGCTGGGTAACCACAGGGCAGGCCACGTAATGCTTGTCAGTGAACCCACGCAGAATGGCGTGACTGGCAGAGCCAGCTGCTGTCGAGGTGTCGAAAACCTCTGCTCGTTTTTACTCCGTCCCTGCCCTCCAGCTTTTCTGCCTCTCTGTTTACCTCCGTGGTTCAACTTTCAGTCTGCATCAGAGAGAGAGAGAGAGAGAGAGAGAGACACCTCGCCACTACATTACAAATCTGTTCTAACTGAGTACAGTTGAATTCAAGGTGCATGTACATACTTGAATATTTCCGTTTGGAGCAACTTCCTGCCATTGAGTGCAATATGTTATTTCTTGCTCCTTTAGATTCATCTGTTGATTTCCATTGAGTTCACATTGATTTATCATAATATGATAAATACTGATTGAGTTCACATTGATTTATCATATATTTGGGTTTTTAAATTCCTTTATCTTATCACCTGATCTGAGAGAGAGAAAAAAACAAAGTTGGAGATATGAACTTTTCTGTTTCAACGAATGCTTCAATTTAAATACTATAGGCTACTTATTGCACTTTACACTATTGCACTTTATTGCACTTTATAAAAATGTGTAATTCTAAAGTAAATAGTTCAATTTTAACTTCAGGAGTCCCAAAATCCAAATGGTCCTCCATAGAAATATCAGTGAAACACACTGATGATGCATTAACAGAGAAATAGAGGTTTATTTTTTTGTTTATTGGGGTTATTGGTGTGTTGCTATTGCTGAATCTATACAAAGAGATGGTTTTATAACCAGATCACATTTTCTACACTTTGAACCCTCAGATTAACATAAGTATTTAGCACAAAGTTTTAAGTGAAATGTAACTTTGGACACAACGTACTCTATGTTTATGCTGTGATTCTGCTTCTTTTACATAAGAAAAGCACATACACACTCTTTTCTCTCTACCACTGATTGGATTCACATCCTGGCAGAGATCAACACACACACAGTGTTTATGTGTTTTCTCTTTCGTTCCCAACCTGCTGCTCTCTTGACCTCCGCTTCGAACTCTGGGCCTGAGGGCAAAGGGTGAACCTGCTGAACCACTGAGTTAAATAAGGGCTGGGACGACGTGTTCTCTCATACCGTCTTTCTCCGTCTGTCAGTCTGAGGTTTTCACACTCCAGATGCCCTCAGACACACCTAGTATCTCAACACTGTAAAACACCCTCATAGGAGACGAGAGCAGCTCTCATGGTTCACCTGCAGGACAGACAGGGGAGCTGTGAACTTCTGGTCCGACCGTGGTGGGTCGATCGGGCGATCCCGGCACTAAAACCAACACGTTCCACTTAACCTGCAAGTGTTTGAGTGACTGCGCAAACAAAAGCTGGAGGTAACACCCACAGCTTACAGTATATGAAGTGTATCTGCAGTCATTACTCAGGCCTATCAGCTGCTGCTAACACAGCGGGGTTGACCTGAGCTGTTGTTAGTGGGAGAACGTGCATGTGCTCGTGCATTATATCACAGAATCCAGTCACGAAAGGATTGTTTGCGCAGATAAACAGCCTTCTTGTTTGATATCTCACTCTCTGCGGTCCAGAAAGCACCTGAACACATGCAGCTAGCAGAGTGCGATATATACACACAAAATACCTGCTGGTTTTTGGGGAATGCACGACAAGCTACATGCCACTCACAAACCTGCCTCTCATTGTTAGAGCTAATAATGTCGTGCATATGCAGAGCAGGGGTGTCTAGCGCCCCTATTGTGTTCGCATTCAGATGCATTCAAAGCAGAGAGTCGCTGAAGAACAGGCCTGCTGTAGATTAGACACTGTTACAGCGACCCTTGCAGCTAATCCTTGCACGCACGCCACCAGGAATGTTCCACTCCCAAGACACAGGCTTGGATTAAAGCTGGGAGTTATCGACATGTGCAGCACACGCACAAAGGGAGCGCCATTAACATAGAGAACGACACGAGCTGCTCCCCTTTGTGAAGGGGGCAGATGAAGCCGAGCCGGCGCTTCTGCGTAAACAGAAGTCAGCGGCGAAGGAGCAGCGAGAGGGGAAACAGACAACAGGAGTGACAAGGAGTGAAATTTGCTCTCAAACTCCAAACCCCTTCTGCGCTGCCGAGCCATATTAAAATGACAAAGCCCAGAAACTTGCTCTTTGTTGCTGTTGCCGTCATCGTGCACCCTCATAAACTCTGAAAAACACCTTTTCATATTAACAATGTGATTTCTCCCAATTTCCCCACGGGGATCATTAATCGCTCATCTTTTCTTGTGACTGAGTGCATTGTGATGCCCCAACAACAAAAACAACTATTTGCAGTTGTGTACACTCACTGCACGTACACAAAAATACCAGAAGCTTCTTGTCGTTTCTAAGTTGCAGCATCTTTTCTATGGTCCCAAATATCATGTTTCAAAGCTTAAAAAAACTTGTCGCCTGCTTGTATTTAAATCCTTGTTGGTGCCTGGAAATCAATAAAATTTCAAAAACTTTACCCACACGTTACAAAAACACAAATGTTCTCACTTAGAAAGGATTTTATCTCTCGGTGTGTTTCAGTAAGAGAGTGCAGCGACCTTGGATGCGGTGGAGCCTTGTGATGCAGGCACGGGTTTCTCAAATCACTTGTCAAACTATAAGTGGTGATCAATGAGCACAAACTGAACCTTAAAGGTACATTCACCACATTCTGGGAATATTAGTTTATGCTCTTATTTACATTGTCTGTAGTTGATTGATTTTGTGAACTTACAGTACATGTATATACAGTATATAATAGTAACTATAACTCTTCAACTGCATTGTGCCAGTGTATTGTATGAAATACTATAATATATTCACTCATTCATCTTTTGTCGTTTATCCTCACTATAGGCTTGCAAGGGAGCTTGAGCCAATCTCAGCAGATTTATAGGGCGAGAGGCAGGGTACACACACCCTAGACAGGTCGCCAGTCAACCACAGGGCTAACATATACAGACAGACAACCATTCACACCTACAGGCAATTTAGAGTTGCCAATGAACCTAACCTGCATGTGTTTGGTCTGTGGGAGGAAGCTGCAGTACACGGAGAGAACCGATGCATGCACATGGATAACATGCAAACTCCACACAGAAAGGCCTCATTACAGTACATCCCTCTAGTGTGGGTTAGGCAGAAGGTTGAACAATGTTTTTGCAGTTGGGTCTCTGCTTTCTTTGCACAATGCACCATAAAAACTCGCTTGAAGAGTGAAGCAATACGCAGTCCAGTTTCATGATGGAAACATGTACAGATGTGCAGCAATGCACTGACAGATGCAAAGAAAAAAAGGCTGTGAATCAGCAAACATGGATGTAAATAGGATTTAGAAATACTATTTGCAGTAATCATCTACACTTGCATGTGACACTGAGGAGGAGGTCACTGTTTGGTTAATTATGACAGCGACACTCCCCATCAATGGTTTGTTAGCCCCCCTTATCAAACTGATCAGATACACAACCCAACAACTCTAAAACACTCTGGTGGACAAGTTGCGACCTACACATTCACCACGCTATGAGATAATAACGGAACGTTACGAGAATTATTCTAGAGGTAAATTCATGCAAAACAGCTGATGCATGTTCCCGTCGGGGGCAGTTAGTTTTTCAGCAAGCAGTCTATGTATTAGTGTGGTGAATGTGCAGGTCACAACTTGTCCACAAGAGCGTTTTGGAGTTGTTGGATTGTGTATTTGATGAGTTTGATGAGGGAAACCAAGAAATCTCATTAGCCTCTGTAGTGTACTGTAGCTCTGAGCAGCTCACGGCTCTGCTCCGCCATTCTAAAAATAGCTTGCACCGACAATTAAAGGTAACAAACCTACTGCTATGTCTATAGGGATTATGGCAATGGGCCAATTTGTCAAAATGTTGACCCATCCCTTTAAGGCATCCCTATACTCATTCATATTCATATTGCATCCTGCACATGATGCTCCAAGCAGACACAGGCAGCCATCATGCTCACAGAAATGCAAAATAAAACCACAGTGCTTACTCTGTTTACAACATGCATGAACTGATCCCTGCTCCCTCTAACACACCGTGTCACTGTGCTACTGGAGAAGCAGCATGGATATGTTGGGTCCATGTTTTGAGTGTGCGTCACCTTTCCCTGTGACTGACCACGGACCTCACAGTAGCTTTCTTCTCTGTGAGTCCGGTCCAGTCAGAGCCAAGCCGACAGATGGAGTGTACATTATAAATGCGTTTGACCTCACACCAATTAATCAACCACCCGTGTTTGCGTCGAGCTCCTGAGGCTCCGAAAACTTCCAGAGAATTTGGTGACTCACGAAGTCCTGGCTGTGGCTGGATCGCAACAATGTGTTTTTTCTTCTTCTACTGAGATTTCCATGTTCATTATCTTAGCCAGGCATTGTGAAACCTGGGAGTGTCCCCGCTCCATTAATCCACCTCTCAGACAAGAGTGTAGAGAGACAAATGCTCAAAACACTTGTGTTAGTCAACTAAATGACTAAAGTACCTGAATGACTCATTGTTTTGAACGGTATCGTAACAGCTTGACAAGAGGTTAGAGAAAAGCTCCAGACCCCTCATGAGCCATCGCAGCAGCTCAACGCTACAGAACCTGAAAAAGTAATTAAAACAAACGACTGAAGGATGATTCATATTTTCCAGTGTATTGTTTAAATGTTGAACTGATCGATTCCACACATTCAAATCTTAACAAAGAATAAACTATTACTGTTTAATGACATATTTTACATTATTAAAATGCCTCCTTTAGTTTTGATCTACAAGCTCTCCACACACAAAAAAAATCCTAAATCCTAAAAAAAACATTACAAATGACTCTTGCACTATTTGCAGCCGCAATAACCAGCCACAGTGCAGGTTGAGTGAAGTTTAGGCACAAAAACAACCCAGGGAGAGATTATGATTCATGAAAAATGTTTTTTTTTTTTTAAGTGAAATGGTCAGATTTGGGGGTTTTTTTTAACAAATGTTTTCTAACCGTAAACCACGTAGGCTATAGTTTGCCGGGAAAAGCTCTTGCATGAGGCCACATCTGGATCCAGGTCCCTGCTGGTACAGCAAAAATGTATCTAATGGAATAAAACGCCAGTGTAAACAAAAACTGTAGCCAGCTTTAAACGTCACACCTGAAGTGCTGCGGCAGGTGCTGATGTTACGCCACAGAGCTCAAGGTGCTTGAATCATCATCACCCTCCTCTGAATGTTTGTTGCTGTTGCTGATCACTGGAGAGTGAGGTTGTGAATGAGTTTTCGCAACCTCGCTCTATTGCTAAAGTCGTTTTGTTTACATTTTTCCGCACTCTATTTTGCAGAGATTTGCGAGGATGGCACGCACTCTAAGTATGCCAGTGTTGCAACCGTTACAGGGCCAGGGTCATGCCTGCCTGGCTGTTTACATCCCATACAGTACATCAGGAGAGAAGATTATCATTCATTTATTAATAAATGTTAATAATTTGATAAATTCAGCAATAGGCCTACAGCGGAGCAGTGAATCACACTATGGTGACCAGGCCTCAGTTGATTAACTGAGTACAATTTGTACTATATCTGAACCACACCTTGATGATCTCAGCTAATGACTGCAATGAAACAACTTAACCTAACGCTTCAATATTACAGAGCAGGTCAAGATGTCAAGTCCATTTCTCCCTGTTACTGTCACATCTACTGGTTTTAGATTGGAGGAACGAATCCATCATCCACAACAGATTTCACAGGTTGAAACTTCATACTGTTTGTGAATATTTCCTTTTTTTTTTTCTTTTTTTGTATAAATTAATCTTGGGAAAACAAATAAAAGAAAGTTATATACTATATTATTATACAATAAATGGGCTCATGGGCCCTTCAGGATCACAATGGGATGTGAAAGATAATTAAGATTAAATACAGTAAAACTATATACATTTACAAATAAAAATTATATAACATTTGAAATCATTAAACCTGACTTGACTTTTTTTTTCATTTTTGTTGAACTTTTGGCTTTACTAGGGTGAGAACTAGCTGTCGTAAGGTCTTATCACATATTATGATAAAGTTGTGAACTTTGTCATGAGCTAATTTGTTTACGGAGAGTCATTAAAACCATTTATCATACGTAATTGATAATGTTGACACATTTCGTGACCATAGACTATGTGTGACTGTTTTACTGTGCTTCTATTTATAGGAATACATACGTGTCTGATCCGGAGGACCGTGAATGTTTTATTTAATGTCTGATTTATTTTATAATAAAATGTCATTAGGAAACAATGGTACAAGGATTTCCACTGTATTTTATGTTATTACGACATCACCAGTAAATCAAGTAAATCAGTCAGCGTGCCAGCTTCACTGTTGGCTTATCAGGCCTGGTAGCTGTTCCTACAGTTTCAGTCCTCTACCACCTGCCCCCCCACCCCCCATGGTGAACAAGCAGGGGGGCAGCTTTAGGGTCTTATGAAAGTCTCTATCAGCGTTGACACAGGGACAGACGACCTGCAGATCATCCTCTGGCCAATACAGTGGCAACACACACACAGTATAGATTGGGGGGGGGGTTGCTTGCTCAATTGTCTGATAATGCAGCTCGTGGTATCACTGTGCTGATTGTTTTATAGCTGTGTAATCCGGGGACAGTTTGTTTTAAGAACATAGGTGATCAGCTGTGGTCGAATGTCACCGCTCATTTCATAATACCCCGCAGGAGCGTGAATTGCCATTAAGTATTGATCCTGTTATCTGTGCAAACAGAAATGACTGGGAGCGGTTTAATGAATGGGAACGATTGTTAAAGATTTATCACTGTATCTGCTCCTGAAATGACATCTGCACAACTGAGCTGCGTGCTGTTTTTAAACGGAAACAGACACAGTCGCAGCGTCACAAAGAAAAGGAAAAGACGCGTCCTGGATCCGCTCTATAGGGAGGATGCTGCTGCATTACTGTGATGATGATGATATGGTGGTTTATGTAATAGCTCACATCCTGGGTTTGATTGTGTTGCTGCTGTGTGAAGTGGGTCATGTCTATGGATGTGTCATATACCCAGTAAACGTCGTCTCCTGAGAGCTTTAAGGTGCTATTATCTGGAGCCGAGGGGAGAAATCAAAGCGGAGGTCAAAAGTCGAGAGTTGAGAGAACAGTGAATAGTAAACCCAGCCCCCCACCCCCCTTCTGATCTGATCTACTACACTGAGTTGCACCAACTACTCATAAATCCATCATGAAGTTTCTGTGTGTTTTATAAGTTACTAATGATTTACTGTCAGGCTGCACAGAATAAGAAACATCGTAGTAAACTGTGCAAACAGGAAATCGGTGCAGCATCAGAGCTGCAGAGGTAAACGACACCCGCCCACCACTCATATTGAAACATTTTACAACAACTATAAGACCCCCATTAAGATCCCATTACAACTCACAGGGTGTATCATATGAGTCCAAAAGTAATGGTTTAGAGGGTAAAATGATCCACATTTTGCCCCCCTTAAATGCTGGGATTACTTTGTCCTATTGTACACTGCTCAAAAAAATAAAGGGAACACTTTAACAACACATCTTCGATCTCAATTAATGAAATATTGCAGTTGAAAATCATTATTCAATATAAAGTAGAGTGCATTGAGAACAAAATAACATAAAACTTATCAATGTAAATCAAAATTATCATCCCATGGAGGTCTGGATTCAGAACCATACTCAAAATTAAAGTGGAAAATCACATTGCAGGCTGCTCCACCGTCAACCAAAATTCCTCCAGACAAGTCAAAATGAGGCTCACACTACTTGTGTGACCTCCACGTACCTAAAGGACCTCCCTACAACACCTGGGCATGCTTCTGATGAGGTGACGGATGTTCTCCTGAGGGATCGCCCCCCAGACTTGGATTAAAGCATCAGCCAACTCCTGGACAGTCTGTGGTGCAGCGTGACGTTGGTGGATGCAATGAAACAAGATGTGCCAGATGTGCTCAATTGGATTCAGGTCTGGGGAACAGGCAGGCCACTTCATAGCATCAATACCTTCATCATGGAGGAACCGGTGACACACTTCAGCCTCATGAGGCCTGGCATTGGCATGCATTAGAAGCCATCCAAAGAAATGCCTCCCCACACCATCACTGACCCACCACCAAACCGGTCATGCTCGAGGATGTTGCAGGCAGCATAACCTTCTCCACATTGTCTCCAGACTCTGTCACATCTGTCACATGTGCTCAGTGTGAACCTGCTCACACTGAGCACTGATCTGTGAAGAGCACAGGGCGGTATTGGCGTATTTGCCAATATTGGTGTTCTCTGGCGAATGCCAATCGCCCTGCACGGAGTCGGGCTGTTAGAACAGGCCTCACTTCTGGACGTCAGGCCCTCATACCACCCTTGTGGAGTCTATTTCTGACAGTTTGAGCAGAAACATGCACATTAGTGGCCTGCTGGAGGTCGTTTTGCAGGGATCTGGCAGTGCTTCTCCTGTTCCTTTTTGCACAGAGGAGGTGGTAGCGCTCCTGCTGCTGCCTTGTTGCCCTCCACGTCCCCTGGTGTACTGGCCTGTCTCCTGGTATCTCCTCCATGCTCTGGACACTGCTGACAGACACAGCAAACCTTCTTGCCACAGCTCACATTGATGTCCTATCTTGGATGAGCTGCACAACCTGGACGCCGCCTCATGCTACTGTACCTCTAGGGAACACTAGAGAACACTAACAAAATTCAAAAGTGACCAAAACATCAGCCGGAAACGACGGGAACAGAGTACTGGTTTGTGGTCACACCTGCAGAACCACACTCCTTTATAGCGGTAGTCTTGCTAATTGCCTCTCATTTCCACCTGTTGTCTGTTTCATTTGCACAACAACAAAATTGATTCATAATTGGTGTTGCTTCCTAACTGGACAGGTTGATTTCACACAAGTGTGATCTACTTGGTGGTACATTGTGTACAAGTGTTCCTTTCATTTTTTTGAGCAGTGTATATACTGTATATACACATGACAAATGTGTGCATAGTTACAGATCCACTGATCCAAATGCCCCACACTGACTTTAACTTTGCCAAACTCTGACCTCTCCAATGCAGAATATCATCGCTCCAGTTTGTGGCCTCTCCCGTCCGAGTAAAAGCAACATCTGCACAGACAGTTTTGATGAATTAGGACGTGTGCTATTGTTGTCAAATGTCTTTTTGATCTCGTGTCAAGTCAAATATGTTGACATTACTCCATATAACATCTTTTTACCCTTCGGTCTGAATGGATGGCAGTGTTTATTAACAGGCTAACATTAGTTTTATTCGTCTGACAAGCATCAATATTGAGTTACAGCTGCTCACTTCATAAGAATTGGCTGCTGTGGTACAAGCCATTTGAATTTCGATGCATAAATCTTCCCTGAGTAAACACTGTTTTTTTTAAAAGCATCGGCTCGGTCTGAACTTACAAAAGAGCCGCTGCCATTGACTGTGGCAGAGAGAGCGTCAATCCACACCTCGTGTTTGGCCTCAGACAGATGCAGACGAACTGCTCCGCTCACCGAGGAGGTTTCTGCTTTTCCAGAGGGAGCCCGCATTTCAGTGCTTTTGTGTGTCTCTTCTTTTCCTGTGGGAACTCCAGTAATGAGCCACACAGTGTGGGACGATGTGCCAAATGGGTGGCCCGGGGGCAAGGAACACCAAGAAACCATCAAGTTTGGTGGTTTGAGCGTGAGCAGGGGGGGCGAGCGATTGGTTTGGTTTACATTGAAATTAAGGCAGAGAAATGAGAAACTGCTGTTTACATTTAAAGTGGACTGTTCTCTGTGTTTCCATCCACACCCAGGGAAAAAAAACCTAAGTCAAGGAGTTATGAAAAATGCATCTTGTGAGTGAACATGTGAAATGTGAAACAGAGCTTCGAATCGCTTTAGTTTACAATTTAAAATGCAGGCATTATAGATCTGCTCAGGGTTCTTATGCCATTTAGTTGTCGGCACATGTGGACTCTCTAAAAGGGTTTCTACTACTCAACATATAATGGGGATAAATACAGAATTGAACCATAGTGGTAGGTGCAGAGCACGTCTTTGTTCAACAGTGAATATCATTATTATTATAACATTACATTATTTTTATAATAAAAAGAAATACTTAAAAGGAAAAAAAACATTAAATATAGGTTTTATTTCCATATCTGCAAGTCATGACATGTATGGTTTTACATTTTTTAAATCACTGTGCTTCCTTCTATCAGGGCTAAAGAGTGATAAACACTGAGGTCATGACTCCAATAAACCGGTTGAAGTCTGGATCATTTTGAATGTTTTTTGGTTGTTGTTTTTTTGAGTAAAATGTGCGTGGGAGGGGATATATATTAAAAATAAAAGAATCACCACTACTGCTTCTCATAACAACATAATGAAGACTTGATGTTTACTATGATAGATTACATGGTTTCATATGGAAATAAACTGATAACACAGTTGCCTAATTTGCCGCCATTATCATTTAAATAAGCCTCAGTGTGATCTTTAATATATGCATCTGTAGTATTAAACTAATCCAATAAATATTGATTTGAAGCTATGAATACATGTATTTGTTTAACAGTTTACTATAGCTGTCTGGTATGGCAGCTTGAGTGTGAAGAACAAAACAAGCTCTCCACAGTCTTTCATGTTGCAGGGAAAGCGGTTGGTGATGGATGAGCAACAGCTCTGGGAGATGTTCAAATATTCAAATATGTGATGATACCTCACATCCTTAAAACTCCGATTCTGAATTGCTCCCATCCACCCGCTGATTCAGGGTCCCAAGGGCAAGCAGGAATATACTGTATATACACAAGAAAACTTTTATTCCATATGCTATACAAACACTTAATGCAAATCACTACACCTGATTTTAAGCATATGCTCTAAAGCAGGGGTGTCCACTTATTGATTTTTCGCCGGGTTCATTGTCAACAAATGCACATGAGCGAGAGGAGCGTAGCCAAAACAGCGGAAAAGCAAGCAGACTTGTGTAGTTCCCTATTGTCTTTCTGTGTAAATAGCTCAAGTTACAACATGAAAACCTGCCGCTTATATTCAAGTGTGGCCTATGTATGTATTTTCTTTTAAAATTTAGCTGGCGCAGCTTACACTCAGTTGCGCTCTTTAGTCCGGAAAGTACAGTACTATACTGCTGCTGTTATTTCTTCATTTTTTTGGCTTTTTGCCTTTATTTGAGAGCACAGTGAGATAGACAGGAAAGGGGGAGGCAGAGAGAGAGGGAATGTCATGCAGGAAAGGTCTGCCCGACGCGGGACTCGAACCGGGGACGCCTGTGTTGAGGACTGTAGCCTCTACATGAGGCGGCCGCTTTAACCACTGCGCCACACACCGCCACCCCTGTTATTTCTTGTCCACTTACATAATTTTTCGGTGCGGTATGGTGGGAAGTTCCTTGTGATTCATCTTTTTGTTTGTCATGCAATTTAGTGTGGGTGAAGCCGAAGGAAAACTTCCACTAAGGTGAACAATAAAGTTAAGAAAATGTGCTTTTATTTTTCTTAACAACAATCATAACGACGACGACGACAACGATAGTATGTTTCAGAAACTCTAACTTTTGAAACCAGATTGTGTTGGATTTTAATCTCAACACCTTAAAGTCTTTTAACCTGTAAACAACCCAATCAGTCCATTGTTGAGCAGTGATGTGAGAGTTTGTCTGAGCCAGAGTTTATTCTTAGAAACTGTCTCAGTTTTAATGATCACCCTGAGCGTTGTCTAAGTAAAGACTCGACACTGTATATTCACACAGAGCCCACATGAAACGGAGACATAAATGTCCATTGTTCTGGCAGTGATAGGTGTGACTCGGTGTCTGTGACAAAATGACCGCAGGGCGTTGCGCCCTCTCAAAGGGGGATTATTATGCAATGACATGGCGACCCAATGGAGGGGGGCGGGGGGCAGAACTCAGTAAACCCTGTCATCTAATCGCCAGCAACAGGAACAAGGACAAAGACGAGTGACTGGACTCATGTAATCTGCTGCTGTATACGTTTTCTATACCACTCAGTCTGCTGGTGAAACTGTCCCCCGAGGATTTTACTGTCAGTCAAAGGGAAAACCAGGTCGAGAGAAATCTGAGGGGTGGGGGCACGCAGCTTGTTTCTCATCACAAAAGGTGGGTGACAACAGAGGAGAAAGTAGAAAGTTTTGCCATGTGTAAGGAGATCTACTGTATCTGTGGTTTTAAGACGCTCTCTTGTGATTGGTTCAGTGTTTTCTGAGTGATCCAATGACAATATATCAGATTTCAGTTAAAACACTCTGAGAAATCAAATCCTGCACTGTTGGGATGGTGGTGGTCCAGGTGGGTGGGGCTTAAGGGAGTGTGACATCACAAAGTCACAGGAAGTCCTGACAGCCTGATGGTTTTAAGGCTCAATTCTGAATACAGGCTGTGTGTATCTACCTTTATACTGTATGGAGCTTTAACAGAGAGTCAAGGTCGATGGATCAACCACCTCACTCCTCAATCAAGGATCTTTTGGAAGCTGAATAAGAAGGTTATCAGCAGTACAGGATGTTTAACTGCAGGATACGTGGTTTACAGTAAAGAGGCGTCAACACAAATAACAAGTGAACTGAAATAACAAGTTCAAGTCCTGTGAGACAGCGACACATGAACTTTCATTTTCTTTCAAAGTTTATTGTCAGTTAGTGGCGAAAGACAGATTATGTCACCAAGAAGGTCTGATTAATAGTGTGTGTGCAGAGCATGACATTATACATTATAAAGGTTAGGGTTAGCATTATGTACTAGCGCTTAAATAAAGTTTGTTATAAAACTTCCCTGACCAGCAGTATTAGGAAGTGGAGTCTTTTGATGGCTCCACGCCAGCAACAGCCGTGACCCGAGGCATCACGTACTGTATAGGCTACAGTACGTCCTATTCTGATGAACATGATATGTCAGGAACACAATGACACAACTTAACCCTGGCTCAAATATTCACTATAGGACTGAACTGGTTGGAAATTAGCCAAAGTCACCGTGACCTCGCAAAACATGAACTTGTTGAACTTTTGATTGTCAAATTGTTTCATTTAGGATTAGAAATTAGTTTTCAATGATTGTTCATTGTTCATAAAAAATTTCAGCTATAACTTAAGAATTCACACAAGTATACAATTGTAATTACTGTTTATAAAAATGCAGCCACATATTTTGAAATAGTTTCTGTTTTTGCCGTGTTGAAAAGAATAGATTATATACAGTATCAGGCTTTATTTCTTTTTATTAGGCTTTATTCTGAATAGCACATCTTCCCTCCCTGACATGGATGAGCACCTCCTTGCTCACATTTTCCAATGTTTTGTCCTGCTACAACAACTTTGAATTGAAGTCGGCATTAATGCGAAATCACCATAGAGACCGTATGTTAACACAGCAGTGTTTGCTAAATAAAGAAAACTTTACAGTTGGTTCTATTTAATACACAGCAGCAGCACGTCACATGACGGCACAATAAACAGCTGTTGTATTTCCGAGAAACGCTGATATGAGAGATCAGTTTGAGCCGACGATGAGAAATCGTTGGACTTTCCTGAGAAACAAACAGCGATAGACCAGCATGCAACACTGCAGCTGTGCACACACACACACGCACACACATGCACCTTGGATGACACTATCAAACCTCATCAAGGTGTTGAGTGCACGCTGAAGGATGGCACGCAAGTTTATTTATATATACCATTTGTCTACCTCTGTAATTTTTTTTTATGTGTGTGTGTGTGTTGAAGCCAGTTGTGGAAATGTGTGTGTGTGTGTGTGTGTATGTGTGTGCGTGTGTGTGTGTGTGAAAACCCAGGTATGCTCTGCCACCTCTAATTAACTTGGTGGAGATGTGTATGACTCAGCAGCAGTTGACAGCATAATCACCCTGTGGCTCACCTGTTTATACGTGTACACACACTCACACACACACACACACGCTTACACACACATAGTCGTGGGCCAGCGAACCCTTTGTGAACCCTTGGGAGAGTTCTTGCTCTGCATCAGGGTGAAACTCTGAGTCTTCCGTGGCAAATAAACGCATCAATAAAACACAGGCATGCCTTAACCCATCACCGAATGCCAGCCGAGATGCATTCTTGCCAGTGTGTGTGTGCGTGTGAGTGTGTGTGTGTGTGTGTGTCTGACTGTCTGATGTAACCCGGTGGTTTAGGTGCAAACAGAGGGCAACACACTGTTAAGTGGTGGCAACCTGCAGCCACAGGGAAACAAGGAAATTAACGTTCGGGGAAATTAATCAGCAGCTATTTAAATAGAAGAAAAACATAAACACCTTGGTTTCACAAGGCAGGAAGCTCCTTTTTAATTTCCGTGTGTGAGGCGTTTTCAATTAATCTGACCTTCCAGTGTATTAGCGCCCATTAATGGCTTTTCCCAGAAGGCTGAAAAGGAAAAGTTTTAATACAACAGTCGGTTGGCGAGTGGCGAATCAGGTGACCTACAAATTAAGATCTGATTTGTGAATGGATTTGAAGAGTTGGGTGATTAACTGTGATCATAAACTCATTGTCCAATCTGCAAATAAATGTATACATTGAAAACAAATTTCAAAACAAGAGTAAATATTTAAGTGTTTAAAATGCTTAAAGGGACAACGAGGAGTTCGGAAAGCGAAGCGTTTTCACACTACATTTCCCATGAGCCTCCGCACGCATGGTGAAATTCTTGGACTGGTACAAGATGGATGAAAACGAAAACATTTGCCAAGAATGTTTTCATTAATCAAGAATGAAAGTCGGAGGTTTGAAGACGATCAGATACCGTGGTAGTTCCGACCATAAACGATGCCAACTAGTGATTTGGCGGCGTTATTCCCATGACCCGCCGGGCAGCGTACGCGACACCAAAAGTAGTAAATGCTGGGGGAGCTGAATATCCAAATAAGTGTGACCGATGTTGTTCGGTTTG
The DNA here is from genome assembly GCA_030347415.2 of Decapterus maruadsi. Lineage (NCBI taxonomy): Eukaryota > Metazoa > Chordata > Actinopteri > Carangiformes > Carangidae > Decapterus > Decapterus maruadsi. The sequence goes on from CM064886.1 coordinate 25,690,061, forward strand.
GACTTGCCCTGAGTGAGGATCGAAATGCTTGGGGGAGCTGAATATCCAAATAAGTATAAATACAAAACAATATATTTATCGAAAATGGACCCATTAACAAGTGTAGGTAACGTAGATACATCCACATTAATATGAGATTCTTTTATAACTATAAAAGCAAACTCCTAATTGTCCCTTTAAATGTGATTGTTATGGTGTGCTGTGTTCAAGTGCTGGTGGAAAACTGAGGCATTTTCGCTTTTCATTGCAGTAAATGTGTCATTTTGAAAACAGGAAAGTTGTTAGAAACATGTTGTTGAGATTCTGGTGCATGTTCCAGTTCCTGATCATGATCCTGATTTAATCTGTCAGCACTTAACGCTCACACCTTTTCTACTGGATCCAGATCTGCTGACTGAGGAGGCCACCGAAGTTCACTGAGCTTATTGTTGTATATCCATTTAACGACTTTTCCGTTTTTTTCATTTGTGATATTATCAAGCACAGACACATTTGATCCGGGTTCCCTTTGTTTTAAAATCCAGGTGAGGCACCTGAATGTGTCAAACTATTTTTTTTTTTTTTTAACCTTTTTCTTTTTGGGAAAGTTCAAAAGGTCGTTTAGTTTCTGTTGCACTCTGACAGTCTGATGTTTGACAAGCAGCAATAACACAGTAACGCTGACATAACAACAGACAGGTGAAACAGACTAAAATATTCCAAATGTGGTTCATGACCTCCGCTGGCATGCTGCAACAATCACAGCCTCATCATGCTTTACCTTGCATCCTTTAGCCTGACCTCTGAAAAACAACAAGCTATCCTGTGCCTTGAAGCACCAGCAGCTCTGCCAAGCTCTGCTGAAAGTTGTGAATATAAAGAGATGCAGGTGGTGGCACAAAAAGATGTTTTATAAAAAAAAAGCTAAGTGTGGAGATGCAGGAGGGAGGAGTGGCAACTGAAAAGTTTGCCACTCTCACTCGTTCGTTTAACTCTTCCGCTAATCCCATCAAAAGAGCAAACAAAAGCTTTCTGTTGTAATCTTTAAATATGCGATCTACGGCCTTGTTTACCAAAAGGTTGATTAGTGTATGAAGCAGTGCCAAGTCAATTAAAAAAGAGGGGATATTAACAAAGAGGGAGACAACTTCTAAAGAGACACACATTTCACTTTTCAACACATTTCAAATGCCTGGGTCACACATACATGTATATTTCCACAGATTTTTAAATCACAATATATAACAGTCTCTGTTCAGGAAATATACAGACCTCTTCACTTTAATCACATGCAGCTATAAGCAAAAATCAATCAATATAATATCAATCTACACCCTCGGAGTGCTCAATTGAGGCTTTTTCTTCTTCAACATGACTGAAGGTTTATGTTCCTGGATTTAGGGATTTTCTTCTCAACAAATTCTCTAAACCTCTGAATAAGTCAACATTTCTCATTTCATCAAACCAGAGAATCGCATTTCCCACAAATAAGTGTAAATAGTTTTATGCAGTCACAGTAGTGGACCTGTCCCCAGGCGACCTGAGGGGTCGGATGCTTCATATGGATTCATATGGATGTAGCATGTAGTTTGGTCCGAGACCATTCAGGGCTTTGAAGACCAAGAGTTTCAAGTCTATCCTTTGGCTCACAGGAAGCCAGTGTAGTGATATGGTCCAGTTGTATGTTATATGGTCCATTTTCAATGGTGTTTATGAGGACGCTTCTCCCACACAGGAACTTAAAGTTGCTTCACACTGAGTAAACTTGTCCCACATGACCACATGAGGGGTCTGGATGCTTTGGAAGAAGTTTCTGGACACCTTCACTTTGTGTTTTATGTTGTAGCCTGATGTTAAAGAGCTCAATTTCCTGCTCAAACTGTCTGATAAAGGCTTAAAACATGTTGTGTTAAATCACAACATCTGCTACAGCTTATCAAGAAATTACACAGAACACTGTAATTATTTCAATTATTTATTTTCTTACTTCAGTCTATTGTCTTTTAACTATATTTCATGTCATATTAATGAATTCAATACATGTCCATGCCTCTGGAGCAATCGCCTTGTGTCTGAATGCTGCTGTGTAAATAAACTTGCCTTGCCCATTTTTCTCAGGATGCACAAATTAGTTTTGCTGTGTAATTTCCTCGTGTAATCGGATACTTTGGAAAACAGAAAAAAAAAAAACATTGGGCGTGTGTCTGTGTGTTTCTTCACTTTCTTTTGAACTCAAGTCGTGATTTTCTGTGTAACATGCTGCCACAGAACTGCATGTGGATCGGATGTGTAAGTATGGACAATTAGTAAAGTCCATGACTCAACACAACAACCTCGACACTGGTTAATGTGTTGAGCTGCTTTGCACAGGTGTGCTGTACAAACACCACCAGCGGTTTTAAATCCTCCCACGCGCTGTGACGGCGAGGTGGAGGGAGAGATTTCGGAAGATAAATGAAGGGACAATCTGCAGCGGAGGCGCTTATCAACAGATACAATCAGATGGAAGCAGTGTGTAATAGTCTCTAATGAATCAAACTAAATCAAATCAACCGCAGGGCTCGTACATATCAGCCCTCACAACAATGAAACCTGTTTGTTTAAGTGTAATGTGGGAGGCGATAACTCCAGGCCTGCTACCTTGGAAACAAAATAATTTAAACTCTGCGTTGTGCAATGAATGCCTCCACTTCTGCATCGGGATCTGATGATGACAAACCCCCGCAGGATCAGCGATGCCAAAATCATCAAACGGTTTTTATGACTAAAAAAAAAGAAAAAACCGAGCAGGGATGAGGAGAGAGTCTGCTTGTGCACACAGAAACTCTGCATCTTGTACAAATACACCTGGAACACGCCTAGTACACATGGCAACTGGGCTACCACCACAACAACCACTTAAAACACAACCACAGAAAAGAGGTGTTTGCAAGCCGCTGGGATTCACTACACCCCGGTCAAGTCTGCCGACAATAACCCGACAGCAAAAAACATGAACCCGCCGTGTTATTCTGTTTGATGTTCTCCAGCTCTTTTTACCCCCCTTCCCTTCCCTTTTTTTTAATCTTTCCTTCAATAGAGGGGAGACTGAAAAGGCAGAGTAGAGATGTTTAAGAACATGGTTTGTGGCAGTAAAAACCCCACGGATAACAATAAGCGTTTTACACTGAGCAGGAATTCAAAGAACTTGAGGAGAGAAACACAGAGACAATACTTGGCTGTGAAAGAGTGACGATCACTCTAACATGCTAAATCTCTGCCTTTGTGCCCCCGAAGCTTTGATCCCAAACTTCCAGTGATCCCTGTTGTTGAGTCTGTTTGCTCTTATTCGGATATATTAAGACTTTCCATTATGTGCAGACTTCAGAAACAGCCTGTGGTATTTGCTCAAAGATTAGTTTACTTAAAAGACCCAAAAAAAGGTCCTGAAATCAGAGGGGAAAACCTTCCATTGACGGAGATGAGAGGTAATCTGTGCACGGTTGAGCCATTTCGAGCCTCTCTGAGTGTGTCTATACAGATTGTGTATGTGTGTATGTGTGTGTGTGCATATGACTGTTTTTGTGTCTTTTGCTGTTAGATAAATATGCATTGAGAGTGTCAGGCTTTAAAAGAGCAGGCGACAGGAGCATAAACTTCTTCTTTCAAACCCCGAGTTCAAAACACTGTTTACTGAGACACACACAGGTTAAAGCCAAACAACCTCTGAGGAGCTGATGCAGACCTGTCATGCTTTTGTGTGTGTGTGTGTGTGTATGAGTGTGTACTTTTAAGGGCATGTATCTGAGGGCTTGTTTTGGTGGTTTGAGTGTTTCAACGTTGCCTAACACTGGTATCGTTCATCCAGTCAGCAGTCAAAGGTTCAACTGGGTCACTGTGGTTGCCTGAGGAAACCAACCTGTGCTGGTGGCCAGCCGGGGGCCGATGACCATCACTGACCTTTGACCTTGACGCTTGCCACATCGCTGCTGACCCTGCCAGAAGACACAAATGTAGCCTGGGAGGAATCTGAGGTGCCTGGTGGTAGTTCTCTGTTGTAGTTTTGCAGTTGGCAGGTTTCTCATGTCCTCTCTGTTCATGTCAAACATCAGACAGACAATTAGAGACGAGCTGGTGAAGACAGTGAAACATGTAGCAGCTGAAGACGAAGATATTTTCCCAAAGAGGTGGTGGAGACCAAAGGAGGGCTTGAAGAGTTTAGCAAATTCACCCATTGCCATAATCCCTATAGTCATAGCAGTAGGTTCATTACCTTTAATTGTCGGTGCAAGCTGTTTTTAGATCAGCGGTGCAGAGACGTGAGCTGCTCAGCTAACACAAAGGAGGCACACAGCACTTTCCCTTATCAAACTAAATACACAATCCAACAACTCCAAAACACTCTTGTGGACAAGTTGTGACCTGCACGTTCACCACCAAATAATAACGTATAACATTATGACACATTATGCAAAGACTCAAAACTACATGCACTTCTGGCTGCATTTGCCCTGAAAACACCTCTATCTCGTAATGTTACGTTATTATCTCATAGTATGGTGAATGTGCAGGTCACATCTTGTCCACAAGAGCGTTTTGGAGTTGTTGGATTGTATATTTGATGAGTTTGATGAGGGAAAGGCAAAAGTACCGCGTGCCACGCAGACCTCGCGTCTCTGCCCCGCGTATCTAAAAAATAGCTTGCATCGGCAATTAAAGGTAACGAATCTACTCCTAAAACTATAGGGATTATGGCAATGGACCAATTTGCCAAAATGTTGAACTATCCCTTTAAAGAGGAACTATGCAAGATTTGTACCTTACTTAAACACTTAAACAGCTTTGGAGTAATTGTGATGGTTAAGTGACTTGTTTTGAGGAAAATGTAGGCTCTCTGCCTTCCACCTAGCGTCTCGCGTTTCAGCACCAATTTCACATACTTCCATTTGATTTAATGAGTGAATAACAGTCGATGAAGTTTAATGAATATCAAAAATATTGTTCTGACAGTTGAGTCAATATTTACCTGCTCCAGGTGCTGCTCTCAGCCTCTGATGAGAACACCGTGTTTTCATTGACACGTGCTCTCACATACTCAAACTAGTTCCCAAAAGGAATGAGGCATCTGCATCGGTATGAAAATCATTATGAAAACAGACAGGTGATGGGAGTGTGTTGTGTAACCAAGTGTGTGTGTGTTTGTGTTATTCAGTGTCTGTGTGTAGGCTACTTGAGAGCAGCTGATTGAGTAATATGTAACCTATGTGCGTGCGTGAATGTTTGTGTTTTTCACAACTTGCATATGGACAGAGACACACATACACATACCTCAGTCATTCTCACCTGGGCCATTAACCTCCACTCCCACCAGAGGCTCTTTTGGAAAGAATGTGCGACGGCGATCGAAGTTTCACACGGTCTCTGTGTCTCGGGATGTGACAGACTGTGTGAATTAAACAGACAGGTTGGAAACTTCAGTCCTCCTGCTGCAGAGACATACACATCTGCAGCTACAGATCACATGAAGATGTATTTCTCACACGGTTTCCATGCACCTGCTCATGTTATCATATTAGCATTAGCATATAGTTACCTCATATGAGAGTTAAAGCAGGAGTAGTTAGCTTTTGGGCTGCTGAACAAAAACAGGACCATGATATGTTAGAGCTATAAGATTAAGGTGGTAACCCTTTAATTTTCAGGCCGCTAATTATGTGATAATGTCAAGAAATAGCCAAAAAAGAATGGTCAATTTCATAGTAAAGTCGTGTTTTTCATGTCGTTCATTTTTTGGGAAAGGCGAGAATTTTTCTCCACTAAGTCTTTGCAATCAATCATTATTTCTAGGCTATTTCTTGACATTATCACATAATTAGCAGCCTGCAAATAATAAGGTTGTTATGGTGATTGCCACAAAACCAAAACAATGAGCTGAAAGATGCTAAAATGCTCCAGAGTTAGAGCTTGATGGGAGTCAGGTGATAATTTATTCTGGGCTGCTCAGCTCCTACATTTTTGATAATATGTGCAATATTATTAAATATAAATTCTAGAAAATAGTGCAGCTTGGGGATTCTCAAAGGACCCAAATGTGATAAAACTCAAGAAACAGGTACAGTGGACAAAAACAAGACTTATAGGGGAGAAACAAAAAGAAACGACGCAGAAACTCAAAGAAGACGGAGTGCAAAACCTAAAACATAGGACAAACACGGTACAAACACAGCTCAGGTACACAACAGACAAACCGACAACAACCAGGAACAGGACACAGGTGGTGCAATCAGACACAGGTGAGACACATCAGGTAATCACAAGAGGGAGAACACAGGATGACAGGACACTGAACTTCAGAATAAAACAGGAACTAAACAGGAGACAAGAGACACAAACCAGGACAAGTTCCTCTGAGGACCATAAATACCTGAAAAAAAACTCCAATTTAAACCTCACATTGAACTTTACTTGGCAAAATCTTATTTGCTACAAGAACTGATTCAAAAATCCAAAACTGAACAGAGAAAAACAAGATTTTAGTTCACACTCACTCCAAGATTGAGGACAAACATCACTGTGGCAATGTAGACTTACGCTGTTAAAGGTTTGTTTTTATCTGTAAAACAGGCGGTTAATCAGTTAAGCTGATAAGACATCAGACTAAAAAAAAGTAAAAAAAATTCCAACATTTACTAAAAACCTCTTGCGACCTCTTCTAAATTCTAACTCTGATGTATGAGGTTCAAACATGTAGGTTACAGATGCTCCTTTAACTCCAAATGGACAAATGATGTTGTTTGCTGAGACGTTTTTGGGTTAAAGGGCACGGAGCGGTTAGCTTCCAGCTCAACCACCACCACTGACCTTACCGTCACAGTGGGGTTCAAAGGTCACACTGATGCTAATCTTCCGTCATTATTACCGTGACAGTAACATCGCTCCTCTGGCAGCTTCTCAGCCGGACTGATGACCTCTGGCCAAGCTGGAAGGAGGGCAAGAGCTGAGAAGAGACAGAAGGACAGACAATTTTAAGATGAGAAAATAGCTCACAGCATGTTTGTTTAGGCCTGGAGTGAAGAATGAAGTATGCTTTTGTGACACTTATACGTTCGAATGAAGAGAAAGAATGAAGTCATCAGGGCGACGACAGCAGGAATCTGAACAGATGTTAGAGCTAACCAGCTAGCCTGCAAAAACGTCAAGATACTTGATGTCTTTGTTGTTGTTTTTACTCGTATTTATAGCTCGCACTGAGTGTTTTCACATCTCTCATGGACCATAAAACATTTCAGTAAAACTAAATAAAAATGATGGTCCCACAGGAGATCTTACTCAGGGTTTTATAGGCTCATCGGACCCTAAAGAACTCGCCGAGGCTGCAAAGTGCCGATTCACACAGAGATTAAAATTATAATGCTGCATCAGAATGTGGAGCTCTCTCATTTTTTTTTTTAATGATTTCTTTTAAATGCAAAATACTGTATCATATAATTAATGAAATAAGAAAAGGTCTGGAACAAGCACTTTCTCATATAATGACGTTGCAATGCTTTAAAGTCCAGTTAGTGTGTCCTCCACTGTTTGACACAAACTGAGTGGTTTGACCTCGTGGCTTTGTTTTCAACAAACATTCACTCTTAAACACATATTCACAGGTTCTGTCCTAGACCAGAGAAACAATGTTTTTTGTGCATGAACTAAAAATACAGGGCTATAAAATAGGAAACTGGATGAGTCAGAGAGAAAAACACTCTCCAGTTTGTAGTGTAAATCCTAAATCACATGTGCTGCCTCACCGGCTCACGACTCTGGCTCCCCGCATGTTGGCGTCGCTTAGCAAAGTTTACAGTCTGAACTTTACACATCATTTTGTGGAGCCCAAAATGATATGATCACAGTGCATTTGTATAAACGCTCCCTGCTGCAGTGCAAAACAAGAACAACTCAGACCTTTTGCTCCATTAAGACTGAATATGTAACTGTTTTCCACATATTTTTAACTGGAAATTTAATTGTAATAAATGCTGCAGTGGGAAATATATTGAAAAATATACAAGTGCAACAGGTCAGGGCCCAAAAAATGGACACACAATGAGAGATTGTGTTGTCCTAATATTTTGTGTGGTCTAAAACATTTATATGTAACTGTGCCTTTCTCTGGGTATGTGTGCATGTGCACGAGCAGGTGTGTCCGTGTGTGCAAAGTGCAAAAAGGGGCAGATAAGCAATCCAGAAGCGATCCGAGCGGGGGCTCCATCCTGTGATGTAACAGTTAATGACAGTAAATGAGGGGAGCTCTCTGCTCGGACAGATCAGTGGCTCCCAGAGGAAAAGCGCCCGCGGTTCACTAAGTGCTGTTTTGTTATTTCTGAAGTGAATGGAGTTTGTTATCACAGCTTGGCCCCCCTCGCCCCCCCTCTCCCTCACTCTGCAGAGCGACAGAGCAAAACCCCTGCTGCGTTTCTCATGCTAGACACCACATGCCTACACACACACACATATACACACTCATGTGAAGGATGCATACATGCGGCCACATCTCTGCTGCAGTGTGCGGATGCATGAGGAGAAACCGGCGAAGGAACAGGAGATGTTTGAGGAGCTTATGGCGTGCGACTCGCCTGCTACCGCCATGGCTCTGCTTACATGTTACTTATCTTATCTGCTTATCGGCCTGGCAGACAACAAAACACACACACATACACACATGTGCACACACGCACACACACACACACACTGTTTTTTTGGTGTGTACCAATGTAACCAGTATTTTGGCAGGTGTTCCACAGTTTCCTTTATCAGGATACGATAAACCTGGCTCAAGCGCACGCAACACACACACACACAGAGAAAGCAAACAAAACCAAATACATTAACTCCATTTAAAACTAAAACAACTTCCTTTTCACTGCTTTAATCCAACAACTGAAGTTCCTAGATGATGATTTTATGTTTAAACCGATCTAAGAGCTATGCAACAGAGTCATTAGACCCATCCTGTTTACAAGTTACCAACACAGTAACATACCACTGAGCAGGCCTTGTTTACACTATCTGAAACAATAGATTGTGGCAGAGGTGTGTCCAACGCTTTGTAATTGGCTGTAAAACATCCTCTGCACTGAAAGAAAACAATAACAGTGATGCACCTGCGGCCCAGGTGAGTCCCTGCCTCATGCGTCACTCCGCTTCAGAGCTGCAGCGTCAGACGAGTGGCGTCAGCCGACAGGTGGGAGGAATGTCTGGTTCTGCATACCAACCTCAGCCTACGCACATCAGCAGAAGCTCCATATGCTAAAAGGGATGCATGTATGTGTGTGTGTCTGTGTGTGTCTGTGTGCTTTGAGAACCCAATCTACAACCAAATAAGTCTTTTCCGATGCTCTGATACATATGGCCTCTTCGGAAATACCTCCTATGCCTATTGTATAGGAGCTGCGTTTTCATGGTTACCATTATAAACATAGCTACCAAGATCAGCATAGGCCTAAAGAGATCGTTGCTGTGGTTACTACACGATACACACAGCTTGTTCAGGTTAAAGTAAAGATTGTTATTTTGAGATTTGAAATAAATAGCCTAGGCCTACTTCCTTTGACATTTGTACAATCTTTGTTGTCATGGGTACACACTGATAACAACATATTTATCTCGGTTGAACACTCATGAATGTTAAAAAAACAACAACAACAACAACAACAACAACAAAATTACTGATTTGTGTTTGTTTTTTTTCACCTGTTCTTCCACCACAACTTCAACTGTATCTTCGACGACTTTGATGTACCTTCCAACCAAGGAATAAGAAAATGTTGTGATTTGCTATGATATTGTCAAATTGTGAAATTGCCTTGGCTGGAATAAATAAAAAGAAAGAAAAGAAAGGAAGGAACTGCATCACTGGGTTTTTACATTTGTTCATAATCACTTCGACCACTAGCAACAAAATGGGTCATAACTGGCTTGTGCAATGTGATGTTTAGGTCTATTCACAGCTTTGTAAGCCTAAATATTATATTCCATCTGTTAGGAGCAGCAGCTGAAGTGTAAAAAACCCTGTGGGAAACCTTCATATGGTTTATTAACCAGGGTTGATGCATTAATGCTGCAGTTTTGATCAGACACACCTTAAAAACGTCAGAGATGAACACGGTTAAAGGTCAGATCATTTGTGCTAAAGCAGGTGCACAAGAGCTTAGCTCTTAAAGATCAATAAAATCGTGTTCTTTGTGTTTGATAGAGTGTTGCTATCGAATAAAGTTATTTGAGCTTTTTAAGTTAAAGTTAAATTTTTGTCAGGACGCTAAAAATCAACATCAGTGAGAGGATTTGGCAGATTTTTTTGCTGAAATACTAGAAAGGTCAGATGTTAATAAGGTTTCAGGGACCAGTTCTCAGCTGAGATTTTGAGTGAAAAGCTTGATGATATTTACCCCGGAGGTAAAATTCAGAGCAAATACCTGCAGGATTAGCACGCGCTCTCTGTGAAGTTCCAGTGCACAGACACAGGGTACAGCTATGTGGGGTATGCACCTGGCCCTAGACGGCGTGGATCTGCCGAGTGCAATCACACCTGGGAGGAGGAGAGGCTCAGGTGAGTACGGAGAGAGATCCTGTCAGTCACAGCCGTCCTGCTCGCCCTGCGGCAGCCTGCCAGTTCAGATTTACTGCCCTGTCTGCTTGGGTTTGAACCTGAGCTCCTGTTCTGAGATCTGTCCTATATAAACATGCAACCACATATTCTACACACTTGTACGAGTATGTGTGTGTTAGTGCGCACACAAACACACTGGCGCGCACACACACACACACACACACAGATTATCTTGGATGTTTATACAGAATGACTCGCGCGCAGATCTGATAAGGCTTATCTGATCCGAGAGCTCAGCTCATTAAATGAAGTGTAAGAAATTCTCACGCACCTGTGTGGAGACTGTTTGTTGCTTTTACTGGATCTAGAACATGACTTTTAACATATTTGTGTCTTTTGTTTCCCAAAGTGACGTCGCAGGTCTCTTTTAAATGCACTTTCTACGCCACATTCCTTCACCTGAGTGCTTTTCTTTCTTTCTTTCTTTCTATTTATTTTTTTTGTACCACTCCACCATCAGCTCTGACGTGTTGGTCTGTGCCAAGTACACTAATACAAACAGTAACAGACAAAAACAAAGAAACACACACTCAAAAAAAAAACAAAGCAAAGATAGTTTACAGTGACAACGGCTGATAAGAATAGGGGCAAGACTTGAGGTCCCAGCCCATCCTGTTGCACCAGTCAGATCATCTGCTGCTTTTATTTCCTGGATCAGTAACTACAAGTCAGAGTCTCCTGTTTGTGAAGCTGTTTCTAAAGTACTGCAGTAGTAATATACGGATACGCTTGCTTCAGATTTTGTACATTTACAGTAAAAAATATGTGTTATCTTCTTCTCCTCCTTGACCCTTACTGGCCACCATACACTAGTCCATATCATAGTAGGCTATTTGTGGTATTTAGCAAAGGTTTATGATAAGTCATTGAGGATTGATGTGTGTAATGGGGGATGTTTAATTATAACATATACCAATAGATTTCTCTGCTCTCCTAGTGTCTGCGATGCAACTTCATGACTACGATCGGACTGGAAATGTTGATGATGATGTTAAGATAAACTGTGTGTTGAGTGTGTGTGTCTGTGTCAATGTAGTATTTGTTCATTGTAAAAAAAAAATGCCCGACACGCGAGCAGCTAAAAAGTGGTAGCTCTGCCGCTTCAGTTATCCTAATATCCTCAGTTCAAAAGGTAAAACATGAAAAGGCGAAACAAAGAGCAGAATCTTCACTTGATGTTTTCCTCGCTCAAAACTTCATTTGAAGATCAAAAGAACAAAAATCTAGTTTTGTGTTTGCTTTGAAGTGTTAAGACCTCTCGGGGAGTCTGATGTGCTCTTAAAAACACAAACACATCTTTCAACGACGTTACAAAAAAAGGACAGAAAACAAACAAACAAAAAACAGCTCTTTAAAGCTTAGTGACAGTATCTGATTGATTGGTTCGTGGACTGTGTTGTCATGCTACGCTTTGCAAGTGAGTTGTGTGGCTGCTCCATGCAGTCAGATCAGATCTGTAGCCCCGCCTCTGTGATGTCACACACCACGCTGAGCGTGCCAGCGCTCTGAACTGACAGAAAAAGCCCGCATACGCTGGCACGTTATTGTCGCATGCGTGATAATCTGGCTACAGCAGAAACAGAGCGGCGATGAGCGGACTGATAACGCCGCTGGTGGAGCTGCTCTACTGAGTGTGCAGAGGAGGAGAAGTGTGATAAGATTGTTGTTACATCTCTGGTCCTGACTGCTGGCAAAGCACATGGCTGCCTCTGAGGAACACATCTGGGCCACCGTACCTATTTACAAACTGTTCTGTTTTCGTTTCAAGCTAACCACAACTTTTTTATCACATTCAACATCTCATTTCAAAGGAAGACTGACTGTAAATCGCGTGGGAGTCTGGGATAACACAAGCACGATACCAGGCATAAAATCTTAAAACACATTTTTTTGTACCTCTTAGGCTTCCATCCGTTCAAGAGCAGAACAATGTATTTGTGCAATTTGAGTACAAACCTCATTCCAGCCACCATACAACTGATGTAGATAGATAGAGACATTAAACAGGTGGAGATTTCCCTAAAGTTACGTTACTCAACTTTGTTGTAGGACAACTCACAGTTTGTTTGTTTGTTTGTTTGTTTGTTTGTTTATTACATCTCCCATTATGGCAATGGCATAATGGCTGCATACACTGGGTTTCCCTTCCCTGACACTGTAACGTCAATGAATGATTTAACCTGTTAAAGGTAGGATTAATGGAGATTTTACAAAATTGTTTGAAATCCTCTTCACACTCCTATTGCAACAAATTAAAAAAGTCAGTTGTCTGAGGGACGGATAGCATCCAATTGGCAATGTGACGTCAAAGTCAATTTAAAAAGTGGCATTGTTGGCATGTTGGCATCAGAAGCCGGGGTTTAACTGATGGAAGTGGCCAGTAAGAGACAGAGCTGCCCAAGGTAATCATGGCATCTTCTGTGTTTGTTTGCTTGTAGTGTGGTCCACTTGAGTTACAGAGTGTGTGGCTGCTGTTTTTTGTTGTTAATCTTTTTAGTAACATTATTATTAATAATTCTGATTTTATTAATAAACACAGTTTCTTTCACTATTAATGATTATTCACCTCTGTTATTTTTCTCCTTATATCATCGCTGCCTCACACGCCCATCACCAGACATGTAGGCCACGTTAAAATGAATTTGCATGAACATATAATTATGCGTTAACTTGAACAGCTCTACTATGTATATATACTGTCTATATACTGCACCCGGCTTCATACACTGTAACCCTATATGTAAATATTACCTCTTCTGTTCAGCAGCCTCATGTTTGCCATGTCACTATGAGCATGTCATCCTCTGTGTCCCGGCCCAGCTGCTGCTCACATGACTGCAGACTCTTCCTCTGTTGTACATGTGTAAACACTCTGAGGCCGAGTCCTGTTGTCTAATTCACTGTCAACACGGCCCGAGGCGCTCATCTTCATCATTAACAGCAGAGAAACTCAGTGAGGTGACACTTTATCCACACCGCCACACCTCACATGCCAGCACAGTGGTGCCACAGTAAATAAACTCATTATTAATATTGTCGAGGGCTAGCTAGCGTCTCATGCTATGAGCCATAGTTTCCATAGACATTATAGGCTGCATTATGTCTGACGAGACTGACAGCAGCCGTGTAGTAAATCACCTGGAAAACACACACACACTCTCTCTCCATGAATCAGCGCAGGTGCTGAACAGGAGAATGGGAAGGGGAGTGAAGGAGGGGGGGCTTTAGGTTAAAACCATAATTATGGGCTTGGTGTTATTTTTAGAGCTGCAGTCAGAGAGCTAATATGTCGAACAAAAACAATAACAGAAACTTCTGCAGTACTTAAGCCACAGACAAACACGCACTCCTTCCCATCATATTCCAAAGCCCATGTGAGTAATGTCAGACCTGATTCATCAGCCTGGTATTAGCAGGTACAGCCTGAGCCCGAATACCAAACCTGAGACTCAATTAAAGCCAGTAAATCAAAAATTAGCTCTGTTTGCGACCGTGGAGGGAACCCCCGGTACACGGTGATCCCTGCGCTATTGATATCTGTCAAAACAACATTTCACAAGAAAACCGGTTTTATTTTCAATTGTGCATACACGCTCACACACTCATCGGCCCTAAACTGCTCGACACACACGCGATGGCACACAACCAAAGCTCTGACTCACTCGCTGCTGTTACCTGACACTATCAAACACTGTGAAACAATAGCCGGGTTGCCCATACTGTCACCGTTTGTTTCCTCATATTTTGGACGCTAATCCTTTTCTCAGACAAACACGGCCAAAGGAGCATAATGGCGCACAAAGTGTGTTTGGACAATGCCTGAGGGAATGACCGGGCAGCAGCATGTGACAGGTGATCTGTCACGCTCACTGTACATAAACCATCAGTGAGCACACAAACCCACCCACCACCTCATCAGAGCTCAGGTCAGTGTGATAAGAGGCTAGATAGGGGGCTGCTTTACACCAGGTGATGGGACAGTGGAGCACGGGGGTCAATGTCATTCGCAAAACACGCTCGACCTTCGATAAGAGAGGTCAAGAAAACATGCTAGTCATGCAAAATGCTATCTAAACATTGCATAAAGCACAGAGGCGTCTGGTATTGTTAGCGTGATCCCTCACCTGTCTCAAAGATGAGGGATGTGCTCGTCAAATGACGTGCGTGTGTAGGTGTGAGGAATTTATTTTTCCATCGAGTCGACCTCGAGCCGTTGTGGCGTGGCCGACTGAGCGTCTGTGTGTGTCTGTCTGTGTGTGTGTGAGGCAGCTCACAATATAAACTACTACTGAGTATAAACAAGCACAGTCTTTTACTACAGTCGCAGTCATCTCGGTGCCGGACTTGAAGAATTAGTTTTTAAGAGGAGCTAGATAATAATCTCTCATTTGACAAACCTGCCGCTTAAGACCTAAAATCTTTTAGACCTGTGACCTTCCTTTTTTTTTTCTTTCTTTTTTTTGCGTGTGCCGTGACACAAAAAAAAAAGGGTGTGCGTGGAACCAGAGGGACCCGTGTTGTGGGTGGTTTTTTGGCACCGACACTTCTGTTGATTTCCAAATCAGATCAAGTTCATTTACAGTTTATTCATGAAGCATGTTAAAAAAAAATTAAAAAAAAGAAATGTATGAGAAACAATGGGCAACGGGACTGAATTAAAGTCAGTGAAACAGGAAGTATAAAATCATTACATGAGTAAAATAGTAATTCATGAGCACAATAAATGTCCTACATTAAATTATACATTAAGTGAAAGAATTAAAAAGTAAACATAAAATTATGTGATTTGGTTCCTTTAAGTTAGTGACCAAGTCAGTTAACACACGAATACTTCAGACTTTCTTTATATTATTTGTCATTGCACACAAAAACACGAAAGTGATCAAATGGCAACGAAATGTCGTCACTACGGGCCTACAGACAGCACAGAATAAATAAACAGTATTAAATAGATCTATAAGAATACAAAAATAAATAAATCTGTAAAATATGTGCAAAAGAGTTGAATAATAGTAATAATATAAATATAAAGTGTCAGTGAGGGTTAAAAATGTAGTTAAATTAAAAACATCGTAGCAGCAGGGAGGAGATCAATGTACACGTCAAAAAAATATATATACAGTATATTGCACTAATGATAGAGGGTTATTTTGCATAAAGCATCTGATACAGCACTTACTCTGAAGGGTTTCACTATTTGACTGAGGTGGAGCCAATATGAACTATATTATATGATGTTGGCGATGAATCTGTAGAAGTTCATCATATGCTTTATATGTAAACTGTGCCTTCCTCACAGTCTCTCACAGATGAGAATGTTCAGACTTGAAAGTTTCAGACTTTGACTTGAGTGCACATCTTTGATAAAATAAAAACCTGACTCACTTTTTTTCAGTTAATGCGCCTCGACTGTTGTTAAACTATGGAAACTTTGTAGTAATTTACAATATTATGATGAATACATTTCCTCTAGTTGAGTCTTAAAGTTCGCAAAACAACACGCTTCTGTCTCCCTCTCCTTTGTGGTGATAAATCGAGCCATGGCCCTGTGATAGATTATTTTTTAAACTGGAATAAGAATTCTTTTCTAAATCTAAATGTATCTAAAACAATGGAGCAGGACATGTGCGTTGACTTTAGTTTTGCTGCTCCTGCAACTCAGTGCGTGCCTGTCATTGATACCCAAGAGGTGGAATCTGTAGTCAATATCTTGATTCGATCATCGACAATGAGCTCAGCTTTGACAGTAGCACAGACATGAGCAACAAAGTCATCATTAAAGTCAATTGAAACTGACTGTTTGTTTATTATCAAGTAAATTCAGTCACAAAATCAATCTTCTATCATGTCTTTGAGAATTTCAACTCATTTGGTGACAATAACCACTTCATCCTCAAAGTTCAGGCTTCAGCTTGGACACAAAGGAAGCTCCGAACATAAAGAAACCCAGGGTTGTGACTGTAACAGCAGCAGCAGCAGCAGCAGCAGCCGTCCTCTCCGTTCCCTCTCACACATGGACCACCTGGGTGATCTGTTTATGGAAGCCATCCCAGCTTCTGGCCCTGAGCACATTCGAGCTATTCATGCCTCTTTTTGTTTAAAGAAAGTCCATTTATAAAGTCTACTGCACAAGCAGTATGCAGATTAGAACCAGAGTGACTTGTCCAATCAGGCCAATGCTTTCAATCTGGACATAAGACAGTTCGCTTCTCTGACATAACCGCCAGGACATTAAAGGCTTATTACACTGTTTTGGATTAACATGGCTCCTTTGGTGGATCACATAGAAGAGAAATGTCCTAAATCTCTAAGGCTCATAAAATTGTTCCCTGCTCCCAGAGGAACATGATGTAAACTTTGATTAAAAAAAAAAAAAAAGAAAAAGGAGGAGGAGGAGCAGGTATTACGTGTGTGTGTGTCGTGCGAGGCCAAAGTGTTTCCACAGGTTAATTTGTAGGGAGCAGCTCCCGCTGTTATCACGCACTGCAAAGCACTTTGTTTTGCTCCTGCCATGAAAAGTGTTTTCAAGCTAACCCAAACACAGTCTATAGTAACAGTGATATTATCTACCTGAACACGCGGGGCCCACCTGCGGGGCTCTGACACAGCGAGGGAGATGTTTTACCTTGTCTGCACGAATGGGCCGGGAGCAGAGAAGGAAAGGGAGGGAGGGGGGGTGTTTGGGGGGTTAAGGGAGTGGGGTGAGGGGGAGGAAAGACACAGAGAGAGGGGGCAGGGGCGGAGGATTTTTACAAGCTAACACGCATGATGCTGTTTGGACAGGTTGAGCCTGCAGACTCACTGACTTTTCATCAGCTAGTTTTTCTTTGCCTTTAACGGCCACACTATAATTAATCAGATGTCTGGGTTGGATAGGCACGCAAGGGCTGGGTTCAAGACCTTTTGTTTGGATAGATGCCTGGTCAGGTGTGTAGCTGTATAAATAGTTACCGCCTGTTTTTCTCACAACGCCTTACAGAGAAAGTTCAATTAGAGTGGTGTGGCAGCAACACATCTCCCGACATGAACCAGCTTCTCACTGAGGCAATTATGGTTTTTATCTGTTTTGGCATAATTGGAGATCAGCGAATTCTTGGCACACACAAGCAGTTCAGTGACACATTGTTCTATTTATACTTCTTCTAACCCCTCGGTGAACTGTTGCTCTCACCTCAGCACTAAAACTGGAGCTGACATGTTCTCCCAGAGACAAAACAACAACTGAAGGTCATTTCACATAGAAAGCTTTTTGCCTTTTGGGGTACATGCAGCTTAATCCTACATTTCCCATCATCCACGTGTAAAGCCAATACCCCACAATGACCGGATGGATGTCCCATGTAAACCGTCAAAAAGCAGGTGTTGTTTTGCCTGTACACTTCTAACTCCCCCCCGTCCATCCATCCATCCATCCATCCATCCATCCACCTGGCTGGCTGCATGGCCCCGATGGACAAACCTGTTCCTCTGGCATGCAAGGGGAGTTATCATATCCTCGAGTGCATACAATCAGAGGTCGGATCCATTTCCAAATTCAACAGAAGAGTCGGGGATCGTGCCAAAGATCACATTGAACACTTAAGTACCAACAGCTAAACAACAGCGTCTGCCACATGGGTGGCATCTGACACAAGCCTTTAGAAAAACAGGCGTTTATTCAAGTGTACTACAAGTATTTGTTTGTATTAGAAATAATAGAGTATTCTTTGAATTTCATGGTAATCGATGATATACTTCAGAAAATTAGAGAAGCAAAAGATATTCTTAAAGTGCTGATAAAGATACAGTATATTAAAGTCCTCCTCCTGGCCATGTGCTGTTGTTTTCACGAAGCCTTTGAGAATGGGTAAAGTTATATCAAATATGTGTTACCATGTGTACATAGAGTTTACAGGTTATGGGGCGTGTTTGTGGGGCGCGTTTGTGTGGCGGTGTCGTTGAGACGAGAGCTGGGACACCGGGTCAGAAGCTCTGATCTTACAAGGTTGGTTTTCAGCCAAGTGACACTAGGTGGAAGGCAGAGAGCCTCCATTCTCCCTGGAACTAGTAATTTAACCATCACAATTACTCTGAAGCTGTTTAATTAAGGTTAAAAAAAATCTTGCATAGTTTATCTTTAAGTTAGTACTTTCATAAACTGAAAAGTTAACTAGAAGTATAAAACTAGTAAATGTACTTCAAAGTACCACTTTCTAAACAGTGTGAATATATAACCAGTTTACTTAGCAGTACAAAATAAAACTTAGATCTGAACTTGTTGTGTTCACACTATACTCCTTGAAAACTAAAAGTGGACCAGTTCAGTCCCAAGAAGTGTGGAAATAGTTCATTTACAAGTACACTACTAGTACATTGATATTAGTATACTTACAAGATGAAGTAATAGTAATAATACTTTATAAATATACTTTACTCACGTTTACTTAATAAAATGAACTTCTATTACAGAGCTGATGGGGCTGAGGTCATTTCATCTTTTCTTTGAAGAACCAACAATAAAACGATAGATCTGTCTAATTCAACCTGAGACTTCAGTAAAGAGCAGCTGTGGGACGTCTGCTCCTCCTGCGGCCACTGAGCGTGCTCCACAATGTGTTTCAATATTGACACAGCTTTGCCTGGTTATGACAAGATCAGAGGAATAAGCTACAATGGCTCGTCTTCATTGTAATATGTCGCCCAACCGCAACACAATAAAGTTTTAATTGTTCCTGTACGACTGTGGCTTCATGACAATGCTTGTTAGCACAACAGAGTCATTATTGCTTTTTGGCTTTTTTGTGGTATTTTTAATATCAAATATAACAGAAACATGATCCTGGAGCATCCTCCTAGAATTTAAACCTTTAAATATCATTGGTATCTGAGCAGTTTGCCTTGATTATTATTAGATGTGTTAAAGTCTGACTTCTACTGTCTACTATCTTTTACTGGCCAGTAGGTTTTACACCAGCTGGGTGCTGTGGTGTGTCGTGCAGCCAGGCAGCTGCTGTTTGCTCCGGCAGATCAATGCCGGAGCGGAGGCAGGACACCATTACAACCCCACAGACCAGCTGGAGGAGATTAGGATTTTTTTCCCCCACCCCAATCAAACTTCCGATCCTTAATGATATTCATTTACGAATTATGACCAAATCAATATCTAATAGCACTTACTACAAACAGTAACATCTGCCCAGGAGACCCTGTTTCTAATTGTCCTTGCAGTGAGCCATGTTAAGTCTACAAGACATTCTACATTTGATATTTGAGTTGGGATAAAAGAGTTAGTCTAGAGTTTCTCCACTGTGGCGTCAGGGCCAGTCACAGGTCGATTGATGTGCAAATAGAGATGTGCTTTATATGTCTATATTATTAGTTTATGGTCTGTTTTTCTCTATGATCCATTTGGAGCATCCACCTTCATTAAGTTCATGTGACATCTTGACGACTGTCTACCTGGCTGATGGTATGGCATGTTGTTGACCTGTCCTTGGCTCAAACATGGAGTTGTAGAAAGTTTAAGGAAGAGGAAGATAGACACTCACACATGCAACTATACTTGCAGTATAAGCAAATACTCAGGGAGAGCACCAGTGACTGAGGTGTTGAAATAACGGATGTGTCTGCTTTATAAATTACTGGCTTTTGACCTATCTCCTGTTCTCCAATAAAGCTGGCGGAGTGAGAGACAGCAGAGACCAAACCATTATAGTATAAAGGTAGATGTTTGTATTATATCTCCATACGGTATAAAGGTGGATGTTTGTGTTAAAGCTCCATACAGTATAAAGGTACATGTCCTAGTGTGATTATAAAGCAGCTCTAGGTTCTATATTAATACTGTGAAAGTATCAAATTCAGTCCACAGAGAAATGCACACAGCCTACTTTCAGAAACTGAGCCTTAAAACCAGCCGTCAGGACATCCTGTGACGTTGTGATGTCACAACAAAACAGTCACACCGAGCCCCGCCCACCCGGACCCACCATCTAACATTTCAAAGATATGGTTTCTGAGTGTTTTAGCTAATATCTGCACCATTTGCATAACACTCAGTTTAGTCTGTTGTTATTTCTTTTAGACTTTTAGAAAATTAGACTTAAATGTGAGTTATTGGCCAATGGCAAGAAAATGTAAAAGAATGTGCACGTGGAGCTGCAGTTGTTCTTCTTAAGCTGTTAAATCAGAAGTCAGCGGAATGTTTTTGTTAATATCAGTCCTAAATAGTCCTATTTTCCATCACTTACATAGAGAGCTTCGGCTGAAACACGGGTCTCTCAGTCACTCTGCTCTGCTGTAAACCCAGGAGAAAACTTTCCTTGTGGGATACAAGCGTGAATGTGGTCACGTAGGGTCGAGGACCAATAGATCCATGAGGAGGGCGGGGGCTGCTAACTCATGGTGCGTTCAAGGCAACCCGTAACTGGTGTTTTTCCGACCTGTGAAGTCATACCAGTTCGATCTGGTATGAGTTCACGGGTCGGAAGGTATAGTGCACTTTCACAGGCAACAGGTCGGAAAAACACGAGTTGCGGGTTTCCTGGAACGCTACAAAGTCGTGACTTGAAGCCGTAACTTACGGTTTCAAAAGCCTGCATGGAACGCAGCATTAGCCAAAACAACTGGATCGCTGACTTCTGCTTTAATTGTGGTACAGTTAAAAAATAACGGGGATCTAAATATAACCCACAGCCAACTGTAATGCTATCAATCAGCAAATGTGTTTGTTGAGGTTGTCTGTAGGATGATTCCTTGGTAACGACTCAAATTTGATGCTATGTTTGCAGTTGAGGCCCCCGAGCTAGATGTTCCACCTCTCAATCAAAGACATAAGAGAGGCGTTTAAGGTTCAGACAGTGCAAAAATAGTGCTCCGAAGCCCCGCGGTAGGTTGAGAGGCAGGCGAAGCATCTCGTGCAAACCACTATGCGTGAGTAGAGTGTTTGGATCCTATTTCAAGTTTAGACAGAAAAGGGCTGAACGGCTGCCAGGTAAACAGTGCAGCGCAGGTACTGATTTGGCCCTGTGTTTATGCTTACACAAAAACAGCCTACAGCGCTGCTGAATGGAGGTAGGTCCTATCAGCTGCAGCGATAAAGCGAGGTGTCTATGGCTGAGATCAATCATTGCTCCCTTTTTCTTCTTTATCCCCCCTTCACCCCCTCCTCCCCACCCACACTCCCTCAACGCCTCCCAGCTCGGCATGCGAAGGGGGGACTCTAGCGTGTGAAGAGTTGAAATGGACGATAGCGGCAGATAGCGGCAGGAATCAGGCCCGGGCTGCCTGCATGACGGAGGTTTTACCGTCAGACATGCACTGACAGTAACATTTTAGAGGCAGGATTACAGGGTGCAATGAGGTGGGGTTTGAGTTTCCTGGAGACCACAGATCTCATGATTTGGGATGATGATGCTATAAGGCATGAGAGGTGCAAAGGTGATGGTGCAGATTTTGGCCACAAATGTAGACACATACATATTTGCACCTAGAGATAGAGGGATAATTCAACATTTTTGGCAAATTGGCCCATTGCCATGATCCCTATAGTTGTAGCAGTAGGTTCGTTACCTTTAAATGTCAGTGCAAGCTGTGTTTAGAATCAAATCAAATCAAATCAAATCAAACTTTATTTATATAGCACTTTTCATACACAAACAGTGTAACACAAAGTGCTTTACACACAAAAGAAAGGGGAAAAAAAAGAAAACAAAGAAAGACATGGAAGAAACCATTACAAATAAAGCCCCTCCCTCCCACCCCCCATACTGCACACGTTCACATGCGCACACACAAACTCACGCTCACATACACACACGTTCACAGATACACACACTCACACATGCACACTCTCGCTAGAGAGACATGGCATGACACTGAGGATTGAGGAAGCACCATATTTGGGGCCATCCACACTGGGAGGAGTCACAGGCTGAGCCACAGGGGGCACCAGCGCCCAGGCCCCCCAACCCTGAGAGACCACAGTCAGCCGGGCTGAAGGGAATGGTGGAGCAGAGCCGTGAGCTGCTCAGCGCTACAGAAGCTAATGGGATTTCTTGATTTCCCTCAATAAACTCCTCAAATACACAATCCAACAACTCCAAAATGCTCACACAACTTGTCCATGAGAGTGTTTTGGAGTTGTTGGATTGTGTATTTGATGAGTTTGATGAGGGAAACCAAGAAATCCCATTAGCCTCCGTAGCATAGCTCTGAGCAGCTCACGGCTCTGCTCCATTGTTCTAAAAATAGCTCGCATCGACAATTAAAGGTAGTGAACCTATTCCTAAGACACACACAATAAACTGTGAATGAAAGTCAGAGATGAGTGTTCAGGGGTACCTGTTTTGGTTGATAGGAGATTACTTGAAGACTGCAGGGCCAGGGAGTTGCATTTGTGAGAACCAAATGGGCATTCAAGGTACATGTTGCCCAACCTCTGGCAGGGTCCCAATGAGTGGACCGACTCAAGCAGCACTCAGGCTCATCAAGGGGACACTGGAGAACCTGTAGCAACCAGATGAAACTTGGGGTCAAGAGGGTCACTTTTTAACCAATGAGGGTTTTTTATGGGATAAGACGAAAAGGCCACTTGGGTTAATCAGAGCACCTCAGATAATCTGAAGGGGTATAAAGTTGAACACAAGGACCTGTGGGCTTGGCTTAGATAAATCAGAACGGGGTCACTGGGGAATCAGAGGAGGTCCTCTGCTGACAAGAAGAAGGATTTGACAGGTGCATTTAGAAAACTATGCTGCATTTGCACTTTTAACAAGACCACACTGTTAACAGCTCCAATGGTATGATGCAAAAAATAAAAAAATAAATGGAAGTTCCCACTGCTGCACAGACGAACTTTTAAAAGAGAGTAAAGCAAGTACGCCCAGTGCAGTCACCTCTGTTCTTCGCACGCCACTAGGTCAGAGTTGTAAAAAAAGAAATTACATTGCAATGTATTTCATAGGAAAAAAAGATACAGTGGTGGTGGGACCCAGAATTACATCACTGCCTATGCATGCAGTCACATGGTGCTGGTAGTGCCAGGTTGCCTTTCACCTGTGCTTCACCTGTACCTCACCTCTTTCCTTAATTACTTTAATTACACCCTTGTTGGCTCCGTTTATTTATATGTATCTATTTTTTTTCTCTGTTGGTCTGGCAGGGTGTGAGCACCTCAGGTAAGAATGCAGGAGAACCCAAAATAGCATCGCGCGGCTGCCAACTGACTGCAGGATATACTGTTCTTTTTTTTTCTCTTTTCTTTTTAAATCAGATTTCATTTATTAATCGCTGACACAGAAGCAGCAGAGATTTACACTCTTCAAAACCACCAGTATGAGTCACTACATGCGCCTTATTTGCATCTATGTGTGTGTGCGTATCAGGTATCTGACTGTACATTTTTTTCCGATGCACCTCGGAAATGCATTCGATATAAGTTCTCATTATGTATCCCAGCAGCTTCGTGGGAACTTAGTGTGCTCGTCGCCGGTAAGTGTTCAGGTGTGCCTCTGATTATATGGACTGCGTGACCCCCCACCATTTATCTACCAAAAAAAAAAGAAAAAAAGAAAACACAAAGGTATGATTCTACAGGAGCGTAACAAAGCAGGCGGCGGGGAACATTTAGAGGGCCGCATTGTTGGGTAATTACAGTAATCAGGTTGAAGAATAAACTAGATGGAATGTGCGCGTCTTACTCTTCCATTTCGTCGGAACACATGAGCGATCGCACACACTTTCACACCCACACCTGAGCAGACGCACAGCTGCAGACAACCATACAACTCCCCATACACAAACCCCTATACCGGTGCCTACTGTGCCGAGTGCAGGAATGAGAGGAATTGATGTGGAATGTCTGAGTTTTTTCGAGGATGTAGACGCACCGCAGTGCCTACTTGTGCGCCCCACTGAAGCATGTCTACTATCAGCGGCCCGGCCTCTGTCAGAGACTTGAATCTGCTGCAGGGAATCTTGGGAATCTCAGCAACGCAGCGCCTCTTGTTGCTGTTCCTCCCTGTCACACACAGCCTGTACTTTGTTTATACAAAAAGACATGGGGGCTGGACACCCTTCACTCACAGAGAAGAAAGAAAACAAAGATGAGATACAGGTAAGAAGTCATCCAGAGACATGCAGACAAGGGTTAGCGTGTGAGCGCAGACCGCCACACAGAGGTGGGGCTATTTTTGGAGCAGCGAAGGATTCACCCAGTGAATTTACATTACTGAGATTCCATTCATGTCAGCACTTAAAAGAGATTTCTCCTGCTGCTCAGAGGAGACACTTGAAATCTGAAAAGGTGTGCTAAGACAACAGTGTGCCAATTTTAGACACGTTAGCAGGTTATATAAGCCCAATGTGATTCCTGGCTTCTTCGAGTCTTAGCGTGGAGTCAAGTTGACGTTTCTGACCTCGATGACCTTTCCAATTAAAAGCGATTTCATCACATTACATATATCATCTTTCACTTGGCTTGAAAGGTGAAAGATGATGCTGACCTTCTCGGATGTTGATGGGATGTCGCTCAGAAGCTGAAATGAGCTGAAATACAAAGATCCAGAGGGAAATGATAAGACAACTCTGTCACCGACGCCTGTGGGGAAAAACTGTCTTTCCACTTGTGATTTCAAATTGCCATGTGTAAGATAAAAAACAGGTGTTCTTGCCTTTCACACTGAATCACTTAAGCACAGGTGTGTGTGTGCAGCTATCTTGGCAGAGTACCTGAAATCAAATACAACCTCATCACACACACACACAGGCGCACCTATACCATCAGCCAAGTGGTGCAGGCAGGGCTCTCTCTTTGTGTCTTGTCAGAGTGTCGTACAACGGCGGCGGCGATGATAATGATAGCACACATGCCGCTGCTTCTCCCCTCAGCTCTGGTTTTAGGCTCACAGCAGTCGGCCTCCTGAGTTTTCAACAAAAACATTTTGGTTTCGACTCTCCAGCTGCTGCAGCAACATCCTGGTGAGAGAAGGAAGCAGTTTCCAGGATCTAAATTCGATTCGAGGGCGCCTGTCTGACGACCTCTGGTTTCTCCGACATCGTTTTTTCCCATCACAGCTGATACTACAGAGTTTCTGACATCAGCACCGACTCTGGAGTCTGGACCAAGAAACATGGAGCTCAGAGTACAACCAGATCAACCCTGTCATGTATATGCATGGTGGTGACATCATATCATATCTCAAGCGCTATCAAGAACAGCAGTTTAGTTTATAGTGACCTTATCCTATCCAACAGTTTCATTATGAGGTGCTTCTGTTCCTATGGGTATAACAATGGATTGTCCTCCACTGCTGTTTACACACGGACTGCATTAGTTGAAGCACCGAACATGTGCAGTTGTTGTAATAAATAGAGACTGCATTGTACTTAGAGTGAGTTACAGAAAGTGTTTAAAGGGATAGTTCAACAAATTGACTCCCTATAGCCTTAGGAGTAGGTTTGTTACCTTTAATTGTCCGTGCAAGCTATGCTACGGAGGCTAATGGGATTTCTTGGTTTCCCTCATCAAACTCATCAAATACACAATCCAACAACTCCAAAACGCTCTGGTGGACAAGTTGTGACCTGCACAACCACATTATGAGATAACAACAGAACGTTATGAGACAGAGTTGTTTTCAAGGTAAATACAGAGAATGCTTGCCGAAAAACTGCCCCTGACGGAAACACACATCAGCGGTTTTGCATGAATTTACCTCGAAAACAACTCCGTTGGGGCCCCTGACAACAGTCTATTAAAACCAGGGGCCTTTTCCTGATATGGGCCCTATCAGGTCACCTCTGTTCTTCAGCAATTTGTGCACACATGTCTCTTAACTGAAATCACAACTGAGGAAACTGAAGACAGTGTGATATGCTCGAAAGGCCCAAGAAAAATTAATAAGTCGACCATTTTTTTCATATTTCTTATGACTCAGATCAAATCCTTGACACATGCACTGTAGGTGAACATACTATCAAAGGGACACGTCACTAATTGTACTCAGTGACTCATCATCAGCGTTAACACGAACTGACTGATGGGAACAACATAACTCACAACAATCACGTCACACGATCTGGCTCCATTGTTTTCCATGACAAACCTGACAGTTAATGTTGTTTAAAATTTTACTTAGTTATTATTTATTTATTTACGATTCGATTTAACTTCAAAAATGTTGTTTTAAACACGGGGCTGTCACCAGGTCTTTCATTACCAACGACTGGAAAAAAAACTGTCACAGACTTCAAGTCCATGTACACGCAATTACCCTACATACCCTCTGAATTCAGTCAGTTCACACACACACATACACACACACACACAGTACAAGCAGATCTTCAATCATGCCTGTCATGTCTATGCAAGGTGGTGATTACATGATAAAATTTAAACATGTAGCCTACAGTACATAGATGAAACGGCTCAGGATGCCAAGTACAGACTCATATCTGAAGCGCTATCAGGAACAGCAGTTTAGTTTATAGTGACCTTATCTTCTATCCTATAGTTTCATTATGAGATGCCTCTGTTCCTACAGGAGCCTTTCATGTGCTTTCATTCAACGTCATCCCCAAAATTATCACAGGATCACTAATAAATCTTTATATACGCACAAACGTTTACATGTACGAGTGTGAGGGAGCAGCGGGTTGTTACACAGGGGTCCGAGGAGGAGGAGGAGGAGTGCCAGAGAAGACAGCTTAATGATTATTACTGGCCTGGGGCCAAACTCATAACTCATGTCAACCCTCTAGTGTCTCTCCGAGTCTTCATCTCTCTGAGGAGGTGCTGACAGGTGGAACGTCTGTGGGACAAACAGATATTTGGTTTACAGGTGTCAGTTTATTTAAAACCTGTTGGTGTGGCTACAGGTTTCTCCTTTGAGATGCACTTGTCCGACCAAGAGCACGGGACGTCTCCTGCACTGTACTGTGCTAGAACAAATACACTAACAGCAGCTGATGACAATAATGTGGACGTAGTTTCCTCAACGATCTCTTGTTGTCGCGTTTATGTTCAACATTGTTGAACAGTCACAACATTAACTGCTGCTATATTCTCAACACGGCTCTCCTGTGTCACCTTCTTCTCGTGTTTTGTTGTCACGTTCATCCTTTGCTGCATCGTTTCCTTCGCTACTGCCATAATTACTACGGCCACTAGAGGTCACCTGGCTACAAAATGTAACTTTGGGTCACAATAAACTAGCTACCACTGGATGTTTTTGTTGTTGTTTTTATAATCTTATCAATTTCAGAGTTATTTGAAACAGTTTTCCCATTTTTTCTATTGCATTAACTTTTGTTGCAAGAAAAAAAGTTCAATTTCATATCCAACCATCATGTGATATCATTCACTGCTGTCAACAGGGGGCGCCAATGTTGAAAATGATCCTATTGTAATTATCTTAGGCTTATTTCACATTAAAAGATTTGATTGCATCAGTTTTTAGTCTGGCTTTAATGAGCAACCACTGTCTCCTCATATTGAAGGTTTAAAATGAGTGAAACATTGACATAAAACCTGTGAACAATCTCGAATATGATGATAATTATTGTTACTCTGGGGTCTCCTTTGACACCCAACAGTAAAACATGCAAATATAATTTGACAGACAGACAAGGACACAGAGACAGCCTCCTTTCTCTTCTCCTCTCCACTCATTTGCATCACAGCTTTAGTCACCGGGTGAAATTCCTGTTTTCTACCCAGCCAGGCTTCAGCCTCTCCGGTGTTCCCTTTGCATGCAGGTGCAATGGTCCTCTCCCTCTCCTCTGAACTCCTCATGACCTCTCAGGCGATCTGTGTTTTCTTTTCTCTTTCTCTTTCTTTTTTTTTTATTCTCCCAACCCTCTTGCTTAACCTGAGAGCTTGCATATCATTCATTGTTCGTGGAACTCCTCCAAGCCCATCTCTTTTACCTCAGTAGTTCGCGCGCGTTTACTTCCCCGTTCCACCGGAGTGCCGGTGGAGGGAGAGGACAGGTTGAAAGTTGAAAGCAGCAACACCCATGTCTGTTGTTTTTTTGTTTTTCCGATGTCTATTCCAGTATCATCTCTGCGTGTGTTTACGACTTATTCACCCAGGGACATCCTGAACTTTGGGGAAAAAAAAACCGCTTCAGGGAAGATTTGTTGTTGTTGTGCGTAAAAATGTGGAATGATTTTCCCAACGAAAAAGCTCAAAAGTCTGATTGAATCTTTCACCTTTCATCTTTCACCGCAGTTGTTTTTAAGAGAGGCGATTAAAAGGAGAGGAAACTTTAAAAAACAGAACAAGAATTATTGATGATGATGATTTTTGGAGTTATTTTCATCCCAGAAAAACAAATTAATAGTCTAATCTGTTTTGTTAATAAATCATAGATAGATAGATAGTTTTTTACAGTTGTCCTCTCTCGGCACACTGTTTTAGTGACAATTGTAAACATGCATAAATCACTCAATCGCTTCAATGGATTTGTGCTGCATGGTATAACTCCGCCTGTGGGCCGTCCCTCGCCGAGGCGTTATATTATAGCAAGACAAGCCTGTCTCCGGAGACAGATCTGTATTCTGCTGCTCCAGACTGAGGCTCACAGGGTGCCTCCAGCGCTGCACACGAGCCTCTACAACACAAACACTCACTGAGAGACTTTTTCTGCTGTTGTCTGTCAGGACTTGCTACAACACCTGCTCAGCTGAGACAAGACCTCGACTGAGGAGACACGTTCAAGGCAGAAGATCATCAACATCTGAGGAGGAAAAAATGAAACTTGAAGTTTTCTCTGCGCACCACTTTGTGCAGAAGCCGCTGGAGTTGTGTATGGACGCGGAGGGGGGAGTCCCGTCTCCTCTGTCCGGAGACGAGCTGGGGTCAGACGGGGACTGCGTGGCCAACAGCCCAGCACCTGTCAACCAGGGCGGCGACGGCAGCAAGGGGAAGCCCTACACCCGCAGACCCAAACCCCCGTACTCCTACATCGCCCTCATCGCCATGGCCATCCGGGAGTCCAGCAGCGGCCGCCTGACTCTGGCAGAGATCAACGACTACCTGATGAAGAAGTTCCCGTTCTTCCGCGGCAGCTACACCGGCTGGAGGAACTCGGTGCGCCACAACCTATCACTCAACGACTGCTTCCTGAAAGTGCTGCGAGACCCCTCCAGGCCGTGGGGCAAGGACAACTACTGGATGCTCAACCCGCACAGCGAGTACACCTTCGCTGACGGGGTGTTCCGCCGCAGGAGGAAGCGCATCGCCAAGAGGCCCCCCAAGGAGCAGGAGAGGGAGAGCCCGGACATCCTCAGCAGCGAGGACACCCGCCTCCCCGCCCCGGAGGAGAGGGTGGGGGTGGGGGCCAAGTTCTCCAGCTCCTTCGCCATTGACAGCATCCTCAGCACGCCGTTCAAACGGAGAGAGGACAGACACGCTGACGCTGCTGACCCCCACGCCCCCCATCACGGCGCCCCCCGGCTCTACTGGTCCCCAGCAGGGGCGCATCACGTGCTGCCGTACCCTCTGAACTATCCGGGGCAGCACGTGTACCTGTCAGACGCGGCGTACGGCGGCGGATCGGAGCCGGTGAGCAGAGACGCACTGACATACCTCCAGCACACAGGAGCAGCACCGAGCCTGACCGGAGCAGAGGCCGCCTTCAAGATGCCCAACAAGGCGCGAGGCTTCCATATAGACTCTCTGCTGTCATGAAACACCTGGACTGACGTCAGACTTGTAATGTTTTTGTTGTTGTTGGTTTTTTTGTTTTTTTGACCCATGATGTGCACTTTTATGGGGCGCTCTTAGCTTTCAGTGCTTTATAGCTGTTTAACTGTGTGGGACTCTGTCTCATCATGACTACTGTAAGTCATTAAAAACAAACAAACGTGGCGTCTTGTTAATATAAATACAACTGTGTGGTGACTGAGCGAGGAGCTGCTGTCATCCCAGGACATTCCACTGTGTGTGTGCGTGTGTGCGTGTGCGTGCGTGTGTGTGTGTTAGAGGTGCTTAGAGAGTGTGTGTGTCTGTATCCATGGTTCATTGGTCATTTCTACTGCATGCGCCATGTTGAAACTTTAAACTATTCATCTATTTATATTTTCATGTTTTGTATGACCTGCTGTATAAAATATTGTTGTGTAAATATATATAAATATAAATAATAAGAATAATAATATTGACTGAGCTGCGGTGAGAGTCACGTGGCTGCACTAGAAACGCATGGAAAAATGTCCTGTTTCCCCCCTGAGATTGATTCATGCATGTCTGGTATTTTTTATGAATGATGATGATAATAATAATGATAATAATAAAAACGTGAAACAATGGGACCCTGGTGTTCAGTGAGTTCTTCATAAAGGGGCGGAAGGGGTGTTGGAGGAGAGGAGCAGGTGTACAGATGTGTGGTGAGGGGGGGCAAAAGAGGAGGGGGGTGGGTTGAAAAGGCCTTTACACCTGTTCAACAGCAAACACTGACAAAAGGTCGATTTGACTGCAGACAAGAAAAAAAGAAGTGAAAGGTGTGACTCGTGTTTGAACTAAAAAAAAAAAAAAAAGAACCTATAGGCTAATCATAATGATAATAAAATCAAACTACGTTCTTGGCATGTGGTTAAAATTAAAACCAGTGATTGACTATATTGAAACAAAAAGATTTAAAAAAAACAAAAAAAACAATATAACGATCATTTTCTTGTTGTAATTATCATTATGTTGTTTTGCTTTGTTCATTTATCACTGTGACACACTACACGTGCCAAAACTAAATGGATTTATAAAACAACACAACCACAGTTTCAGTGGTAACACGAGAATTCTTATATTCCTCCTATTACATGCCGCAACAATGAAATCTGACTCACAATAAACACGAAATTTTAAGATTTATAAATAGAAATAAATGACGTTTAATAAAATTATCTTTATTTAAGGAGAATAATCGTTATATTAATCCTTTAAATGATGCCGATGCAGTTTGTCCCAGGTTTTGTCATTAGTACACTGTTGTCCGTACAGTTGGAATAATTTTGTTTTCAGACACATTCCTCTTTTATTTCTATTTATACACATCAGTTATCACCTTTAACCAGGTGCAGTGATTACATACTGAACCCCAGTTACCGGTTTTAAGAAGATATAGGTACACTTTATCTATTAAGAATAAATCACATCATCAGAATCATTTCATGAGAAGAGGTAAAATATATATTTATATGTTCCAACATAATGTAATAATTATTATATTGTTATTAACAATAATAAACTGGCTACATGTCAGATTTGGTGTCGTAATTTCTGCTCATGTAGATCAGTTATACTGGATATTTACAGATTTAAATGATCTTTATGTCCACACACACCTTCCTGCAGGGTGTCCACGGTTAATGTGTGTGTCGGGGATGTGTGGGGGTGGGGGGGCTTTTAGTTGCTCTCCGCGGTCCTGAAACAGATCGACCCCCAGACTCAACAGCACGCACGTCCAGTCCACTGATGCTCGTCGTGTAAAACACCAGCATGCTTTTAATGAAACGGTGCAACGAGCAGAAAATCACAGTCTGGTCTGAACCTGTATTGTTGTAATAATAAATGTAACTAGAAATAAAATGTGATGATTTATTTTATTAATGGTCTTTAATGACTCGGATTTCAGATGTATCCAGCTCCTGTTAGTCCTGGTTATTTTTGCAGTGTTTACACACAGTGCTGGATTTTCGTTCAGAATCAGTTCTGTTAAATAGTTGGATATTGTTTTTTATGAATTATTATCACAAGAGAAAATGTTTCATTTGAGATAAAAACGAAATGAAGAGGTGAAAGCTGCTCGGACAGAATCACTGATGATAATAGGCCTATATTAGTGAAGATTATTTTAAATACAGAAGTAAATGTTGTGGAGGAGGAGGAGAGAGGATGAGCTTCTACTCTTCACTGATGAGTTTAGGGAGATTTTTTATTTTTTCACCTCAGATTTATGAGTGTAATGCAAAAACTGAAAAGTTAGTTTTAGTTTATTAGATCATTAGATTATTATTAGATCCTGCACCATCCTCCCTGGACATCAGATGTGTCATAGTGTAATAGGCCGCGTGCTGTGAGTTCGCCTCTCTCCCTTTGTGTGAGCACAGACACAGACACAGGTGACAGGTGAGACTCGCTCCTGTTTCCAGGAACAATGCTGCGACCTGCAGGTGAAACGCCAGAACAGCACACCTGTCTCTGTGTGTGTGTGTGTGTGTATGTGTCTGTCACGTGCCCAGTCCTCTCCTCTCAGCGTCCCTGCATGCACTCTCTGCATCCTCCTCCTCCCCGCTGTTCCTCCATCTTTGTAAACTGTCTCTGCATTTCTTCCACCCCGGCCTCGACCCCCACCGCAGCAGCCTGCAGTCAGTGAGGAACTCGGGCCCGCTGCTGCTGCTGCTGCTGCTGCTGCTGCTGCTGCTGTCTCTACACGAACAAGGCCCGCAGTGTTATGAAACCAAACTTGAAGGCAGGCACAATGTTAGGAAGTCCAAACAGTCTGTCACACTCCGGCAGACTGAACCGCGCCTGACCTTCCCAAGAGTCCCGGAGAGGCAGCTCCAAAGCTCCCGGCACCGCCACAGGAAGCACAGGCGGAGCGGCCGGAGGAGACCCGGAGCAGCCAGGAGAGGATTAGATTACCGTCAGACAGACCTGAAGTCAGTGTTTGTTCATGTTGTAGTTGTTGTATTTTGTTTATTCCAGGCACATTTTTATATAAAAGGACGATTGAAAAAAAAATGGAACAGCGTAAGTGTTTTTATAAACATTATTTTGAAACGAACTAATATAATATCCTTAGAATAAGTAACAATGGAAATACATGGTTTTAATAATCTAATCTACCATACTGATATAGCCTATTAAACAATGTAGGCCACGAGCATTTTATTTCTAAAGGGTCTGAAACAGGTTACCTGAGGTCAGGCAGGCCCACAAGCATATTCTCAAAATGTAATCTATCTAATATTTTATGGGGATAAACAATAATCTCAGCCTAAACATGAAAACAAACACGAGGCCTTATTATGTCGGCGATAGGCTCATAGGGGCCTCCAGCCGCGACTCCGCTCCAAAGACAAACTCCTCCATCAAAAACACCTCTGAATAGCTGGACAGCGGTGGTGGCCGCAGATCGCTTGATATTTCCAAAAGGAGCTAAATTAGGAGCTCGTATAATCTCGGTACGTAAACGCAGCAGCCGCCGGCCGGCGTGCATGCCGTCTTCAAAGCCTCCCAGAACAAAGATTCCCCTCTGCGGACCGGGGCATCCTGAATCTCGACGGGGGGTCACAAGTTTTGATGTCGCAGGAAATTTCTGGGCCCCGTTCAGCTCCTTCCAAAAACTGCTCCTGTATGTGTGTGTGTGTGTGTATGTGTATGTGTGTGTCATGGTGGAAAAATGATTTTATCCGCACATGCATCCTTTGTTGTGCAAAAAAGTGCAAAGGTTATTGTTGCCTGTTATTGTTTTGAAAAAAATCCTAGAACAGTGACGACAAGCACGTGCACGGAAACACAGATTTAAGTGTGTGAATTGAAAATGTAAAAATCTGCAGACTTTTTAACTGATTGTGTTGTGGTTTATATTTTCAGTGCAGGGCCTGAGGAGGGGACACAGCGACATCAACCGAGTGACACTGAAATATTAAAGATGCATATAATTAAAAAAGATGCATTCATGACACAAGCAAAACAAAAACAAAAAAAACTCCTTTGCCCTTTTTTTTGTTCTTCAAATCCCAAAG
Organism: Decapterus maruadsi; assembly: GCA_030347415.2. Classification (NCBI taxonomy): domain Eukaryota; kingdom Metazoa; phylum Chordata; class Actinopteri; order Carangiformes; family Carangidae; genus Decapterus; species Decapterus maruadsi. The sequence goes on from CM064886.1 coordinate 25,724,400, forward strand.
ATCTCCGCTCCATCGCAGTACGGATGTTGATATTATCTCTATGGGATATATAACTCCATCATGCTGGACAAATCTGTGTGTGATGTCTCCATAGGGGAGGAAACTGTCGACGCCCGCTCGGCTAATTTCGCTTTTCTCTCTCTAATGAACGTGGGGCCCATGGGACCGGCTCTGGCCCGGGGCGGTAAGCTGACACTGGCGCGCTGTGTGTGGTATCCAGGGCTGGGCTTGATGGAAAAAGCCTGCTTCCACTCATGTCAAAGTCATTTACTCAGCGCAACCCCCCGCTTACTTACACACGCACGGTAAAAGACCACCACCACCTCTCCATCTCTCTCACAATCCTCGGCCCCGGCCCCAGCCCCGGCACCGCGGACAAGTTTGTTTTTGTTATCCTCTGGAGCAGTTTGGGAGGAAATTATGAGCAAAATAATACAAATAATACAAGATGATGCGTTTTTCATTGCCTAAACCACGATGCGTTTGGGTAATATCTGCAGCAGATATCATGCAGGCCCGTGTGAATGTTTTGAGCATCATGGTTTCGATTGCACGCTGGACCTCTTGCACACATTGTGGTGGTTTATTCGTGTCAAGAAAATGTATGATCTGTGGCACGTCGGGCTGAAATCACAGCTTCGTACATATAGAGGAGGGGGGAGGATCGTTTTTTATTCTTGTGGCGTGTGGCGCTGTTGATTGGGATGTCTGGGGGAGGTTTGATAGATGGCTTAATTGCGTGTCGTCCCAACTTGGAGAGAAAGGAGTGGGAGGGGAAGACGAGGAGAGGAGTGGAGAGGGGAGAGCAGTGGGGCTTTAACGCTGCCGAGAACGGCAAGTGGACTTGGGCCAGATTTGACGAGAGGGTTGGAGGGAGGGGGGTGGCTCGGTTCGTCACTGATTTCAGTGAGATTTGCAGAGTGCGGATGAGGAGAAAGGGTGGTGGGGGCTCTCGCAGAGGGAAGAAAGATTTGTGAAATGATAGGTGGTCGCGCTTTGTTTGGCTGGACTGTTGCGCGCAATAAGTCGTGGGCTTTTCGCGTTTCCTCCACTTGAGACATTGTTAAGGCGGTCGATGGCCACCCGGCGCGCCACACTGCACCACGTCGAGCCGCTGTGATACCCAGTGGAGCCCCGTGTGACGAGCCGATCGAAGCCCTGGACACTCAGTCTCCGGTGGATAACCAGCTCCCCCCACCGCCGCCGCCACCACCACCACCACTCTCTCTTCCTCTTCCTCTCTCTGTCAGTGCGTACCCGCCGTGCGTTCTTCATGCGTCAAGGGAGCACCGTGCGTAACGGGAGAGTCGTGCGTAACTGGAGACAGATTTCACTCCATTTTGCGCTGGGGCTCTGAGGACCACTGGCGGTGTAACGCTCACTTGCAAGGACACTGATCCGGCTGGGTCGACATTTCTCCTCTGTAACATCTCGCAGTTCGTCTTTTCTCCCTCCCTCTCTCCTCTCTACGCCAGTCGTACGTCAGACATGACGACCGAGACCCCTCAGCAGCAGCTGGACCCTCCGCCTCCTCTGAGATCCAGCCCGGCGTCCGGCGTCCTGCACCCCGCCATGCTGAGCTCTCAAGCCGCCACAGAAAGTTCGTCCACCGCGGTAAAAGGGAAAAAGACCAGCTCTGGTTTGAGGCGACCGGAAAAGCCTCCGTACTCCTACATCGCTCTCATCGTCATGGCCATCCAGAGCTCCCCCACCAAGCGGCTGACACTCAGTGAGATCTACCAGTTTCTCCAGGCTCGCTTCCCATTCTTCAGGGGCTCATATCAGGGCTGGAAGAACTCGGTGCGGCATAATCTTTCGCTCAACGAGTGCTTCATCAAGCTGCCCAAAGGGCTGGGCAGGCCGGGGAAAGGCCACTACTGGACCATCGACCCGGGCAGCGAGTTCATGTTCGAGGAGGGCTCGTTTCGTCGCAGACCCAGAGGCTTCAGAAGAAAATGTCAAGCTCTGAAGCCCATGTACCGGATGATGAACGGGATTGGCTTCGGCACCTCCATTCTCCCACAGAGCTTTGACTTCCAGGCTCCATCCGCGACCCTCGCCTGTCACAGCAACAGCTACAACTTGGACATGATGAGCAATTCAATGGCCGGGGGCTACGACGGACTGAGCGGCGGGCACCACGTACCCCACATGTCCCCGAGCCCCGGCTCCACGTACATGGCGAGCTGTCCCGTGCCGCCTAACGGGGAGTACGGCCCGGACAGCAGCAGCAGCCCCGTACCGTCCTCTCCAGCCATGGCCAGCGCGCTGGACGGCCACTCCCCGTACGCCAGTACATCCGCACACTGGGCGTCCTCCGGCGGGTCTCCTTACATCAAGCAGCAGCCTCTAGCCTCCAGCAGCCCCGCATCCTCCGGTTTACACTCCGGCATGTCGCCTTACTCCCTGGAGCAGAGTTACCTCCACCAGAACGGCAGGGACAGCCACTCCACCGACCTATCAGGTACCACAGACCCATTCACCGACGAGCCACAGCGTAAAGGCCTGTATCTCTGAGAGTTACATTAAAAAAATCACGACATTAAATCAGGTTATAACATCCACACAGGCCTCGAAGCACCAGATGTAAACCATTGATCTCTATCTGCAGCAGCAGGCCTGTGACAATTTAAAGATGTTTTCAAAGAATGAAAACTAAATTATTTATCTTACATTTTACTCATACAACCAAGATTTAAAAACAGAAATACTTTTTAAGCTACTTTATATAAATCCCTGCACACTTTATAAAATAAAAATCAAACATAATTAATTTCAGTTCTAAATTTTTATTTTTCCTCTCTAATATGAACTAACCTGGACATTTGTAGGTTACAATATAATTTAAGGATTGTTTGATTCATTCTATTGAATAATAAAGTTGCATTGAATGTTAATTGGATTATAAAGGCCACACAGGAGCATCCACTACTGGGGCCTGTTTATTTAGTGAAATAGCTTCAGTTTTCCTAAATGATTTTTAAACCAATACACAGATATGCTCCTGACTCCAGGAGCTGCTGGGTCTATGTATAGTGATACAACACGAGTCCCTGTGGTGCACAGCACCGTTTGCAGGTTTGCACAAAACTGACACTAGTGTCTTCGCGGAAAGTTTTTTCTCTCTCTCTCTCGGCCAAATGAACAGATGAAGGAAAACAGCTATTCTGTGATCGCGCTCTTAATCCACCTCCCCGGTTCACGCTCATTTACTTTCTCACAACACACGGAGGCTTTACTAAAGTCTGGGGGATTTCACCGAGGCGAGCAAACCCCAATGCTGTGGAGCCCCGAAAGGAAAGAGGTCCCAGGGGTTAACTAAACAAAGACTGCGCAGGTCGCTCGTCGGACCACACCGGCGGAGGATTTCAACCTCAACCGCCGGCCGCGTACTATCCACAAGAGACTGAAGGCCTTGTTAAACTTTACGCAGCGTCCTAATTGAGCCAGGACGGAGGATAAACGGGCTGCAGGACTGTTAACAGCAGCTGCAGCAGCAGCAGCAGCAGCAGCAGCAGCAGCAGGGTCGGTGCGGGAACAGGACTGTCAGTCAGTCAGTCAGTGTGTGTGAACGGGCACAAGGCTGCGAGCTGCTTTGGCCCGGAGGAGGATAAAGCCTGCTGTCTTCCCCCTGAAAAACACTCTGGGCACATCTGGAGTCCTTATGACCTTGAAGCCGCAGCCTCCACATTTATTTTTCTGTTTCTGGAAAGAGAGGCTCACTCACACAGACACACACTCTCAGTCTGATTAACCCTCACACACAGAGGGAAAAATACCTCATATGCACACATTACAGATGCTGAGAATAAACCTGTAAAAATAAAAAAAATCCTTTCATAAAAAGAAGAAAAAAGAAAGATGTTCTGCCTTTTAAAACAGTGCAGTTGCTGCGCTGTCACACCTACTGGGAGGTTTATATCTTATAGACGTAAATATCCAACAATTACCATTAGGAAAAATAATTTATCTCTGCTCCTATGTAAATAAATATCCAATAACAACTAAAAATGTCTGAGGCAGTCTGGACTTGAATAGTTTTATTAGTAATAATGAATTTAGCAAAACAAGGCCTATTATGTCAGGCCTATGCGACAGAGACAGTGCAGCTTAAAAAAAAAAAATTATCCGAATGTTTTATTTTGAAAATATTTTGCATGTAAAATCACCTATAGTCAAATCAAACTTTCTGCGTAAATGATTTGAATAAAAATGTTTTATGCTCTCAGTGATATTACTGCACTATACTGTGTCCCCTCTCTCTCTGTGTGTCTCGTGCAGTGGGGATCCCTCGTTATCAGAGCCACTCGTCTGTGTGCGACAGGAAAGATTTTGTGTTGAACTTTAACGGCATCTCGTCCTTCCACCCCTCGGCCGGAGGATCCTACTATCACCATCACCACCACCACCCCCACCCCCAGAGCGTGTGTCAGGACATCAAACCCTGCGTGATGTGAGCTCTCTGTGTGTGTACTTGTGTATGTGTGATCACAGTCAGACTGCAGGTCCGTCACATCACAGCACAGAGGCACGTGGACAGTTTGACTTTTTGTTTTTGCTTTAAAAAATTACAATCTGAAGGATTCAAACCAGGATGTATTTGTGCTCGCGCTCATGTTTGCCTCCTCCATGCAGCCGAAGCTTTTTTTTTTTATTGTTGTTGTTATTATTATTGATTTTTATGGACTTTATTTTTTTTGAAAACTATGCATTGAAGGAAATGAATGAAGAACTTCCCCCCACCCCCTCCACCCAGAGGCCTTTTAAAGAAACCACTTTGCCTGTATGAAACCGACAAGCGCTTCAACCTCCTTCAAAATAAGTGTCAGAAACACGACTAGTATTGTGTTTGCTCTTGTAACACGTGCAAACGAATTGTATTCTATGTAACTATGTTCTATCCTATTAGAGTAAACTACACACACGACGCTTTAGGCACGAACATGAACTGCCGACAAAACCTTGCACTTATTGTATAATCTTCTACTTTTTGTTTGTTTTTTGTCTTGTAAAAGGTTTCAATAAAGCTGATATATATTTTAGGCTACACACTCAGACTTCTGTGCTTTCATGCGACTTCATGTCTCTTACTGTGAGAGGCTAAGGAGATTGAAACCTGCAGAAAAACATCCAACATGTACATTTTATTATTGCACTCTGGTTGTTTACACATTCACACGGCGGTTTAAAACAACTACACATTTACTAATTTGGAGAAACTTGTTATATTTCTGAGTTTTTAAATTTTTTAATTGAGCTTCTTTGCAATTATAGGATTTGACACAAGAAGCAGGTATGCTTACACTGTTAAAATACTTTTTTTTTAAACAATTATAATGAAATAATATAAAAGATTTAAGTCCTGCTGCATTATGACTTATTTCACTTGAAGTATGTTGCTGTTAAAACATGTCCCTAAAGTGAGATGTTTACTTGCTTTTTATTTACGTGTAAATTGCAGAATTGCTACATCAAGAATGAGCAATGGATCTGAATGAATTCTGGTTTTACAATTAATAATATTCTTTAAAATTAATTAAACATTATGTATAATATGACAACCTATAGTGTGCAACATGCAGCTTTATACTTGCAAAACTGTTGCTCTGATTACTATTATTTTATGATTGTGGAAACTTTTTTATGTTTATCATTTTGAGAGTAAAATTTGTATATTTCAGTAGTTTCAGTTTTAGTGCGGTGTTGTGATTGATTATAATGAGGGTGTCGCACTGGTGCAAGACAGATGTAAAAGTAGAAGTACAACTAGATTTGAAATCTATATAAATATACACAATTATCATCAGGAAAGAGTAAAACATACTTTTATGCAGAAGAGTGGCTCCCGTCAGTGTTTATTATGATATAAACAACACCGTATCAACAGTATTTTTTATGTTTTATAAGGTTAAAGTGAAGGATTATGATATATACCTACTATACGTACTGTAAAAAATAATTTTGTTAAAAAATGCTTTTGTGTTTCATGTGCAATGTGAATGTGCAGAGGAGCCAGTAGATGTAGTGGAGTTTAAAGATTCTCCCTCTGAGCTGTGCTGCAGTGGAGGGAAACATTCAGGCCACTTGTGTCGATGTTCTCAGTGAGTTTCCACCACTGTGGTGTTTAAGGGCCATGAAGGAACATGAGTACTGCTGCATATGTTTTTTTGTCAGTGGCACAAACAAAGCAGCTCAGAACCACACAGGCCGATCACTAGACACGTTTCCTTTTGAACGTCCTTTGAGGGTTTGATGACAGTGTAAAATGATTCTGTAATAAGGAGGCCGTTATAAATATATCAGATGTTTCTCAGCTTGAACATTTCCACGTTTTTGCTTGTTCTACAGCAGCCACTTCAGGGCCCTGTCTAACACAGCTGAAAGTCTTTTACATCCCGAGGCTTGCTCCTTTTCCATGTGGACGTCCAGCAACACTGCTGTTGTAGCATTTGAAGACGACGTCGTGTAAACAAATGAAACGACAGGGCCCTGAGTCTCTGGAAATGCAACAACGAGGTATTTTTAGAGTGCGGTAAACAGATCAGACTCGGAGAGAGCTGCCTCATCATCACACAAACACAGGCTTGGGGCGGCCGCACTTGTGCTGCTGCTCTACATGGCCTTTGGTTGTGAATCAAACGCAGCATCAATGACTGACAGCAGCAGCATCTTCTTATTAAAACCACTTACATCCGCAAAGTTTCATTGAATACTCCACGGAGACACTAAAATGTTCACTGACATGTTGAATGTGTGTTACGTCAGTGTTTATTTGTACTTTAAACAATACACAGTTGATTTCAAAGCTTTTTGTGGAGCCTGTGTTTGAGTTTAACAGGTAAGAGTTTAGTGGTGAAATGTGTGAACCATCCAAAAAGCCACATGTGAAACTGCAGCTTCACACGTGATGAATTTTCATGTTTTGCACGATGTGATTCAGAGAAAAAACAAAAAAAGAAAAGATCAGATAGACAGTCAATCGAACCACAGATTCGCATTTGTTGTACACGGCATGTAAGCAAGTCTCAGATCCAGGATCAGCAGATCAGGACAACACAGTGGGCGAGGAGGGACAGGCTGAGTCATGCTGGTCTGACTGAAGTGGCCTCCCTCAGCTGCTTTGAACACTTTGGGGGACACAACAAACATCATTTGGGAGACAGTGGGGGAATGGAGAGAGGGGGGGGGGAGTGCATCGGCGGTCACATGACAAACAGAAGAATATCCCTGACTGGACAACAAAGTGCTTTTTAATTTCCTTCTGTGATGAAAAGTCACACAAACTGACCCTGGAGCAGCTGGATTTTCCATGACAGGGCTTCAAGAGAGAGAGAGAGCGAGGGAGATGAAACCTCTCAATACATTGGAGGACAGCGCCATCTAGTGGCAGACAGAGCTGTGTTCACACTCACAGTACACATAAAACAAAAACTGAAATGATGGATTTTCCTATACCTTCGCTGTCGGTCCATGCAGAACCATGTGACACTAGATCTTTGCTTTAACACATCTTTTACATTTTTCTTAGACTTTAACACCAATAGATGGATTGATAAATGGACAGAGTTGTAAAAAATTTGCGTTTACATCATAAATAGTTGATCAACTTAACGGTATAGCTTAGTTGAATATTTGACAAATTCCCCTCCTGCCATAATCCCTTTAGTTTTAGGGGTAGGTTTATTACCTTTAATTGCCAGTGCAAGCTGTTTTTAGAACGGTGGAACAGAGACGCGAGCTGCTCACAAAACAGTACTTTCACCTTTCCTTCAAAATTCCTTCAAAAAATACACAATCCAACAACTCCAAAATATTCTCGTGAAGATGTTATGACCTGCACATTCACCACACTATGAAATAATAATGTATATATAAGCAAATACTCCAGTCCACCCAGCAGCCATGTCTGAAATGTAGTTTCGGTTACACATTTGACTCAAAAACAACTCAATCTCGCAATGTTACAATATTATTTCAAAGCATGGTGAATGTGCAGGTCACAACTTATCCACAAGAGCATTTTGGAGTTGTTGGATTGTGTATTTTATGAGTCTGATGAAGGACAGGGGACAATGTACCTTGAGCCTCCGTAGTGTAGCTCTGAGCAGCTCGCGTTTCTGCCCTGCCAATCTAAAAACAGCTTGCACCGACAATTACAGGTAGCCTAATTAACCAGGGTTGGGAGGGTTACTTTAAAAATGTATTCCAGTGCAATTACAAGTTACCTGTTAAAAAATCTAATTAGTAACTTAGTAAAAATTTAAGTAATGTAACGGATTACTTTTAGTTACTTTTGGATTACTTTAATACCAAACATAAGCAAATTAAGTCACGCAGCCATCACGCATCATCCATGTAGACTAGATCGCTCAGGAGAAAGGAAATGGAATGCACCGAGCATACGGTAAATTTCAAAATAAAAAACAATGGATAAACACTCGATTGTAAATCATCACTTCATCAACATTAGTGACTTCCGCTGGCACAAACCACGAGTTGGGGGGGGGGGGGGTATTTTATCACAGCTTATCACGCAAGAAAGTCACAACACACAGGTTTTGCACAATATGGTTTGCATTTTGCACAGTCTTAAACTGTGTGCATTGCAAGCCCTTCTCATCACAATCCACGCCATCTACAGTAGCTACACAGATCAGCTGTTATTAAAACCCAACTCATCAACGTGATATTAGACCACCGCTCACATTAGCTACACAACAAACCGTTAACAATTAATCCACACTCAATCCGAAGCAACAACAATGTGAACTGTAGCCTACTCAACAAGCTATTACTACAAGGTTTACAACAGTGTGTAAAAAAGAGAGGGAGGGAGAGAAAGTAGGTAAAAGCTGCTAGCTGTTACCTACCGTAGCTCAGGCGTCGGTCTCGTCAGGTAGCTACAAGCTGCCGTTTATTCCTCAAATGAATCCCATGAAGTTGTTGAGCGTCTCCGGTACAGTTATCCATCACTACTGTTGAATTAGCCGCTATACTGCTGGACGCTAGTGTGTTTACAATTCACGAAAGCAACGTGAACGCCTACGTGCTGCTAACACTTAGTAGAGTTACGCAATGAGGCAGTGTAGTGTGCGTAGCCTCAGCCACATACGGGCAGAAGAGGCAGGTGCTCCGTCTGTGATCACCTCTGAAATACAACGAGACGCCGAGTGGCTACGGCCGCTCTAATGCTCTAACCACCTTATTTTCGAATGCGGAAGTAAGGTGAAAATGAACGTCTGGAGTGCGGGACTTCCGGTCAGCCGCATTCGCTCACTGGAGGAGGAGGCGAAGGAGGCTCAACAGAGCCAGGCGTTGTGTTCATAATGCGGCTGAACAAAACCTAAAGCCCCGGCCCGAGTTAACACTGTACTACGAAGCTGGTTTGTTAATTTTCATGCTCTGAAGCAACGTGTTGCAAGAGAGGATGCTGCTAAAAAAAATAAATAAAAAACCCTGACAGCTCTACATTGCGCTACTTTTAAATATAGGCTACTTGTGATATGGACCGGTGTCTGTAATAAAGTCTATGAAGCTTAAATAAACAGAGCAGCAACAACTGTCATTGTTAAAATTGTGTTTTTTTGTTTTCATATTCTGGTCGCAATTATGCATCAAGAGTGCTGGACCAGAAGTGTCGCACAAAAACCCAGGCCTCCACGAATCTGTGAAAAATAAGGAGGATAGCCTGTGGTTGATTGAAAAATGTTAAGTAATCAGCCTATAATCTCCGTTTTTATTCAAATGTAGGCTACCGGTAATCTGATTACGTGATTTTTTTTTTGTACTAGGCCTACTTGTAATGAACTAGCCTACAGTTAGCCTACCTTTTTTTGTATCCTGATTACGTAACACCGTTACATGTCCGTTACTCCCCAAGCCTGGTTTCCACGGATCTCTCCAGAGCTCCATCCCCTCTGCACCAACCGCCACCTGTATCACCTCCTTTCCTCTGTTTCTAAACTGGCCTGCTCTCCCTGCTTATGAACCGGCCTGCCAACCAGTACTCCCATTACAGTAAGATGGCCTGCTCTCCCTGCTTTCCCTGTATATGCCCCAGCATGCCCACCAGAGGCTGCCTTCATATTCCATGTTGTAACCTGTTTTTCACAACATTTAGGCCTACTGCACATCTGCCTGTCCCAGGTGAGCGGTCCCTTCTTTGTCACTCACCCTGAGGTTTCTCCTGTTTTTGTTTTTTTACCCCTGTAAAGGCTTTTCTTGGGAGTTTTTCCACAGGCAGGGTCTGAGGACAGAGGATGTTGTTATGATGCTGTGCAAAGCCCCTTGAGATAAACTGTTTGTAATTAAAAAAATAAACTGTTAACGATTGTGCAAGTTGATTAATAAATTCACTGCCCACGATACCTTTTATTGCCCTGCACCTCGGAACCGCATGATGTGCGTATAAAACTCCTCTTCTCCAGAATTAAAAAATTGCCCATACAAATAAATTTGCCTTGCCTTTCTGACACATGTGAATAAAGAAAAAATGGGTAAAATCAGGTCATACTAGGTATTCACTGTTATAGAGGGAAAGCGACTAATCAACTTGGCCTTTTTTGTTCAGACTGAAAACTACAAATAATCATCGGATGGATTCTTGGTTCCCAGATGAAGCATCTTCATGATTTTCCTCTGCTGCCACCACAGGCTTAAAACTTTCATTTCAACTTCTGATCGGCTGTCATAAGATCTGGTCCAGACATTCATGTTGCTCAGAGGACAAAATATAAACACCTCAGAGATGTGTTGGCTTTTTATCCAGCACCACCATCAGGTCCAAGTTTCAGTTTGCTGCGTCCTTGACTAAAACAAATCAACCTCAGTTGCACTTCACACTAATTCATTGAATGTTAGGATTTGGAAATACTAAATAAGACTGTCACCATGGTAGATTATCACTGTTTTTTCTTTCCATCTGCTGCTACCAGCACTTTGCACTTTGTCGACCACCAACAAGCAAACCAGCACTTTACACATTCCTGCCTCAGACTTCATATCAGGAGCTGCTACTTGGACCCCCTTTTAGTGTTTTAGTGTTTTGTGCTTTGTGTGTTGTTCCTCCCTGCACTATAAAAATCTGGTCATGTGGAAATTGTATGTCAGTATTGTCTCTGTTTATTTGTATCATGTCTCAAGTTTCTCAAGCAAAGTCATGAGTGTGAAAAAACTAAAGTTTCATCGTGAGCATCTATTGTAGTTTGCACTGTCTATTATCAAAGCTCTGTTGTGCTTCAAGATGTTGGCACATGACATGACCAACAAAAACAACTTTTACGTTTATGACATTAAACATGTTAGTGTGTCAAAGATAACATGTTACTGTAATATGCTCATGGTCAGTCCCACTGTCAACATGCTCTATCAACATGTATGTAATGTTGTGCCAATGTGCTCACAGATTTAGTATGCATCCTCCTACAGTATCACGCTGCTCCAAGCAGGTAAAGTAAGCGTGTTCACAGGCAGGTGTTAATCGAGTTAGAAGCTGTCTGAGGAAACGACCAGGACATGTTGATGTTGTATGTGTGATGTGAACCTGCAGGTGTAGCTGTTCTCCTCTGCCTCGTTTGAAGAGCTGCTGGAAGTGATCGAGCTCCATCTGTTCCCCATCTGTTCCCTGCCCTCGATGGTGGGCCAGAGCCTTGAAGACTTTCTCCTCCAGAGCAGGATATGAAGCTGTTTGTATTCTTCAGCATCGTCTCAGCTCAGCACAGCTCTGACAGCTTGGACAATCTCTCTGTTGTCACCCTTCAAAGTGCTAGTCCGACCCAGAGCAGCCATGATCCTGATCTTCTCTCAGACTCCTCCTTCAGTACAACTGTCTCTGAGGGACTTGTGCAGACACTTTTCCACTGCTCCAACATGGCTTCCTTCTCTTCCAGCTGTTCTCTCTCAGGCTGAACAGCCCATAGTGCCCAGTTAATCTCTAATAAGTAATATTCAGTCAAACTTCAGAAAATTCTCTCAGCAGATTATTGATAACTTTGTAAACCTGCTCTTTAAAACAGTTGACTGCAGCTGTGTGTCTTAAATGGTATATTCTGATGATTTCTACCGTGTGTAGGCTACAGGCACAGTATCAGCACTGAAATAGAAAGTCTTCTACAGCTGCATGATGCACAAAGATTGAATTGATTTTGCAAATTGCAGTCTTTAAAGGGATATTCCAGCGTAAATTTAACCCATGGTCCAACGCACCGTGACATGACATAACCCCCCTTGAGAGATGAAGTCTGCTAACAGCTAGCTTCTGTAGCAACTTTAGCAATGACTGCACCATAACAAACAGCACAGTCTATTGATCCATGCAAAACCGATCAAAAAGCCATTCATAGCCACAAATAATGCTCAGAACAGCACCAAACAGTCCTCCCTGGAACTCTCTTGGTGCAAAGTCGAAGTATCACGAAATACCTCCCTTAAACATGGGAAGACGATTATCAGGCAGAACCCAGCACCCGGAGATTCATTATGACACCGAGTGGCCTGCACTGCCATCACACAGCAATGTCTCTTCAACCCCAAAACCAGGGAGAAAACAACCATGGACCAAGGCTACAACAAAAACAACGAGCAAACTGCCCCAAGACACAGGGATTCTACTAGAGAACAGATTTACTCCACTTTCACAGGACCCAGACTCCCCAAAAGAAGGCTCATCTCCCAGGACCAGAGAAAGGTATGAGGCTAAATCTGATGCTAAAGGGCTACAGAGAAAGCTAACCACTGGGCCTCAAACTCTGATAGTGGGTGACAGAGCTGTAAAAACACTTTTGCAACAAGAAAAACACCACGGTACTCTGTTTTCCCGATGACATGGTGTCTGATGTCTCGAAAAAGATCCTGAAGATTGTTGCTGAGCATCCGATAGCCAAATCTCTCATCATATACACAGGAGCCATAAGCAGCAATCAGAGGTATTAAAACGAGACTTCATGGAACTGATAAACAAAGTTCAGTGTACTGAGGTGTTTTTCAGTGGACCTCTCCCAACAGTTTGGCGAGGAGATGAGAGATTCAGCAGGTTGATGATGCTGAACAGATGTACTGCTCAATCACTGAGCTTTATTGACAACTTTAACATATTTTGGGAACGCAGGCACCTCTTTAAGGCAGATGGATTTAGCCTTAACAAATCAGGAGTACAGCTGCTAAGTGCCAACATCTTTCATTTTTTGCGTCAGGCACCAGCAGTCCCTGGACAGTCAAGGACAAGAGACAAGACAATCCAAAACAACAGATAAGATGGCACTCTAGTGAGGGCTCTGAGTTAAGGAATGACAACGGAGGACAGCGGACTCAGAAGGAACCTGCAATGTCATCATCTGCACCCCAAGAAGTGGATTATCCACCAGCCCCAAAAGCACAACACGAGGAGTCTCCCTTAGCCCCAAAAGCCCAAAAGGGGGAGTTTACCCCAGACCCAACAGGGGACTCCAAACCTTCACCCTCCCGGACCCTCCAGCCCCCAACTCTCTTCATCTAGTCTTGACTCCCCATTTCTGGATTTCCCAGACAGGATGAAGAGCCTCGTCAATATTGGAATTCAACTAACACCACGCCATTACCTCATATTTTCCCCCATTAACCCCCCACATCGTCCCTCCCATTCCACCGCATCAGGAACAACCCTTGACCAAAAGTCACAGAGCCCCCCCACCTCCTCTGAATCATCATATCACTGAGTCTGACTGATATGTGCCGGGGCTGCAATACTGATATCAAGAATGTTTTTTCCCAGGAAAAGTCAGGGCCCTATGGAGTTCAGACTGCCTTCTGTGGTGACGGGTAACAGAAAAGTGATTAAACTGGAGAGAAATAAAAAGGGTTCAATTAAATCTACCATTCTAGTGAGTATAGCTTGTCAACCTCGAAACTCACCAGTATCTCCTGTTATCTCCACAAAGTTAGCTCTACTTAATATCAGATCACAAATCCAACAAACAAGCCAACAAATCCTTGTTAGTAAATGACATCATTTTATTTTATAATCTTCTTATAAAACCAGATGTTGGTTGAGGTGATGACCTCATCAGTGTCTCATTGAGTAGAATGAGTTGTGTTTGTGTTGGTGTTTAAAAAAGAAAAGTAAATAATGACTGTCATACATGTAGAGCTGTATATAGGAATGCCCAATTCCGTCCATTTCCCTGTGAACACTCAATAGACAGAATCGAGAACTAAAGAGGTTACTGTGGATAAGTTGTATCCCTCTGAATGACTATCAATATTATACAAGCCTTTAACACTAGAACCGCCGTGAGGTCATTTTGACCTCTCTCACTTCTTAAAATGCACGTAACTCTGTTTGCGTAAAAACCCTAGGTCTCCCAGTTGGTGACTTTTCCTAAAAGTGTGTTCTACATCATATGCGTTTTCACGATTCTAGTATAAAAGAGAGCGAAAAAAAGAGAGGTTTTACCTAGAACCGCCAAGAGGTCATTTTGACCTCCATTCACTCTAATGCAAAAATGGTAAATGCACTGCATTTATGTAGCCATATATATTATAAACCCAGCCAGACACACAGTTCAAAACACTTTCTGGTAATACTTGACATTCATGTACACACACATACTTTACCAAAAATAACAATATTTGTTGCTAGGCAACCAATATAGACGACTCTTTATTTTTCTATTGTTCGAATAGTGTGTGTATATAAAAATGTATAAAATTGATTTTCCAATGATTGCAATCCGGGCTAAATAATTTCCATTTAGTCACTCAGTTTGCAGGTTAGTTAGTTATAGTTAGTTATTTAGTTAGTTAGTCATTTTGACCTCATCCCACAACACAACACGAGTTCAGATACTAGAAAGTTGTCAAACAGTTAAAACAGGTCAAACAGATAAAAAACCAATATTACTCATAAACATTGAACATAACAATGACAATCCCTTGCTCTCATGAGAAATGGACATGAATTCAAAAATTTGAAACAATTTTGAAAATTTTTACATACACACACTGTTCGAAAATAGGAAAATAAAGAGTCCTCTATATTGGTTGCCTAGCAACCACTATTGTTATTTTTTGTAAAATATGTGTATGTATATGAATGTGAAGCATTACTATAAAGTGTTTTGAACTGTGTGTCTGGCTGGGTTTATGATATATATGGCTACATAAATGCAGTCCATTTACCATTTTTGCATTAGAGTGAATGGAGGTCAAAATGACCTCTTGGCGGTTCTAGGTATACATGGAATGTTGGCGGTTCTAGTGTTAAAAATCCACAATGGTCCAGTGTTTAAACATGTTTAAAAATATAGAAAACAGGCTGTGGAAATGCTGGCGATGCAGTAAAACATGAGCAATATAGTGGATCCAGTGTTCAGTGTTCATTGGCTTCATATAAACTGGGAGGTTGACTGGTGATAATCTGTGTTTTGGTGGCGGAAGTATAATCAGAACAACAAGAGTGAAAGAAAGGAGCAACAGGTGAAGACAGTGACTGTGTTGGTGCAGTTTTACCACCAGGGGGCGCATTGAGCAGCAGCTGATCTGCTTCTATTGATTTGACTAATAGCCTGCCAGAGTTTGTTTGATCAGCTGTAAACTAATGATCCAAGAAATTCCAAAAATATATCATGGACATGAAAATGAATTGGCTTTTAATTTTGTTGATATATTTTCATCACTAGATGTGTTTAATGTGGTAAAATAGCCACATGAAGAAAGGCCCAGATAAATAAAACCAAAATCTGGGTCATTTAACTTCTGCACACAGTTTATAAATGTTATGAACATCTTGGAAATGATGTTTATTGTTTAGTGTCTGGAGGATTTTTATGATTTTGCATCTTCTCTATGTTACAAAGTTGCTCTAGTTTAGTTTGCTTGACTTAATTTTTGATAGGCTACAGATTATTAAACTGACTGAACAAAGAACTTCGTCCAGTCAGGCCTCTTGTCTGCATGAACAAAATAGTCTGAGGTTTTGTAGCAGTTTATTGAACATCAACCGAGGCAAACAGATGTAAATATTTCTCCTGCTCAGTTTGTCTGCTGAAACGAGGATGGACGAGACTCCTCGTGTGTCATCGCGCGAGGAAATCACTCCATTCATCACGGCGAGCTAAATCAGAACCAGCTCAATGTGAAGGAAATGTTTTCTGCAGGCATTTCCCATGGCCTTCAAAAGACAAGTTTTATCATTGGGCTGTCTGTCTGGTCTTTACATGTCCAGTGCTGTGAGGTTAAAAAATAAAGGAGGGGTGAGGGGAATAGTGGTGCTGCCATACTGGGAGGCGCCCTGTGGCCTTGAGAACAGCTTCACCCTCTTAAAAACCCGTCACAGCCAGAGCACCAAACACAAGATTAATGTTTTGCACATGGATGATTGACAGCTATTTATTTGAAAACCAATTCCAATGTGGTCTTTGGGTGCACGGCTTTGAGGTCCTGGGATATTTTGGAAATCTGTCTGTGTTTAATTAGGCACTTAATATAAACACTGTCGATGACACAGTGAAGTGCCTGTACAAAGAATCTCATGCTCAGTCCCACAGCAGTGAGACTTCAAAGTACGTACAGTCACTTCAGTCACTAATTCAAAAAAAAAAATTACAGAATCTGATTTATTCTCATTTATTTATATATGAAATGTTTCTGTGTATGTTTGTTTGATATTATTTGGTTCCCTTTTGTGGAGGTTCACTCAGGTTTCACTCCTTTACTCTCCTCCTGGTACTGAGGATGCTGCATGTGCGTCACTATGGCAACAGAGGGCGCTATGATACTACTTACTGGGAGTTGGTGTGTAATTCAAAAAAGACTTACAAGTTTGAAGGAGAGGTTCAGTAAGGACGATGATGACGACAACGATGATGATGATCTTCTAGAAATAAAAAAAACAGAGATACAGGTGAGTTTAACATCAGAGACCCATAGTAACTTTTTATTCTCATGTAATTGAACATCCATCCATTTATATTATTTTTTATTAATTTTTAATAAAATACAATATTGTTGCTGATTAAAAGAAAAAACAATTTGTTTGTTTATTTATTTATTTTATTTGTTTATTTCGGACATGTCAATTAAATAATCATCATCACACTTAATCTTATTCAATAATACAATAAACATGGCCGAAAGGGAAAGCGGGAGAAGCAAAAGCTTATCTAGTCCCGCCCCCACAGTTTGTTAACTATGTGCTGTAATTATAGGACAGTATCTGTGACTGGCAGCTACACGGTGAGAGATGAGGTGAGATTTACCCAGAAAGACTGAAGATGTTCATTTATATATCTCAATGTTTTGTGTTCAATGTCTAAATGAACTGATAGGCCTACTGCTCAATGTTATGGATTGATTATTTATGGGGATTTATTATATGTCCATCTTGATACTTTCTTTCTCTGTTCATTCTAAATAAAGTTGGTGCCCTGGTTGTTGTTAGTGTAAAAACCAGGAACGACATTGGGAATAGGCTTTAGTGTTGCTCTATTGTGGTTTAAATATCCCTGGTTAAATATCCCTCAAATTGTGGTTTAAATATCCCTGTATTTCTCTTGTTAATGTATTACTTGTTATACTTTTTATTGTGACCTGCCAACTCTCTAAAAAACGTTGGGTTATTTTTTCAACCCAACAGCTGGGTTGAGACCGTTGGGTGGTTTAATTGGGTTGTTTTCATTATGTTGGGTAATCTGAGAACCCAATTGGCTGGGTTATTGTCGTTGGGGGTTGAGTCATTAGCTGTTGGGTTGTAATTTCCATTATACTGTGTTGGGTTATTTCGGACTACCCAACATGTTGGGTTGACGTTGGGTGGTAGGAAATTCCCAGCATGCTTTGGGACAGTGTTTTGTGATTCAAATTTAGGTTATTTCTGTTAAATATCGCCATCAGCTTCACAATCTTTAGTGATACTGTTCTACACACTAATTTACTAATTCAATGTTCTACTCAGTTTACAATTACTGCTATCGAAAAAATCACTTTGACACCATAAGTGAAGGTATGTTTTTGGTTAGTGGTCTCCCCTCCTTTGTGCAGTTCACGCGTATGTTTTGATAACAAACAGCATTCTCCCTCTAAAGGCCAGGAGCTGTTACAAGATCTAATGTTATTCTCTATTTAAGTTAATGTTAAATAAAACCCTAATCTGCCACATATAAGCAGTGTTGAATGTGAACCCTTAATTGGGTTATTTACTGGGCTGATAAACAACCCAACTGTTGGGTTAGGTGTTGCTCAAAATAACCCGGCATGTGTTCAGTCCAATATTTAACCAGCATTGGGTTAGAAAATAACCCAGATTGGGTTGTTTTTAACCCAACGTTTTTTAGTGTGAAGGGACTGCAGATGCAAATTAGCTCAAAGCTATAATCTGGTACAGTGCATCAGATGGCAACATTTATGTTTTAACTGTACACTGTCCCTTTTTAAATAAAATTGAAATCTATTCTATAATATGTGACCAATAAACCAGAGCAAACCAGTGATGGGGGTGTAACTCACAAAACTTTAAATTGCATCAATGTGTTCAAATAACCGACAAAACAGCAGCACACAAATGTATCAAATCAAAACCTTAATGTTTGTGGACTGATTGATCTCCAATTGATCACATGACATGTGTCAGGGCCAGCATGGAGAGGTGAAACACTGATAACTCTGGTTTCTGGGCCTGTGAAGTTTTCTGAGTTAAAATTAATTTGAATGAATTATTGCCTCATCCACGCGCGAGAAAAGGACCAGTCTCTAAAGACACTGACATGAGTTGGAGATGAAATATAGTGCTTCCCCTCTGTGACGATATCGGGCCCCTTCAATGACCCACAACCATCGTGCACTTTTACATTCTGACCACTAGGGGGCAGGAGCGTGTTGTGCATTAGGAGTACAGCTTCTCTCCGGGCCTTTTATGTCTTTCAACAGCAATTTCTCTTTAAAACGAGTCCAATAAAAATACAATTAAATCCCTTTCATCGTTAATGAAGAGCAATCAAACCTCACTGTAATGTTTCTATAATATTTACATACGAGGAGGCTTAGATTCAGGGATCTGTTTGTGTTAGGTCCAACATTTTATCACAGGATGTGGAGGGTTTACACTGGACCGTCAGCGGACACGGACAGAGGGACACGGTCTGCAGACATGACCGGGTTTATCCTGTTTATAACAATCCTCTGAACCCCTGAACAAAACGTCCAAAGCTGATTTAAAAATGTCAAACAAATATTTAATCACCCGTTTCTGCACAGCTGTGCGGGAGAAGCTGCCTGCAGGTCAGCCCAGACCCAGACCCAAGCCCAGGCCCAGGCCCAGGCCCAGGCCCAGGCCCCGGGCCCTG
Source organism: Decapterus maruadsi (assembly GCA_030347415.2). NCBI lineage: Eukaryota > Metazoa > Chordata > Actinopteri > Carangiformes > Carangidae > Decapterus > Decapterus maruadsi. Next base: position 25,743,713 of record CM064886.1, read on the forward strand.
CACCGGCTGCAGCAGCAGCAGCAGCAGCAGCAGCAGCAGCGGAGCCCCCGGTGTGTCCAGCTGTCAGCAGGGGTCACTGGTCAGTCACGGCCGGAGCAGAGGACCCAGCGGCCAGACCTCACAGGTGACAGTCTCCTCCTCGCTCCGCGCGCTGCAGTGGCAACACATGCAAATCACAGAACAAAGAGCCAAATGAAAACACGACGATGAGACGTGAACTGCTCTCACAGATCATTTCTGCGTCATCACACGCTGCTGGGACGTTTAATCCCTCTGCTGCTGCAACTTGAATGAAAATCCTGAAACTGTTTCATTAAATGTGTCACTCAGGAGAGAAAGAAAAGTTAAAGAAGATGGAATCTGCATCTTGTATTAACTTATATGTTTGTATTAACACAATTAGTTTTGAATACACAATAATGTTTATTCTAGATGGGATGTTGTTGGCACCAAAACAGCAAACTATTCCGCTTAACTGTAACAACCTTTACTTCTGAAGTATTAAAAAAAATGAAGTATAAGAAATATTTTCGTTGTGTTTGTCTTTGTGGAATTTAAAGAATATTTTTGAAGAACGTGTTGAACCTGTTTACATCTTCAAATTCACATCAGAAACTCAGGTATAGATTTGTAAAGACTATAAATCTTCCATGGCTGTTGTTAAACTTTATGTAAAAACTAAATTCTTAATTAATCAATCAATTAATTAATTACACATTGCAGACTTTTAAGAAATAACAGTGCATGTTCACCTGTATGGATGATTTCATCCTCTTTGTGTCATGCGCCAGGGGCCTCTTAGTATGAACAGTTAAGTTTTAGTCACAATATTGTCCTGTGTATTTAAAGCAAATGTAAGGATGAGTTTTAATTAATAAACAATAATAACTGAATAACCTCATTAATAATAAAATTTAGAATATTTTTAGAAATGTATTTTTTTTATCTGTGAATGAGCTCCTGTTAACAAATTGTCATTATAGACAAATAGTGACTCGTGGTCTTTTTAACGTTATAAATTCGATTTGATCAGTTTAATAAGATAATGAAGTGATGTTGTTTTATTCTGACACTGTGGATCTCTGATGTTTCCAGATGATTATGTCATCAGGATGAAAACACACCGGTGTGTTGTTGCTGCTGCTGCTGCTGCTGCTCGTGATACTTGGCAATCAACAACAACGAAACATGACGGTTGTGGAGGACTGCAGGGAATTTTGATGGCTCTGTTAACACCCCGGCCAGTGTGTGTGTGTGAGTGAGTGTGTGAAAGGCATTTGGAGGTCTTCAAATTAAAAATGCCACCTCCTCGGTCTCGGCAGCAGCCGCGCGCTCGCACCCGGGAAGCTTGCTTTTTTTTTTTTTTCTCACCCAGCTCGACCAAATGACTCTTCATTTAACCTTTAATTAGTTTCCACACACACCACTCACCCAGCCTCCCACCACCGGCGCTGTCGGGGAGCGGGAGGAGGCAGGAGGCATCCACACACTCTTTCATGTCCGTGTGTTTATTCAGAGACTTAAAAAAACCCGCAGCTGATTCTCACAGACAGTGTTTCAGCTCAATCTACATCCCTAATCCTTAATACTATGGCTCTAATTAGAGGTTGAGTTATGTAACAGTATTTTAATAATGTAAATGTGAAACCTTTTCTTTTCAGGCCTGTGGTTGATGAGGCTATGACTCTATGCTCATTTCTTGGTGCTTTTATTTTTGGGTATATTACACTTTTACGCACAGTTTTGATAACTCAGAGATGGAGAGGAGGGTCACAGCCCAACAATAAACTCACTTTTCTCCTTCTTTAAAAAAACAAAAACAAAACATAGATTAATTTTAGTCATTTCGCCCTCAGTGTGATGAATTAGAAATCATTTCATAAAAGCTCAATGTCTCGCAATTTGGGTCATTAAGTGAATTTTTCTGCAATATGGGCACACCCTTAACAGCATTTTAATAACTCCATGTTTGAGCTGGGGAGGAGGAGGAGGAGGAGGAGGAGGGTGGTGGTGGTGGTGGTGGTGGTGGTGGGGTAGTAACTTTTATCGCCATGCAGCTTTTCCACAGGTTCATTTCGTCCTCCAATTGGATGATGGAGCACACATTCGGGGAGGAGCAGCGCGAGCAGCCAAAAGGGAGGAAAATATGTGAAGGGTAAAAAATAGTTCCTTAGCTTGTGTAGACTCACGCTCCTCCAGCTTCACTTTTAGCCTTCTCAGTTTCCCAAATGTTCACTGCGGCAGCGCGTGCTCTCTCCGGTTCACCGTGGCGAGCAGTGGCTTGAAGGAGGACTTCCACACCGGAGCGACACGAGACACAGAGACAGAGAACTTTACCAGAACCGGAGTTTCTCGTGGGGAGGAAGCAGTTTGGGGAGGTTTTACGCATTGCGCAGGATGCAGGCGCGCTACTCCGTCTCCAGCCCCAACTCTTTAGGAGTTGTACCGTACATCAGCAGCGACCAGAGCTACTACCGGGCCGGCGGCGGATACACCGGGATGCCTGCGCCCATGAGCATGTACTCCCACGCGGCCCATGATCAGTACCCGGCCAGCATGGCCCGGGCGTACGGACCGTACACCCCCCAGCACCAGCCGAAGGACATGGTCAAACCTCCGTACAGCTACATCGCCCTCATCACCATGGCGATCCAGAATTCACCGGAGAAGAAGATCACCCTGAACGGGATTTATCAGTTTATCATGGAGAGATTCCCGTTCTACCGGGACAACAAACAGGGCTGGCAGAACAGCATACGGCACAATCTGTCCCTCAACGAGTGCTTTGTCAAAGTGCCCCGGGACGATAAGAAGCCCGGGAAGGGCAGCTACTGGACCCTGGACCCGGACTCCTACAACATGTTTGAGAACGGCAGCTTCCTGCGGCGCCGGAGGAGGTTCAAGAAGAAGGACGTGCAGAGGGACAAGGACGACCGGGATCGGCAGGGCAAAGACCCCTCCTCCCGCACCCCGGGTCGGGACCAGGACCCGCCGGTGCAGGGCTCTCAGCCGGTGCGGATCCAGGATATAAAGACTGAGAACGGGACCTCCACGCCGCCGCAGGCCGAGTCCCCGACCCTGAGCGCCGTGCCCAAGATCGAGAGCCCCGACAGCAGCAGCAGCATGTCGACAGGCAGCCCGCACAGCGTGCCCTCCACCCGGTCACTCAGCATGGACGGACCCGAGCACCACCACCACGGCCAGGCCCCGGCGCAGGGTTTCAGCGTGGACAACATCATGACCTCGCTGCGGGGCTCTCCGCAGGCCGAGCTCTCCCCACCTCTCATCGCCTCCTCGCGGACAGGAATCACCCCGTCACTGTCGCTCAACTACTCCCCCAACCAGACCTCCGCCTACGGCTCGACGCCCTGCAACCAGAACGTCATCTCCACAAACTCCAACGCGACCTATCACTGCAACATGCAAGCCATGAGCCTGTACGCGGGGGACAGGTCGTCCGGCGGCCACCTGGCGCCCCCCTCCACCACGGTGGACGAGGCTCTGCCCGACTATTGCATCACCACGACCACCGCGTCCCCGCTCGGGCATAGCAACCTGAGCCAGGCGGCGGGCCAGGACGGCCACCACGCGCACCAGGGCCGGCTCGCGTCCTGGTACGGGGACCTGAGCCACCTGAGCCCGGGTTACCCAGCGCAGCAGCAGAACTTCCACTCTGTGCGGGAGATGTTCGAGTCCCAGCGGATTGGGCTGAACGGCTCCCCGGTCAACGGGAATAATAGCTGTCAGATGGCCTTCCCGTCCGGCCAGTCCATCTACCGCACCTCAGGAGCTTTTGTTTATGACTGCAGCAAGTTCTGAGAGCCCACGTGTGCCTTTTAAATTAATAACTCTAATATATATTTTATATTTTTTTTGTACCTTTGGTCTTTTATTCTCACCGAATGGACATGAGAGATTAAGAGAGTTGTTGTCGAGGCGCGTGTGTAACACCAAAAAAACACGTAAGTTTTCTTCCCTCTCACTTTGAGAATTGTTTATATAAAATACCAGCTTTTATGACTACAGACTGTAAATTATAGCCTAATATAGTAATTTATTTTTTAGGAAAAGGGGAGTGGTTGGATGTCGAGGACCAAACACTTAAACGTTTTTTCCAGTTTTCTTATTGCTGCCTTTATTTGTCCCAGTTCTTGTATAGAAATAGAGGGGGAACCTTTTGTAGCCTATACTGACTTATTTTATTCATTTTGTCTTATTTGTTTAAAAAAAAATATTTTGAAGGCATTACATTTTGTTTGTTTAATAAAGTGCCGTCTATTTGATTTTAATTGGAGTGATTTATTAGCACAGGTAAAGCTATAAGAGAAGGGGGGAGGGGGGTGTTTTTAAGTGGAAGGGTAGAAGTCAAAATGTGTTTTATATTCAGATTTAAAATATATATAATAATTAAATGGCCTGAAAATAATGGTCCATTCAAAAATATAATTAAAAAAAATAAAAACACATACACATACAGTGTAGTCTTACTGGCGCCATACACAGGCTCATATCAATCCACATTATTTGGGGTTTTCAACATTTCAACAAAGTAAATCTGTGTGTAACATACAAATAAAAGCTCACAGGTCGATCTGGATCAATAAAGAATAACTGATTTAAAGCGATCAGGGGAGTTTGCGCCCTGCCTTGCTGCAGAGGCCTAGAGCGACCGAGCATGCAGCCGAAGGTGTGAGAGGTGAAAACAGATTAATGCGGTTTTTTATTTTCATTTTACACGTCAGTTCCAGGCTGAGCCGCTGCTTGTATATTTTCAGTGTTGGGGTGTAAATGGAGGCAGTAAATAAATAAATGCACGTGTGGCGGCAGCAGCAGCAACAGCAGCAGTGGTGCAGTTTGAACTCACTGAAGGCCCTTGTCAGCAAAACAAATCAGTCATTACAACCCGAGCAGGCTTCCGTCTGACTGCTGTTTGTGAATGATGGGAGGTTTTTGGATGCAAAAAGTAAAAGAGAGAGAAAAAAAGAAAGAGAGAAAGTGAAGCTGCAGCTGTGTGTAGTGAAGCTCTGAGTCCTCAGAGAGCTCCGGCTGCTCCGGCTCGGAGCTGCACGGTCAGGACGCTGTGATGGACGTGCACGGGACTCACATGATGCAGCTGCTTTGCATGGTGTCCTGCTGCAGGCAGCACGACCTGCTCTGGCTGAATGAAATATTGCTGCTGTCACATGTTTATTTATTTCACTACTTCCCTGATGACGTGAGGTAATCCCACCACCACCACTACCATCACCCCGCTCCCCCCTTGAAAGGCTCAGGTCCTCAAGAAGATCAAAAACAAAACTTAACAATAATATATATTTTGTTGTTTAATGTGAACATTTACATCCACACGACAGCGCGCGTGTCCAACTCTTTAACCAGATAATATTATTTCAATTATAGGCTAATATTAATCAATATAATATTTTTAATCAGGAAAAAGTATGAACATAAATCATACAATAACCTTTACACGTAAACTGCCCATAGAGGCTGTGCGTAAAATAATATTATTATTATTATTATTAATAATAACAACAATAATAATATTAATAACAATAATAATAATAATAATAGGACAGTAAAATAAAATTTTATGAGCTCGTGAAGGACCTTGGCCTCTGACCTGTGCTGCGCTCAGAGACACATTCAGCCTCCAACAGACAGTGTAACACCTCTGGACATGGAGCTGTGTGTGTGTGGGTGTGTGTGTGTAGGTGTGTTTGATCGCTCACCAGTGAATAGGTGGCTTAGACGTGTCTGTCAGTCTCGGGCCTGTGTGTGGATGAGATTTTAATGAGTCAGTGAAAACTACAAATTCCAGCTCGCAGACTGTGCAGCGCCGCCAGTCACAGGACTCACAGGCCTATTATAGAGAAAACATAAACAATGCGCTCTGCTGCTGTTGCTGCTGCTGCATGGCGGCTCCTGGGCAGGTTTACCTCCAAGTTCAGCTGCAAAGCGCCTTTAAAACAGAGCAGAATTATTATGATGATCATGTATTTATGAAGAATCGGGATTATTGCGGCTAAACAAACGTCTGTGTGATCGATGTTGCTCTCGAGAGTCAGGCAGGAGATTTCTCTGCGAGTCATTTTTCATCATAAGGACAAGACAGGAGGAGGTGGTGGAGGTCAATGGAGAGGATGTCAACAATGCACTTTAGGAACAGGGCGGCGAGCAGGGAGGCCTGGCTGGCAATGCAGCGCGCGTGCAGGCCTGTGCACCTCCACGAGGGGAGGGGAGCTTTATGCACGAGGCCTCATTAAATGATTATTAGCTTCTTCTTTTTTGTTGTTTTGTTCAGTTTGGTATCAATAATTAACAACAGTGTATGTGTGTCGGTTCAGGCCCTGTAGCTCCACTTTCTTACGACGCCAGGTGTTTGCAGATGTTGGCGCGTGCACCTGAGAACGTTCAGTGCATGGGGAGGGTCTATTTTGTTACGCAGACGCGGTTGAAATGCTTTATTAGTAATGGAGACACAGATACACAACTGGATTCATTTGATTTTTCTAGTGTTAAATTATAAAACTATTTGTTGGACCTGCGTTTATATATTAACACTTTACAGAGTGATCAGGTAAATTATTTCATCGATATGAAGTCGAAAATCAGTTACTAAAAACCTCTTTTCTCAAACCCTATATTACTGAATCCAAAATAAATATGTATTTTATATAACCACCTCAGCTGTAAGACAATCTTACATCACATTCCACACGGAAGGCGTTAAAATCTGTGGCTGTTTATAACAAACACCAGATTGTGCGAGTGTCAACCTCACCACACACACACACAGGAGAGGAGTGTGTGTGTGTGTGTGTGTGTGTGTGTGTGTGTGTGTGTGTGTGTGTGTGTGTGTGTGTGTGTGTGTGTGTGTGTGTGTGTGTGTGTGTGTGTGTGTGTGTGTCTCAAGGGGCTACAGAGAGGCGATGACTGAGCTCGCACCGTCTCGTCTTTAATCCTGACACCAACAGACGTTTCAGTCATGTTGGTGTGTTTGAGTACCGGTGGACACGTCCAGGACCAGGTCCTGAACCTGGATCCAGTCCACACACACACACACCAACCACCGGGCCACGTGCAGCCCCCAGGAGCAGCAGAGCCAGTCACTGAGCTGCACGAGGCTGGAAGACAAATCTCAATCAACTCACGCAGATTATTATTTTTAAAGATTTTTTTTCTTTTTTGTATCTCAAAATTTCCCTCCTTATATTTTCAGAAAATCTAAAAAAAAAAAAAAAAAAAAACAGGACCTGAATTATTATGATTATTATTAATATTGTCTTCCTACGTCACACAATTTTATTGATGTTTAGCGAGGTTTTATTTTGAAATCGTTCTCGTATTATTCATAATGTTAAATTACCACTAAATGCATGCATGCAAAAATAATTTTAATCACTTAACTTCAATAAACTATAATCAGTGTTTGAGGCCAAAGAGGCCAACGCAGCCTAACATAATATGATGAATCTAATCCAATCAACATGTTATTGATTATTTATTATTCCAGTATGAATTGATTCGTTCAGCTTCCTGTGAATTTCTTTTCTTCTTCTTGTGTGTCTTACAGTGAAGCTTTGTTGGAGCAGGTTCATGTTCTCCTCTATTAGAGCTGACAGACAAACTCTGCGGACTAATATCTGTATCTTTCAGGGACTTAAACAATCCGCGGCCACCTCATGAGTTTGAAATGGACCGTCAGAGCCGTTTAATCCCCTTAAAATGTTTATTTAGCTGCACGAGGCGCTTTTATTTCTCTCCGCCGCTCCAACATCCACAGCAACTTTGACTTTCTTCGTGTGCCAACAGTAAACCTGATCACAAGCCGGGCCTAATTGTTGTTGAGGGCTATATACGCGGTGCACCTGTATGTGTATGTGTGTGTGTGTGGCTGCAGACTCACAGTGTGTGTTTTCTGCTCTCAGCGCGGTTTCAGGGGCCCAAACAACCTCAGAGCCACATCTGGTTCTAATCTGGAGTCCGCGCGCACAGACGCGGCGCTGTCCAGGATCATCACACACAAACACACACACACACACGTAGACACACACATACACACTTAGCCTAAATGTCTTTGTATTGTTGTCCGCGCAAATACACACACACAGGACAGGAGCTCCCGCCCTCACTGACACCTCCGGGCCTCCGTACAGAGTGAAACTTTAATACATTGCAGCAGTGATACAAAGTAACTGAGTGGATAACAAGTACTGTACTGTTTTTTTCAAATGTCTCCTTCTCTATTGTAGTTTTATTTAGTCACCAGCCTCTGTCAGTGTTTATTATAGATTAAATATTATTCATGGGCTATAAAATATAAGGCTTATAAACAGTTCTCAATAATAACGGTGAATTTATCCTCATAATTAGCAGCCGCCTGCAGCATTAAAACACGGCTTCAATTTAAATAATCCAGTAATGAACTATATGATCTCTATTTATAAGAGAACAAACCTGATGCTGCTGCTGCACAATTAATTATTTTACTTTCGACCCTTTTAGTTTATTTTGCTGTACGTATGGCTTTAGTCTATCGTTGACTGGACATTCACTGTAACAACGTCACAGGCCCCAGAAACGTGATTAAACATAATGTTAATAATATGAAGTTTATAACCATCATCAAAAGGAACACTAGGATGAATCCGTTTAACATATAGAGAGTTGAATATTAATTTCAGGCAGAATTTTACCAAAATTACCAAAAATATTTTTGTAGAAACAAGTGAGAAACTCGTTATTAAAGGTTTGATTGATGTGATTGAGTGCCCGGTTTGAAATAACTAAGCTGTTTAAACAGAATCGCTGAATTAAATGCAAATGATTATGATGCTTGTTTAATTGATAATTAACATCTGAGTGTGTTTAAGTGGCTTCAGTGATGGAAAAAAAAAACAAATAAACAAACAAACCAGCAGCAGCTCTCATCAGGACCGGAGCCGCATCCAGGTTCACATCACGAGCAGCGAGCGGCAGAGCGGGGACTGTGGGAGCGCTCGCCCGGAGAAAAGCGCACTTCCTGCGGCATAAAAGGAGCCCAGTGCTCGGTGATGAAAAAACAACCCGACAGAGGCTGAGCCAAGCGACAACCACACACACAAGATGGGCACCCGTGACACACACACACACGTAGCATACCTGCATTTACAACCTGGAGGGAGATTTTACTTGCAGCTTTCATGCCTCACTTAAATTTGCTGCCCTGAAGGGATAAAACAAAAACACACAAACAAACAAAAACAAACACAAACGTCTCAATAACTCTCTTCTCTTTTAACCACAGTTTTTTTTGGTCAGGAAACAAATCAAAATCACTGGGAAAAGCAACATGTAAAAAGATGAATCTTTATTGCACCAAATGATTCATTATTACCATTATTGAGCATTAATAAACTCATAGATTTTACTAAAATAAAGATAAAACCTTCATTCATATATTCTTCAATTTCACCCATAGACAGATAAAAATGTAAATCAACAAAGTTCACAATCCGAACCAAAAAAACAAAGTCATATAAATAAACCGTTAAAAAACAACAACAAACAAGAACACGGTCAGTGATTAAATATAAAAGGCATCTTTGCTATGAGACAATCATAAAACTGGATCAATGACAAATTTGGAAACAAAAACGGACAAAGGCAATGGATGGTTTCATCAGGGAGGAAAAAGACACCGTTATTTCATTTGGAAAAAGTCTTAAGGTAAAAAAAAATATGACATGTTCCCTCCACCGGTGGAGTGTTGCTGCTGCTGCTGCTGCTGCTGCTGCTCGGTGCCACAGGCTGGGCCTCAGGCGTTTGGGTTGTTCTTCATCAGCTCTATGTCTGCGTCAACCATCTCCTTCACCAGCGCCTGCACACACACACACAGACACACACACAAACACACAATCACAAGTCAGTTTTCAGTGACAGGACATAGATATGGCAACAAATCAATCAATCACTGGTTATAATTCAAATACTTTGTTCAGACGTCTAATGAGGATATAACACACTGACAGATAGCCCTATACAGTATTTTAGTATTTACCCCATAAACTCACACACAGCTCAGTATTATTGTGTGACTGAAATAATAATAATAAATAATAATACATTTTATTTGAAGGCGCCTTTCAAGTCACCCAAGGTCACCTATGTATATTAATAATCACCTATAGACTCTGTTGAACACATTCTGGACCTCAATATTATTATTACAGTATATATTGAGTGTGATGTGTCAACAACTAACAGCTGGATGTCTTAGACATGTCTTGATCTTCACTTATTCTACAGTCAGAAATTTCATTTTTTAATTTAATATTTTCCCTCATTAAAAAACAAACAAACATTTCATCACTGTTTGAAGCTTGTGTTTTTAAAAAAATTGAACACTGAAGAATTTTGGATTCTTATAATGAGAATAAAATAGGTTTTGTAAAAGATGTCTAAGGACTTGGGAGAGAAGCTGGTGTGTTGACTCAGCAGTGATGATGCAGTGACGACATCATCCAGTCAAGTTATTGTTACACATCAAGAGTAATTACTGTAATTACAATGTGATTACAACCAAGAAGAGAGGGGCGGTGTGTGGCACAGTGGTTAAGGCCCCATGTAGAGGCTACAGTCTTCAACGCAAGCGTCCCCGGTTCGAGTCGTGCGTCGGGCAGACCTTTCCTGCATGTCATTCCCCCTCTCTCTGCCTCCCCCTTTCCTGTCTATCTCACTGTGCTATCAAATAAAGGCAAAAAGGCCAAAAAATATACTCAAAAAAACAAAACAAGAAGAGATATTAGTGCTGCTGTCTAGAGTGGAACACGGTGAATTTGAATGAATTAATCATCATTTATAGAGAAGTATTCTCTTGTTCAATTAGCTACATATCAGGGCTTTGCTGACATTCTCTTATTAATCAAAGGAAACTCATTTCTATTAAAAACACAGACTGGTATCAACATGATTACAATCCATAAACTGCATTGGTAGTTGTTATGAATCTGCTGCTGTTTGTGTGAATGATGTCGGCCTCCACAGTCACTGTCTGTTTTTATAAATCCCATATTCAAAAAAACGTTGGTGCACTCACTCATGTTATTATCCCACACACACACTGCAGTCCTCAACCTCTACACACACACAGAGCTGAGCCTCTGTTTCTAATTTCTTCTAAGCCTTAACACTTACTCCTCCATTAGTCACTGAGCTGCTCTGGTTTGGTTTCCTACATCGGACATTTTTGGTCTCTATACTGTCTACGTTAAACGTTTCGTCACTTTTCTCCATGTCTGTACTTGTGCGTTTGGAAAAACGACTCCCATTACATTTACGATAGTGGTAGCCTATCAACCCAGCTCGGCCTCACCAGGTGTGCATGAAAAAAAAAGGAGAAAAAAAACCCAACATGACACGCACCTCGAATGTCACCTTTGGCTTCCAACCCAGCTGCTGATACGCTTTGGTGCTGTCACCTTGGAGGTAGTCCTGTTAGGAAAGACAGAGGGAGGGAGATGGGAGGGGGAGGGGGAGGGGGAGAGAAAGACAAACAAATCATGTGTCAGATGTGATGGTGGCTCAGAGGAGGAGGCTCCTGCAGACAGCTGATGTGTCGTCCTGATAGAAACACGGACTGGATTCATCTCGATGTCTTCAACAGGATGCAGGGGATGAGGGGTGATGATTACTCTCACACTCCCCCCCCCTCTTTCTCTCTCTCTCTCACACACACAGACATGGTATTTCCCCTTTCGGAGGAAAAAAGGGGGAGGTCACAGAGTCTCACTGGCCATCAATCCCCCCCCCCACCACCGATCTGTCCAGACAGCCCCCGTCGGTGCCAGAGTATGATGAATTGTGGGACTCTGGTGGTGTAACCCTCTCCTCCCCTCCCCTCCCCTCCCCTCTTCTCCCTCCTGTGGCCCAGGACCCCCCCCCCCCCCGCTCAACCTCACCCCTCCCACCTCCCTCCGACTCCCTTACTCATCCCGCCCCCCCTGTTGTGTTTTGCACCGGGTTCAGGATCTAGTGAGACCCCGCTTCAGACCACCAAAGAGACAGGAGAAAAAAGAAAAAAAACTCTCTCCACGTTCGTCTTCTTTCTCTCTCTTTTTCACTCCCTCTCTCTTTCCTTCACTTCTATTTCCATGTCTTTATTTCTGGGAGGATTTTTTTTTCTTTTCCACCTCTCAGGCGTCAGTTTGTGGCGGAGACACACACGTCGGCCTCCAGAGGTCTAATAAAACACTGTGGTGAAACATGATACTGAAGAATCTCCTCTCCTTTCACTGATACTGTACACTCCTTAAGCCCCGAGCTAATTCCAAAGTTGAGGGAAATCCTCTGATGGAAGGTAAACAACCACTTGTATTTATCTTTAACACAACAGTCGACCTGCTGCTGCTGCTGCTACTGCTGCCTCAGGAAGTCCTGTGCTGCTCTCTGTCTTTCTGTCTCTCTCAGTGCAGATGTGGCCAAAAGTATGTGGACACCCCAAGGGAGTATATGGAAACCTCAGTGATTTGTCACAGTAAAACAATAGGGGATTTTGAGATTCTCATAATAAATCTCATCTGTGGTGCTTTTTATGTCTCCAGTTCATTCTGCTGCATTATTACATGTATTTACACTCATTAGTCTGCACTGGTTTACATAATGTTGATCATTTTAGAATTTTAAAAACAGATTTATAGCAAATTATAAAAGGTTTACTTTGTCCATGTGCGTTAATTACATTATATTATTCTCATTGCACAGCAGTGTTGTTCTTTTTCTAATCTACTGTTTATATTACATGGATAAATAAACCTGTGATGAACTGATGGACACGTGCACAAGGAAATCAAGCTAAACAACATCATCAACAACAACAACACGTGCATAATCTTGACGTTTGTTTTTTTAAATCAGGATTTATTGCATGTGCACATCAGTGCATGTGCATATTGTGTATAATTTGTGCACATGTGCGTGTCACTATGGTGATGTAACACTGAAGAGCAGAAGAGCCGATCCCAATCGAAACATATTGGGTGCAAGCTGGTGCACGTGGAGCTTCGGCACGTGATAACGAAAAACAACTACTTTTTTGTTGTTGTTTTTAATGAAAGCTGCACTAACAAATGTTCATATTGATATATTTTACCAAATGAGATCTTAAATCTTGTGTTCATGTTTGGCTGTTAACAACCTCCTCTCTTCTTCATTTAGATTTTCTGTCAGATTGTGGGACTTTGCTACAGGGACCGACTCCAACTTAGCTACAGGACATTAGAGAGCTCCAACACTGATGCTGGTTGATAAGACCTGGCTCACAGTCTGCGTTCCAGTTCATCCCAAAGGCGCCGAATGGGCCTCATGTCAGGGATCTGTGCAGGCCAGTCCAGTTCTTCCACACCAAACTGGGAAAAACCCTCTTTTTTATGGACCTGGGTTTTTAACTGTCATGTTAAAACAGCGAAGGGGGAACTGAAAACATGTAAGAGCTTCATTAATTACGGCTAAGACGCCTTGGTCGAACTATAAATAATAGCTCGGAGGAGAATACACAGGGGGACGTGAAGCGTATAAAGAGAGCAGTGTTTTTATCTGACACTGGACCTCTTGAAAATGTCTTTTGTGGGTGATCTTATTACAGAGGAACGCTCACAGCAGCACTGGCATAGTTCAGCCTTTTAGAGAGAACAGGGACCCACATCTCAGAGAGGCTCCACGGCGCTTAATCACACTCTTCTGATTACACACACACAAAGGCCGAAATACTGAACACACACATTGTGAACAAGTACAGGCCGATTCAAGCTCAGACGCTGTTTGGTTTGATACTGCAGCGCCGGAGCTGAACGCCTGGTTCAATTCTTGGTGAGCAGCAGCCCTTTTCTTCTTCTTTTTATTTTTTTTTAATTTTTAACTCCACATGGCGTCCACATCCAGAGCAGCAGATGAAAGCTGCAGCAGGACAAACAGCTCTTTCTCATGTGAGCAGCTCTGTACGTTCCTCATATCCATTTTTGGCTCTGAAGCCATAACTGGAAACATTTTCAGACTAATTACCTACAGCAATGAGACATAATTTATCATGGGGCTGAATGTAATTATTATAGGGTGACTTACTCTACAATTACATTAAATAATCCACTTGCTTCATAATTATATTGATTAGGGTTTGTAATGGAGAACAATTTCCTAGCTGGCATAAAAGAAACATCAACTGCTCTTGTCACGAACACACAGGCTGGTCGGTGGAGGGTTACGCAAAGGATTGTTCCAGCAGTGGCGAATCCTGCTGCGAGCTCCATGTGACACTGTGGCAGTTTCTATGTGTCTTATTGAGGAGGGGGTGGGGGTGGGGGGGTCCTACCTGATGTGAGCCTGTCGGATTCAGATGCCAAATAAGGGAAGGAAAACAAAAAGCACCATGAAAGTTGGCGAGCTGCAGAGTAGGTTTCAGTTTGTGTGCATGTAAATTGAATAAACTGCAATAAAGTCTGAGCTGATGGAAAGGAAGACGCAGCAGCGTTACCGAGGCTCAGGTCAGACCCTGGACTGACCTCTCTGTGAAGGCTCTGGTCTGTAGAGTCGTCCCTTCTGATTCGTTCATCATGCTTGCCGGAAAACTGCCCCTGACAGGAACGCCATCATCGGTTTTGTATGAATTTCCCTCTAAAACAACTCTGTCTCGTAACGTTCTGTTATTATCTCACAGCGTGGTGAATGTGCAGGTCACAACTTGGCCACCAGAGCGTTGTGGAGTTGTTGGATTGAGTATTTGATGAGTTTGATGAGGGAAACCAAGAAATCCCATAAGCCTCCGTAGCGTAGCTCTGAGCAGCTCGCGGCTCTGCTTTGCCGTTCTAAAAATAGCTTGCACCGAAAATTAAAGGTGATGAACACTATAGGGATTATGGCAATGGGAATTTGCCAAAATGTTGAACTATCACTTTAGTGTCTGAGTTAAAATCATCCTACAATCCTGCTCTCTCTCTTTGACAGATGCTACAACCCATTCTGTGTTCATACCATTTATGCAGAACTGCAGAGGCACAACTTTCCCTCCTTAAACAGGCTCTGTTAAACGCCACTCAAATGATCACAACCAAGATAAACGGCATCATGTCTGGAAAAAGAGATGTCAGAACAAACTGACTTGCACAGTCAAGTGGAGCTACCATGGTCAGCCATTTAACTGTACTGACCTTGTTAGTAATTAACTTTTTTGGGGGGGCAACATACTACCGCACGGTACATTTTGTACGTTCTGTGACCGCTTTATACTTTTCTTAACCAGCTTATTCTTCTGTTACCCTTTTTTTTTTTAAGTCCGAGTCGAAGCCCGTGTCAGGAGCTGTGGAGCATGTGCAGAGCACTTCGGCTGTTTTGCTTTGGACCGAGGTAAACATGCAGGAGAAATTTGACTCCCAGCTGAATTATCTGAGTGTGTTAATCCAACTTTAAGGAATTCCCAACTGTGGTTACGCTACATTGGATGTCTGCACATGAATTTGTTTAATTATCAATTAGAGGGCTGATAAAAACAAGACAAGAAATCAAACTACAGAGAAATAAGTGTTGATGAACGATGATCTACACATCCATTCAGTTTTACCATCTGCACTGGCTTCATGTTGAAAATCAGTATTAACCAATTTTCAGTGACACCTAGCACCAACAGGAAGTAAGATGGATCCTTCCTTGTATCATCATCATCCTCGTCCTCGTCGTCGCGCCGGCCCTCTGAGCTCGGCGGGACGACATCTGTTGAAATCGGACTCTTGTCTACTAAGTCTGCCGTCTTAGCACAAACCACACGGTTCAGCATCCAGGAAGCTAATCCTGCGCCTGGTCTTTCTCAGGCAGGATTTCTGCAGGTGACAGACAATCTCACCCTCGCAGATCCCGTCTGCAGCGCAGCTCACTGGGAGAAAAAAGCTGCTTCCAAACTGCTAACAAGAGCGTTCTGCGGCCAACTGAACTCACCCCAAACAGAGCATGTAGCGAATAATTCAACATGAACTACTAACAGATGGGGGCACAATATAATCTTCATATGGATCCGATTTAGAACCAAACCAAACATTTTGGTACATCCTGTTTAAAGCCGCGCTCTGCCCGTGTCTGAAAAATATGCAGCGCTGATAATAACAAGTGGCGGACGAAAGCTGAAAATGAGCTGTGACAAAACCGTCCCTCATCTTCAGACATATTTTACAGATTATATGAAGATGTGAGAAAATGTTACAGGCATCAGGCATCTCTGACCACAGTTATGTATCAGGAGGAATTTATGCATAAACAGCCAATCAAAGCTGGGTAAATCAAGGAGAGCACGGATACAGAAGGAGTCCAGCTGTTAGTGTGTGTGTGTGTGCCATGGCCACTGTCAGAGTTCAGTGTTGTTGTGTTAGATTAGTGTTGTGTATGTTGAATAGCACCAAACACTGTGGCGGCCACTGGCATCAAGGGGTGTTGATGTGATGTAGAGCCTCAAAACCAGTCTCAGTGTTTTCCTCATCAGTAAACTGATCAGTAATCCATTGATCCACAATTAACTGAATCAAATTAAAGGTCCCATATTTGTTCTTCTTCAGTGTCGATCCATAAGAAGATATATTTGTCCCCTCTCTCAGAATTTGCTCTGTAGTTCTGGTAATAACAGGTAGGTATCAGCCAATCAGAAGAGATGAGATTCTGAATGTTTTCAGAGTAATTTGAGTTCTATTCATAAAATCACATATGTTGAAATTCATGGATTTGGTCAAATTTAGAACGGCGCAAATAATGTACAAAGCAAGAAATAACCTATTGCCCAACAATATACAAGGCATGTTTAATGAAAGGGAAGGGGGTTATAATCTAAGGGGAGAACTAAATTTTAAGAAACCGAAAATCCGAACAAATATGAAAAGTATGTGCGTCTCAAGCTGTGGAGTGACTTTGTGGAACAGTCTGGGGACAGAAATAAAACAAAGTGCAAATATAAATCTGTTTAAAAAAAGGTACAAAAAATTTCTTTTACACAAGTATATGGAAGAGGAAGTATGTTAATAGAGGATGATAAGGGATAAACTTATAAAAACTGTAGAACAGCGTTGGTTGATATATTGTAACTAGCTTAGTATATGGTATATAGGGTATATATTTAGTTATGGAGATAGTTTATATTTATATTATTGATGATATGTATGTAGTATGTATTTATTTTGGTTATATAGATATTTATATAGAATATATTTTTGTAATTATATATTTATATGGATAATGATGTAGTATATATTTATTTTTGTAATTATATATTTATATAGATAGTTAATACGTGTACACATGATATATACTTATAGGTCTATTATGTACTGAAGTTAGGATGTGTAGAGCAGATAAAAGGGGTGGGAAATTAAAATAAGTATTGTACTTCTTCCCACTTCCTTTTTTCGAACAATTTACGGTGTTTTGTTATGTCTTAGCTCTTTATTTTAATGCTTTAATTCTCTTTTTTTTCTATCTATTGTATGTACAATAGTTACATACAATTTCTTTCTTTTTATTTTTATACATGTTCGAAAATAAAAATACATTCATTCATTCATTCAAGAGTAATTTGAGTTTCTAAAGTATAAAAATATAAAAAGATACCAGTGAATCCAAATCCTGCAAGTGATGGATGGTGGGTCCAGGTGGAGGGCGGGGCTTGACGAATGCTTTGTTGTGACATCACAAAGTGACAGGAAGTCCTGACAGCTGGTTTTAAGGCTCAGTTTCTGAATACAGGCTGTGTGCATTTCTCTGTGGACTGAGGCTGTGATACTTTCACAGTATTAATATAGAACCTAGAGCTGCTTTATAATCACACTACACATGGACATCTACCTTTATACTGTAAGGAGCTTTAATACAAACATCTACCTTTATACTGTAAGGAGCTTTAATACAAACATCTACCTTTATACTGTATGGAGCTTTAACACAAACATCTACCTTTATACTGTATGGAGCTTTAACACAAACATCTACCTTTATACTGTATGGAGCTGTAACACAAAGCTCAACCTCTCGGTCTATCCCACCATTAGTGTTACCAATGTTAGAGCGCCACCTCACTGTCTTACACTGTTTTGCCACTGCCTCATGATTGACACATCTGTGTTTCAGGAATCTACTTCTGTGTTGGACGGAGAAATGTGAGAATTTTTCCTTTTGCTTATTCCAAAGACAGCAGTGCTGGGGCTCCTCTGCTCTACATACGACTCTAAACTGCCACATCCTTGACTATATAATCAATATCCACCGTGTTTCCGAGAGGTTTTTTTTTTTGCCAAGTTCATGGAATACCCCCTCTCCCCCGAATCTCCTTTTTTGACACTCTTCACTCCAATAAAGACGAGAAGTGATAAAGAAAAAATAAATCCCTGGCAATGTACAAGTGAGAGACAAATAGAGTGTGATCATGGTCCATAAAGCGCACAGGCAGTAAAAGGCACTCAGAGCAGGCATTTAACGCAAAGGAATTCTAGTATCACTGCAAGGCCATTCAATAAATCACACGCCACACCGAGGTTGACCCCCAAACACATAAGGGCACGCACACACACACACAAACATGTAGCAGCATGTAAACACGCGTACAAACACCTACAATATCTGTATATAAGGATAGGTAGAGAAAGAAAGAAAAGCTAAATGTCCCTAAACTGCATTTATTTTTCTTTCTACTGGAAACCCACCCACTTACAAGAGACAGATCAAACGTTCTCATGAAAACAACTCTCCTCTCTTCTCCCTCTCTCCCTCTCTCAGGGTTGCATGCTGGGAGACTATGATGTGGTTTTGGAAGTCCAGTAGCGTCTCTGGTATTTGTACAGTAGTGGACATGAGGCTGCGACTACACAGACTTCAAAGAGAATCAGATAAAGCGCCCCGAGGACGCTGTGAGAGCCTGGAGACCACGGTCATCCCCCTGTCCCCCAGCAGGCCCAGATGTTCCACCCAGACCCACATGTTCTGACCTTTGACCTTGTGACCTGGAGTTTTTCTCGATGGAAGAACTCCACCCAGGGGCTTTTTATACACCAGGATGAAACGCTCTTACGAAAACGATTGGGAGGACGAAAAGGAACGGAAAAAAATTACACAACGCCCTCCAAAGCTCTGACGCTGCTGCTGCTGCTGCCTTCACTGTGAAACCAGGTGTGTGTCGTGTCTGTGTGTGTGTGTACGTACAGGTGGGAACACACTTGCAGTAGTAAAAAAGAAAAAAGAAAAGAGAGAGAGCTTCATCATTTCTAGTTGTTCAGACCCAGACTCACAAATCTGTCACTGGTCAATTTCTAACACACCTACGCCAGCATCGCCTCGACTTATCACTTCCTTTAAAACACAAAAGGCCCCTAGTCTGAGCTGTATAGCCTATATATATTATTACCTTTCCAGCTTCGTAGATTTCATTATAATAAAAGAGTAGTGATTTCTTTTGTTGTTCTTTTCTTGCAGACTTGTTTTTTTTAAAAATAATAAATGTATTGTTATTTATCTCCTGTGTTGCTTTGGAAACTCAGATGGATTTTAAACTCTTTTTTTTAAAAATTAAAATGAACAAAGTCTGAAAGAAAAACAAAGGTCAACCAGAGTGATTTAAAGTGCGAAACTTGTTGATTTAAACTGAAATTTACTCTAACACTCTGGAGTGAAATGTCAATACAGGTCATACTGTAGTATTTTTGCAGGGGGAAAGATAATGAATAATCATATTGTTGTCCTCCACATTATTACTCTGAATATGCCTTTAATATTATATACTGTAATGGTAATACTGTATTGTATCGTATTATAGGAGTTCATTTGTCAGATGCCAGCGACAAAGAGGCTTAGTATTTCAGTTGTGTTACTGTTTAAATCAGTGCCTTTTCACTGTATGAACACCATGTAAATAATCAGAGATAATGAAGATCTTTAATCTAATTCTGATAAATGCAGCACATTATGCATTATTTATTCCAAAGCTTTATTGACATATAAGTTGTTTTAATGTGGAAACTTAACTCTGAGGTGAACGTTAAATCAACGTGTGGGTTTGATTCTGGTTTGTGGAGTAGATTTGAATGAATTGCGAGCTGCTGTGTCTGTATGAATCAAAGACAGTTATTAACCACTCCCCAGCCAGGGGTCAAAGGTCAGGTGCAGTGTGTGCATGTGTGTGTGTGTGTGCAAGAGAGAGTGAGAGAGAGAGTGAGAGAGAGAGCGCTGTGTGAGTTATAGCTCAGGTTTCCTTTCCTGACTCCCCACGCAGCTTGGTGAGCACACAATGTGTTAAGTGACCTCTAAGGGGTGGCCCTGTCACCCTGATGAGTGTGTGCACTATACTACACACACACATGCACACACATACGCACACACACTCACCACAGAGACACACAGACACACACATGTAGGGAAACACAAACATGCACGCCAGCCAAAATCTTGGAAGACCTCCATTTGCAGAACGGTCCAAAGGAGGAAAACACACATGCTCTCTCTTTCTCTGACACTCACACACACACACACACACACAGGAATATAAACAACAGGAAACAATAAGCAGGAAAGAGAGGACACACTCAGGAAAACAATAAAAGCCACTTTGTGACATTTAAAAAACCAAAACATCACAAACTGTCTTGTCACATCTCATCATCTCCTCCTCTCTCTCCGCTGGGCTCGGCTGTGTTGATTGCTCTCCATCAGTGCTCATTAAAATTCCTGGGGGAGCCATGTGATAAATATTTACGCGGCTGAGGACACACTCCACACACACTCCAAACACACTCAAGCGGCTGGATCTGACTGCCGATAGTGTTAAGTGCCCAGAGGCTCTGGCAGCGCAGAGAGAGCGAGAGAGAGAGAGAGAGAGAGAGAGAAGCCGATGCGTGGTTGTATACGTGAGGCGTTAACTGTCAAGATAACAGGGAGGCGGCCGTCAATTTATGACCATTAATTGAGATTAGGGATGCCACAATTACTTGTTTTCACAATTAATCGCAGTATTAAACGCCACAATTAATTAACTGTAAAGACTCCTAAATACCATCACTGTCCGAAAGAGATAATGTCAGAACCGTATCGGCAGATGTGCGCCAAAGTAAAGGAAGATGCACGGATACTGGTCCATTTATCCAACTTGACAATGAATTGGTGGGAGTTTAAATGTCAGCGTGTCATTTGTAATTTAAAAAATTATTAAAATAAACTCAAACATTTATCGTGATAATCGTAATACCATGATTATTTGTCTGACTATAATCGTACCAAGACAATCTATAATCGTGACGTCACTAATTGAGATTAAATTTGTGTTTCTGTGTGTGCGTGTCCACGTCCAAAGATAATCCTCTAATGTGTGAAGTTTATGGAAATGAAGAGGAAAATATCGCACATTCGCACATCTGGATATAAATGCATTTGCAGACGAACACACACGTACACACACACACACGCACACAGTGTAACCACAGTGGAGCTGGACTCCTCACTACTGTTCCACAGAGCTGTTGCCGACCACCCCCCCCCTCCCCCCTCCTCTCCCCCTCCTCCTCCTGTATTCTATTATTCCTGCGAACGGGAAACAGATCATAATTCCTGGAGTCAGCAGAAAGCTGCAGACTGAGAGAGGGAGAGACGGAGGGAGATAGAGGGTAGGGGGGAGAGAGAAAGAGGGGGTGGGGGTGGGATGGGGTGGGGGGTGGGGGGTGGCAGCTCAGGTGACTGTTCACTTCCACTGAGGTCAAACAGAAACTGAGCAGTTAAGTCATTTCCAGTGAAAAGTGAAATGTGTGTTTAGTCTGTTTGCGCGTTTGTATAATAAAGTTTGGGTGAAGCAGCGCTCTGTGCAACACAGACTCCGTGTGTGTGTGTGTATGTGTGTGTGTGTGTGTGTGTGTTGGGTGTTCAGCCTTTTCTATCAGCCTCTGGGTGTTTCAGAGATCAAAGGCGAACACAATTTCCCTTCTTTAAACAACATTCTTCACAATCGCACCACAAAAAGAAGGAAATAGAGAGAGACACACACAGAGAGGGAGAGAGATGGAGAGATAGATAGAGATAGAGAGAGAGAGAGAGAGAGAGAGAGGGAGGGAGAGAGAGAGAGAGAGAGAGACAGAGAGGAAAATGTCATCCAGTCTTATCTTAATTGTTGTGTAATCTCAGTAAAGCAGTGGGGAGGTCTGTCTGGGCTCTGACACCGATGATGATGATGATGATGATGCAGTTTCATGTTCTCTGCAGATAACGCAGCTGAACGTGACTTTGGAAAATGTGAACACAACAAACAGGGAACCTGTTGTTTTTATGTTGTTTGTCGCCGTCGTCATTGTGCAAAATGAAACCAACCTCTGTTTTCTGATGTAACAGCTGCTGCAGCGGCACCAAGACTTCACTTCTGGTAATAACTTGGAAAAAATATGGTTCACAAAGGCCATTCATGATTCACACAGCTGTATTATGATTAAAATATAATCAGATGGAAGTGGGGCTGAGTCACTGCTACTGAGATCAGGGTTGTTCTTATGATCAGAAAACTACGGTGGCCCTGAGAGCTCAACAAGCTGCTGTCGTCTATAAAGTCAAGAGGCTTTAAAGAGAAGTGCACCTCTGGTCGTCTGTTGTGTTGTGACTACTCGCTGTGCATTTCTGGGCAATTGTTTTTCTGAACAGCACGTTCATGGTTCATGTGTTTGAAAGTGTATTGATCCCTCAGGGCCACCGTAGGAAAGAGTCCAATCTTATATCAGATCATGTGAAACCACTGTCCTGCAGCACTCGGGTTTCTCTTTTTTGTTGTATTTTAATTGTGAAGCACTTTGTGATTTTTTTATCTGTGAAAAGTGCTATATAAATAAAGATTACTTACTTATCTATGATTAGATATATGAGCTGATCACTTGTTTACATCACCTAACAACCATCAACCAATCAATGTCACCTCATCAATCTGACAAACTGAATTACAACTTATCTTTTGGCAGGGTATTTTGCAATTCTGTCTGTTGCTCAACATTTTATCAAAGTAATTGCTGAGCGCACGCCAGCATCACTCAAACAAAGTACAACCGAGCAAGACACACAGGACAAACAGGTACCAGAGATTACTATAGGTGACCAACTGATGGTGGTTTCTTTCCCCTCGTCTGATCCCTTTTTACATCCCAGCAGGAAATGGATTGTATTTTTTCAGAACTGATGATTGAAACATCAAAACATCCAAACACACACACATCAGTGCATGGGTCAATGACGTGGTGCAACCTGGTGTCAAATGGTGTAGCTAGCTGTTTTGTTTTTGTTTTTTTTAAATCTGTCTTTATACAGGAAAATAAATCTGGACTCAGGTGTGGATTCCCTTTTGGAAATACGACACCATGTTTCTTGATAAAAAAAAAAAAATCATAATTTGTCACATTATTTAGAAAAAAACCTCTGTGTTTTTAGGATATGTCCTGCCCAGTATTACCAAAATGGATTAAAAATTATTATTATTTTTTTTCCCCAGAAGTACACTTGGGATAAAATATCATTCCTTCGTGGTTTACACCATTGAACATTTTCTGGGGCATGCAGGCGTACTTTCGTTTAAACAAAAATGGATAAAACGTGGTTTCAGATGACATAAAGCCAACATAAATACAAAGCGTACATTTTAACAACTCTGATGCATGCGTTTAACACAATGTTTAAAGACATTTCTGAATCATCAGCTCATCTTGCCAACCCATATTTGTCACTGACCTGCATACAAAGATGAGGTGCACTTATTATTACTGTTCTGCAACCAGACCTGCACTAGCGCTTGTACACACTGTGCTGCTATGAATTGACTATTTGCACTTTCCGTAAAGCACTTTCCTCAGGCTGGCACTCTACAGATAGGTCAGATATGTTTTTAATGTTATCTGTTATTATTTTACCCCATTTTTTGATTGTGTCTTCTGTGGTACTGTAATGGCTGGGGGGGGGACGATATTTTGTTGTTTTTTTATGTAAAGTGCACAAGAAACAACAATAAAGAAATCTTGCATCTTGAAATCAAGGTGAAAGGCAGCATGTGAGGTATGTGAGGTCTGCTTCAGGCCCTGGCTGAGCTCTCAGCAGTGTCGGGGTTAAACGAGGTGTCTGAAGCTCTCAGCCTCCATCACACTATTTATTAGTCTCCTGCTCTTTGTTTCTGCGGCTCTCCGTTCTTCACCTCAGCTGCTCTCTGAACACTCTCTGAACGCTCGTGCAGCCTCCTCCCTCTCTCCCTCCCTCCTCTCTAAATCTCATCATCGCTCACTCTCTTGCATCTTGTCAGGTTCGCTCCAGGATAAGAGGAAGCTGGAGGAGCTCCTCTTTTTGTGGCTCATAAACAAACACTCACACTGAAGAGGAGCAGGGTGTGATGTGGCTGAACTATGTGAATCTAGTCCGTTAAAATAGTTCATATTTCATCTTTTCTTGTGCAGGGTTGGTCGAGTTCTCATAACTGGATCCGGCTCCAAGATTTTTTTTTTTTTAATATCTGGTATTGTTAAGATCTCAATCTGAAGTGAAATAAAAACTTTCAGGTATTCACCACAACCGCTTCCAACACTGGAGCTCTGGGCTCAGTGAGGGGTTGTAATAAAATCTGATGATTATTTAAGAGAAAGAAAAGAAGATTAAACATATTTCTTCATTTCTGCGGGTGACCTTTACTAAACAATGGGAGAAAAAAAAAACACTCTGTGCATATGAGATGTGAGCAGCAATGTGAACTTGAGTTTTAATTATTTAATTAAGGCACATTTTGTTTTGCTTTTAGTTAAATTAGTTGACTTACATTTCGATATGATCTTTCTTAAAAAAAAACCTTAAGTTAAATAAGGTTTTACAAATATAAAGCAGGTTTATTATCACAGATTTTACAGTAGTTGAATTTTCAAGTTTGAACTAAATCATTTAAATCTGTTATAACACGTGTTAGGAGGACATTTATTGCCAAAATGTGTTAGGAAAAACTCAAGACCCAATAATGAATCACATGTTTTTAATAGTAACTTTATCCAAAGTAATAGAAATACCATTTTCCCCCATTTTTTCCTCTGACGGTACACAGCCGCAGGAACGTTTTAAATTTCATTGCTCAAGTTTTGAGATATGTGTCTACGGGATTTTCAATCAAATTCAATGGTAACATATTCCTTTTAAGAAGGAGCAGCTCTGGACGATCCACCCACACACACACAAGCAGTTTCGGTGAAAGCATGTTGAGATTTTGTTTCCGCTTTGCAGAGATATTGCTCCACAGTCATAAATCCAGTGTCTCATTAGAGACCAGATCTGAAGTCAGAACAGCAGGAATAGACAGAGTGATGAAAGGAGTGACAGCAGGAGAAAGGAGGGAGGCTTGAATGGGCATGCCCATCGGTCCTGGGTCAACGGATTTCAATCCCCCGCTCCCCTCCTCACCTCCTCCTCTCTCCCCCCTCCCTTCCTCGTTTCTGCCCTGCCACTCCAGCGTGGAGCGAGACAGAGGAGGAGGAAAAGGCCGTTGTTGGTGTTGGATGACATACGGGGAGGACGAGGGAACAGTCCTCTATAGGCTGCGTCTCCTCCTGAACGCCGCTTCCTCTCCGAGCGGCATTCCTCATCTTATCAGCCTCAATAATCTGCTGTTCTCATCGTGCCCAAACAGGGAGAGTCAGAACCTGAGAGAGAGAGAGAGAGAGAGAGAGAGAGAATACACCTCTTCACTCGCTCTCTCCCTCTCCCTCTCACACTAACTCTCTCTTTCTCTGTCTGTTGGCTGGTGATAGAGTGATAAGGCCGGGGAGAAAAACAGCGAGCTGTCTGCCGCTCAGAGGAAGTGGTCGCTCCATCCCGAGCCGCTACACAATCCAAAGAGTTGCAAAGAAGGGAGGAGGAGGAGGAGGAGGAGGAGGAGGAGGAGGAGTGGTGGAAACAACACTTTGCTACTTGCTTATATGTCACTCTAGCGTTTCCACTTCATGGTCAAAATGTTTTTTTTATAATGGTACTAACATTTACTCTGCAGAGAGCATTTGCTGCGGCACCAACTTTTCAGAGACAATAAAATATGCAGGAATTTACTTCATTAAAAACGCTGCTTTTATGATTATGCATCACTTAAAGCCCTAAGGTGTGCTGCGGCGCGCCGTGGCAACAGACCTGTGGGCACAAGCCTCTAATTTTATGTGATTCTGCATCGGTAATTGTGTAATTAACGCTCTGCATCACACTCAGGGTGTGTGTACAGTAACGTAGTGTGTTTGATCAGTGAGGCAAAGATCAGTCTGAAGACATGTTGAGTCCATAACGTGACTCTCAAGGAGCTGCAGCTCCTTATTAGATGAAGCGAAGTTACATTACAACATAAAACTTAACAAAGCTGACAGATACATTTGATTTGGTAATGCAGCATTTTGTTGATCATTTTTTATACGTGAAGCACAGCAATAAAAAAAAAACACCTTTGTGTTCCTGCTGCTGTTGCCACTGGTTCAGCAACAAACGCCTGCATCATCGTAAAGTTTCATTGGCAACATCACAGGTGTGTCGCTTTTGGTTTTATCTTCAAATGAAGTCGCTCAGATAATTTATCTGCTCATCTTGTTTACAACCGGTCTGACAGTCTGAATGCGTGTGCTTATTGGCACGGCAACGTTTTTATTTATTTATTTTTTTTAAATGCGAGGCCGGTGCATTTCAAGTCTTTGGCAAATCGCTTTGGTTTCATACGCACGACTCTACATGAGAGAACACAGAGGTGTGAACTACATCAATAAAAAGCCAAGTTTTGTTTCTTTAACTAATGTGTTCAGAGAAATTGTTTTAGTTTTTTTTTTTTTTTTTTTTCGATCCGAACATTTTCTTCAACAACTCAGGTTGAGCAAGGCGGTGAGGAGGGAGGAAGGAGAAGGAGGGAGGAGGGAGTAGCAGATGACAGATGAGCAAGTTCAGAGAATGATTGAGTGAGAAGGAGAAATAAATTGAGCAAGAGCGAGAGAAAGGGAGGGAGACAAGAGGAGAGAGAGGGAGAGAGAGAGAGAGGGGGGGGAGTAATGCGACAGAGCAGCCTTAGGGTTACAGGAATGTGGGGGCTCCTGAGTTTAGAAGGGTTCGAAAGTGTGTGTGTGTGTGTGTGTATGAAAGAGAGACATATGAGTGTGTGAAAAATACTAGGGCAACTGAAAGGAGCAACCCCAGAATTAATTACCCAATCAAGATAACAAGCCAGGGAAAGACATTAGAGAGGTCACACTACAATTAACCTCTCGGTCTAAACCCCACAGTCTCACACATACACACACACACACAATGGAAAAGTCACAGGGTGGAGGTTCTGTGTGCAGAACACACTAAATGAAAGTCACAGTTGAGTATCGCCTTCCTGGACTTGACTGATTTTTTTTAATTTTTTTTGCTGACTCTAAGTCCCGATGTGCTTTTATTTTGAAGCATTTCCTGTATTCTGTTATTTCTTTTAGAGGGGGTGGGGTGCAGTGGGGGGTAGGTAGTGGTGTAGTGACTCTCTACCTGTCCCGTTCCAAAAAGCCTGGCAGTCAGAGGCGGGTTGTTTACAGAGGGATATTGAGTGAGTCGGGGGCTCGAGTGGAGTGGAGTCGGATGTGGTTCACACATTCCACCAGAGACTCAGATTACACTGCAGGAAACACCGGCCCTGCAAGAGACACACTGCCTGACTCTCTGATTTATAAACATACTGCTCTATGGGACACACACACACTCACACACAGACACACATTAAAAATCTGACCGACTCGCTGTGAGCCAGTATACTACACCTCCATCCTTCACTCACTGTCCTCCTTTCTTTTCCTTCCTTCCTGCCTTTCCTGCCATTCTCAGACTCTCCACTCTTAAAGCTGCGCTCCTGTTTTCTCCGTCAGTCGCACAACAAAGACGCAGAAACAATAAAGAGACACCACAGAGGTGTTTGTGCCGAGCCTGATAACATCTCAATCATCTGTTGTAAAAAGGGTTGATATTATAAAACCTATTGGTTACAGCGAGGTTAGAAAGGCTCATTCAGAAAGAACGACTGTTTGAAAACTGCTGATTTTAAGCTGCAAACGTTCACAGAAAAACAAACGGACTCTCCATCTGTGCATTTTTTGCCACTTATCCACAATAACAGCAGGATAAGCAGAGATATTTAGTCCCTCTGGTGTGTTCCGGCTCCAACCACTTAGAAAACCTCCACAGGAAGATGTTCAGGAACCACATCTGAATGCTGGACCATCAATAAAGGCTGCGAGCGCCTTCTTGTTAACAGACAACAGCGATCGTTCAGTTTTATCCTCACAAGAGCGGTGGACAAGACTCCTGGACAATTAAACATCTTCACTTGAGAAACCAACTCAGTCCAATCTGAAGGAAGACTTCAGTTCCCAACTCAAAGACCTCCTGAAGGACCTGGTCTCCAAGTCCTCAAAACACCTGGAGACTTCAGCAAACTTCCAGACAAATCCTCAAAGAATAAAGTCTAGTCAATTTTATTTACCCTAACCCTAACCCTGGATCTGAGCTTCAGGAGTCATTTTTTATGGCACAAGCATGGAAGTAACACAACCACTGGACCCCAGTAAATATAGGAGCCACTCCTCCTCCACAGACCTCCAAGACACATGTCATCAAAGAAAACAGCCATATAATATCCAGAGCGTTCAGCATCACAGGGTGAATCTCCTCCACCTGACTCCTATTATCTTTACCTCAGCTGTGCCTGTCTGCGATGTGACTGAGACTTCCTCTGTGTCAACAATATCTGGCTCCTCTTCAGACGACATCTTGGACCGCGTCCAAATCTATAAAACTAAATATGTTTACATACGACACATGACATGATGATGGAGTCTGTCCCATCTCTGTAACAAAAGCACAGCTGCTCTGACTGTGACTATGAAAGCTACTGGGGAGGAAGTGCTGAGATATGAGAGTAATATCTGAGGGACAAGAACGTTATTAGACTCTGACAGAGGCAAGGAGCTGCAGGGCTTATGGGTAATGTAGTCCAAAGTTGAAACAAGCTAAGAGAAACGTCGGGAGCTTTGTTTTGGCCTCTTTCTCGTTCTCACAGGCGGCATCATTTATAAAACTGTCTCGGCGGCGGGTTCGAAGGGAGCGCGGGTTCAAGTTCGACCTTGAGCGCCAAGGCCTGAAAACCTGCCCACAATCTTCTGTGGAGGTTCTGAGCATCTGTCAGGTCCGGCGGCCATGTTCCCCCCAAAGTCTGGTTAATCAGGCCCAGCTGGGACCAGGGGGCAAAGACACAGGCTGACATAACTCACCCTTCTCTCCCTTGCCCTGTCAACAAGGCTCCCTCTCCTTCTCCCTCTCCCTCCTTCTCTTTCCTCCTCGTCTGGCAGGTTTCTCTCGTCAGGCCCTGCACACAAGCGAGGCCGGCTGATAGCACAGGAATCCTGGCCCACAACCCCACGCTATCTCCTGGAGCCGACCGTGCCCGGTGAATTACAGCGAGGTGTGGAGATACACCTATCCGTCAAACACACTAAATATCAGAGCGGTGTGCTAATATGGGCAAAAAAACAAGAAACAAGCAGACTCGCAGACCGCTGGACGGCTGCCTGTACGCCTGCAGCACAACTGGAGACATTGGCTTGGCTTTGACGGGACCAAGCGTTCCTGCGTTAATAATAATCTCCGCCGCTGTTTCTCACCATCTTTATCAATGCTTCTTTTATATTTGTGCACCTTTCAGGATCCAGCGTTTTGCTCCCAGCTACTGCCGTGGCTTTCTGCTTCTCTCTGGGAGCAGTACCGGGTCAGTCTGTGGGTTGGACTGCTGAGGGGCCCAGGGTGGTTCCGCTCTGACGGTAGGAGGAAACTCCTTCAGGAAATACCAAACTGCCAGACGCACACACACATACACACTCACACACACTCACAATCCACAATCTCCCTTTCTCTTTCTGCTACAAGCAGAATAAAGCTCCTGCACAAACCGCTCGGAGCCTGGACGTCCAGCCGGCCTCCTTCAGTCCGTCTCAGCACCGAGCAGAGAGAAACCCAATAGAGAACTGGGGCTCTTCATTAAATTTAATTTATTGGATCTCCATTAGCACCAGCACATTAGCATAGCTATACTTCCTGGAGTCCAAACATTAAGTCAAAATTGTCTATAGAACGAATCGCCTTGTTGTTTACAACTACTTCCAGGTAGAAAACTAACACGTAGGCCTCATTTGAATGAGAATAATAGTAACGAACAAGAGTTTAGCTATATAGATACTGTTTTTCACGCCACTATCAACATTTAGACAAATCTGAAATGACTGAAGAAACGTTAATATTTCTGTGTGTGTGTTTTGTGTTGCTATGTGTGGTATTTATTCAGTTTGGGGGAATCGCTGTGTCTAGAAAGCATCAGGCTGCAGCTGCCAGGGACAGCTAACGGCAACTAAGCTAACAGCACTAGCTAAGCTAACATCAGGACATCAACTGATAAAACCCTACCATTGTCGGACACAACATGAAACTACTCCAGTTAGCTCAATCATGTTGTAACTAAGTCCGCTGGAAAAAATATTTTTTCATGGGCCGTTTATTGAGCCACTGAGTTACTAAAGTTAAACAAGTAACAGTTAGCCCCACCAATTTACGGTAACCATGACTAATTACAAAAACGTGCACAATGTTTGTCCAATCATTGGTTTATAGACTTTACAAACATCAGATTAGTCTATGGGACGATATAGTGATGCGAAAAATTTGATAAATATAAAAATCTCACCCGTTACTATTATTCTCATGCTGGTTTTCTACCCAAAAGTAGTTGTAAACAACAAGGAGATTTGTTCGATTATATTCTTCCAAGTCCACCAAGGAAGAAACAAAACAAAAACAGGTAATACAGTCACAACACATAGATACGATCATACAGTAGACGCAGACCATTTGTAGCCTACAATACAATTAAGAATCAGCAAAATAGGCTACATGCAAGGGGAAAACAATAGAGAAAATATAATGTAGCTCTGTTTGCTGTTAGTCTTTTCTAACTTTGCTCAGGTATAGCAGTTTGCACGCTAAAGCCGAGGTGTTACACAACCCAACGTTTGGCTGGTGGCCAAAGGATTTTTATGGCATCAGTTAGAGGTAACTTTAACGAGTCAGCTCAGTTAAACAATAAATCACTGTGGAGTCAAGTTTCTGCCCCCGAGAGCCCAACCTCTCCACTCAGACTTGTAAAAGTTGATTGAGTTGTTTCCTACCTGAGGAGTGACAAAGTGAGGTTTATTAATTGATGATTAAGAAAAGCTGCTGGATTGCAGTCAGCTTCTAATAATTAGAGGAGCGTAAACATATTTTTTCCCCTCAGAGCAGGTTGTCAATCATGCAATTCTAGACAGATTTGCCTCTCACTATTTGGATGATCCGTCATATTTCAGGATTTATTATTTCAAGACAATCCACAATGCATGGGAAGCTGCAAACCCAGCTCATTTTCTCAGAGCTATTAATGACAGAAAGAAGGGATTTCAGTAGGACTAAGGACATTTTGCAGAGTTGGGAAAGACGGAAGGCTTCCAAAAAAATAAATCATTCCTTCCTCCCCTGCCATTATTCAAATCCTTGTAGGTTAGCGATGACGCAACAAACCTGGGCTGTTTTGCATGCTTTTTGACCGTTGATATCTGTGACGCCCGGCTCCTCTTTACAATGAGCGCTCTGTAGATAAGATCCTTCTCGTTTTCATATTTTCTTGAAATGTTAATGGGCTAAAACAATAAAGGTCAAGAGACAAAATAAACGATTTATATGCAGATGCAGCCAAGCGAAGGGGCGACATGGTTAAGAGAACAAAGTGGCAGTGATTTCCATCGCCGTATCTTCCAGATTTTGACGTATCTCTCTGATGTGATCGGCAAAACTCAGATGGAGTGATAGAGTTGTGATACCTTTTTTTTCCTTATTAAAAAAGGTTGATAACTGTGTCAAGCTCTGTTTGAATTGGACGATTGTTTCAGGGGAGCTGCTCCACTTTTTCCTGAGGTTGTTTGATAGCTTTTAACCGGTTTTCTGCTGAAGCTGCCAAAAAAAAGTGAAGCGCACAAATGTCAAACTCATATCCTAAACACATACTGAGAGAGAAGTTAATCTCACTGCAGCATGAGTTGCTGCTCCGGTTAATAGGGTTGTAAACGATAAACCGATGCGACCGGATATTCGGTTTAACAAGTGAGAGATTCGGCTGCATCGGTAGCAGCCTCCTGAATCGATACAAATTAGCCATGAATTCTTAGATGAATCGGTTGTAGCGTCATGAATCGGTTATCGCTATGGGCTAGAGTGCCTAGCCATTAGCGGTCTCTTTAATAACTCATAAATCAATCAGCAGGCCAAATAAAAACTATTTTTTTCAGCGAATATCTTAGTTACAACACGATTCACTAACTAGAGTAGTTTCATGTTGTATCCGATGACAGGAGGGAGGGGGGGTTAACAGATGACGTCCTGATGTTAGCTTTGCTGCTGCTGTTAGTAGCACACTCCCCATCCAGACCTGCTCCTGTGTCTGCTGCTGCTACAGTTAGAAAACCTGCTCCAAACTGCGGCTGTTGAACACCGGACCCGACGTGGAAGCATAGACTTTTGATAACTCTAAACCCGGCTGAAAAAAAGCAAAGATGACGATGACCGACAACTACGTTTTGACGGCAATGTTGTGAGACGAGCGTTAGCTGCTGTTAGCCACTGCCTGTAGCTCATCTTGTTAGCTTCATCAGAGACATGGCTTCATTGATAAACAAACGGAGCGATAATCTTTTATACAGTCCATGCTCTGTATGCGCTGGTCTTGTTGCTAAGGTAACCTCGCTCTGACGCAGCAAGGAGTTGGTGCTGAACCTAGAACTGGTGCTAAGCAGCACTGGCTCTGAACAGCACCTGAACCAGCTGGGTGGAAAAGGGGTCGCATGGCTAATTTACATAAACTCTTACTGGTCCATGTCTAAATATGAATACATTGACATGTGATCTTGTTATTCTTTTTTCCTTTTTTTTATTTCTTTTTTGCCAGTGCTTTAAAGCAACAATGCTTGGAGATATGTGGTCTTTTATATATTTGAAAAGAAAATATTGTACTGTAGAATGGTAGTCACTTTCATAGAATTGGCTTCTTGATCTACAACAGATATTAACCGAAAATCGAATCGTCCTACACTGAATCGAATCGAATCGAATCGGTCTGTAATAAAAGGGTATCGTTTTTGAATCGAATCGTAATCTGTGTATCTAGATTCGAATCGAATCGTTTATCACAAAGAGATGTGCAACCCTACCGGTTAAGCACAAGAAGTTTAGTTTAGGTCTAGTTTGATGAACTTCTATCTTTTTCTAGCTATTCCTAAAAAAAAAGTGATGATGCACCTCTTACGAGTTTTAAGGTCAGTGTTGGTTGAGGTGGTCAGACTTTTGTGCCTGTTTCAGCCTTTTCTTAACCTTTGCTTGGCTCTTTTGTTTCAGTATTTGCAAATGTGTGTATGTGTGTCCCATTTTGGCAACAAAGAAGTACATCAGAAAGGAGGTTCCTACTGTTGAGAGTGAGAACAGGTACAAAGAACAGTTCTGTACAGAGCTATGGTTGCCTGGAACTCTCTACCAGTTCATATTGTTCCTGAAAGTAATAAAGATTGGTTTAAAACACTGTTAAAACAGTATCTCTTAGAATTTAATGAATTATGATTTAACATATCTATTTAGTTTATAAAGGGGACTGGTTTACAGTTTGAATAGAGTTGTAGTTGTACCCTTTTTTTTGGAGTGGATACTGTATGTGTATGGGTAATTGAAGTGCATGGTTGCGGTCACTTCAGTTCACTTCAGACAGTTATTAATGTGATTTATTTTTATTTATTTATTATATACTTTTGTGTGTGTAGAGAAATGGTGAGGTGTATGGCAATTATTTTTTTCTGTGGTTTGTTTATTATTAGGTGAGCTGTTGCTGTTTATTCTTGTTGTGTCATGTATAAATGTATGTTTTTTATGTGTAAGTGTGAATGTTTATGTGTATGTTGTGCATACGTCGGACTCCAGGAAGAATAGCTGATGCTACCGCGGGTGCTAACGGGGATCCTAATAAAGAAAAGAAAGAAAGAAAAGAAACGTCACACAGTAGTCGGTGTGTTTGTGCGATGACTGCAGTGTGTTGTAGTTTTTTAAAACTGCACTGTTTGTTCTCGTTTTACACGTCTCAATGTTCTGTTTGTCTGAAATGTGCCCCCGGGTGTGTGTATGTGTGTGCGCTTAATGTTTGTAATGTTGGAGCTGCAGCACTGTGGCTGACCACAGGA
Source organism: Decapterus maruadsi (assembly GCA_030347415.2). Lineage (NCBI taxonomy): Eukaryota > Metazoa > Chordata > Actinopteri > Carangiformes > Carangidae > Decapterus > Decapterus maruadsi. The sequence continues at coordinate 25,778,041 of CM064886.1, forward strand.
AGTTCTAATCAGCAGCGTGGCGTGGCTGCTACCTTCCCTTTCCCCTGGTGACCTCCTCCCCACCCCTTCTTCTCCCTCCACAATAGAGATACCAGTATCGCGTTACCAACTCCGAGGGTTAAAGGTCAATCCCATTTTTCAGCCCTCTCTGTCCCTCTCCCCCCCCTCTCCCCCCACTTGCCCGTACAGATGCTTTCCCAGGGGTTACAGCCTCCTGTCATCTAAATTCACATCAGTTCACGCGTGGCGAGGGAGTGGTATCCGTCGGAAACCCTCCGTCTTCTCTCCCACACTCTCTCCCCCTCTCCTCCCTCATCCACGCACTCGTTTTAGTGTCCCCTTGACAGGCAGCTCTCTGATCTCAGGGACCACTCGCACAAAGAGTTGGACATGGTTAAAAACATGTTTAAAGAACTGCTGGCCTCTTCACGTCATTGTGTTGGTGTGTCTCTGTTACACCCTGGATTAAGGCTTTATTTTAGTGCTGCGCAGGGTCGGGTTACTGGGAGGCAACGCTGATGACCTCCTGCTGAGGAAAAGCAAACATTTTACAATGATATTGTAAAGTAGGAGAAGTTATTCTGGGACTCTGAGGGAGTATAAATCCTTATATATTCTGCTGCAGTAAGCTGGGGATTCTCATGATCTGAACTTTTAGGATCCTTTAGTACTTACATTTCAACATTTCATAAAATTCTTTTTATTCAAAGGACAAAAAGGAGAACTGACATTACATTTTGTATGTGCTGTAGGTACGGGGACAAACGGACAATACTTGCTTGACTGCATGTTTTATTCAAATTCTGTCGGACGACCAGCTACCAGCAACACATGCTGGCTGCATTTAGTATCAGATAGTGAACACTGCAGAGGAATAAGGACATGATGCTTCATGAATGAATCATCAATTGTGCAAAAGATGAACAACCAAGTTAGAATGTAAAAAATGCTGTTAGTAGAAGTAGCGATGATGAGAAGCTCAAGATGCAAAAAGTAAAAGAAAGTTAATCAAATTATATTTCAATTCTGAGCAGTAATTTTTTTGTTGAATTCATCGTCTTGTTTAAAGTTGCAACAACAAAGTGTTGTGATTTTCCACAGCTCTGATCCAAGTCTCTGATTGGCTTCCACTCTGCACCATTGATGGCTAAGACTCATGGGTATTGAAGTATTTATTCATTCCTCAGACTTGTGCTCAAAGGATTTAAACTCACGGCCGTAATGTAAACGTTGAGGATCTGATGAATACGGAACGAACAGTAGGAAGAAAGAAAAAAACACACACACACACACACACACTCACAACAAGCAGCAGCTCTTTAACCAAACGACTCCTAACCCAACTCTTAACTACATGTGGCTGCTCAAGCAAAACGAATAAGAGTCAAACAAGCCACTTTGTATGATATACTCAGGGCTGACAGCGGAGCCGCGTCTTAAATCACAGCCTCCGTAGTGAAGAAAACCGCACCCAAACCTAACATGTGCGTGTGGGTTAAGTGTGCTCTCCCTCTGCACAAATCTGCTTTTGATCATGCTTTTAGTTCCTCAAGCACATAATCCTTTTTAATTATGGTATGAGTCTCAATCAAACATGGGAGCAAGAGCTTAATGTCACTGGGACTGACAGGTGATCATTTTCTCACATATAAACATTTAAGCCTTTGAAGTTTAGATGTTTATTGAAATCTAGTCCCTGTTGGATTTACAACTCACACACACAGTCGTCCTGTGGGTGTGAGTGTCTCCTCTCTTTGTCATCACTGATTTCTAAACTCTTATTGTGTGTAAGGTATTGTTTACTTTATTCTATTTATGGACTACAACTGTTGGCATCGTTTCTTCTTCCTCTTCTTCTTCTTTTGAAATATAAACAGCATGGCACTAAACTCACTTAAATGAATACAAAGAGAGATAAAGGCTTCATCAACACTGTCACAGTTGTAGTACATGAACACAGAGGAAGCGACGGGCCTGATTAGCCATCAGCAGATAAGCCTGCATGTGCAGGGGTGACATACTGCCTGAGGGCCGCTGACATCATATTCATTCACGTTAAATATCACAGGACTGGAGATAGTATATACGCAGATACTCAATATTAAAGGTGGTTTCATACAATATACCTGTTAGTGTGATTATTAAGAAGGTCTAAAAGTCTCAGCCTAAAAATAAGTCCTAAGGACATCTGTGACTTTGTGATGTCACAATTAAGCACTCACCACTCTAAGCCATGCACCCAAGCCCCGCCCACTTTTGGTTTTACCCAAAATTTGCTTCATTTTAATTTGATTATTTTGAAAACAACCAAAAATAGGCTCCAAGAGAAGAATAAGAGATATGTAAAACGACACTGAGATGGATTTCGGTTTTAAAAACCACAAACATATCTTTGAATGGTTCAGCACTTCAAAATAAAACACAGGAAATGAGTAAAATATGAGACCTTTAAAGAAGTGGTGACAAAAGGAAAAAAAAGTTTCTGAGTATCTGAGTCAGGATTCATGACAAAGACATCCGCCTCCATGGAAACCGTCTGATAAGTTGCACTGGACGACAGACGAATTTAAACTGCGACCACTTTCTGCAACCTTGTCTTTTATCGCTCTCTATCATTTTCCATCCAGAGCTATAGCAGAGCGCACTGGCTGTCAGCGATGTTTCCAGACAGCAGAATTCCAGGTAACGGGGGGGAAAAGTGAATGGCTTTACTGTGCACCATCTTGGAAACGGACACCCAATTCCTCCCTAATATACGGAAACCTTTTAAAATAATGCTAATATTTCATGCTTCCTTTGTGTGAAAGTACCGTGGGCCTCTGCCAAACATCCAAACTCTGCGCTGATAGCCCGTTTCGTGTGTCAAGTGCCATAAATCCAGCCAGCGCAGCTCGACAAAGCTTGTTCGATGGATAAATCACGCTGCTCATAAAAGCCATTTGCTTCTTTATGTCTGTCTGGTGTTCAAACATTCACCTCAATCCATCATCGAGGCAAACTGCTGTCAGAGCGCTGAGGTCTCTCCTTACCTCGCGTTTCCCCTTATCGCTGGCTTCCACTTAGAGGAATCTGAGGAATCCTGGAGCTCTCGGTCTCTTCGCCAACACCCAAACGCAACACGGTGAAACACAGGCACATGCTGCTTTTTAAAACACAAGACTAATTCCTGACACATAAATCGCAAATTGACCACAGATGCCGGCATTAACTACTGCCGCTGAGGAAACAAATGTGGAATAAAACACAATAGCCGACAATGATGTGTGAATCTGAGTTTAGGGATGATGTTTTGGATGATAATAAAGACATAAGCTGGACCGCCGCCGACCGCCACCGCTTCTCCTTTTAAGACCTATAGTACAGTATGGGAACTCCACCCAGTGAAAACGGGCTGAGTTTGCTGCCTCAGCACTTCTCCATCCAAACAGCTGCGGTTCAGTTAGAGGTCTCGCTGCCTCGGCCCCGAGATGAAGCACCTCGGAGAGCCAAGCAGTCCTAACCGGCCCCCCTGGCTTCCACCGCCGGCCTCTGACTGACACCGCTGCACTGCCAGAGACATAAAGCAGGATAATAATAGCTGCTCATTCCTCCCTGTCCCTACCGACCAGACCGGCCCGCGTTATCCAAAACCATATTTAACTGAATGATAACTGACAAATGAAGGTGAATACCTCGGCCTGTGGATCTGTGAATGCAGTTCAACATACTTAGTGGCTCGCTATCTTGGCAGGTCATTGATGAATTTTGTGACATTAACATGAAAGAGTCCCCTTAAAAGGAAAATCCTGCTTTATACCCGACTATGAATGGTGTGTATCCGCCTGTCTTTCTTGGTTTGATAATACTGCACTTCACCACTTTATTAAAATGAACAGCTTCAGGATTCAACTTGAGTAAAATCATCACAAAAATGTTGATTCAATTCAATCGTCTGTTGTTTTGCGAAACGAGTTGCAAGAGGCTGAACGGCATGAGCTGTCAGGTGGGTTTAAAATCAGTAACCTAGGAATCAATAACCCTCCGCTGAAATTACATATTACTGCAGGGTTAAACGCTCCTATGGACGAACGTTCGCCCAGATGTTTCTGCTGCACGAAAAAGGGCAAAGCTGATCCATGATCGATGACGGATCACCTTTACTTTTTACATCTGGTAAAAAACTAGCTGGGTTGAAGTGAACTTCTTGGAAACTAATATCTTAAATCTTGGTGTGTGCGTGTGTTTTTCTTTTCTACGGCACTAAGATTTAGCAGTTTAGACTGATGCTCACAGACCACAGATCAATAACACAGTGGTTCTTCTTCATGGCTCTTGGCAGATCAGGTGCTAATTCCACTACAGGACACGGTACCAGAGTCTGGCCTGGTCTTGGCCTCATATAGGCGACTCCCCTGAGAGAGCAGCACAGTGAGCTGGAATAAAAAGGAGGAGAGGGAGCTCCGCATCATTACACTTCTTTTCTACAGGGTTTCTCATCACTCATCTCCCTATTTTTTATTACAGCCAGGTTAAGAAATATGTTATTTTGAAACAAGACAGATCTGTAAAAGTTTATTGGCTGTGTTGTTCTGTTGACAGATTCGAAACCGGAGGCTCATCAGCTAATGATGTGACCCCGAGCGCTCGCCGTCTCAACCTGTGTCACTGTATCTCTGCGCTCAACCTGCTGGTTAAAATGTCAAAACAACCCAGAGGAGTGATCAGCGCAAGAATGAAAACAAGAGCCACATTGTAAAAGGACTGAATTTTCCTTTAAGTAGTAGAATATAAAATATCTGATGGGTTGAAGAGCCTCTGGTGCTTTGATGCCTTAAAGAGAATTCCAACTTAATACTGGGAAACTCTGAAATAGCCACCATATTTCAGGCTTCATTAAGTAGCAGATATTACACAGTTATGCTGTTAAAAAATCTTCTCTGGGGCACAGGGACAGAAATGTATGAGTTACTGCCTGCCAGCAGCCGTTATGTCAGCAGCACACATGTCTGTGGGGCCATACCTGTTTTTCTCATTGTTAGGGGATGAAGAATTTGCTCCATAGCGCGACCTGACACTGTGGTTTTCTGCAGCCTCACTGCGTCTCTGAGAGCCAGTTGTCCATCACTCGTGTTATTGTTTATTAGAAATAGACTCCTCAGATAAAAATTGGAGTTGATTTAAGGTGGAGTCGAGAAGAGGAGGGGTTATGCAATAAGTCGACAGACACTGTAATACTCATTCTGTGTGTGTGTGTGTGGAGACAGTGATACAAGGACCCTGGGAGTGGATTTATGAAGTCTGGCCCGGCTGCATGGGGGGAAATAAAAACCCAACACCAGCTCTGCTTCCTCAGCGACGCCTGAGAAGCAACTGCCTCCCGTCTCCTGCTAAAGACCTCACCACACTGACTCTAAAGGTGTCAGTGTGCTTCATGCATGATCCAACAAGCACCTGACAGCTCTTCTTCTAAATACTGCATCAGCTTTGGGGCTTGCAGGACTGTGTCACTCTAAAACCGCCACAAACATATCACTGTTCTCCTTCTTTGTCATTTATTTCAATGATAAAAAGTCAAATTTCAAGTGCACACTGCCCCTCTAGACCTTACTACTGTATGGAATATATTGCATAATCACACAGCTTATTCCTTTAAGAAAGAATAAATTAGAAAGTCTTTATTGTCATTGTGAGCTCTGCGTCCAAATGGCTCCCTAAAATATGTGATGGTTTATTTTTTCGGAGAGTTAAGCTCTACATATAACGTATGCACTGAGCTGAATGATGGTGGTTCCACCGCGCTGCCCATTTATTCAACCTGGCACCGCCGACTAAATATATCACCTAGTGTTAAACTCTTGAACTCAGACTTTCCCCCCAGAAGAAAATGTTATTTTCCACATTGTATGACAACATCCCATCATGTATATATATTACGTCTCTGCTTGTTGTTCCAACCCTTCATTTAAACTATACGATGCTTACCCTGAGTGAATTATTCAAGCCGCCATGTTTTCACGGCTGCGCCATAACATTACATGAAACTGTTGGGACTGATTTTAAACACACTCACTTTTCCCACAGTTTCACTCTGACGTCTCTCGTATCTCAGGAGTCCTCAAGACCTCAGCTACATGGAAGTAATAATGAAGCTGGGTGGGTCCGAACAAAGGCTGACACAACATGAGTTTGTAACTATGAGGGTGAAGCAAAGAGACACTGTGTTGTTATTCAATCGTGTGTTTTTTCCTTGGTGTTCTGAATACCTGGAGAAATATATGTATGTAAATATAGACTACCTAATATACTATACCTAATTTCCAGATGTCTCGGTAAAAAAAAAAATCAAATAATTTGTGACATTTGAGTAATTAGATATGCAATTAATTGTTTGTTTTCATTATTCTGAATTTGAATTCCATTATGTCGCCTAATAATTTCCAGGAGATTGTAGGTACAATAGTCCATACAAAATAATTTTCCCAAATAACTTCAGATAAGACCAAACCCAGATAAGTATTAAGATAAATATACTTCTATCCAATAGTTTCCATTTTCCATACTTTTCCAGACCTGGAAATGTATAAAATCAAATTCCATACTTTCCATACTTAAACACTGACTGCAACGATTGGAGTTTGATCTCAAATATGCTGCTGCTCCTCTGCTCCAACATCTATTACTTTTAAAGACATCAAAAAGTCAAGATATTTCTATTTATTTATATTTCATAGAAAATTCAGGTCACCTGCACGGTGACATGGGTTTAATGTAAATGTTAATAATGTTAGAAATCCCAGAAGGAAACTAAAAACAACCTTAGAATGAATGTGGAATGTAAAATTACAATAGGCAAAAAGCATGATAATATTATATGCATAGTTTTGAAAAGATTTCTTCCCTTCCTGCAGCCACACCAAGAAACCCAGACATCATGACACCCGGTTGGAATAAAAGCTGTTTTCCTCTTTGGTATAAATAGCAGCAAGTGATGAGATGATGAGACAATGGGCATAATTCTGCATTCATCAGGCTTTTTGACCTGCACATACTTCTGTATTAGGCGTGTGCTGTATAATCGTATAGCAGCTATTCATTAATATCTTACACACAAACTAACAGGTGATGTTCCCGTTGCTGCCCCTTTGTTTAGCTCAAGTGTGTGTGAGAGCAGTGAAAAGCCACTGAGATCACTAACTGAAGAAGTGGAGGCAGGTCACAACAATTCATCACAAGGGCGCGAGGAATGCATTCAATATCACATCGTGAAGTTTTCCTAATTGTGTCAGAGTGTCCCAGATCAGGAACCTCCTTTACGTTGAATAAAGCTTGACAATAGCAAGACATAATTTAGTAACTGCATCAGTCAGGTGTGTCTCTGTCACGTTGATGATCTCAACATGCGGCTTGACGCTGCTTGCCAACAGTAATAAAAGGTTACCACAACAGCCGCCATCTATATTACCGCGGATCACTAGAGCCATTGTCTGAGCCGCTTGTCCAATGACAAGAGGAGCGGCGACGGTGACGTGTGAGAAAATGCAGCCGAGTGGAGTTCTGTTGAATTCGTGACGCATATGGTGGAATGACAGCCACCTGCAGCCTGGAAAGAAGCGTTTGATTGAGACAGTCGCACATGCACACGCAATACAGACGGGCGGTTGACAGATACTGAGGCGTGGCGTGCTGACAGTGCTATTTTTAGGGCTTGATGTGGGAGCTTTCATTTCATACCTGCAGTCTGGATACAAAAAAAAAAGAAAGAAAGAAGAAAACATGCAGAACAACCGCTTTGTCAATCCTCGGAGCACAGGTGCGAGTACAGGACAACCCTCATTTATGCCACGAATCATTTCATTGCAGTTTCAGGCATGCAGCACGAACTCTTTCATTTTTACATTTGGGTCCGGGCTGTCGTTGCAAATAAATAAAGAAACAATGGCGGCACTGACCAACCAGTCAGAGTGAGATCTGATGCGGCGGCAGGATGTTGCAGGGTCAGAGCAAAGATAAGAGCAGGATTTATTTGATCAGTGTCTTTCCTCTCTTTGCATGAACACAAAGATAAATGTCAGTGTGGAATTACAAATCATGTGTGTGTGAATGTGTGTGTGTGTGTGTGTATTTGTGCGTCTGTTTACATGCATGCAGCACATACACTCACACACACAGACAACACACTGGCGCAGGTCTGTGCAGCAGCGGAGGTATGTAGCACACTACTGCTCCTCGTGCTTGTTAGTGCGGCGCAAGAATAAACTTGCACATTTTAAAACCAAAAAAAAAAGAAAAAAAAAAGGTAATGGGTCATGTAGCAACAGTACATGACTAAACTGCAGGGAATGCTGGTACGTGACTCTAACAAAGCCTAATTTGCATCTGTACATCTTGACACATGGGAACCTCGGATGGTGATCCCTTTGTGTCAATCAAAACTCACCACAGAGATAAACAGCCTCCCTCTCATGCCACTGTCAACCGCAGTGATGTCAGCGCCATGATCGCCCAATTGTGTTGTGCTCGAAATATTAGCAGATTAATTAACCGGGGGAAAGTCCAACAACAATACGTTTGACAAATCGATAAATTGAAATTATAAATCAAGTCAAACTGTCGATTGTCAAGCTGTCATAGATTCTTATCTGGGCTGAAGATTCAAGTTGGGACTTAGGGCTCTGAGAATTTATGATGTGCATTTCTTTCTATTTTTAAACTTTAATTTTAACTCCATAATTGTGTGATTACCTAATTATCATGCTGTGTACTGTAACAGTACGGGTAACTGATTGATCGACTTTTAATGATTGTTTGTTTGTTTATTTTTAAACTGTGGACCATCAGTGAGTGCACGACAAATTTCCCTACAGGGACAATTAAAGTATACTGAACTGAATTGAATGTCAATTAAGGGTCTTTTCCTGTGATTGTTTACTTTACAACAACTATGGTAGAATAAATGCACTTTAATTTTTTACCATCCTCCTGATTAATGCAACCATTATGTGATGTACTGTACTTTGTTTACCATTTGTTTTGTCTTTATCTACGGATGGAAATTAGCTCTCTAGCTAAATCTGGCATATTGACATCAAATCATTGTTTTAATATGTTCACGAATATGCGGAGTCCCATTTCAAATAAACAAATAAATGACTGTTTCGGCTTTATGGTTTTAAGAATCAAAGACTAATTCTGCGTCTTTTTATGTGTCCTTTCTCAGCTTCTGGGGCAACAATAGGTCAGTGTGGCTCACTGACCTATTGTTGAGAGGGAGCTCTGAGACTCTCTTCTGATTGGCTGCTTGCTTTGTGAGTAGATTTCAGGTAAAAACTCAAAGAAATGAAAACCTGCAAGGTTGGGTGGTGGATCCAGGCGGGCAGGGCCGAGATCACCGACTGCTCTGTTGTGACATCACAAAGTTCAATAAGTCATAACGGCTTATTCTGGGGCTCAGTTTCTGAATGCAGGCTGTGTGAATTTCTCTAGTACTGATGCTTTGATAGACACTTTTACGGTACTTAATATAGGGCCTAGACCTGATCTATAATAAATCAAAGACACGGAAATCTAACTTTAAACTCCACAGGACCTTTCAGAATGTCATGTGGCGGGGCATCCCCCCAGCTGCCAGAAAAACCTTGTTGTTTCACTGCGATTGAGACAGAGACATGGACGTAAAGAGGGCGTGCTGAGAAAATGACAGAGTAAGAGTTATGCGAACGACGACAGGATAGAGAAGGATAAAGACAGATTGAGAGACAACTTCCCATTTATCACTGCTCTTCTTCCTCCTCCTCCTCCTCCTCCTCCTCCTCCTCCGCAGCAGGAGAGGTGGGACAAAAAAACCCACAGAGCTGTCTCTCAACTTGCATCAGTTTGAACCCTCCAGCGACACATGAACTTGGAAGTATGACAGCCGGGCTGCATTAGCACGGACACGCACAAGTGTGTGCATGCACGCAGACACACACACTGACTCGCTGCGCATGCACGTATCCGCACACACACACACACACACATGCACACTGGCCACTGTCCAAAACTAGGTCTGCATCAACAGTCTGCGCTTCCAATGCTAACTGAGACAAACTGGGATCTTCAATAAATTTTTCATGTTGAATTTTAAATGAGGCGAAGGTGAGAAAGTGCGTTAAAAACCCCCTGCATCAATTATCACTCACATGACATGTTGTAACTCTCCAGTGCACTGAACTTGCACTTTCCCATTATTTTTATAAATCTCGGGCCAAATCAAACTCGAACACTGGGTGTTTTTCTAAATCCGAAATCAAAGTAACTAGCATCCAACCTTTTTGAATTATAACATATGTCAAAAAAAAGCTGAAAACTCTGGGTATGAAGTATCAAAGAGATGGATGTTTACCAGGCAGGACGTTTTTCCAACAGTATATTTCATGCGTTTAATTTATAGCGGCGGTTTTTAAAGCTACTGACTTATCAACGATAGCAGCGGCGGCTCAATGAGGCAATTAGAAAGCTCAAAGTCGCAAACTGAGGTCTTTTTTTTTTGACACAAGAGCTTTTAAAGCTTGAAGCTGCAGGAGCTAACCCAAAAAGAAACATGATGAACAGCACATCGCGTTTAATTGGACTGGCTCAAGTGACTCAGCACGGCCTCTGTGTTTGATTTGGAAAGAAGTCGTCCGCTAATGAAAGTAGGTGTTTCCAAGGAGAGAGGGATGTGGTGTTTTAAGGTGAATCTGAAGGGAACCGAGGTCTCATTTCAGGTTGCACCACCGCGAATCATAACTATTAGAGCATAATGCAGACAAACACACCTTTGTGAAGGCTCAGGCAAGAGGACGCTCACCTGAGCCAAACCTCAGCGCTGGCAAGAACCCACAGGCTGACAGGTGATTGACAGCCCTGCAGAGCAGATACAATGGAAACAAACAGCAGCCATGACAGCTGGTGCAGTTCGAAACTTACCTGCAGCTTTTTTTTTTTTCTCAAAACAAACTTGACAGCTTCAAGACACACACCTTTCGCTTTCACCTGCGACAATCAACATTTATTTTCATGTTTGTCTTAACCAACATGTTTCACAGCACAGTAAACAGCGTCCGTGAAAGCACACAAACCCGCTGTCGGCTCTGCAGCCTGCAGGCCTCGGGGGCCCCGTCAGATCACGGATAAACACACACACACAAAGTGCACAAGTCGACACACAAAGAGACACACACACACAGTGACTTGCACCACATGTGGAGCACACCTGCATCTTTAACCTCCCTCACATCCACCCTCCTCCCCTGGTTGCACTCTCCTGTCCCACGGGGCTGGTGAGATAAATGAGCTCATGTCAGACACACACACTGACAGGGATAATGATGAATTACATATATATTAGCACACAGCCCGAGGACACACTCCTCTCACGTATTGCCACACACACATGCACACACGCATTTTGCACAACAGGCCGCACACGGATCCAAAACCTTCTTGCAGCTAAATAGCAAATATGACGCTGAAAGAATCCGAGTCAGCTGAATTCTTAATGCACACACACAGACACACACACTTGATGACAGGTATTTCCACTTGAGGAGAAGCACAATGCTGAGCTGTGAGCTCCGTGTCAGTCACTTCCTGTCTGAAGGGGTCAGAGGTTAAACACTCTTCAGTCTCTTTAAGCCCGGCCATAGAAATAAAGAGGTAGTGAGACGGAGCAGAGTAGAAACCACATGCTCCATTACCAGAAGCTGCAAGTCATTAAATGGGACAAACACTATTTTTTTTTTTCAACTGAGGGCACAATTCAAGATTCTTTTAATGGAGGATTTTCTCTGTTTTGCATTAATGTCGATGGGATATTCTTGGATTTTTGGAAACATTTAAGCTGGTCGCCGCAGGCTTCTGGAGCTTGTAACTTTGTACTACAATTTGACGTGATTAGAGAAAACAAACACACTCTGCAAATAATTATTAAAAGCAAATATATTAACGGGCGCAGAAACACACAAGAGAGTAAAAGCTTTTTCTCTGAGGCCTCCTGATCACATTCATGATCCAGTCTGCTAATAAGCACAGATCTAGTCACATCTTTACATTAGAGGAGGTCATGTGAGGCAGAGCCGGCCCCGGTCTGGATATTCAAGTTGTGGCAGTGATTCATTTTCTAAACGTAAACACATCTGAAATCAGATCCCGCTTTTCAGTTTACATCTTTGTGTAAACATGTTTAGATCCGTGCCACATGTGAACAGGAGAATTAGCTCAGACACAGAGAATGAAGCAGGTGTAAACAGAGACAAATGAGTGTATAAACCACATCTGTCACTCTGACTGGTTCTCAGTGACTCCCTCTAGGATCATACTGTAGATCTCACAATGACACCTGATGCTTATGTGGCCTGACATATTCACTCAGCTATAGTACTGTTTCATACCAGCGTTGTGCATACACATGCATGACTTGCTACACATTCCTAGCAATAGCTTGGGCAGAGATATGCAGCAACCAGCAAAGCCAGAGAATAAGACTAGAACTCGGCCAGTTCAAAACCTATAATATGGCTGGACTGCTTTTCTTTCTTCGTTTTTAATGAAGCTTAATTCACAATAAAGCTGGTCTCATTATTATGTCTTGCTGTTTCAGTTTCAGACCATAGTGCAAGTATGAAACAGTGTCTGGATTGTAGACAGCGTGTCAATTAGCACGTCACCTCTAAGCCGCTGTGGCACTGCTACTAAAAATCTGCAAAGTCGTCCGACAAAATCTCCAAACACTTAAGTCAGAGACTAACTGATTTCAACCTAGTAGTTATCACTCTGTGTTCACAGATGGAAAACCTGACCTCACAGGGAAACACTTGTAATTGTCTTTAAAGAAAGAAGCCAAGTTTTTGTGACCGTCACTAACAGGGTCTGTCAAGTCGGGTGATTTGGCAACAAAGGTGCGAAACCGTTGGAGCCACAAATGGTCAGGACCAGGAGGAGCCGGGACCAGAGGGGAAAAATGCAACACTTGGCCAACGGACTAATGGTATAACCTTATCACTCAGTCAGTGACAGACTTGTTTATGGAGCTGGCACCGCTGTTGCGACGCGGCCAAAAATCGGCTTTTATGAGGAAGGAAATACATTCAACACATTTGTTCAAGGACACACACAATGAGTTTTGGTGAGTAACACTTCATTAGAGCCGCCTGCGCTGTCGTAACCTCCCTGCAATTAATGAAAAAAGGTCAAATATCCTGCATCATGGGCGAACTTCACTGAGTGACCAGGAACCGAACAGAAACACCTCCACGGCACAATAAGTAGCCACTTCACATAATCACAAACAAGGCGTTGCGGGTGTGACGCTGTGATAAACTGCACAGGAATTTTTATTTTGTGCAAAGACGCTTTATTGTTTCTCTGCTGGCTGACAGGACGATTCTCTGGACAAGTTTCCAGCATGGGATTCAGGGTTAGGACCTTGAATGAATGAACTGACACACACAAAGAATAGTGGCCCAGGTGTGTGACGGGTGCTTCCATTGCCTCAGCAGTCAGTCAGCGGGGCCTCCTTGCTAATCCTCCGCCGTCACTCAACTGGATTTCAGCTCTATAATCGTGCCAGGCCAAAGCTCAGCAGAGGGGCTGCTCCTGGCTTTAAACTGAGAACACTGACAGCTAATCTCGGACACAACATCCCGGGGTAACCCTACACCCTCCGCGGGGAGCAGCCACAATATCCCAGGGGCAGAGCGATGAGAGAAAGACCTCCCAAATGTCAAAGACACTTCACACCTCAAGAGAGATGGAGGGATAATACACGGCTCATTTTTTGATTTGTTCTTGTCCACTCTTGTCCATGTAGAAGCCGATGAAAACCGACACAGATGGCCGTCTCCTGTGCAGCTTTTCACTCCCAAACTTTCCCTTCACCAGCAGAGTCAGTCGATCCAGCTCATACCCTCACGATAACAGAGAACTTTTCAAGGTCAGTTGCCTGAATATGAGCACCCATTCAGCACCAACTGGCAGGATGCAGTCTACATTACTCTTAAAGAGGCTAACTGGCCTGTGTCCAGCTGTTTAAAAGCATACAATACGCAGCCTGGGGCTGTCAACTGGACCCGTTAAGGCTGATAAGTGTATGGTCTGAAACACAATGACCGGCAATCAGATACATGCACAAAAAGCATGTTATATTCATGTTAAGGTCAGGTATATGGAACAGGAAATATGCCGTGCTGTGTCATGAATTGTATGGAACTATATGAATTACACATTATAGTTGACCAGCCTCATTTCTGAGGCACTAACTGCACTTGATTCATGTCGTCTACAGTCCTGCCGGAAATCTGCAGTAAACTGAAACAAGGACATTGGAATAATAATAATTTATAACCAATGTAGAACTACCCATGTCCTTTACGTTTAAAGTGTCATCTTTGTCCATGTGTAGCATGGTTGTAAAACAGCTCTAGGTTCTTTATTAATACTGTGAAAGTATAAAAGCCTCAGCCCACAGAGAAATACACACAGCCTGTATTCAGAAACCAGACGTCAGGACTTCCTGTGACTTTATGATGTCACACCAAGCAGTGACCAAGCCCCGCCCATCTGGACTCGGTGGTTCCAGTCAAAATCTGCTCTAATTGTTAATAAATCACCAAGGAAACACTCAGCCAATCAGAAGAAACCAAGCTGTTCTCGCTATATTGGTTATTAATGCTCAAAATCACACATGTACCAACACTTCAAATACGTCACACGAGTAGCGAGCGGAGAAAAAAAAGATGTTTGCTCTTTATCAATCTGTATGATCTAAAAGTCCGGTAGGTAAAAGTAGACAACACACTGACTTACCACTTCGGTGGGGCGGAAGTATTTGGGGTCCACCTTCACATGCACCAGCCCTGTCTCCTGGCAACGGCCGACCTCCTGCTCATCCTTTCCCTCCCACCTGGAAACAGACAACACGTTTTCCCACAGCTGTTCAAAGAGTCAGCTGCCTGTCGCTCCGTCTCCCTGCTCGTTTCCTTGTGCAGTTTGTTTCTTTAGCGTCTCGTGCAGACAAAACATGTCACCTGCCCCCCAACCCCCCCCTTTTTTTTTCTAAATTCAACACAACAGGCATCATGAACACTGACACACACCTTCGCCCTACAATGGCGGTGTCTTCCAGAACACAAGAGCGAGGTGAACGAGGGGTGAGACCCAGTGAGTGACACAAGTATTCTCAAAAGTTTCCAAAATATGTATGAGTTCTCAATGTATGTGCTTTTTTTTTAGCAAAAATACCAAAGTCCACACCGATTAGGAGATCGCCAAATACATGATGGTTCAACAGGAGCACAGAACAGTTGAGAAAATTATGTAACATTTGGTTTTGACTTTAGAAACATATAAAGAAACTTATATGTTCAATTTATTTCAACAGTTTAAAGTCCCCCTCCCGCGACCCTTTTTGGTTATTTTAAAACCAGCAGCTCATTAGCAATGCACCTCTGGAGGGTGGGCGGAGACTGCGCTACCCCGCACAGCCACCACAAAGCAGGAAAAACACGATTTTCATGGGAGGAGGTCTTTAAAAAGGATATAAGGTGAAATTTGGGTTTAACTGTTTTTGGCTCTGATAATATAATGTAACACATCCACGACTTTAAATGAGCTTAACTGCATCTGTGCATCATATTTGTTTTAATAACTGTTTTTGATTGATTTTAATCGAAGGAAACATTCATCACAGGGCAGAAGAAGCTGCACATTTATCTAAACTCATTAATGTTGTAACCTTTACATGAATGTGATGACACTCAGTGATAAAGCAATGCCACTGTGTAAGACTGCTGTCAAGTGTACGTGTGTATACTCACACAATAGTCTTCCCCACATGCTTGAAGGCCTTCTCTACAAACTCCCTCACACTGTGCACCTCCCCTGTCGCTATGACGAAATCCTCTGGCTCCTCCTTCTGCAGCATCAGCCACATCGCCTGAAAAAGACACACACAAACACACACACAGAGGTTAAACAACTGAGAGATCATAAAGACAGTTTGGCGCTTCACACTGGACGCTGCCCAACTCGCTCCTGATAGACAGGAAGTGAACCTGTGACCTCTGAGGGGGGCATTCGCCCGTACCTCTGTCCTGACGTCACCGCCGGGGCTCATGGGATGCATACTGTGGGAAAGGAGGACAGAGCACTCCCACAGGCCCAATGAGCTGCTGGCACACGTGGCCATGAATGCACATGAACATGTACACGCACGTAGATTTGCAGCGCACTAACACGGTCCAACAGCTTCATGGTAAAATTAAGGAGAAGATAAAGTTGAAGAAATAAAACTGTGACATGTTTTAACTTCCTGACTTCAGTATTTCTAGCTACACACTGTGGAGGCAGCTTTATTATTAGCCTATGTATCCCAGTGAAAGCCGATAGTCTGGGTCCCTTAATGGACCCGGCTCTATATTAAACAGCCAGCGAGGGCGTCTGTGCGTGGTCCCATAATATTTATGGTGAACCAGAGCCAGCAGGTCAGAGATGCTGACCCCTGGCACGTCCAGCCTGATTAGAAGAGACTCGTCAGGGGACGGACAGAGAGACAGACAGACGAGAAAATAAGTGACTGAGAATGTCTGAAAAGATCAACTTTAAATGTCTGACCTTTACAGATGTTTAAAGTTTAAGTGTTACATAACGTTGGGTTTATTTGACTGAGATAATTGACTTCACTTCTTCACTAGTTCACATTCTTCGTATAGTATATTAATAAGAAATGTTCTGGAACACCTTTATATTTAGCAGGGTTAAAGGGATAGTTGAACATTTTGGCAAATTGGCCCATAGCCATAATCCCTATAGTCATAGGATTAGGTTTGTTACCTTTAATTGTCAGTGTAAGCTATTTTTAGAATGGCAGAGCCGCAAGCTGCTCAGAGCTACAGAGGCTAATGGGATTTCTTGGTTTCCCTCAATAAACTCATCA
Organism: Decapterus maruadsi; assembly: GCA_030347415.2. Classification (NCBI taxonomy): domain Eukaryota; kingdom Metazoa; phylum Chordata; class Actinopteri; order Carangiformes; family Carangidae; genus Decapterus; species Decapterus maruadsi. Next base: position 25,794,971 of record CM064886.1, read on the forward strand.
AATACACAATCCAACAACTCCAAAACACTCTAGTGGACAAGTTATGACCTGCACATTCACCACGCTATGTTATAAAAATGAAACATTACGAGACAGAGTTGTTTTCGAGGCAAATGCTGTAGCGTAGCACTGAGCAGCTCACGTCTCTGCTCCGCCGTTCTAAAAGTAGCTTGCACCGACAATTAAAGGTAATGAACCTATACTATAGGGATTATGGCAATGGGCCAATTTGCCAAAATGTTGAACTATCCCTTTAAGTTGCCATCAACCCACAGGAATATCAACATACTATGAGACTCATGGTTAATAAGCATGAAACAGAAAATTCACTGCTTCCTTGTCCATTCTTCTAAGCTGAGCCTCTCGTTGCAAAGCGTAACACTTCCTGTCAATGCATCACAATAAAAGCCTTTCACAGACTGATCCTCCATTGTTTAAAATACGACAGGGAAACATGTCAGAGGAGGAAACGGCCTAAGTGAGCTGATTAGATGAAGCGCTGAAGGTGCTCACAGAAGTCAAAAAGTTGTGTTGGTGTTGGACACGGTGTAAATAATTCTACACACAGGTAGTGGTGGTGTCACAAGTGTGTTATCCCATACACATCCTGGACGTGCAGCAGCACACACACACAGATTAAAAAAGCTGCGACTGGTCTCCAGCGGAGCAGAGCTGTAATTCAGGCAGGACAGCAGGAAGGAGCAGAGCTGGCTTCCTCCGCCTGCACTCAGGTGACTTAAACACTCGGTCTGTCTGGCTCTCCGAGGAGCACATCAGCACCGTTTATTTGCTCTACTTGGATTTGTGTTGAATGGAGTGTAACTTTCTGTGTGTGTGTGTGTGTGTGTGTGTGTGTGTCTTTGCGTGTGTGTGTGTCTGTATGTTCCAGCCAGCCACATCAGTATGTTTTATGTGGTGAGCAGAAGCTGGCTGTCTCAGTCTGCACATTTAGCAGATCCTGTGTTCCCTCTGCAATAGTACTCATAGGTGTGTCTTCTGCACATGCACACAGGAAAAATAACTGAAAAAAAAACTAAAGTGCCAACAGCAAAGTTCATCATTACACTCAACAAAATAAAATAAAAGCACACGATGGAAAAAAACAACAAAAAAACCCCCATTACATTCTTTATAGTGTGGCGCTACAGGAAATGTCAGGGTGTCACCAAAAGTATTAAGATAAACAATATCAGAGCCCTGGAAGCTGAATACTGCATGCAGCTTCCAATGTGTTTTTGAGATGTTTTTTTTCACAACTTTACTGTAGGTGGAAACTTTAACCAGTCAGAAATCATGTGAGATGATCTTCTGGGGACCTTCAATATTTATCTAAATCATATTTTTATAGAAATATTGGCTGAGATGAGTGTCCAGAAAGGGGAAAAAGGATCATCAGGAGTATATTTGTTCTCCTCATTAGTGTGTATAAGCTCAACTTTCTGATGTGTGATGATGGAGACAGGGTAAAGGTCAGGAGGGGTCAACGAATTCACTTTTGGAGAGCATGGATAATGAGATCAGATTTCATCTCTCACTCGTGTCAGTGTCGTCAGCGCCGGTGTAAAAGTTTTCTACAACTCATTTTCTGTCTCCAGCGCACACCAGTGGTGAAGGAATGCTCCTCCTCGGGGAGGCGAGGCCGTCCTATCTCAGGATCGTTCAGGGTCACCTGACCGCTCAAGGCTGATGGCTCCCCTGAGCCTGACCTACGACCTCTCACCCTCTGGCCCCTGATGAACAAACCAGACTCTCACGCTGCTACACGAGCCAATATTGGCACCTCCACGTATGACCGACGGTGGGACCAACTCCTAGTTTTTCCACTGGAATCCTGTGTCTGTTATTTTGTGTTTTGTAGAAGAAAACTTCATTGTCTCACAAGACCAACGTTTGTCCGACTGTCAGTTCATCACCACACTGATGAAGACGCAGGGAAGTGATTGTGTTTCTTTAAATTAGCAAAGAATCAACATCACAGCAAATGTAAAAGAGCATATTAAAACAGAAACTCAATTTAAAGACGGTTACGTCAAATCAGCTTCAAGTTACGTTTGATTTTATGCCTGAAATTAAATACATTCACATATATTATATTAATAGTGCACTATTTCAAAATGAAGTGCTTTCTGTGATATTATTATATGTTTTATATCACCTATTTATCTTATGACAACATTAAAAAAAAACATTAAGCTAAGAGCAAAACAACTTTGGATATGTGATTGTATTGTTTTTAAAGCAAAATGCTCAAAAATATTCAGGTTAACGCTACTAAAAAGTAATGATTTGATGTTTTCCTGTATGATTTATCATTATAAAATGAGGCTTTTGCTATTTTGGCCATTTTCTTAATTGAACAATCAATACATGTCATAATATGATCATTAGTCAAAGCTAGTATATTATAAAATCTGTCAAAAATGATTGAAATAAAAATACAAGAAATAAATAAAATTGAAAACATTGGCCTGAAAGACCAAGAGGGAATAAATGAATGTTTTTCCATTTAAAAACAATCTGAATCCTTATTGTCACTGGAGAGAGAGTGAAATGATGGTGAACAGTGTAACTCTGTTTAGATCGTCTGACTGGCTGATTGTTTAAACTTGTAATGAAGCGCTCCCTCTCCCTCTCTCTGCTGATGAATGTGCAGCCAGTAGTAAACTGGACGGCCGTGATGATGGGATTTGGGAGCGTAGCTCGGCTTCTCGTTGCAGCCAGAGAAAATGTTTACAGCAGGAGCTGAGTGACGCGGCCGCCGCTGATTTTTAACCAGGAAACCTAATAAATAACCTGATTTTTGTATTTTCTCCTCAGTGGGAATGAAAGACTGTGGTTCGATTCAGCGATAACGGCGACGTGTGATGACTCCCATCTTTTACTGCTTCATCTTTTTTTTCTCTAACTCCTCCTCTCTCCCTTCCTCCTTTTACGTTTTGCCCCTTTTCCCCTTTTCTCTTCCAACCCCTCCTCCCTCACTTGCTCTCTGAGGACTGCTCTGCTTCATTAGCTATCTGATAAACAGCTCAGAGGTTCAGCCCTTCACACTGAACCCGCACCTTCCTGTTCACATGGCCACAGGATGACCCCCATCACACACACACACACACTCCGCACTCAGAGACACACACACCGACCCCTGCAACCACCCGGAACCCCTTTTACCTGAATTATATCCTGACACCATCGCACACAAGGGGACATGAGAACATGGTGTCTAAAGTTCAGATGCTGAGGTTTTTTTGTTCAGAGAGTGAAGAAACAACATGGATGGATGTGTGGCGACTGTGACGTCAGACACACACACGCACACACACTTTGGGAGTGTTTGGAAATCAGTGTTTTGGTTCCTGCTGTTATCTTGAATATTGGGTTGGTTCCTTTGTTTTTATCTGGTTACAAGTCATTAAAAAATTGCTTCTTATGAAGTTAGTTGGATAATCTGATACAATCTCAATCTGTTATGTAAATTCTACCTATAAACTGTTTCTCAATTAATCGAATTGAAATTGTTAGATACGAATATGTTTTGATGAAGGAAAACAACTTTACAACTGTAAATGAAGCATGTGGGTCATATCATCCCTTTTCTTCCCAGGGAAATGCAAAAACAAACGACCACTACCATGATTACTGTGACTCAGATCACAACCACAGAATCTGTCAAAAATAATAAGAATAGGATTTTACTACACAACCTCAGTCTATTCAGCCCTAAAAGAAACAAATCCAAAAGGGATAAAATGATGAACGACAGCATAAAATATGCAACGGCCGACCACATCAATAGGAACTAAAACCTAAACAGCTTCAGGTGGGATCTGGAAGGAAACGACAGACTCAAACCTTCACATACTGTAGCCGTCAGCTGAGGACACACACAGCAACATAGTTATGTATAATATTTTATATTTGCTTGAGGGACGACTGGACAAGAACAAAAGCTGGAGTTCATTCATCTTGTGATGGGACCAGACACGGCGTGTGAAATCTTAGGTTTAGGTGCTGGCAGCAGCGCGCTCCCACGTCCAACACTGATTATTACTACATGACTCATTAGTCCTGGGTCGGACCACACCCCTCACTTTGATCCAGACTACAGACCTGTAAAGTTTCCGTCATGACTGTTAAATATTCATCATACAAAAAAATAAACAATGCACCTTTATACAAAAAGCTTCTAACAAACAAATTTCTACATGGCTGATGAATTAACTAATGATGATTCAGCAGTAATTTCTACAGAACAGTATGATGGCTGCCTATTTTTTTTTTCTTTCCACAAAGTTATTTATATTTAATCCTTTCCATATGCCCCTGTCAGATAAAGCACAGATACAGCAGACCTTCAACCAAAGCTACGCTGCGGGAAAATCCCTGGTAGAAACCAAAAGGCAGCCTGCTGACTGCGAATATTACAGGAGAGGTCAGGAGGTTCACTCTCACCGCTGCACAAGACAAACGGCTCAGGTCCTAACCTCTGCACCGCCAACACCTACTGAACTGAAACAAAGTATATATGGTTAGACTGTGTGCAGTTGAGTCTAGATTAAAGGTCGCGGTCGTCGGCCCTGCTGCAAACGAACACTTGGAACAAGGTGGATGTTTCCTGACGGCGATCCTGATTCTCTGTTCATCAAAAACGTGAAAAAAAAGTCTCTGAGATAAAAAAAACAAAACAAGAACCAAACTTCCAGAGCACGTGATGTCAGTCAGTGATGACTTATCTGAGACCTCCCTCCTCTGACCTCTCCATCCCCCCTCCACCCCCCTCTTCTGCGTCTCACCTCCCCTCCCAGTATCCCCTAGCCTTGTTACGGCCCCCGCGGTCCTCCGTCTCCGGCTGCTTGACTACAGCTGACATGTGGAATGGCTCACAGTAAACACTTAATGGAGCTGCTATTACGGCCGCAGAAAGCCATCAGCCCCAATCACGGCCTGCTAATGCCATTAACCCCGAGGTTTCACACACAAATCCGAGCGCACACAGGTATACCAGATGTGGGTGAATACACAAAGCACACACACACACACACATACACGCTTTCTGCCTCATCAACACATGCAAACAAATGACAAAGCCACTTTCACATGAAACCGCAAATGCACTCATACGTGGAGGATTTGTTCAAATTCCTGCACAAATAAAAGCAGATCTGCATGTTAAATAAATATTACATTTCAAAACACAGGGGTTTATAGATTATAGCGCATGTGGATCCGCTGCCTTTAATTTCTCATCCCTAAACCTGTCTGATTGGTTCTGGCGTCAGATTTAACACCAGACCCTGATAGAGAAGCTGCAGAGATTTGAAAAGGGAGCTGCAGGTTCCCGTCGCTGCAGAGCTCCACCAGCGTCGGCTTTTCCAGATCATTTGTAGCTTAAGAGGTTCTCAGCTCTGTTCCACAACATGCATGCACAGCTGCCAGACAAGAATGTTAAAGCCTGAAAAATAAGAAGAAAAGTGTTCTTATTTTGGCGTGGGCCAGCGGGGAAAGGCCTGAATCGGAGCAGACGCTGCTCCAGCCTGCCCGCCTGCCTGCCCGCTAGCCCGCCCGCCCCGCCTCATACCACTGATACTGAGATTAATGACCTGCACTTACAGCTATGATACAAGACATTCACGTGGACGCACACGGACACGTGCGTTAGGGGGGCTGGGGGGCCCAGCGCCCCGCGCAACGACGTCACACCGCAGCTCAAACGGGGTCTTTTGCTCACGGACGTCACAAGTCGGCGTTATCAGCTGCTCTTTTTCGGACCCACATCCATCAAGGGCCGCTACTTCCCGGATACGCCGGCAATCATCTGCAGCCATCTTGTTCTGAGATTAGGCAAATGCTATTGAAATTACTACTCCAGAATGACCTAGGGCCCCCGGAGCTGATACCGGAGGGCAGATAACCTCTCACTACTGCAGATGTTTACATACGGCTATATTTAACTGCAAATTAATCTTATTTCTAATTACATATGACTTTATTTGCATCGAAACAACTCGGAGTAAAAACAAGAACCACGGGGAACTTCCTCTATGTTCTCCTACACAGATCTCAATCTCCACACTCCCCCTTTTCAGTTTAAAAAAAAAAAAGCAGGCCAGTGGTCGAACACCAATCTGATCGAACAAACACTGAGCTGGTTATGTTACCAGATCTCTACACTCTACACACAGATCACAACATTTTCTTTCCTAAATCTAATCATCTGCTGTAAGGCAGTGTGGATGAGATAAACATGGTTTCCTAAAATACATATTGTGCTGGAATATACATTAAATCTCTGAAGAAGAAAAATCAAATTATATATCAAATATTGTGATATTACCTGACATACCAACTATTTTTAATAAAACGAGCAGTTTGACAGTATTATGTTAATTACTGTATGTATAATTAAAACAACAAGAAATTTAAAATACATTAATGACAATATGTTGGGGTTACCTTGATATCATATATCAGGTCTAGACTATCAACATATTCAATTCTGGATATTGTCAAAACTTATACAGAAGACTGATTGTTTTGTATGAATATTAATAATGTTGTGACACAGCTGTTTAACAAAATATGACTGTGCATTTCTGTAAAATATAGTACTAAATAGCATAAATTATCAACGACAGGTTGTTATTTAGATGAGGAAACTCTAAAGTTATAATGTATAAGCTTTACAGTAATGGCCATCGAAGTACAAGTGCTTAAAATGTGAAATAAAAGTGTACATCTGTTTGATAAGTGCTCTATAAATAGAAAAACACCGTATAACACTACTGAATTTACTGAGTCAAGTCGAGAACCATCACCTGGACTGTTTGGCTTCACTGAATTCAAACAAAAGGTTTGTGCATATTAGTGATGCATAACTTTCAAAAAATATCCTGTTTTAAATTCTCACTGTGTTGCAAGTGTGAGTGTGTTTCACCATCATCCACATGTTTGTGCTGATGACTCGATCATCAGGAGATGAAGGTGTTGCAACTCCGCAGCGACAAACAGTCCATTCATTCTTAAATGTGGCTCTTATGTCTTTGAGGAGGACACACACACACACAGCTGCTGCACGTGTTCGTCATTCATGTCTGTAACATCGTCATTATGGGTCAATATGTCATGTAAGAGACGCGGGCTCAGACCAACACCGTCTTCATCACGTAGACACTTTACACTCACAGGCAATTGACAAGCGGGTGTTTGTCACCTGAGGAGAACAGAGGGTGTATGAAATTACGCGTGTGCATGTGTGTGTGTGTGTGTGCGTGCGTTAACCAGCATTCCATAACAGTGCAAGATAATCCCAAACACCGGATTAGAGAAGAACAGACACGTCTGACAGTTTCCTCTGAAACTCTGCGCTCAAAGGATCCTTTTGTTCTTTTACTGCCTGCGCTCTAACACACACACGTAATACACACACCCACACACACACACACACACAAACACACATCCTTTTCACATATACTACACACATCCTGAAACTCTGACAGGGCGCGTGTAACTCTATCAATCTGCACAGTGGCATCTCATACAGCAGATGATTTGAGTCCCTGCTGCTTCTCTAAACAACGTATCACATAACAGCTCCGGAGGAAAACACACATCATACTGTAGACACACAATCAGCCTCAGTACAAACATTTTGACACAGTGGAGTGGGTGGTGCAGGGAGGAGGGGCCAGGTAACACAAGTGTGGAGGATCCTTTCTCTTCTTCTGTGGTCTTTTATTAGAAGTGACGATTGAAACTTTGTGTTTCTATATTTCAGTGTCTCTTTATTCCTTATTTAAGGAGGATGCAGTGATAGGTCCGTCATATTTTGTCAATTGAAAAAAACTGCAATATGGATTAGTGGTATTTACAACTTCCAGAGGGGGAGGGTAAATTTACAAGAAAAAAACTTTAATATTCAAGAAAGAAATTTGCTAAATTTATTAGGAGAAAAACCTTTGTTTGTTTCTTTTTAATAAAGGAAGGAGATTGGTCTCTACACTTCACAGGCATCTACAGGGAAACTACAGCCACACCATGTAAGTTATTATAGGAGTCGGAGAGCTGCATCATGATCAGGTCAGATCAATGAATAGATTATTGATTGTTCTTGATTAAACAGCAGAACATTGATTTGGTTTCAGTCCCACACTACAGGTATTATAATGATATGTATTGATTTCAAACAGCAGCCCTACTGTTTTATACTCTCTCTCTGAAAATACTTTTTCGTCTTAATCAATACATGTATTGATTTGATTCTTGTCACGTCTTTCAAAACTTTAATAAATGAAGAACATAACTGAGGCCAACTATGTCATATAATGTACATTGTGTATATTATGATCTATAAATATAGTATATGAGGCTAAACTTGGCATTGATCAGTGTGTTCGCTACAGTAAGAAGTGAATGCATCATGTTTATTAAGTCCTGACTCTTCACAGTGTTTTGTGCCATTTTGTTGCATGAAACAATATTTCCCCGTGACATCAGTTTGCACACTGGTCTCTGGTGATCGCCCTTAACAACGCAGCAACACACACACACGAAAAATATGTTTCTCAAAATGGGCCTGCAGAGACATCCAGTCTGAGGCTCAGTGACTAAGTCCTGCCACCCATTATACACCAGTACAGATAAACCAGCTGGTAAAAATAACATTTAAACAGATCTGAGCGCAGCACAGTGAAGCTGTGCAGCCTCTTCACAGGCAGCCACAGGGACCGAGATATCGAGTTGGAAAACCGCTGAAATGGAGACTGGTGGGCTAACATTCCCCGAGTTCCTGAGAGGAGAAGTTTTCAACAAATGAGTTTTCCTTTCCAACATATTTTATGTGACTTTACTCAGTTGTTATGTTTGACCACCAGCTCCTCTCTGCTCGTATAAGGACTGGGCCTCTTTTCTTTTTTTTTTTTTAATCTCAGCTGTCTGCCTCCGTCCCAACGATCCCTGATGGTCTTGTAGTGAGTCAGTAAAAGGGCAGGGGTGGATTTGGCTGAACCGCGAACTAGACCAGACCTAACAAGTCCAAACCGAATCGAGCCAAAACCCAAAAAACCCCAAAACCGAGCCAAACCATATAACTACAGGTAAAACCAGGACGGGGACACATCAGTTCACTTCAAATACGACGTTTCCAGCTCTTTTCTGTGTAGAAGCTTCGATCAAGCCACACATACACACAATGATACACACACAGTGACACACACACATGCTAATGCGCACAGCTAACTTTCCCAGGCTCCACCTCAGGGAGCACACATCATCCAAATGGCTGCTATGGAGCTGTGATTTTTAGCAGAACAGTTTTCTCTTTTTTTTTCTTTTACTGAGCCCCCTATTTTTAGAGATGGCTGAAATTATTAACCCCCCCCCCCTCTCTCCCTCCCTCCTTTCCTTCTACCCCCACACATCCACACACATACACACACACAGTTCATTCTCCTTCACCCTCCTCCCCCCTCCTGCTCCTCACCCCCACTGACCCTCTTTCCCTCTCCTTTCTCCTGTTGTGCTTTGACCAAAAAAGTCTGAGACTGCAGCGTTTTTCCTTGTCAGACACAGACTGTCTGAACGTCGAGCTTGAAGACAGACAGGGCTATATTTACAGTCTGACTTCACTCTCAACGCACACACACACACGGGCTGCCTGCTGTACTGTAGCATGGTCGGGGATGATGACGCAGAGATGACCACACCTCGCCGTTGTCTGTTTCACTCTGACCATGTTCAGCTGGCCGGGGCCACACGGCCGTGGTTAACCTCAGAGGATGCTCTTTCACAGACAGCAGCCTGTTACCCTGCAGAGGTCACACAGTCTGACAGTCAATCATACCGAGTCCAAAACATCTCACTCGCACAGTAATTAATGCCCCTGGTGGGTTTTAAATCACAACTCTGTCCGAGGGAAAGACGACTTTAAAGAGATATATCAAGTTTTTTTTTAAGGGGATTTTTCTCACTAGACGTCTAAATCACTTCCACTTAGCGTATAGGATATAGGGAGAGTATTTAAGGCTTTCGTGTTTTTATGTCATCACTATAGAAATACCAACTTGCTTTTGAAGGAACAGATATATTAAAATTAAGTTTTACAGTAAACAAGCTCCAGAAACATTCAGCTGATGGGAACTACTTACTTTTCTCATGCTAAATGTGTTTAATCTGAGTAGTTTACCATTCAGGGAAAAAATAAAATCGACATCACTCATATTTCTGACTTATAAGCACAGAGCTCGGAGGCCGTTAACTTAGCTTAGCATCAAGACTGTAGGAGCAGGGAGAAGCAGCTAGCCCAGAGATCTCACAGGTTAAAAAAATCTAAATCTAAAGTGGCCTTGTTTTATTTTTGAAAACTCCAAAGCTGCATTTCTGTTTCTTTGACCCTCTCAGTTACCAAGTACCAGTTAATGCAACATGTATGAACAGTCATGTATTTATTGCAATACATTAAAGGAGACTTATTCTGCCCCCTGTCCACAAATTGAAATAGTTCCCAGGTGTCTTAAAGACATTTCTGTGACTTGCTTTGGTCAAAATACCCCAAGGATCAAACATCACAACTCTTTTCATCCGCTCAAAACAGCCCTGTTCAGAATGGCTGGTTTCAGTGCCTGTCCCTTTAAATGCAAATTAACCACTGCTTGCTCCGCCCCTTCGATTTCAATCCAGGAAGCCTGCACATCACAGATTTTTTTTGGGCAATTCTCACATTTTGGGGGCCGGAAGGCAAAACAAAAACCTAAATTTATGTTAAAGAACCTTCAAAAAGTGATATTACCATAATATGTCCCCTTTAATGATATCTTTGACCAATAAGCTGTGTCCTGATTTCTGAATCCTGTGGCTCATTCAACAGCAACACATGTAATGAGCTTCTTCAGCTCAGTTCAACAGAAACAAACGTCTGAAACAACAGTCTTTAAAACCTTTATACACAAAGACAGATTTGTTAATGTTGCTATATAGAAGACGATATAATGGTGAGCTGAGCACAGCTGAGGGAGCAGAGCAGAAATCCTCCGTATCGTCTCAGTTTGGCCTTCACGGTCCACAACGGCTATGAAGAGCCACTCCTTCATAAAACAAGTCCTGTGAGGGATGAAGGCCCCAGGATCTGCACACAACTAAAATGTCCTGTCTGTGGACTGGGTTTTAAATTTCATCCCGTCCTTTCGCTGACTTTGAACACAAGCTCCTCTGCTGCTCTCACAACAAACCAGTGCTGCTGCTGAAAACGAGACAGCTCTGGTCTGAGAATTTACAACTACACCCTGCTTTAGTGACAGACTCCACCGAGCCACAGCGTTATATGGAAGATGGAAGATACAGACAAACAGATAAAGCAGAAGATAGAAGTACTGTAGTGTAATAATGAAGGAAGATGAGATCTCTTGACCCAGCTACAACTTATTTATCTCCATCAATCAGGCCTGCACCCATTCCTTTGAAATGATGAGTGTGTTTAAACATAGCAACGTACACGGGGAAGTCCACACACACACACACACACACACACACACACACACACATAGATACACACACACACACTTGAACTTGGCCGTAACCTCTGGCTGTATGAACAGTTAGTCCTCAGTAAACAATCTTTCCATGTTTTCACCAGTGGGAGGGAAGGGGTCCCATAAAGACTGTCATTCACTATTTAAGCCTAAAACGAACTGAAAAACGAGATCGTCCATGTGAGAGCACACACACACACACACACACACACACACACACACACACACACACACACACACACAGGTTGGGCCCGGCTCCATATAATGTGGACAGAGCAGCTGATTCTTGGAGCTGGGGCGATAGCGTCATTTTTACACCGTGAGAACATGTGAAACACATTTCTCAAAGGAGCCCTCTCATTTGGTGTGGGTGTGTTACCATTTTTGGTGGGGGTGGGGGCAGGAACACACACATACGACACACACACACACACACACAAATACCCACAGACACCATTTAAGTCACATTAAATATAGCAGCTACATGCTAATCTGTCATAGCTGGGTTATGAATAGACAGTGATGGGGGCTAAAGAGGATGTGAAAGGTGTTTTAAAATAGTCTCTTTAGATTTTCTGAGCTTTATTTAACACACTGTATCCCAGTCACACACACAGACACACACTGGGCTGTCAGAGAGAGAGGGGTATCGATAGCAGAGGGGACGAGTGATGCTGGGCCAGAAAAGCACTTTATTTATTTTGCCCTCTTTGAAGAGGCAGGAAGAAAAACAAACATCAGCTGAGGAGGAGGAGGAGGAGGGCGACGCAAACGCTGCCTCCCGGCTTCACCGACCAACTGACTGTTTAGATTTACTTATATTTCTTTCAACATGCACCACAAACTCGCCTGCAGAGTGTAATATCAGAGCGCCGACTTCCTATAGAGGGAAACGTCTGCAGAGGGACGGAGTCCAGGAGGTCGGAGGAAAATATCCGGTGATGTGAGGCGGGACGGGGGGGGGGGGGGAGTATTTGTAATCAGTCCCTTAATTGCTGCTAATTAAAGAATCAATTCATCAACATTAATTGCAACTGTTTAAGTCATTTATCACAGAAGAAGTTAAAACATTCGCTGGTTCAAGCTTCTTGAATCCACAAGTGGTCAGATGAGACCAGAAGTTACGTTTAATTGAACAGGATTTTATTTTTCTCATGTGTCATTTTTTTGTTCTTTGATTAGTATTTCCTTTTTGGAAAGCTGAGTTTTACTGTTTCATGGTATTCCCTGCTTTTCAGCAGGAAGACAAAACAAAAACTCCACTCATGTGTGAAGGACACAGAAGAAGATACAGTACATGATGCATGATGCTGACATCAAGTTCGACCTTTTGTCTTGTTATCAGTTACCAATCAAGCCAATCATAGTACTGTGTTTACTGTGAGTGTGTGGGTTAGTCCTTCCGTGTAATCTGAAGACTGATAATGGCATGCTTACGAAGAATCAGACTGAGCAGCTGATAAACAAGGGTTGGTTTGTAGAACAAAGAGACATGAAAGAATGAGCAGTGAAATTCAGTGGAAGTCATAGTTTTTACCTGCTGGTAGAGGCGCGATATAGCTTGCCTACGATGGTATCGTAAATGTTGTTTTGACGATGTTTAATTTTGCATAAATGAGTACTTAGACAATCTCAAAAAGAAAACAAACGGAAGGTGCATGGATGGTAAAGGAGAGGTGCGTGAAAGTCCTCATTCATCAAATTCATGCCTCAGAAGCTAATCAGCAGGATTCAGACACGTGGTGATAACGCGACCTCCCACAAGCTGTCTCGCCAGCAGTGATAACACATCATCAAAGATACTCGCTACTTGCAGTACTTTTCAAGATGACCCGGCTGTACCAATGATATGAAATGGTATACACTTCCTGTCTCCTATTAATATTTTCTTATGGTAACATTGAATATTTACAGAGCTAACAGTCATATTTAGCATTACAAAACATTGCAAACATTAGCTGACGTGGCCTATAGGAGATCTGTGCCAAATCTCACGAGAGCGTGTTGTTGAGACGGAGACAGGTCTTGAACCAATGTTTACTTCAGTGACTATGGGGCGAAATAATCAACCATAATCTAGTGTGTTCATGTTCAATAGACAAAAGGATTTCAGGAGTGCTGACGTGTCATCAGAACAGACATGTCCTGTGATTTTTCGCCTCCTTTCATATTTAATAGCGGGGAGCAATAGGCTACCTGACAGTAGGCCTAATATTCTCAGCTGTCAGGATGTGCCACCTTGGGAAAGCCCTGCACTACTGTGTACATGTTTTCCAGAACATTTATGAAGCACTTAAAAAATATTAAGAGATGGTAATGTGTCATCTATTTGCTCATGCTTGTAAGCTGCACAATTTACCTCCGAGCAGAGAACCTGAATGTTTACTCTTGAATGCTTATACGTTTATTTTTTTCATTTTAAAGGATATCAACAGATTATGAGTATCAGAAAAAAAAGAGATGTTTTTTTTTTTTATTTGCCTGTATCACCCACCCCTGCTTCCTGGAGGCTTTAATTGAGAAAGCAGAGGCAGGGAGGGGAGCGAGGGGGAGGGGGGCGGACAGTAAACTGTACGGGTGTCACTCTCAAACCGTCTCTGTGAATTGAATCTCCAGATTTCCTCAACAGGTTGAGCTTGAACTCTGACCCCCGACACAAACGACCCCTGACCTGGATGGAGCAGCAGCTCTGTTAGACAGAGACTCCGTTTACACGCTCAACCGGCCTGAACGCGGATCACGCTCATAAATGCTCCGCTGCCCTTTGTCTGTCACTCGCAACAATGCCTGCTTTCCTCTTCACAGTCCGACAGCTATGTGTGTGTGTGTGTGTGTTTCTATGCTCGGTCTCTGTGCGTAGAACATGTTTCCAGCCGTAGTGACCTCATATGAGATGCTATCAGTCTGTTTATCGTTTCTCTTTTCCCCCCGCGGCCACTACAGTGCTTACAAATTGGACAATCAGGAGCAGGTGTGTGTATGAAATAGAAATGTGTGTGAGTGTGTTTAAGTGTCTGTGTGTCTGCATCCTCTCGTCTGCAGGTGGAAGAGTGACCCCTCCCGCTGGTGAAAAGCAGGGTGCACACACACACATGCCCGACCTGTAAACTTTAACGGCATTTTGTCACGTATTTAAGAAAGCTGTTAGTGTATTTATGGAAGTTCAGGGGCCACGGAGGGGGCCACAGGGTGGGGGCCACCGTGCACTGCCGTTGAAACCAGGGCCATGTTGGATTAATTAGGTTTGGAGCTGGGTGGGGCCACAGGTCAGTAATCAACAGGAATGGTATACAGTGGGCACTAAATGAGGAAATGATGCCTCCATGTTAAAGGGATGGTTCAACATTTTGGCAAATTGGCCCATTGCCATAATCCCTATAGTTTTAACAGTAGGTTCATTACCTTTAATTGTCAGTGCAAGCTATTTTTAGAATGGCAAAGAAAGCTGCTCAGAGCTACGCTACGGAGGCTAATGGGATTTCTTTGTTTTATCGGAACGTTACATAAGAGACATGCGAAACAGCTGATGCACGTTCCTGTTCCCGTTAATTAAAGGAAACAAACCTACTCCTAAAAGTATAGGGATTATGGCAGTTTGCCAAAATGTTGAACTATCCCTTTAATGCAGATAGCGCAGGTTCTAAAATTGTTCTATACCAGGTGGGACATTGTTTAATGTTAATAACTGGTCCTGACTTTGCACCAGTGATCTGTACAGTCCTGTTTCGGAGTATCACTTCCTGTTTGATGTCTGTTCATTCACGTTTCACCTGCAGAAACACACCCACCATCAGCAGCAGCAGCAGCAGCAGCAGCAACAACAACGAGCCTTAGCCTCATCTCACAGCAGGAACGACGACACCAGAGCCGTAAATAACATTATATATGACTGCATTCCAGTGAGGTGAGCTCGCCTCACCATCGTGGCTTCCTGGGACTCTCGGTGGAACTGAGCCATCGTTAATGCAATTGCTTTTGCTGCTGTGTCAAAACATCTGCAGCACAACTGCACGACAGCATGCACAATACAAGACAATGCAGGACACAGGCCACAGGCATCGTCGGCTCTTTTTCATGGGTGTTTGGGTTGAAGATGCAACAATTAATATGTCTTTTTAACCATTACCAGGTAGTTTTAGTTCAATAAAGTTAACCTTGTCTGCTTCGATAGTCGATGTTGATGGAGTAAAGGGATGTTTAAAAAGATGATAAGCGTAATTTTCAAAAAATCTGTTCAGGTTATCTTCACAAACTGAGACAACACTGATAAAGGACAAGGTGACGCATACACAAACACGCACAGGGACACAGAGGTGCAGGTTGTGCAGGCGAGATGTTCGAGGCCTTTGGGGACAGCTGGGAAACTGCACGCTCATCATTTTTGCAAAACATGAAACGGGCACAACATAATATTTGAAAAACAGATAAAAATCCCCCTCCCCCCTTCCAACCTCCGTCCCCGTTATCTCTCCTCAGAGTGGCTGTTGATTCATTAACGTTATCTGACCACTGCAGCAGGAGCGAAGGGAGCCATGAAACACACACACACAATCCCCAAAAAAAATCACAAACACACACACACTCAGCGTTTCCTGAAACACATGGGCACACACTAAGTTTCCTGTGGGAATTTAGTTTCACATCAGCTATCTGCTCTCACCTGCTGCCACCGCCGGCCTCATCGCGTCAGCAACACATCGGCTTCTCTCGCACCAGAGAGTGAGTCACACAGATTATAGAGGCAGTTATGGAGAGGGGGATTAAGCAACATTTGATATGAGGAAGTAACGAAAACTGACACACACCTGAGAGTGGTTCAGTTATTTTCTGACATCACGACCGTTACAGCTTTAATTAAACAAACTCCTGATGACTCAGTGAGTCTTTATCAACTGGTGTCACGTCAGAAATTAGATTTTCTGTTCATATTTTAGGCCTGAAACAGTTTGAGAATCAAGATATAGTAACTTTGTCATATTTATCGTATCATTTCTAACTACACATGTCTTAAACGTTGACAAACTGTAATTCCAGCAGTATATTTAGTCTGCACGGTGACACCGACGGCTGCACGAGGCTCCGCTCTGACGAGTGTGTGTCCACGTATTGTTTCTGCTCTTCTCCACCGACTGCTGCTGCTGCTGCTGCTGCGGCTGGAAACCCACAACTTCTGCCAAACCCAACGAGGATATTTGTGTTCAAGTTAAATTTCACGCTGAGCTGCAAAGTGAGAGGAGCTTAACGTTGACTGACAAGCAAGCAAAGCGCACAAACACTGGATTGCGAACGAATACGAGTTAAACAACGTTATGGTTATAATTTAATCCAGAGTGTTTTTGTTTTCTTTTCCTCATTTGAATAATCATTTAATTTTCAATTTAGGTTTTTTATTTCATTACTTAGTCAGGTTGGTTTTTGGTAGAATAAATATTGGATCTTTATATCTCCTTAGAAACCATCATATTAAAGGGATAGCTCAACATTTTTGGCAAATTGGCCCATTTCTATAATCCCTATAGTCATAGCAGTAGGTTCGTTACCTTTAATTGTCGGTGCAAGCTGTTTTTAGAATGGCGGAGCAGAGCCGTGAGCTGCTGAGTGCTACAGTACGCTACGGAGACTAATGGGATTTCTTGGTTTCCCGCATACTCATCAAATACACAATCCAACAACTCCAAAACTCTCTGGTGGACAAGTTGTGACCTGCACATTCACCACGCTATAATAACGGAACGTTATGAGATGGAGTTGCTTTCTAGGCAAATGTAGAGACTGCTTGCCAAAAAACTGAACCCAACAGGAACGCGCATCAGCAGTTTTGCATGAATTAACCTCTAAAACAACTCCATCTCATAATGTTCTGTTATTATCTCATAGCGTGGTGAATATGCAGGTCACAACTTGTCCACCAGAGCATTTTGGAGTTGTTGGATTGTGTATTGAGTTTGATGAGGGAAACCAAGAAATCCCATGAACCTCCGTAGCGTATCTGAGCAGCTCACGGCTCTGCTCTGCCGTTCTAAAAATAGCTTGCACCGACAATTAAAGGTAACAAACCTACTGCTATGACTATAGGGATTATGGCAATGGGCCAGTTTGCCAGTGTTGAACTATCCCTTTAATAATGTTTGTCAACTAAAATAAACACACACACACGCTGAGAAACGCTAAGGCCCTCATGCCTCATGGCAGCGACCTGAGCTGCACTACATCATACAGTATCTTCTCTACACACACACACACACACACTTGTGTTATCAGTGGGGAGGCCAGATCAGATGAAAGCGGAGTCCGCTGTTGATACGGAGCCGATAGCATCAGGACATTAACACACAAACTCAGAGCCAAATGACACTGAAAGGGGACGAGCGATTACCAGTCAGTGTCATCAAAACATTTCACATGGTCGCCCTGCACACACACATGCACACACACATGTTCTCTCGGCTCATCAGAGGTGTGTGTTTTTGAGAAGTTCCTGTAATGTGTCCAGTGTGTAAGATAAGACAGGAGTAGTGTAAACAGTGTGTATTGAATGTAGTGCCTCCACATGTTGAGCATAGGAAACAGATGCCTCACCCCTGGCTATGAGAGAGAGAGAGAGGGTTGTGTGTTTGTACTGGAGCTGTTCAGCAGCGACTCTTGTGCAGTTCTGTGGCTGTTGCTCTACATTGTTCCATGGCGTAGACACCACACACACACGAGCGACGGCCATTTTCAGTGCTTAGTTCGTGCTGACCTTTGCAAATTCTTCTCATGGCAGCGACAATCTGGGCGTCAAAGGTTCTCACAGTCTGAACTTTTACCCACTCACACACTTACACACACACACAGGGGGACAGCTGGACTGGCACAGCAGCTCTAACTCACTTTGATTGACAGGAGCTCATCATCATCATCATCATCATCATTGCCCAGGACCAAACATACACTCTGTTATAACTGTGACTTTTCCTCCACTGGTCATGATCACAGTGAAGCTGCAGAAAAGAATAAAATATATGGATCATTTTGCATAAACTGTGTGTTTATAATTGATTATAAACACAACAGTGTATAAAATTGGAGTTGATACTAAACCAATGCAATTATAACAATAGAGAGGGTACTATAAGTTTGTCTTTATCCTGCTCCTTTTCATTTATTCAAAATGAAATTACAATTAATGAGACATGACTCTGGGGAAGCTTAGCACAGCAGTGTCTTTCTCTCTAACCATTACAAGTGTACATAAAAACACATCCCTCTGTCTTTTCCCTCTTCCTCTCCTCCTCCTCCGTCAGTCAACCCCCTCCACCCCCCCTCACTTCTTTTTTTCTCCACTCAGCCCTCCTTTAGTTTTCTACATTGCTCCTAAACGGATCCATCCCAGTGATGGTGCCTGAGGGTGCACTAACTCTGCCCTCACACTCCTGCTGCAGTCCTTCCTGTGGAGCTGCAGTGGGAGTCGCTACAGGAAGTCTTCATCTCAGAGGACGGCCCCTCTTCCTTCTGAGACGCAGAGAGAGGGATGATGGTGTCGAGGAGCCAGAGTGAAAGAAATCACAGTGTTGGACTGGTGGACACCAACACCAACAGCTGGTTGCTGATGTAGCTCCAAAACACTGGATGGTCATCACAAGTGGATGTTTATCTTTTTGTGAAGCCTTGGTTACTTACTTGATGGGTTTTCATGTCTTTATACATTCTAGATAACAAACATTGGACATTAAGTGGACCCTTTGTTGCAATACTAAACCTCAGATGTGTATTCCATGCCATAACTATAATACGATATCATCCTTTCATCCTTTATCTATGCTGTGGATCTTTCAATCAACAATCACCACAGACACAAACAACCACTAAAGCTCAGATTCACAACTACAGTATATAGGACAAATCAGAGGCTGTTTGTCTTTGGACTGTGGGAGGAAACTGGAGTACCTGGGGGAAACCCCATGCAGGCTTGAGGAGAACAAAGGCCCAGCTGGCAAATACGATGCGGTTTAGGTTTGGTTTGAGTTCTGCAACAAAACCGCTTTTAGTAAAAATTGTGGTGACGGGTTTAAAAAAAAAAAAAGAAGAAGAAGAAATAAATAAATGCAAGAAAAAGAACATTAATTACCAGAGTGTGACAGGACATGAAATTTGATCGTTTGCATGAAATCCATCACACATGTTTCCCAAGAAAACCGACGTTTCCTGCACTGGCACCAAAACGTTGGCGCTGGACGGCCGGTCACGTGGTGCTGAATCTTTCAACATGATCGTAACTCACGGCGACGGCGGAAGGATCGAACCAGTGGGTAATCTCCGTTAAAGAGGGGAGGGGGGGGTGGATATGAAACAGGGAACAGGCTCAAACTCCTTAATGAGCCAGGATTTTAAAATTCAGCGGACGACTTTCAGAAAGAAAGGTGAACGCAAACAGGTGGGTGGTCATGTGCTTGATGCATGCGGGTATGTGTGTACTAATACATTTTTTTAAATCCAAAAAACCTCTTTGTTTCCTCATCATGGTCGAGTACAACTTCTGTCAAACTCTCTGTAATGCTGCATAAATCAGTGGAACCACTTAATACTTCATCTGCCGTTGCCGCTGCCGCTGCTGGCCGAAGGCTTTGGCATCTACAGCCGCCAGTTTCCAGCATTTCAGCTGTATGAGCATGCATAAACATTCAGAGTAATGAAAACGTGCACCTGCACACACACACACTGCACATCATCAACACGTGCACAAAAAGCACCGTAGAGCAAAACTATAAAGCCATTCCAGCAGTGTAGTAACACAGGGTTAAATAATTCATCTGTGCACCCGGCCTCAGAACAATAGAGCCAGTGTGATCTGAGGTATGTACTGTGAAAAAAAAAAATCTGTCACTCTCATTCACTTTCTCTTCCCCAAACATGAAACATACACATACAAACACACACACTCTCCTCTGTCTCTGCACCACACGTTATTGTACCAAAAGAAAAAAAAGCCCCACAACACAGAAAACAACTCAACGTGGAACACTCCTCACTGTGGCTGCGCGCAAGCTCCAAAAAAAAAAAAACCTCACAAGAAACAAAAAGCACTTTCTGTACGCGAGCGAGCGACAGTTGGCAGCGAACACGATGCAGAACAAACGACAGGAGTGTTTTTGAATTTCCCTCAGGCACACTCACTGAGAGACTTAGTGGGAAATATTTTCCTTCCTATCACACACACAATTGCCTGAGGGTGTTTCCCCTGAATCTAAATATTCAAAGAATCCTTTGTTTTGATAAGATAACAGTTTAGGCTCGGAGGGAGGCAGCGGCTTGAGTGAGGCACTAATGCAACAACAACAATGGCTCTTTATGTATCAGTAAACTGTGATAAAAGCCTCTCTCGTCGTATGCATGTGTTGCACTGAGTTTATTATACACAAAGGTGTGCAGACACTCCAGTACTTTTTGTTTCTCTTTGTAACTTTTTACATTGCGAGGAATCAGGTTGTCGTGGTAAAGACGACTTCATCCGAACCCCAGACTGGCACGACTCCACAACAAAAACAACAAATGTTTCTTCTAATCCTCATACAAGTGGAGGAAGTGGAGCTCAATTTGTCATTTCAATAGCAAAGCTCAAGTCAAAACAGGCTCCGTTTGTGACAGTGTTGTGAGAAAACAAAACTTCTGCCCTCATTGAGGACGACAAATACAAAAAAATGTGGCTTCGCTTCACGGAGCCACGAGCGGCAGCTGTTGTGGACTTTGTTTGGTCGGGATTTATGCAAATGCCAAAGACCCAAACAGACGACATGGAGGCTGCGCTTTTTGGATCTTCTCAAGGGAGGAGAGACGGAGGAAAATTCATTAACTTTCAGATTAGACCGGGTAGATCAAGACCCTTTTTAAAAAGAAAGAGTCTTTTGAGTATTTATTTGATTACATTTTGTGTTGTGTGGTTGCGGTCAGAGGAGAGAGATCCAATACCTGACTGTAACCACAAGATAAGCCTTCAATTTTCTAATGAATCTGTTATCTCCTCAGTTCTGTGGAGCGTTTTAGTGTCTATCAGTCAATTGTTTTGGTTTTTAGTCATTCACTGACTCTCATGAACCCACTTCCTGGACACAGTAGGCAGACGTTTTCAGTGGAAGAGCTCAGATAAACCCACTTGTGTAGCTGCTGGCCTGGCACCAGACTGCAAACAGTGATTCGTTGGTTGAACTAGATATTTCAGGACATTAAAAAAGTCAAGCTGAAAAAGGAAAATGACTGTAGATCCGGGTCACTCATATCCGTTGCCTAGCAAAAAAAAAAAAAAAAACACACACAATTTCGAGCGAATACTGGTGGAGGTGGTGGTGCTCCATGACAACGTCCGTTATGCCAACTTTATCGAGTGGTAATATGTCAGTGATGTGGTTACAGCTGGTTCCACTGCCCCCAAGTGGTAAAAAAAATCTAATAATGTAGATTTAGCATCAGAAAAATTTAGTTATAATATACATAAGCAGGTATTTAGTGTTGAAACATACATAACTTTTATACAGTTAAGTTCATTAATCTTGCATTACACGTTGTATGTTGACGGTATTTTCATGTAAAGGTTCGACAGTGAATATCAAATAGGAGAAAATGAAAGAAAGAAAAAGTAGGACATAATGAAAGTGCTTTGTTAATATATTGTTGGGGGTCAGACGGATGAAGAACAGAGGAGCAAAGATATAGATCTGGATGGGGTTAACCTTGAGTGGACCTTGTGGGTGGGTGGTATAGAACTAGACCAGCTTCTTTTACATACTTGAGTTAAAACCTCGTTAAAAGCCAATTAGGCAAAATAATAATCCACGCCAAATTAAACAGAAACTCACAATCTGTAGCTCTGACTTCTACCAAAATAAAAATGAAAGCAGATCATTCTGAACAAAGGAAATATGATCTCAAGTAACATTTTTTTTTCTCCTCCCTCCTCCTTTAGAGCGCATGTGTCTGTGTGTCTGAGCAGCGAGGCTGGTTCCCAGGCTCGTGGACCACCGGAGTGAGCGGGTCGAGCTCCGAGGCAGTAAAAGCCCCAGGCGCTGTCAAAGAATACAAGAACTGGACCAGGTCCTCTTTCAGTGGGACAGTTTATGTGACGAACACTAGGGGCCATGTTTGAAAATTTAAGGGAGGCTAATTGTTGGAATTCCAACAGCCTCAACGAATAAAAGCAAGTGGCCATAAAAGCACATGGTAGCGATTAGGCCACGCCGATAAGCATCTACAGTATGTTCCTCTGTCTTTCTCTTGCTAAAATGCACACCCACAAAGCTATGTGAAAAGAAAGAGAAAGATGCAAAACAGACCTGGACAGATAAGCATCTGATAAACACACACAACCAAAAAGAGCTGAGGAACACCTGTGGTCATGACATCATGCAGGTGTGGTAAGAGCTAACAGCTAAATACGAGGTTGTCCTGCTAAAAGGCTTCGATAAACAACTTTCTGTTCCTGTATCAACATTGATGGTTCCCCAAGGTGCACACAGCCATACAGAGGCCTCATAGCATGAACAATTACTAAGCATGACCGACTATGTCAGCAACAAATCATTTAACAATAACTCTGTTGGTACTGTAGATGACGACTGAGCAGTTGATTTGGGATAAGAGCAGCGTGACTTACAGGTCACATATGTTTGTCTTTTACCATGCTTTATTTTAAGTGTTGATCCATAAAAAATGTATTTGTGATTTTAGGAACAACCACAAACATCTCTCAGAGCTTCTTTCTGGAGTTCTAGTAACAGCAGGTCAGTCTCAGCCAATCGGAAGAGAAGAGGCTCTGAGGCTATCCTCTGATTGGATGACTGTTTGTCTGAGTGATCCTATTAAAATATATCAGATTGCAGGTAAAATACTCAAGAGAAACCAAATCCTGCAAGTGTTGGATGGTGGATACAGGTGGGCGGGGCTTGGTGGCATGTTTTGTTGTGACATCACAAAGTGACAGGAAGTCCTGACGGCTGGTGTTAAGGCTCAGTTTCTGAATACAGAAAATACAGGCTGTGTGCATTTCTCTGTGGACTCAGGCTTTGATACAGTATTAATATAGAAGCTAGAGCTGCTTTATAATCACACTACACATGGACATCTACCTTTATACTGTATGGAGCTTTAACACAAACATCTACCTTTATACTGTATGGAGCTTTAATGTAAACAAAGCCATCTTTAAGAAAGGTTGCATCTGAGGTGAGGGGATCACACCAGCTCCAACGCCACACACCTTAGTAACACCATCAGCAACACGCCTGTAATCTTTTGTAAATGCATCTTGCGTAGTTGTGACACGATCACACGCACATTAACACACATGACACATAAACACCTGCCAGAGTCCTCAAACAACCTCGTCTGCGGTTGTTCCCACCATAGTAGGTGTCTATAGGAACACCCTCTGTCTAATGACACACACAATGATTCTTAAAGTGGAAACAATGTCAGCTGCACAATGTCAAAGCTGATAACAAGACAAACAAGTGTTTCCAGGGCAGGTCTTTGCAAAGCTTGTGCAACCTCTAAATACCTCTTCATTCAGAAGGAGACGCGGGTCATTTGTCAGAGTATATGTCAGACTCTGGGCTGTTACAGGGTGAGCCGTATAATCTAGAAATAGCCACTGCTCTTTTTGTCAACATGTTGGTATTCAATTCAAATCACCTGAGCCATAGCGTTCTGACCACAATCTCTTCATTTTTAATATCTATCCTAAAGTTTTTCCTCATTTTCCAGGTTCAAGTTTGTTGTATTTTCCTGTTTTTTATGAGCTGTTGTTAAATCTCTTTCTCCCTTTACAGGTGAAAAAGCAATTATTTTATACCTCTACTGAGGGATTAACCTCCAAGCTGTTGGCGAACTTTGCAGTGAACCTCTGCATCACATGGCTGCAGCTCCTTCAACTGTTTTTTCTAAAATGTTTTAAAGCTTAAAGTTGAGCAATAATTTATTGTTCCTCCTGTCAGGGATCAACTGCATAATCTTCCAGTATGTATTCAAAATAGACACATCCCCTCTATATCTCATCTCACCACGGATCTATGGTATAAGATATAATGCTGAGGTGTCCCAACAACACATTCCTGCCCATAAATCCAGATGTACACCCCCAAAAACAACCTGGAGCAACACAACCCCACCCCTTGTGCCACACACACAAAAAAAGAAGACTTGCACGAGTGTAAAACGCCGCGACCTGCATGTTCATTAAATAAGGGATCGACACTCTAACAGGCTAAATCAGTACCATGTGGCGCACAAGGGAGCCTCCCTGCCCTCTGCTCTTCAATATAGTGGGATGAACATCAGAAAGGATGGGCTGACGAGATACATATGTCTAACGCTACATTACCACATGTGGGTGTACAGCAGCAATCTCTTTAGGTCAGGGATCTCAAATTTTTCAGCCTGAGATCCAAATTATGTCTAAACAGCGATACCATGGGAGCGAGATTTATTAAAGCGTGCATTTCTTCCATCAAGTGCTGACATGCTGGGGCTTGGAGAATACACTATAGCACTTTCTGCATTTAACGTCTAGGCAATCTTAACCGATATACATTTGCTGCTCTAAAGCCTCTAAATCCACGGAGATCCAGGTACTGCAGTTTAGTCTACGTGGCTAGAATTTTAAGCAGACATTATTGCTGTGTAGGCACTCGAGCCGTTCCTCCTTGGAATGTCTTTGTCTGTTTTCCAGAGGGAAACCGTATCCCCGGTATTCCTGCCTCCGTAAGGGCCGTCGCAGAAACGCCAAAGAGAGAGAGAAAGCAAAGCAAAGCGAGCCCAGCCCAGTCCAGCCTGGCTCGGCCCAGCCTGCCCGGCCGGCCGGCACATACCTCCGGCCTCCCTCTTATTGGAAAACTGGGATAGCGCGGCGGAGGAAATGCCTGGCATATTCCCAGAACAAAAGGGGCGATCTAGACATCGGGGGCAAAGAGGAAAAATATATTAAGTTAAAATTAAAGACATTTTTGTCATATTCAATCCGCAAAGTCCAAAATCAGAATCAGATGAGGTTATCCAGGCGGCAGAAACAAGAGGAGCTGGGTGATACTTTCAGCCTGGTTTGGATACAGCTCTAAGCGGTTCAGACACATATGTGCATGTGTGCATGTGTGTGTGTGTGTGTGCGCATGTGTGTGGAGGTTTGAAGTGTGTTGTGACTTGTGAGTGGTGTAGACATTAAGTGGCTGACATTAGATCCAGTCTTTGCGGGCTGGTCCACTCGCGTGCCTCCTGATATGAGTGTGGGTGTGCTCGTGCACGCGTACATACACGAGTTGCTTTCCAGAGCGTGCACCTGTGTCATATAAATCCGCCATGAGCCTGCTCCCGTAGCAGCGCTACATTTCCAATAACAGTCACAGAGAGGGCTGCAGGCGAGGGGTGGAGAGATGGCTACTGTACATTGCTGTAATAGAGCACAGCTGTGTGTGCATGAGCGACTGTGTGTGTGTGTGTGTGTTGTATGCACGTGTGTTAAGACCATCAGAGAGGTTCAGCAGATGAGGGAGGGAGAAGGTTGGCGAGCTGCTTGTAAATTTAAGAAATTGGCTTTTGATTGCGTTTGGCCGCAGCTGAAACAAAGCAAATCACCGTTTGATGGGAACTAAAAAAAAAAAAAAAAAGAGGGTGGAAAAACAAGATGTCTTACTATCTGCCTGTCTGTTCTGTCATAACACATAAAGCAGTCGACCTCTCTCCCGATCTGTCCAAATAGCCACTTCTCTATCTGCAACTATAAAACATCATTAAATGTTCCTTTGCAAAATTATTATTAAGTTTAGAGAAAACACAATACTTCTGGAAGAGTCACTGGCAATGATCTTTCCTGAGGAGGAAATATGACTTTCTGCGCTGAAAAAAGAAAGAAATAATAATGAACGTCAGCACTGACCTTTTGAAATATTTCACCATGACTGCAGTCTTTTACTAAACAGAATCACGCGAACTGGGATGTTTATAAAAGCAGGTATCAGGTGAGACCCGTCGACACAGCAGCAATATTGTTCCATGGATTTTGGTAATTGATGCCAAAAATCATGGAGACAAAAAAACGTATTTTTACAAAAGTTCATTGTGACTAACAATAAATGCATGAACCTACGCAATACCAGCTGTCAGACCTGGACGCTTCTCAACGCTCTGTGTCATGGAGAGGTTTTATTCACTCGTAATAAAAGCCCTCAGGTTTGTTACACAGACCTTTATTCTTTGAGTCACAGCTTTGGTTATGGATATAAGAATTAAAAAAAGATAGATAGATAGATAGATGCATGTATAAAGGAGGACAACAAAGGAGAGGAGTGGAGGAAAGAGAAGGAGAGCATGCATGAGAGTGAGTGAAGAGACTCCATCGCCATCACAGCAGCAGCAGCAGCGGCAGCGGCAGCAACGGACTGTGTGAGGGCCCAGGATGCCTCTCTGTGTTTTAACTCTGTGGTTTCACTCTGGAGTTCTTCTTCTCTCCTGGGAAATAAAAACATTCTTGTTTTCCCTCCAAATGAGCGTTCAGGGGGCAGCCAGATGTGCAGGAGGGGAGGAGGAGGAGGAGGAGGAGGAGGCTGCTCTCCTCTCAGACTAAACTGAGGGGCTGGGCGGAGGGACCTCCAACACCAGCTCCTCTCCTCCAGGAGAAGCAGCCCGCAACCTCGCCTTTAACCCCTGCCCCCTCACCCCTGACCTGAGGGATGGGGAGGCATGGGGAGGGAGGAGGAGGAGGAGGAGGAGGAGGAGGAGGAGGGAGGCTGCATAGAGCTCAGAGAATGTAAACAGCCACATACAGAGTGACTTTCTACAGTATAATGTTTTCTGTGCTGGAATGAAGCCCAACAGATGATGCAGCGAGTGTCCGTTCACTTTATCTGCACATAATGCATAAATATCCAGTATGAACGCGGCGCTGCAGGGGCTGCCTGCTCCTCTCTCCTATCTTTTTTATTTTGGCCTCGCTCTCTCCCTGAGGTAATTGTAAGAATTGCGTCAGCCATCTATTCCAGCCCGCTGGACGATGAGGAGGAGAATACCATCAATCCTTCCGGGACCTCGCGAGAGACCACCGGCTAACATGGAGGAGCTGTCGGAGAGGAGGAGGAGGAGGAGGACATGGGTTCGAGCCCTGAACCATGGGTGGAGAAACAAAGAGAGAGAGGGAGGGAAAGATGCAGGCAGATAAGTAAGTTAGGGAGGGTGGGATGGAAGCGAGGAGGGGAGGAAAGAGGTGTTAGGAAATAAAGGAGGATACAAGAGTTGAGAGAGGAGTCGGAGGTAAATGGAGAAGGGGGGAGGGAAGGAAGGACGGAGGAGGGAAGGAAGGATGGAGGAGGTCTCGAGGGAGCAAACTTAGTACAGGACGTCCTAATGTGGTGGAATGCTACTTTACTTCTCCTCATCTCTGCCTCCGTGAAGAGAGTTACTGGAAGAGTCTTCATTTGTCTTTCGTTTCAGCGCAGGTTGTCTGGAAAATCACCGCTGGCACACGAAGGTTTCATCCTGATAACTGTCACATCCATGTTGGTGACACAAATAACTGACCATGTAATGTAGTGGTTCCCAACCTTTTTTGACTCGTGAGCCCATTTTGACATCGCAAATTTTTGGCGAAATTTTTATATGCTGCATTTTATTTGAACTCGATTTATATTCAAGAAAGTGAAAGTATAGAATACAGTTGTTTAAGATTGTGTGTGGTGTTTTTAATCAGAATTTTAAAATGAATAATAATTCGTTGAGAGATATTTTTATGAATTTTTTTTTTATCAATTACTAGACATTTCAAGCGACCCCGCTTGAATTTCAGGCGACCCCAAGGTTGAAAAACACTGATTTAATGAATCCTCCTCCTCTTTACATCCCATTACATTGCAGCCTGACGTCTCTCCCAGTGTCTTTGCAGAGCACACAGACATAAGTATTAAAAAAAAACAGTTGAAACTTGGTATTGTCCATATCCATAGTAACAACGGAGGTGTGTTGCATCCTTCAGAGGGCAAATTTGAAGGCCAATTACGTCACAGAGTGCCGACAAGGTCTGCACTGATTCGGAGGCTCCTCCAAATCTGCCTTTCTGTTGCCTGTTCTAGGAGGACACACCGCACCTATCATTCATGGCCTCCTTTATCCCAAGATCCTTTGCGCGCCATTAAATATCAGCCACCTAACTAAGGAAGAGGATGAAGCTAAAGGAAAAGCTGTGAAGGCTAGACCATCCCATTTTCTGTCGGAGCTTGTTGCAGCTTGCAACAAGGATTTTAGCGTTAATAAGTTTAGCTGCATTCATAGCAAAGTGTAGGCTACAACTACATATTTGTAGATTTTGTGATCTGATTCGAGTCTTATTTTGAAATGTCTGTGCTGGAAGTGCAGCACCTCTCAAAAAGAGGCCACCTACGTCTCTGTCCTCACTTTATAAAGGCTGCTACGCTCCTCCCTGTCGTCTCGGAGCCGAGCGCTCTGAGCTCATCAGTTATTTTACACATTTCTCTTGTTACTCAAGCTCCTTGCACCGGTGACGTCGCAAAAACAACAACAACACACGCTTTCTGCCGCCCCGAATCGAACAAATGCCCTCTCTCTCTCCTACCTCCGTGGGGCAGTGGTCCAAGGTCACTCTCACAACCTCTCCCACTAAACAGTTGGGGAGCTTGCTGAGGGTCAGATTAGCCTGGCATGGCATTCTTCTCAGCAGGAAGCAGCTCTTTTCTCTGCACTCCCAGACCTGGCATGCTAGGAAATCAATGCACTGCCCTCATAAAAGCCCTCACTTCCTGTCTATACAGGAAACAGTCAGTCACTCGCTCGCTCCTGATATCCTGCAGGTCTCAGGGTCTGTCTGTGAGATTGTTCTGCCAATCAAAACATGTTTATCAATGAAAACAAGCGCAA
Organism: Decapterus maruadsi; assembly: GCA_030347415.2. Taxonomy (NCBI): domain Eukaryota; kingdom Metazoa; phylum Chordata; class Actinopteri; order Carangiformes; family Carangidae; genus Decapterus; species Decapterus maruadsi. The sequence continues at coordinate 25,824,370 of CM064886.1, forward strand.
GAATGCGACCTTATCGGTACGTCATTTGTTGTCGGAGAGCGAGCGCGGCTGAGATTGACTCATGTTGTGTGATGAATGTGGTGCAAGGCGTAAACTGTCCCACCGCAGACCTGTCAGTCGTTGGGGGAGCGTGTGGCTTCATCAAAAGGTTGAACTTTGTACACAAAGTTCAAATCAGACATCTTAACGCGCCCCTCCCACCACACACACACTCTCAATTTCACACAGTCTCTTTACAGCTTTCCTTCCTTCCTTTTTTTTCCTGCAGCCTTTTCCACAGCGTAGATCTAAAGTTTCTTTTTCTATTGTTTCTGTTCGTTTCTTTCTTTCTTTTTTTGAAACAATCAGTCAACTTCATCTGTGCATTTTTCCCACCAAAGCTCAGTCTCATGTTACCTGTTTATAACAAACACCTTAGGCGACGTAAAAGTCAAATGGAGCGCTAACAATAAACTCCTACCCTCTGCAAGCAATCAGCGCCTGGTGCCTGAGCGTATACTGTATGCGCATCTTTATAAAAGAGAAATCACAGGTTTAAGACGGACGGACAGAATCATCTCCTGTGGGACGTCATCAAGACCTTAAACTCTGCCATATTACCTCGTCCCACCAACGCCCACAGCAGAGGTGCTAATCCACCGATGGTTATAAACCGGTGGGATGGTTGTCGACTGTTTCCTCTTATGGTGAAATATACCCCCCTCCCTCTAAAATCAATTACCCTCCCCTCCCTGCTACCCACCCACCCACCCACCCAGCTAGCTGCTGAGCTCTTATTTATGAGCTGAACCTGGAGCCTGGGATTATGGCAACATTTGACCTCCCACCTCCGACCCTCCAGGACGACCCTGAGCGCCATTAAACTGCCGCTCCCCTGCTATTACCCAAACCTGATGACTCACTTAAGGGGGATCCCCCAGGTAACATGAGAACAAGATGGCAGATCTACCTGCTATAATGGCAGCCCAGGAAAATGGCTGCCAATTACAGGAGAGCGGAGTCGGAGAGCTCTTTCTTGGATGCCAACAGAACTATCGCTTTTCAACCCCCCGGGTGGGTCGCCGCCGCCCGGTGGCACCTCGTGCTAAAACATCTGCAGCAGGTTTATGTAAAATCTGAAGAATCCACTTTTAACAATGCCACATGCAGCACAAACACTCGCACACGACTTGAATGGACGCTTTGTTTGAGCTACCACCATAGCATCGGGATCTTATCTACTGTAGGATGCATTCAGGGCATTCTTGCAGCAGAAAGTACAAAAGTTTTAGGAGTTTGGGTGTATGTGTGTGTCTGTGTGTGTGGGGAGGGGAATTAAAATGAAAAAATGGGTCATTTTAAACTGGAATATTGAGAAAGACGTCTTTATACATAAGTATAGGGAGGATGAGTGATCGACTGTGTGTGGGATTCTGGTCTCTCCTTAGTTTTTATGGTGTGGTGTCAAATTATAGTTTTTAAAACCCTACTACTTTGCGCATAAAGCACCGAGTGGTCTCTGGACAAAGAACATCTCAGATTTCTTGATATGATTTGAAACATCGACTCCCCTCGAGTCATCTGGAGCAAGAGCTCATGTGCGGACCTGTGATCAGCTGTCACCGTAGGGATATAAACATCTGTACCTGCTGCTGCTTATCAATAAATCACATGTTACATCTTTTAATCTCGTTTTCAGTGTCTTTTATTTTGCAGAACTTCTGTCTCAAGGTGTCCTGACATTCCTACCTCATTTTATATGAATTATCGATATATGTTTAACTTTTCAAATTTGTTTCCATAGGTTTTTTGAGGCTATTTTTTATTCTCACTGTATTTCCGTGCCTCTGTAAAGAACTTTGAAATCAGATCGCTTTGCCTCTTGTTCTCAGAGACTCAGTAAAAACCATTAGAAGGAGCCCAGTTGTTTGTACAGGTGATTGGATACGAGTCCGAATCCAAACCACAAATTTAACTAAATAGAAACCAAGAAAAAAAAAGAACGATGAGCTTTAGCAACATTTTAATTAAATTGGGGGGGAAATACTGAGTGAATGACGTTAGTGAGGGATCAAAGATGAGAAAGAAGAAGAACTGAAGAACCTGAGTAGAAACAAAAGAGCTGCAGCCTCCAGCCCGCCCCACCTGGCCTCCCCATGTTTATTATTACCATTATCCAGTGGTAATGGGGAAAAGTTGAAACAAACACTGGTGCACCTGTTAATTCCTCCCCCCAAGGGAAGCGGGCCCACAAACTCTCCAGCTATTTCCTGTGGCCTTGGGGAGGGCCGGGCGCAGGATGGGCAAGCAGAACCAGATGATGGGGTGTTCGGAGGTTGCGCTCAGGCCGCAGGGGCAGGGAGGGAACACAGGGTGTAGTAGTGGCCGTCAGGGAGGTGGTGTCAGGAGGTAAAGGTCAGGGTGAAGGGGGGTGAGGGTGGGGGTGGGGGGCACACCCGGTAGGACAAGAGGAGGCAGAGAAGGAGGCAAGAGTAGAAAAGGACCCCGGCCCTTCATGTGAATGTGTTCCAGACCCACGGCTAAATGACAGTATATTGGATCCAGACACGAGGAGGAGTGTGTGTGTGTGTGTGTGTGTGTGTGTGTGTCTGTGGTTGTGTGTGTGCATCTATCTATATGTGATATGTGTGGGTCTGTGTGAATATATCACATTAAGTAACTCATTTGGGCGTCACGACTGATCTGCACAAGCCTGGGCCCACTGATGTTGACAGTGTGGAGATAAAAATCACACACAGTGCGTTGTTTGGCAGACTGTGTACACTAACAAAGGAGTTTGTGTTCCTGCAGAAGTTGTTTTCTGCATTCACTTTGTAACTCTAGAGGAAACTATTAAGACTGAAACTTAGCATCATAAATATGTTTAATTTGGGGATTCACTCATACGTGCAAGTTCACTAGACAATATGAAGCTATTGCAAACTATAGAAGGCGAGTTAACTTTTGTTTTCCCTTCAAAATAAGTGTTTCTGGCGTAACTCAACACCAAACACAACAAGTAAAAGTTTTGTTATTAGAAATAAATCAGAACTACCCTTTAAAGTCTGTTCCCTCTACAACTGGATCCCAATCTTCTCTTTATATTAGGGGCCGTTTACCTCGGGCTCCTCCCCGGGCTTAGAGCAGAGGTAAAACCTTCAGTTCTCCCTCGGCCCACCTGCCTGCTTCCCTTCAGTGTGAAAACATGATTCTTTCACCCTCGTCCTCCTCCGCCCCCCCTCTGCTCCCTCTCTTCTCTCTTCCCCCCTGCTGCTCTGAGCTGAGGGGAATTAGAAAGCATAACAGCCGAGAGGTCCTCTCTCATGGAACACCCAGGTCGTGCTCTTCTTCCCTCCCCTTCCCTCTGCTCCACCTCCTCTGAGCTTCCTGCTCACACAGCAGGCCCTTTCTTCTTCTCCTATAGGCCTGGGCTTCAGGAGGAGCCATGCAGTTCGCCAGCGCGCCACACCGGTGAGGCAGGGCCATAAAGCTTGAGAGAAGGGGGTCTGAGCTGCAGGGATGGACCGGTCTGTGCAATTGAGCATGGCAACACTAAATCCATCACAGAGCAGAAGGGAGGGGGGGGGGGGGGGGGGTGCACATAAATATAATTTGAAGAAGACAGTGGGTGCGAAGAGGAAAACAACATGTAATGGTGTTGGGACGTAGACGGAGAAAGCTAGACAGCGTTCACACCAAATGGGAAAATGCAGCAACCTCATTTGTTTCAAAAACGAGGATGCAGGTGGCTCATATGAAATACTTTCTACTTTCTTTTGCAACAGCACTCCTGGTAGACCAGTATGTAAATCCAGTCACTGGGATGGGGATCAAGAGTTTTTAAATTCTGAATCCTGAGTATTAAAAAGCTCCAGGGTGAAATGAACTCCAACTGGACTTGATCCTGTTTCATTTTCTAAACCAAAGCTTTTGCATTTCTTTAATGCAGCATCTCAGTGCAGAACAATCAATATATACAAGCAATATAAGAAGCCGAAAGCGACAGATTAATAACAGATAAGCAAATCTCTTCAATAATTCAAATACACTCAGCTGGGCATTGACTGCTTTGTTGTGACATCACAAAGTTACGGGAAGTCCTGATGGCGGGTTTTAATACAGGCTGTGTTCATTTCTCTGTGGACTAAGACGTTGATACTTGCACACGGATAGTTCAACATTTTGGCAAACTGGCCCATTGCCATAATCCCTATAGTTTTAGCAGTAGGTTTGTTACCTTTAATTGTTGGTGCAAGCTATTTTTAGAACGGCGGAGGAGAGCCGTGAGCTGCTCAGAGCTACGCTACGGAGGCTAATAGGATTTTTTGGCTCCCCTCATCAAACTCATCAAATACACAATCCAACAACTCCAAAACATGGACATGTTGTGACCTGCACATTCACCACGCTATGAGATAACAGACAGAACGTTACCAGACAGAGTTGTTTTCGAGGCAAATACAGAGACTGCTTGCCAAAAAACTGCCCCCGACAGGAACACGCTTCAGCGGTTTTGCATGAATTTACCTCTTAAACAACTCCGTCTCGTAACGTTACATCATTATCTCATAGTGTGGTGAATGTGCAAACTTGTGTTTAAGCTCTTCACACACTCAAATATAACTCTTTATTCCACATGGGACCTTTAAGCTTAAACTCAAATATAACTGTTGATCCTCCATAATATCAAAACAACTTGGTTGGTCCATTAAAGTATCAAGGTTGGACACTCAACCCGAGTCCTACGAGCTGTTAAGTTGTGTGCTAAAGTCTTCAGCTGCAGAAAACTGGCCACGCCTCAACTCTCAGTTGGTGCATGTGTAAAAAAAAAAGGCTCATTAAGTCATTTATCACTTCATCAGTGTGGGAACCGGGGCCACTGAGAGCCACTGGGCCCTGTGACAGAGCCTGTCATGGTGCTCTCTGTCTGTCAGTGAGTGTGGGGGCCTCGTCGGCATACAGACGTCTCGGGGAGGAGGAGGGCACACTGACAGACGGGACGGCAAAAGAAACCAGCGGCCCTATAATAAGAGTATCACCCAGATGAAAACGTTAGGAGGGACAATAAAAGAAAAAAGGAGAGCAGGGGTGAAGAAGAAAGGGAGGGTTCAGAGAGAAAGTGGAAGACAAATCGACAGAGGAGAGAATGGTATGTTGTTTCATCCTAAGGAGGAGGAGAGCAGGAGATGATTTACACGAGCTGCGTGAATCCCTCCACACACAATCAGACCAGACACACGGGGCACAAATCACCGCTGCCATCGCCGTTGTGAACTCGCCCTCCCCTTTTTTTTTTCCTGCCTCGTGGCATGTTGCTGAGGATGATACTTCAAAAGACCACTCACGTTACATATTACCAGTCTGCCGCTGTGCTTCATCTCTGCTGCTGCTGGACCCTCCTCCTATTAATCCTCCGACTTGTTAAAAGGAGTGGATCCGAGAAGAGGACGGCCGCTATCTGTTTCCTCTCCCACCTGTGTGAGGAATTCCCTCCTCACCCCTATCTCATATAACATGTCGCATTAAATTCCATGTTCCTGCATCCCCTGCTGTCTGTGTGTGTGTGTGTGTGTGTGTGTGTGTGTGTGTGTGTGGGGTGGGGTAGGTGAGCTATTGGCCCCTGAGCAAAAGAAACATTACTCTTCAAAGTTGATACCAGCCTCACGACCCTGGCACCAGCTTCATCGCCATGGAGATTACTGACCCTGATTTATGACCTCGACCCCCGGTCAGGAGATCCTGCTGGTAACATCACTCACACACACTGACAGACACACACCACACACATACATACACACACACCTGTCCCTGACCAACTGTGAAAAACCTCTTTACAAATGGTGTCTCTCTCTCTCTCAAACAAAAACAAATACAACTCACAGAATCAAATACAATAAAAAGTATATACATTTATATTGTATGCCCTATGCATGTATTCTCTCTCTTCTATACGGATTGGGTGTCATTAGGCACTTGCAAGTTGTTATATATAATGAAAAATATATACACATAGTTCATATCAAATTATGATAATTAGAATAATAATAATACATAAAATAAAGAAATAAAAAAACAACAATATTATATCATAGCAATAATGATATGATATTATAATATATAATAATAAGGAATCTCTCTCTCCTTCTTTCTGCCTGGACGTGTTTGACCACTTTTCCAAACTCCTCTTTCTGCCTGGACCCGGTGCAACAAGTTGCCAAACAGCGCTGCACATGAAGTTAATGGAAAGGAGTCAAACCATTTGATATGGGGGAATTTATTCTGGCAGCTGATTTCTCTCAGTGAGAGGGTTTTTGGGTTTTTGCTCTTGATCTCTGCATGGAGGATGAATGACTCCTGTTAAAACCAGGTGCCAGGGGCAACCAGTCGATACGTTATGAACATAAAGACCTTCAGTAAAATGTGTTGAATAAACAAAATTGAGCTACGATACCTGAAACGAGCGACTGACTCACTCCCCATTAAAAGTCGTATTAAAAAAAAGAGAAATAGAGCTACAGTAAGAAAAAAAAAGATTGCACAAATGTTAAGGCTATTATTATTTATGTATGAGATTAGATATCACGTTGTTGAGGAAATAAATGTCTCATTTATTTCACATAAAATGAGATTTATTTGGCCCTAATTGTGAAACAAACTGACCTTTTATTAAGATAAGGATGCTGGACAACTGACTCTGCAATACAACCAAAGTGAATTATCCAAACACACAGGATCTGTCATTATTTCAGTAAAATGTGCCACAACTACACTACAGTATAAATGAAGCAAGAAAGAAGTTTAATGCACCATCCTACACTATGTATCTTCGTATCAATCAATCAACTTTACTTATATAGCATATTTAAAAGAAAAACAATTTCGCGCACGGTGAAATTCTTGGACCGGTGCAAGACAGACAAAAGCGAAAGCATTTTCCAAGAATGTTTTCATTAATCAAGAACGAAAGTCTGAGGTTTCTGAGGTTTGAAGACGATCAGATACCGTCGTAGTTCCGACCATAAACGATGCCAACTATCAATCCAGCAGCGTTATTCCCATGACCCGCCTGCGCCCATGAAACCGAAAGTAGGAAATGCTGGGCAAGTCGACCACTAAAATAACCATAAGTCTAAAGACAAAACAATATATTTATCGAAAATGGACCCATTAAAGGGACAACGAGGAGTTTCTCCGTCGGCAGAACGAAAAATTACGCGACAATAAAAAAGTCTCACGTTAATGTGGATGAATCTACGTTACGCACACTTGTTAATGGGCCCGTTTTCGATCAATATATCGTTTTGTCTCTATCGTTATTTTGTTATTATTAGTGGTGGCGGAAATGCTGGGCGAGCCAACCAGCGTTTCTTTACTTTCGGTTTCGCAGATGCAAATGAGAATAACGCTGCCGAATTGCCGTTTATGGTCGGAACTACAACGGTAACTGAACCTCTTTCTACGATTCCTACTTTTATTTTGAAGGAGACAAACTAACTAATTATTGATGATTTCTGTCATTAATAGTAATACAAGTAGTGTGAACTGAAACCACCTGTCTGTTTGACATGTGAGAGGAGAGAGTCACCGAGACAAACTACTGTCCCTTTAAAAAAATATATATATGTGACTTTCGACCTTGGGGTCAGACCAGGGTGGGGTGTCACCGTAACCCTAACGCTCCTGCCAGCAGCCAGGATTTCACGGCAGCACATGTTACAACAAATGGCAGCCGTCAGCCATGTTGGCCTGTGACACCAGCGTCTCCTGCACGTCTTCACCTCAGACCGGAGAGGACAGACGGAGGAGTCCGTAAAGAGACGGAGACAGGCGGGTCAGGGGTCACGTATGGAGTAGCCTCCCCTCGCAGAGAGAGAGAAACAAGAGAGATGACAGATGGTGGTTTGTGCTACACGCACATGCTATAACACACATTCTCAAGGCGCACACACACACACAGTCCAAATCCATGATTCATAATCTGTGGAGCCGCAGGGGAGCAATAAACACACTGGACGCACTTCATACGTGTGTCACGCCTCAGGCCTGTAACCACAACGATCCTGTTGTTTGTGCCATCTTCAACGTAAATCCTAATGTCCATACAGTCAATCCTCAGAGACAGAGAGGGGGGGGGGTTCACACCCTGCTCAGTGAACCAGCCCTGGATTAACTATGTGTTTATTCATTGTAAATAAATAGAGGATCTCCTCTGAAGTGCTCACCTCCACTGTTTTCTTATGTCCACACAGGATTTCCACAATGAATAATAAGAAATCTAATCAGCCATCCATGCTATAAAGCCCTGAAATGTTTCTGTATGTAATTGCTTGTGAACCGTCTGCAGCAATGCAGTGAATGCTAACCTTATCTTGTTTGAGCTGCCATGTTTAGGCCGGATATGAACATATTTTCAGGGACAGGGTCGGTCTGTTGTCTAAAGGTGACATTTAAGAGGTAAGAAAAATAACTACATTAATAAAATAGTTCAGGAGCAGTGTGTACGTCAGCGCCCGACAGGCAGGAGTGAGAAACAAGAATCTGACAGATACGGCTCGTGAGAAGAGACTTGAATGTTGTCAAATCACCTGTCAAAGTGATGGATCGTTGAATGTTTGAACAGCGAGTCAGCTACTAAAGAACTGATCCAAGTCTGTGGGTGTGATACTGATACGGATCTATTTCTGATAAATAAAAGAGCTTGTGCACGTCCTGCACTTTATTACCTTTGTAATCTATTCATATCAGGGGGGTTTTTGTCTCACAATTCATAAAGTGTGAAAAATATAAAACAAAGCCATAAACAACAGCATGCACTGCATTGTCTTGTGGGTATTTCAAGTTGGGAAACAAAAGGACAGCCGGAGAGACGCTTGTGCGCTTGCTCGCTTGCTCGTTCGCTCGCAGGTAATTGTTGAATGTGCGTCGACACGCTTTGCTGCAGGCGACTTGTCATCGGTTCTGTCTGTGGCAAAGTGGAGAGCAGCCAAGCAGACAGAGAGGTGCTAATGCTCAGACAGACAGACACTAGGCTCTCAGTCAGAGATGAGCTGCAAACCCGTCACAATTCACTGCTCTGCTTTCAGCACTCTGGATTCTGCTGGAGGCTTCTACACGCCACTCAACACCGCTGCACAACGCCACACGCACACACACACAGACACACTCACACAGTGTGGAGTGTCCTTCTGTGCACAAAGCTGGAGACAGTGGCTCCCTCTGTCTCTCCGCTTTGCAGGCGCATACACCTGTGTTCACTTAACCAGCATGCACGCTGATAAAAGCCCACTGTAAAAAGCTCAGGGTTCTTAAAGGAGGAGGAAAAAAATGGAGAAACTTTGATATTCATCACACACACACACAGTCAACACGAAGCTGACAGCAGCCTCCAGGTGAATAAAGCAGAGCCACATCTTACCTGATGATGGAAGAGAGACGGGGCGAAGCACGCAGGAGACCGGAGAGAGGAAGGAAAGAGAGAGAAAAAACAGCGTTAAAAACGTGTATTGTTCATATTATGCAGCAGCAGAGACAAATGACATCATTACAGAGCAAGTCCAACACTTAAACAGCTTTTTAACACAGACTCACTGAATAAACTGGTCTGATTCCCTTGAAAGGAACATTTGAGCTACTCCAGGACTAAACGCAGACTTCAGATTAATGTCATCTGCTAAACAAGACATATGGATTACATGGAGTGTGTCAATGAAGGTCAATGAATGGCACCACTTCACTTCAGGCCTCCACAGTCCACAGGTGTTAGTAATCTCTAATTAGCCGCCTGTGTTTCACAGAGCTATTTATTATCAAACTGTAATTAACTATTCTAGATTAGGGTCTGCTGCTCACGACCCTGATTTAAACTCTGCCTGGGAAACGGCTCCGGCAAGTCGAGATGGTCAGATAATCCAGGGCAGAAAATAAAACAAAAAACATTTAAAGCTAAGCAGATAATTTCTGTTTGACTTTTCTTTGGTTTAGACTTCAGTTAAAATCCAAATCTAATGTCACAACATCACTGCAGTAATTTCTCTTTTATAAACGACAATTATAAATGTATACACACACACATATAGAAATATATATATATACCCCCCACAGTGATAAGTGTGATAAGCAGTGCACTGTATTGTATTATATTGTGTTGGCCTGTTGCTCCGTTCCCACTCTCTTGCTGTAAAAGGAGCCGAGTGGAGGAATGATAACAGACAGTGGGACGGGGGGATGATGTCACCGGGGTCACACACACACACACACACACACACACACACACACACACACACACACACACACACACACACACACACACACACACACACACACACACACACACACACACACACACACACACAGAGAAACGAGATGCTCGACGTCAGGCGAAAAAAATAATCAGCCCTGAGCCTAATAGATGTTGTTTTTTTGTTTTTGCAGTCTCAGTGTGTTGTAACTAAGGAGCTGACGAGAGCAAATCACACTTCGGTCACCATGACGTCAGTGGTCAAACAGCCTCACATGCACACAGAGAGAGAGTTAGAGAGAGAGAGAGAGAGAATCACACACAGTTTCACCACAAGCGTCCGCACAACACATCAATAATCACTGTCAGCCCCGTCTCAGCCGCGCTGGTTCCACCTCATTGGCCGTGATTAATTGTCTACAGTGTTTTTTCCCATGATTCTCAGCGAAGGAACGGCAGAGCCCGACTCCGGCTCGGCATTCTGGGAGTGGACTCCGGCGGTGCTTCTCACCGGACGGAGCCATGACCTCCTCCCCCCTCCCCTCCCCTCCCCTCCCCTCGCCGCCCCGATCCCTTTGACCTCTCCACTCTGCCCCTCGGTGGGGCCTGCATGGCGGCGGCCGGGCCGGGTGAGGAGGCCGCGGCCGGTGGTGAGTTATGAGGCGAGCAGGGACATGGTCAACGTGCCAGGATTTCTCATGCAGACCGAGAGGCATGGCAATTACAATTATAGCCAATAATTGAAGCGTAATGAAGATGGATGGGGTCGACGGCAAATGCGGCGGGGTCGCATCGCCGGCTAATTCGCGGCGTGTATTTCAGAGCTGTAGCGAGCTAATAGCCAGGATACAGCAGGTGAACGGGGCTAAACGGAGGACGCCCAGCCACCCCGCCCCGGGGAAGGTAAACACACAAATAATCGGCAGCTTTTTATTCACGGAAGAAGAAAAAAAAACTTGACTGAAATAGTAAAGACACACAAGGAAAGATAATTGCAGCCCTTGTGCCGACGTACAGCACGTTTTCAGGCGAAAAAAAATCAAACCTAAGGGAATTTTTGGAAACGTCCAGTCCCTCTTGATGAATCCACCTGCTGATCCATGAGTTCACCTCCATTACTCTGCGGAAACGTGACTTTATTCTGTCTATAAACAGATATGACACAGACTCCTTGTCTTGACTTCTACAGAATCAAAATGTAAGTGTTTTGTTCTTCTAATCCACAAACCAGAAGATCGGTGGTTTGATCCCCCGGCCGCTCCAGCCTCTGTGTGTCGACGTGGGGAAAAATACTGAACCCTCGTCTTGACCCCCTGATTGGCCGTTTCATCGCCGTGATGTATGAATGTGTGAGCGTGTGGGTGCGGCAGGCGTTTTATATGTGCGGTCCATTTACTTTGTGGTGAATAAACACTATTTATGATAATAAATCAACCAACAGCCAGGCCGTGATTGTAATTTAAAAACATAATTGTCGTCTTTGTGGCAGGAAAACAGACGTAACCTTTTTGCGGTGTGCAGTTCTTTTGCCCAACAGGATATTTTCATGACGTTGACGGACTGTAATAACTTTAGAGAGAAGAGGTTTCAGAGTTCAGCTGATAACAGAGGAGTCAAACAAACTGGATTAAGTTGTAAATGACATACAAGCATCTATTTTATATTACGGTAGATTATAATATTGATTATGATTCAGTAACTGGATCTAGAGCATCCTTCACTCACACTTAAAGGGATAGTTCAACATGTTGGCAAATTGGCCCATTGCCATAATCCCTATAGTCACAGCAGTTTGTCGGTGCAAGCTATTTTTAGAAGGGCAGAGCAGAGTTGTGAGTTGATCAGAGCTACGTTACAGAGGCTCATGGGATTTCTTGGTTTCTATCATCAAACTCATCAAATACACAATCCAACAACTCTAAAATGCTTTGGTGGACAAATTGTGACCGGAGTCATTGGATTTGAGGAGGGAAACCAAGAAATTTCATTAGCCTCCGTAGTGTAGCTCTGAGCAGCTCGCGGCTCTGCTCCACCATTCTAAAAACAGCTTGCACCAACAATTAAAGGTAACGAACCTACTGCTAAAACTATAGGGATTGATGGCAATGGGCCAATTTGCCAAAATGTTGAACCATCCCTTTAAAGAGTATGGAGGTTCACACAGCTCTAGGGATCAGTATCTGCAGACCGACTGTCCATGCATCGTAAGGATCACCATCGACTCCGATGACCTCTCAAGGTTGTTATTTTTGCCCAACTAATATCACGAAGCCACTTTACCGGCAGTAAGGATGTTGTACTACCTAAAAACTGACACCAGTGCTTGTGGCGAACTGCGGGTCAAGCTGCACAAACAGCAGCAGAATCCCCCTCATGCTTGGAAAAAGGATCTCATAAGCGGCGGTTGTGAAAATAGACAAGAACAAGACACGGATAACATGTTAATAAGTTCTGGTCTGCTCACACCGAGTATGTATGAAACACAATAGGGCCGGGTTTTTTCGCCCATAATCTGCACTCAATCGGCCATAATCTCTTTGTAACTCGGAGTAATGCCCAGTAATATGAAGTCTTGGAGTCTCTGCTCCGTGAGTAAATATACAACAACCTGGGAGCCGCGGCTTTCATATCTGACCCATCTGAACACACTAACAGTCGAAACACAGGACCATCTGTGGATCCCTGGAAGGACATTGATGCCTTATTGGCTTCCTGTGAGAGTGCATGTGTGTGAGAGCCATGCCCTGCCCAGAGGAGAAGAGAAGGTGGTGGGTGGGAGGGGGGGGATTCAGCTGCATAAAGAGGATCCGGACCTGCCTGAAACGCAGCGGTGGTCCGACAACACGCTCTATTATACAAGATTACATGCGCTTACTGCTTCTTAATAACTATTCATCAATCGGTTTAAGATCAAATTAAATAATAATAATAAAAAAAATGTCCCAAAGTTTGTGTCAACAAGGTGAACCGCATGCGCGCACTGTGCGAACTGGACCTGAACCCAGATCAGTGTCTGTTTAAACTAAACGTTCCAAGTTAATGCGAACAAATATCCACTGAGCTGCTCAGAGGTTTCCTCATATCCTGCCCTAGCCCACACACACACACACACACACACACACACACACACACACACACACACACACACTATTCCCCACCCCAAAATGGGCCCCCACAGCTACTGTAACAGTGTTGAACTATTCCTGTAGAAGTCGTGAGAGCCAGTCAAATCCCTCTAACAATGCCCTTTGTTTCTGCAGCCAGGATATATTTTTAAAAATGGCGACTGGCCTCGTTTGTCAAAATCTATATTTTCGTCGCTCTGAAGCTTTTTCTCCCCCCCACCCCACCCCAGAACCCCTCCTCTGCTCACTACGACTCCTGGCCTGCTTCTGAACTGAGACCTCGCCAAAGCTTGTACTACTGCTCGGTAAAATAGCTCAAAACGCCGTCTGAATACCGGGCCAGCTCCGTCTGGGCCGCGGCTTGCCAGCATGTTTCTTCGACAGTGACCCACTGTGTTTAATGTGCCGCTGCCTGCCAGGGGTCACTTTCCATTTGGCTTTCGGCGCACCGAGACTCAAACCGAGAAAGACGTGGAGAGACGGAGTGAGAGAAAGAGAGAGAAGACGCAGACGGAGAGACAGAAAGAAAGAAAGCAAGCAGGCGAACAGGCATCTGCTGCTGTTTAAGCAGGAAAACACCCTTCCATGGTGACAAATAGACCAACACGCCCACCTCACACTTTTCCCCTAATCAATAATTCAAAAGTGACCTCATATGAATATAAACAAGCTTTGAAAATTTAATAAGCGCAACTTTGTCCGGCGCAGCCAAACAGATGTCATGTGTCTGCAGTTTGTTCAGATCCTATTAAACATCTTGTGGCGTTAACGCGGGCTTTATGTCTGTGGAGATGTGGGAACGTAACACCCCGCGGTGTCAGTAGCCTGACACTGACTGTTCTCTGTGTTTACAAAAGCTAATTCTCATGTCAAACTGAGCTCTTTCTCACAGCTCCTGTCTGCTAGTCTGGCCTGGAAGAGCTAACACTTCTCTCTCTGTCGCTTTCTGCCTCCGTCTACATCTGTCTCCCGCTGGCAGCGAAAAAGCTGCTCCGAGCGCAGCAGGAGGTCAATAACAACTTGTCCTCTGAGGCCTGGTTTCGATCCCGCCTGAGCATGGGACTGACGTCTGAGGATGAAAAAAAGGAGTTCAAAAAAAAATCGGGCTGTGGTCTGAGAATGTGAGGACACGCTACGAGGACGTCAGAAGAAAACGGTGGCCTGGAAACTGCTCATTTCGGGGTTTTCGAGGAGAGTGAGACAATACCAGCTGAAGAGAGACGTATACACAGACAGAAAGACAGAGAGACGGGTGATGGATAGCTTTCCATACAGAGGACGTCCATTTTCCAGAGGCTATAAACAGGCACGGCGACGAAACTTACAGCGTCATACAGTATAGTTACCTTACTGTTACAACCTAAATCTCATTTTAATTATTTGTTTAACCAGTGAGTTGTCGGATGATCCAACAGGCGGTACTGACTCACCGCGTGTAAACATGCACGTAGCCATTGCCATCTTGGCTGTACCTGACTCCGCCCCTAATGCCCTACTAATGCAAAGGTCATGGCTATCATCTTTACAAAAACTTTCCAACTCAATAAAACATAAAGATGTGTTATGAGGGAGGAAAATAGTTGTCTAGACCAAATCTGATCACTTCTACTGTAAAGTTTAAAGGTGTTCAGAAATGGCCGTTTGTCCTGTTTGTAGCGTGGTTTCCACAAGTTGCCGCACGAGTTTACCCGAGTAAGGAAAACAAATTTGATTGGTTGTTATCGAGTGGGCAGGATATTCAATGTTTGGGGCGAGACCGAGCTCCGTGTGTGTGTGTGAGAGTGTGTTTAGCTAACATAGCTAACTGTTAGCTAGAAGACTTGCTACGTTACAGCTTGCTAACTTAGCTAGCGAGGCTATGAAGCGCAGGGATCCAGAGGAGGAGCGTTTGTGTCGGTGGTGGTGGACGAGTCTCCTCGTCTTTCCTCAGATGTTTGATTGACGGATGACGGATCCTGATATCACTGGCTGATGAATGATGAGCTACGTGATGCATTATTTATGTGCCTGCATTATCCAATGCGAAAAAAACTACCCTACTTTCACCCCGCATTTACTCGAAAGTATGGTAGAATTTTGCACAAAGTTTGGGCTACATCGTCTGATAGATTAGTGATTACACTAATGGTAAGACCCACAGTGGGCTCAAAATCAATTTTCTTTTCTGAACACCTTTAACATGGGGGTCTACAGGGATTGACTCAGTGTTGGTGCCACACTCCACTGGTCATTAGAGGAACTGCAGTTTCTGTACTGGTTTTATTATTCAGCCCTGAAGCGTTGCAGCTTGGTTCAATCAGGTGATACAACCCGCTGACAAACTTTTTTTTTTTTTAAGTGAGCACATCCAGAGTGAAGATTATGGTCTTTCACTCAGTGCACAGTGAGAGCAGGAGGTCGAAGTTGAAAGAGAATGTCACAGTGTGTTGGTCTGGTGGGTTTAAATGAGCAACGTCACTGTTGAAGCTATGGAAAAACTATATTTTTTTAATTTCACTCTTAAAAATTCAGTCTAAAGTAAAATAAAGCTAAAATATAATTTTAAAAAAATGAATACATCTTATCAATGATCCGTCTTCTTACGTGGCTCTTTCACGACGTGTCCCGACTTCACAACTTCACCTTTGTTTCTAACCCTCCTGATTGAGGCGGACCCCCCAACAGCAGCGCCACCCACCCTATTTTACTTCTGCTGCCAGCTGGAGATATAAGGGGGGCGGGGGGGGCAAAACTACAGAGTCAGAGGATGAGAAAGTGTATGTTTAAGTGTGTGTGTCTGGGATATGAATAATGCATGAGTGGCAGCTCTGATTGATGTGGGGTGTAGGGTTTCCAGCCAGGCAGTGCAGGGGCTGTGTGTCCGTGCCCAAACCCCAACACACTGCGCTGCCGACTTCAAAGGGTGTGGTCTGGACTCGCTCATATGCAAACACAAAATCTCTCTCTCTCCTCCACACACACACTCACACACACACACACACACACACAGGCTCAGTCTCAGCAACTTGCAGAGATGAAGAAACACATTTGCACGCTCTCTTTCCACACAACTGTACACACTTGCATTTATGCACGCACGCACACGAACACGCACACATGCACGCACGCAAACCCAGTGTGGACTTCCTGTGCTCCCAAACAGGAACACACAGGGTGCTGTGTGCTGGACAGTGGGTCTGGGATTTTGGGCGGAGGGGAGGCCTGGCTTTCCACACCTGTGTTTGCAGCCGTAATTAGGGGCGCATGCTATTTTGGGGCGGCGAGCAGCATCCGCGCGCTCACACACACGCGCTCTGAGGCAACACAGAGGGAGCTCAGAGCGGCAGAGGCGTACAGTACACGTAGGCTGTGTGTTTGCTGTGCAGCAGCTTGTGTTTTCTCTGGTTAGAGAGTGTGAATGCCAGTGGAAAGCTCTTAATGGCCTGTAAATACAAACAGTCATATTTCCAGTTCCAGGCCATTAAAGAGCTCATCATGTTCTGCCCACGCACAGGACATGACAGACAGCACACCCTGAGGGGATGAGCTCAGCTAAGATGCAACATCAAAAACTTTCAGCCCCTCGTTTCTCAGATTTAACGCTGGGTTTATGTTTTGTTTGAACTGTTATTGTATAAAAACTATGACACCGCATTGATGTCTAAATCCCACTAAGCGGCTTTGAGTCCGTATTTCACAGAGACAAACCTCATTAATTTACTCCCCACATTCCAATTTATCTCATTGTTTTGGTTGAACACCACAGAAACTGTTGAGTTTCACTGTCAACATTGTTTCTAACAGCTCAGATAAACCCTCCGTGGGCCACACGCCCAGATTCAAACACCAGATAAAGTCATGAGTCGGAGAAGAAAGTGGAAGGTCTCGCTGCTGATGAAGCAGTTGGTGGAGACCAAACCAGAGATTAAAGGAGAGAAAAGACTTGTCTTAGGTTCAACAGGTAAACAGCAGTGTTGGGCAGGTTGCTTTGAAAAAGTAAATATTTATAGTTACCAGTTAGGTTCCTTCAAAGGTAAGAGAGTTAGTAACTGAGTTACTTTATGATAAAAGTAATTGATTACAAGTAAAGTAACTATTGCGTTACTTATGTGGTTCCCAACCTTTTGTGGCACGTGATCCCATTTTGACATCACAAATTTCTGGTGACCCCATGATCGCAGCCGTCAATCAAGATGCGCCAGCTCAGATAGTTTTATAGGCTGCATTTTATTTCAACTCTATTTATATTTGAGAAAGTGAAAGTATAGAATACAGTTGTTTTTGATTGTGTGTGGTGTTTTTTAATCATAATTTTGAAAAGAATTATAATTAGTTTTAAAAAAAATCAATTACTAGACATTTCAGGTGACTTTTTTTATAAAATGCTCAAATACGTCAAATTACTTGGACTTACTTCCCTCCCTAACCCTGTTTATCTAACTACTGCACTAACCAACTCACTCAGTATCCCTCCACACAGGAAGACTCTGCGACTCGCTGTATCACTCCGCCTCTTCCATATGCCGATAGGTAGGAGTGATACGGGGCGTCGCAGAGCCGGTCTGTGGAGAGATACTGAGTGAGTTGGTTGAGTTGATGAACTGAAAAAAATGTGAATATAACGTCCTACCTTCTGTCTTGTTTGTCTATGTCTATTTGTCTGTCTGCGATTTTTGGACTGAGAGTCTGTAATAAAGAAATATACAAAATACTACACTTAAAAAAATTGGTGTATTATTTTCTGATGAGTCAAGAAGCAGCGTAACGGTGCATTTTATTGTCAGTAACAGTAACTGCGTTGTAACTTTTTAAAATTGCATTAGAGTTTAAGTTTAAGTTTATTAGGATAGCCCCTTGAGATGCAGCATCTCGTTTTCGAGGGGGTCCATTAGTAATGCCGCTATTCTATAACGGCGTTATTCTCGTCACTGCTAAACAGAGAGAAATCCCAGTGTCAACAGGAAATTCAAAAAGTGCTAAAAAGCTAAAAAAAAAAAAAAGTGTCTTGTGACATTTCGCTGACCTTGACCTTTGACCTTTCCAAAACCTAACCACGTCATCCTTGAGTGGACGTATGTGCCTAATTTGAAGGGGTTCCTTTGAGAAGATCTCAAGATGCCAGTGAGGTCACAGTGACCCCAACCTGTGAACTTTGACCTCTATCTAAAAACCCTGTTTTGGATAAAACCCTGTTTTGTGAGATCACTGTGATCTTGACCTTTGACGCCTTAACTTTAATCACTTCAACCTTTTCAGCCCAAAGTCGACATTTGTGCCAGCTTTGAAGAAGTTAGTGAGATATTGACTCCACAGGAACGAGACGGATGGACAAACAAGCCCAGAGGCGACATGCCTCCAGCTCGGCCTGTCGCCGGAGCGGAGGCAGAGATAAATAAAGTTGTCTCGGGGCTGAACGAGCTCCGGTCTCAGCCTGGTGAATTGTCTTTCGCCAGCCTTTTCCGGACATAATCACACACCTTTCTCCGCATCTATTCTCTTCTAAATTTGTCCCTGGTGTATTTTTGAATCCCCGGCGGCGTCCACGTGGCCCCAGAGACGAACGTTCACCCACCTCGCAGCATGTCACACCCGGCCCTGCTGCTCAACATCTCAGGGAATAAAACAAGCATGACAGGCTGTGACAGTCACCAATCGGCGAAGTCTATACTTAGAGGTTGCGCTGGTTTGGAGAGCAACGAGGCAAGCTATTGCGCCGTGAAAGGAAAAAAAAACGCAAAGATTTGTAAAGATGAGGGAGTAAACACAGCGGGGAGAAACGTGCTTATCCCTTCTCTTTCCTCCTCACAATCTCGTAAACACACACGCACGGTAATTACGCCTCATTAGAGCGCTCGCTGCCTTTCATGTAGCTGCTGAACATGGCCACCGTCTCTCCCCTCTGGCCCACAGACATAAACAAACACTTCAGCTGGCCTGCCCCCTGGAGCCACGGAGCCTCCGCTCCACAATGGAGGCGCTACAGTAGGGATTCCCCCCTTCGCCGTGGAGCACGTCCCCGCCGCTCGCTCACAACACAGCGCCACACGTCTTTCTCCTTCCCCTGTCACTTTTATTATTCTGCTCTTTCGCTGTGCTACAGAAGACACAAATGAAAACAGAGAGAGAGAGAGAGAAGGAGAGAGAGTCTGAAAGCAGAGGAGGAAGGCGGGAGACAGAAGTCAGAGAGCTGCCTGCCTGCTGTGGGTCGGTAATGATATAATGAGAGGACTGCAGTGTTTAGTGGGCGGCTCTTTTTATAGCAACTGTCAAGACAAATGTGCAATCATTCACTTTGATTGAGTGAGTGCGTGCACGTGCAATGTGCGCGTGCAGCTCACAATGTTGCCGGGAAGCTGACTAAGGGGATTGTGTTTGTGGGATGGTTGAACACGAGGCGTAGAAAAGTGAGGGATAGAAGAAGGAGGAGGAGGAAAATGAAAGGAGAGGATGTGACTAAAGGGGAAAAAAAAAAGAAAACACGGAGGTGTCACTGTAAGAAAAAAAAAGAAAAGAAAGGGGAAGAAAAGAAAAAGCTGAGTTGAGAGAGTGAGAGAGGGGGTCAGGCAGAGGTGACGGCCGGGGTCACACCGAGGTCGAATAAGGTGCAAAACCAGTAACTGTGGGGCAAGTTTAGAATGAAAACAAACCGCCACTATCAGTGCAGGTCACAGACAGGGCCTCAGGTTACACACACACACACGTTTCCACACACAAACTCTTATTGCAGAGGCCACTTAATTAAAAAAGAGATCCCTGGCACTCCCTAAGAAAGTCCCACCTTCTAAAAGCAAATACCCAGCTCTCCATCGGGGCTGTTTTAATAAGGATAGAGTTCAATGCGCGCCGCAACGCTGAGTGAAAGCCTCATTGTGGTTCAGAGAGAGGCTCCGAACGCGGCCGTCACTTCTCTCCTCATCCATCAGACCGACACCTCGGCGCGCCGTTTCCTCATCAATTACGCGCCGAGGTTTTTCGGAACACAGTCGGTATCGGCCGTTGTCTACGCTTGCGCGCGAGCGCCAATACGTGTAAAACAATATTAACACAGGGACAATGTCTCGTTTATTATGACCCCCCGACCCCGTCCAATTTGCCTGCACGGTGTGTGTGTGTGTGTGTGTTTGTGCCTGCCAACATGTTAGCAAGTGTAAAGTGGCTCTGTGTGTGGGAGCGAGAGCAGGGACGTGCGCCCGGTTTAATATCGTAAGCCTGTGCGAGCGCGGATCCACTATACTGTAAGTCTAATAAAAAACAGACAACATGAGGAAGCCATTTGACTGTTATGCGATGAGGGAAGACGGGCTTTCAGTGCTGTGACCCAACAAATGTTTCCATTCCATTAGAGCCATGAGGCCTGTTTGAAGTGGACCGGGTTGGGATGCTGCCTCCGCCACGCTCAATAGACGACGGGGCTACAGCGCTCAGCCGGGGCCTGGCGGGGAAACAACGCTGCTGCCTGGAAACCGAGCGCACTCCTCGTCCTCGGTCTGTACCTGGAGCCATGTTTGAACTCAGAGAGCAACAAGGGGCAGGTTGTTAAAGGAGACAAAGACAGCGTTCATGGGATGGATGTAAAATGGATGGATGGATTTTCTCCATCTTGCAAACTCCTTTCTGTTTTTAGTGCAGCTGTTTCTTTTTGGGATATATTCCCACTTCTGCTGTTGTTGGTTGTGTCTTTAATGTTTGTGTCTAGTTTTTAACCATTGCTCGCCCAGAAACTGCTGATTAAAATGAACCTCACAGCCAACAAATTGTCATTAATGTGCTTTTCTCCAAATAAAAAGACAAAAATAAATAAATTCTAACACAGCACCCATATAATACCACACACTTAACACTAACAAGAAACTTGGCATTAGTGAATCCACAACAGCAAAAGAAGAATTTAGAAGTGAAAAAAATATATAAATCAATTATTAATTATGCAAATATATATTAAAAAAAACAAAAAAAACAAAAAAAACAAAGCAAGAGTGTCTTTGAAAGCGACACGTGGTTTAAAGAGCTGACGGCTCAGGAGACTTTTACACTGACACACGATCCCTCTGAGATGCTTATTGTACGCCAGGGGAGAAAATCAAAAACTATAAAAGGTTAAAGGAGCCGGAGCTCAGGAGCTGTCTGTCTGTGGAGGAACAGGAGAACTTGATCTCTTCGAAAGTGTAAAAAAAAATTCATCCATACAGTTCAGGTTGTTCATGTGCCCTGTTGATGATGTTTTATCTTATAACTTTTTTCACCCTGTTTCCAGTGTTTCCAGTACGCTAACCTCGCTATCTTCAAGTCTCTGCTCCGTCATAACCGTATAGAAACCTGTGCCTCCGTTACTTACTCACATCACTTACATCATGTTTATTCATAATAGTCTTAATCTGACTTCACTAGTGCAAATATGACAGTGCATAAAGCTTCTGGGATTCAACTACTTGTGCAGCATTTAGTCTGACTTAATTAACTCATATAAGGTGGAGTTTTACTGTAATATACTTTGTTCAGCAGGAGAACAATAATTCAACCCAGAGAAAAAACAACATATACAAACACATGCAAACTAATATCATCATTATCATCCCTGTGTGCACAAAGGAGCTATTTATATTCTCAGAGCAGGAGATAGGAGCAGAGGGCTGAGAATCAAAGGGGTCAGTCGGTCGGGCAGAAATGTAATAGGGAGAGAGAGCGAGCGAGAGAGAGAGAGAGAGAGAGAGAGAGGAGCTGAGACTGTGACTGAGCTCTTGTGATATTTGGCTCGGTTTCGACACTCTGCAGTCTGGACGGAGAATCTTCCCACGAGCAGCTCGGTCGTCTGACGAAGCGAGAGAGACACACACACACACACACTGGGGTGAGTGGAGGGAGTGTGAAGGCGCAAGAGAGAGGAGGTCACACACACACACACACACACACATTCCAGTCCCAAAGAGTCGGGCCAGACTCCTCTAGACAATTAAAACAAGATGACCCTGCTCCCTCACCCCCTGAAACATCCACTCCACTCCATCAGTGCTGTCTGCTGGAGCAGTGAAGGCTTCGCTCCACTTCCCTCCCCGACTCTCACTCACTCATACTCCCTAAAATAATGTCATGACATGAGACTCAGGGCTTTTTCTGTGCGACGACACTCAAAGAACACACAACTATAGTAACACACACCAGACACACACAAAAACGCCTGGGAGGGATTATTGCATTAAGGAGCCTCTCACACTTGTGCTTCCCAATCAGGGAGTGTTCTCAGCTGTGGACTCCCCCCACCCCACCCCATCCCACCCCACCCCATCCCACCCCCACACACCTATGACAAGACAACCACCTCCACACTCGGTGCAAAAAAACAAAAAACTGAACTGAAACTAAAAACACTTTCTGCTGCTTTTCACTGGTTTACAAAGACTTTGAGGCGGTTAGAAAACAGTGCATCTGTCTCACCCCTCCCACACCCCCCACAGGGTACAGAGCCTTGTTCCCACCCCCTCACCCCCCCCTCTGCTGATGTCATCTCATCCATTTTTCCTCTGCTCCTTCACCCTCTCCTGCCCTGCTCCGTCTGTCCAGGTGGGAGGTTTGACTCTGTGCTGCCCTGAGTGTGTGTGTGTGTGTGTGTGGGATTTCACCCCACCCACACACCGGTTACGTTTTTTTTTTGGAGTAGAAATTGCCAAATTGAATCTTGACTTTCCAGCATGTAGCAGAAATATTTTTTAATTCAAGCAACTTTTGATTGACTGTGATTGGCTGCTCTTCTTGATGTTCAAAGTAAGGGCACACAAAGCAAGAGCAGGCAATGACACATCTATGTTATTCTATTGATGGATTTTTTCATATATATAAATAAAAAATTTAAAAAAAGAAGAAAAAAAAGAAAACTTCTGTCCAAAAAAGTCTGCATCTGTGCAACGGGTGTTTGTGGAAACGCCTGTCACTCTCTGCTTTCTGCAGGACTCCAGGGTGCAAACTATCCTGCAGGCTCCATATGAAAGCTGAGGACTCTGGTTACACAAGGCGGCGAGGAGAGAGGAGAGAAAAACAGAGCGGGAGGAGAAGGAGGAGAGCATCTGCTTTCATCCTCAACCCAGCAGGGGAGAGCTTAGGCCTGTCAGTCTGAGAGAGACAGCCAGCTGCTGCTGCTGCTGCTGCTGCTGCTACACTCACACATATAAAACTGGAGAAAAATAGAGTACCATTAAAGCTCGCTGGTGGGATTATTTCTCTTATTCTCACTATTATAAAGTTATATTCTTAATATTTAAACTTTAACTGGAAAATGCTTATACAGCAAAGTGAAGATTTTAACCTAATACATACAAAAACTTTTCCAAAATGAAGGTCTTTCAACTTTTCTTCCCTCCTTTAAAAAAAAGAAAGACCTCCAGAAAGACAATCTTCATACCAGAGCCGTCACAGGCGTCCAGCTGGACACGCTGCTCTAATTTGCTCTCAAAGGCAAAGACAACCACCACTTGGTCGTTTTTGACTCCTTCAGGCAGTAAAAGTCACCGGCATGCCAACTGTAAATTTATTATTAATCTTTAGCTCCAATGATTTAGAAATAATTAGCACTCAGGATCAATGCCGCAATAAAACTCTATAAAATTTGACGTAAAAGCGCGTTACAACTTCCAAAACGCGGTCCCTATAACCTGGAGGAGGAAGGTGGTTTTTGGTGAAACTTTTTTCTGCTGGGTTTCTTGACTTCCAGCGTTTTATTGAATGAAACAACCTTGAAACAAGAAAAAGAAGTTGTTAACGTGTCAAAGTGAATCAGTCTCAACGCCGACCGCTGCACCGGAGGATAACACATTACAGTCCACTCACTCCCCTGGAAGAAGTCCTCGTCCAAGGCGACTTACAAGCTTCACTGCAGTTTGAGACCTTGAAGTATAGGAAATAAGTACTAAATCTATTCAGTTACTGCAAAACAGTGCAAAGAGATCAGGGACAATAAGTGCATGTTGGGGCGTTGGAGGCGTCAGGAGAGGAGAAATAAAGTAAAGCTGCTTCGTTCTGGGCCAAAACAGATCAACCCTCGACAAAGACGCAACGAGAACAAAGCAGGAAAAGCAAAACCACCCTTAAGAGGAGTAAGCATGATATTAAAGCTGATAATGAAGCTGGAAGATGGTTTAAATATGAATAAAGTCCATATATGAACAGTATTGATAACATGATTTGACATTCTGAAAGTTGGAAATAGCAAAAACATCCCTCTTCCATCAATATATACAGTATATAATGTTCAAAGAGCAAAGTCTTACATTATAGAATAAATAAGTCAAAATTGTCTGAGTGTCTGAGATAACCCTCCTGTTGTCCACCTGGGCCAAGGAAGGAAGGTAGGAAGAAAGGAAGGACATAGAGAAAGAAGGAAGGAAGGACAAAGGGAAAGATGGGAGGAAAGAAGGAAGGTAGGAAGGAGGGAAAAAGATTGTGGAAAGAAGGAAGGGAAAAGGGAAGGAAGGAAAGATGGAGGGAGGGAAAAGATTCATTCTAGGAAGGAAGAAGAAAGGAAGAAGGGAAAGATGGGAGGAAAGAAGGAAGGTAGGAAGGAGGGAAAAAGATTGTGGAAAGAAGGAAGGGAAAAGGGAAGGAAGAAGAAAGGAAGAAGGGAAAGTAGGGAGGAAAGAAAAATGGAGCGTCAATTAGATCAAAAGAGGAAGGAAGAAGAAGTAATGACAAAGGGAAGAAAGAAAGGAAAGAAGGATGGAAAGAAAGAAGGATGGAGGAAGGGAACAGATTGGGTCAATTTGACCCAGAAGGACAACCGTCCATTTCAAACCAAAGTTGTTTTCATTCATTTCTCATTTCTCTGGCTAAAAAACAACATAAAAGATGCTGAACTCTCAAATTCAATCAGTGCGATCGTGAAGCAAAAACACACAGACACGCAAACCACAGCTAGTCACACGATGCTGTTTGCCGATTAGAGGAGACGGCGCAATAAGGAGTAGAGGAAGAGATTGTTGTATAAAAGGTTTTAGCTGCAGCTGCATCGTTGACTGTGCACGGTGCCGGGGTTCAAAGCCACTTCTGGAGTTACAACTATGCTGGATGTGCCAGTAGGAACGCTGCAGCTCTGACTTGAGTAGTAGAAAACTCCTCATTTAACACAGAGGGACTTCCAGCCTCTCCACTAACCCTCTCCCAGCTGCGCTCCGAGCCAGTTTACAGCTTTGATCCAGCTCTTTTCAGCCAATCAGCCGCTGGCAAAGACAAACCGGCAGAGAGAGACACACAGAGGGGTGAGACAGAAAGAGACGTTCCCTGAATCTCACCCCCAGAGATGAGGACATCTCCTGGGTCAGGTTTCTATCTGCAGAGGTTCCTGCAGGAACATCAGGGCCCCATACACATGCATGCTGAAAAACACACACATACAACCCCACACTCACACACAGTGTAACCCTGTAGTGGCCCCAGAGTCTCTCCTATCATGGATGTGCCTGTTATCTGTTCCATTGTTAGAGCAGCAAGAGGGAGTTGGCTTTACACAATCTTCTTCTATTTATCTTCCTTCAGGTCTAATTTATGTTCACTGAGAAAATATTCAGCGTTTCTCTGCTCTGTGACTCCCCCTCTGAGCCTCCTCTTCCTCCTCCTCCTCCTCCTCCTCCTCTGTCCCTCTGGTACGATGCCACAGTAAACACTCGCCCCATGTTTTGTGATGATTTAGGATTTGGACGCATGGGGGCAAGATGGGGCAAGAGTGCCTCCCTGGAAATCTATTTTTAAGTCTCTCACCCAATTCATTACACTCTTATCAACACATCTCACCTCCTACGAGTGTTTATCCAAGTGCAGAGCTCTGCTGTCTACCTGGACGTGTGTGTTTCAGTTGCTTTCGTTTCAATACACACAATGAGGCCTTGAGGCAACAAGACCAGGTCAACACCACATCATAGGCTGTGTCAGTCCAGCTCTTCACTTATTTTAACCCTCTGGAGTCCATCTATTCACTGGACCTGTTTTATTTACATTGATATGGTCATTTTAGACCTGATCTAAGCATTATTTCTTAAAAGAATGAGCTAAAGGAATTTTTCTGTTGATCTTAAACAGATTTGTAAAGTTGTTTCCTGACAGCACAAAAGGAAGATCCAGAGTTTCTGCCAAATTCAATTCAATTCAATTCAATTCAATTCAATTCAATTCAATTCACTTTACTGTCTATCACAAGGACAGAAAATTGTCATCAGTTTGTGCTCCGAACAGTTAGACATACAAACACCAACGTAAAAACAAATTAAAGAAAGAAGAAGAAAGGGAGATGATGCCATGAGGCATTAAGAGCAGATGAGAAAATCAACCATGGCTACAGATGGTTTAAAGCAACTGAAGTCACAATAAAAAATAATAATATACTAATAAATATTTATAATAACAAATTGTTTAAAGTGTGGCCCATAGAAGTTCAAACCCATTTGTTGCTCTGCTGCATTTTATAATCATGACATCACAGAATCACAACACACCTGAGTTACAGACTATGTGCTCTGGTTTTAACTGAAGATGCCGGGATCCAGAAATGTTTTTGTCCTTTTTTTCGTGACATGCCCGTGGGATTCTGCACCATTGCACATTTTGCACTATGCACTTTTCACTATGTAAGGTATATGATCAACGGAATTCCGTTGTTATTTATGACAAATAAATGAATGATTGATTGATTGATTTAAATGACTTATTTGTTCATAAAATGAGAAGTTAGCTGCCGTCCAGTCAGCAGAGATGTGAGTCTGTCTCAGCTGAGGTTTGTCCAAAAGTTGCTACATTACTCACTTCAGGAAAAAACCTTTTTGGGAGAGCAACAACAGCCAATGGGGAAACTCCAGCACTGGGCCCGGCCGACCAATCGGTGTAACCTGATCACTCAGTCAGTCACTGAGACAGTCAGAAACTTTCACTTTAATATGTCTGGCTCTGCTGTGGCAGTCCAGCCAAAAATACACAAATGAATCATCCACTTAACAAAACTGTGAACTCCACAAACAGCAGTTCAACACAAACGTGGCAGTTTTCACCATGAGTCGATCCAGCTTCACAAGCATGTGAAAAAAAACACTAAACAAAATGCTTGAGAGTTCTCAGAATGAAATGCATTAACAATAACACATATAACCAAAACTTACCTAAAAGTATGATCACCACAAATCTCAAGTTGACCTTAAATACTTTGAATAAGCAAAGGAAGGGAGAGATGAAGTAGCTAATATTTCCCATATTATGAGTCTTACTTGAGTCAAAAAGCAGAAAATCTCAAGTTTATTTTGTTTTTCTTCCAAATATTTGATTTTATAAGAGTTTTCTGCACTTTCATGTCACTTCCTGTACAAGAGATAAACAATCAAACTTTGTGCTCATGCTGATAGTACTGTGTGTGCAGAAGTTGGTTAAAGCTAATCAGTTAAAATCCAGGAGGTATTTCAGCAGAACATGCTAAAAAGTCACAGATAAGCATAATCACTGGATCCATTATACGCCTGTAATTCATTTTAATTGTGAGTCCCCAACATATAAACACTGACCCTTGAGAACCTGTAAGTAAAGTCTGCGCTCGCCAGTTTCCCAACGACGGATTTAAAGGCTCCACGAACCAATTAAACTGCTCAGACCTGAGATCAGATTTCCTTATCAGACCTTAAAAAAGGCAGAAAATGTTTTTGTTTTGTTCAGTCATCATGCTCTATAAATGTGCATGTTGTTGAAATGAGCCCAGTGTGTGTGTGTTCAAGTATAAGGTTGGTAGAGGTTCAGTGAGGTTTTATTACTCTGAGCCACAGGAGGGGGCAAACCCCAGTTTATTGAGCTGCTGTTAAGGCCATGGGTCGTATTTCACCTGCAATTAATGCCCGAACCATGCACGCACACACACACGCACACTTAAATCTGTGCATGAGCACAGCTGTTGTCGTTTACTCATCCAGCGTGTGTGGGATGCCAGGTCAACATGACAGTAGCTTCTGTCACAGTCCCTCTCACTAAATGATCAACACTTGGCCTAACCCCCTGCAGAGTGAACACACACACACACACACACACACACACACACACACACACACATATATATATATACACAACTCTCAAAGGATGACATTATGATTGTGTGTCTGCTGGGCCGTCGGGGGTTGAGGGGTCAGGGGGTTTGGATCTAGTCAGGAGAGTCTGGTGATGAAACCTAACGCTCCCTCTCCTCTGCCCTATTAGTTCCCATTTTAGCTCTTTACCACTCCAGCTGTGTTTATTAAAACCTTACAGAGCAGGCTCAGGTATTTATCAGCTCCCTGAATCACTGCTGTAAAGACCTGGACACGCACACACGACACACTCACACAGACAGTTATCTCCCCCACTGACTGTAGTGGGGGGGGGGCAGTGCCCTCCATGACACAACAGAGTTAAACTAGTGAGCTTCAGTTTCAGCGCACAGGTCTGAATCCTGCAGGACAACACCGGTCCACCTGGTCCTGCACTGATGATAATAAAGTTCTGACCAACTTGAAGCACTAAATGCAGCAATTACACCACATGTAGGATGTCAGTGAAGAGACAAATCCCTAAAGATCAATCACTCTGATCAAAATACTGAAATGAAAATATCTCCTGATCTGGAGGAGGATTTTATCAGGAAAAACACTTTAAATCAGCTGCTGCAGCTGTTTACGGTTGATATATTATATCTTCTCTATGAACATAGAGTTTTTCTTTTTCATTTCATTTCATTTCCATTTATTCCATTCATGGTTTACATACTTCACATGATTGCACATATTTACATGATGTACACATAATCACCAAATGAAAAGGAGCAGGATGAGG
This sequence comes from Decapterus maruadsi, assembly GCA_030347415.2. Taxonomy (NCBI): domain Eukaryota; kingdom Metazoa; phylum Chordata; class Actinopteri; order Carangiformes; family Carangidae; genus Decapterus; species Decapterus maruadsi. Next base: position 25,853,506 of record CM064886.1, read on the forward strand.
AAAAGCCTGTAGTACCTGCCCCTTTCTATAGTTAGAATTGCATTGGCTTAATATCAACACCAGTATTATACACTATTTAAAAAAAAAGAAGAAGATGAAACAAGTAAACAAACGAGCAAAATAGCAGAAAACACAGCTCATCAATATTTTCCCCTTCTTTTTCCTCTTTCTCCTTCTTCTTTTTTCTTAAACTGAGATATACTTGTACAACTTTTTAGTTCCTTGCTTTGTGACACACCGACTTTGTTCATTTCACTTTACTTAGTCTATGTATTTTATGGTATTTTAATAATGTTATGTTTTTATTGATCTGTACAGCACTTTGGTCAAGTTCAGGTGTTTTTAAAGTGCTCTATAAATAAAGTTTGATCAGTATGAATATGATGAATTATCCACTGATCTGATCTCCTCTGTCTTTTTAATCCTCCAGAGGTATAAAGTGAATATTTCTTGGACAAAAGGACACAAAAGGAAAGACTTTTTATGTATAGTTTTTTTTTCTCCTGACACTTTCTGGGCTCAATCATTAACCAACTGAGGGAAACAATATTCTCCCCCTAAAAAAATCTGCATGTTCAAACTGAAAACTGAATTCAGCTGGATCTAAACTGCATGATCTGGTAGAAACACCTCGTCTTGTTATACAAAAAACATCAAGGCAGCCAGACTTCAGCACAACACAGGCCCAAAACTGAGACGTCTTGTGTCTGAGACGTCTTGCGTCCGTCAAGTCTGACGTCCTGTCAAATCGTCTCTCTGAAAGATAATGAGCTCCTTGAACGTAGCGAGCTGCGCTTGAATAAACTCCTGTCTCTGCAGTGTGGTGGTAACGTACTGTACCAAGTTCATGAGCCTGCCCCTGCTGTCACCTCCCAGGCCAAAACCATGTGATGAATGGCCCTCCGCTCTCATCAATCATCTGTGATTGGCCCTGATCTGCGCTGTGATTGGCTAATTAGCCTCATCTGTAACCATTACTGCACAGAGAGGCAGCTGCGACACACACACACAAAAAAAAAGGATAAGAAAAATAAAGGAGGTGAAAAATGACACCATCTGGGCTGTCCTGTCACCTCGCTGCCTCCACATAATGCCAGGAATCAGACAGCCTCCGCCACACACAGGGGCAGCCACACACACGCACACAGACACACTCACACCTGAAAGTGGCGAGGTGACACCTCCACAGGTCTGAATTTCACAGGTAATTATATTTTGAAAATAAATAGACGGGACAAGACAAGAGCAGGGAGGAGGTGCTGCGTGTCAGCGGGTCAGCCACATCTCATCTGGCAACAGTTTGGCGTTCGGCTGCTGCTGCTGCTGCAGGAACAGCAACGCCAGGGGAAAAATAAAAGCCAGGTTATTAGATGTCAGAGGGAAATATCTGGTAACTGGGTGGTAACTGCTCAGACGAACACACGCCGGACGAGAGGGAAACCACGGTTTGGTGGAGCGCACGCTGATGGTGGTGACGCAGCTGGCTCGTCGTCGGGGCGGTGCAGGTCGCTTAATAGAGAAAAGGTTAAGGGGCGGGAGAGGGATGTGAAGAATAAAGAGCACGAGGCGGGAGAGGAAACCGACAAAAAGACAGAGAGAAAGTGAAGCAGGATGGAGCCCGAGGGAAGAGAGAGAGAAACAGAGAGAGAGAGGGAGAGAAGGCCAAAAACCACGAGGCCGACTGCTCTTGCTCCGTCCCAGCCAGCCTTCGTCTTCTCTACACAGGAAATGGCTCTCTGCAGCCAGAGGGGGAGGAGGGAGGGAGGGAGGAGGAGGAGGGATGGTGTGTGTGTGTGAGGGTAAAGGGTGGGTGGGGAGGGGGAGCTCCAAACAGCTGTACCCATCCTGGGCCAACTCAGGGTGGGGGCACAGGCTGAGAGGAGAGGAGAGGAGAGGAGAGGAGAGGAGAGGAGAGGAGAGGAGAGGAGAGGAGAGGAGAGGAGAGGCCCACGGTGAAGATGGCCGACTCGTACGTCTTCATCTGTTCAGACAGGAGCCGTTGGTGGGCGACTGCTGCGGGTTTCCCTTCTCTCCTTTGGCGAGCTCAGATCCAGAAACGTGTCCCGTGTCATCAGATCACAGCGAAAGTCACAAAACTACGAAAAAGTCCAAACAAGCTTGACTTTGGACTTTGAGGAAAATGAGATCAGGAGCGTTTAAATCATTCTAAATCTACTATTTTATCATAAAACGTTTGGCTCGTAGATGGCGGGCCCTCGCCTCACGCCACTCAGCGACCCACGCCACTCGGCGACCCAGGCCCCCGGACGTGGGCCGTCGCGTTCAGAGTCGTCCCCGGAGCACACCTGTGAAGTGTCGAGCAGATCAGACATAGTTGATGCAAAACATGTCATTTCCTGCGCCCACAAGGGGGCGACTTGAGCGAGGCTGCAGCCGATCAAATGGAGGCGTAGAGGGCGGCCCTCTGACCACGTCTGGAAATGTAGAAGTGACTGCGATCAAGTTTGTGGGCGTGGAAGGCAAACGTAATTGGATGGTGACCAAATGAGCGAGTGGCCAACTTTCTGGCCCTCTAGGGACCACGCCGTTTGACGTAGAGGGAAGATTTTTACAACGTTTGACCAGCTCGGTTTCCTGATGATATGTAGCGAATATGAAGTGAATCGGCCAAAATCCCTAGGAGGACGGTGTTCACGCTGTATCGCCATTTTTGTTGCCGCCACAAGGGGGCGTTAGTCGTATCTTCGTAGTGTTCATGAAATAGCTTCACCGACTTCTTCAGAATGTTTTACAGGTGAAATTACGCGAATTTGGTGAAGTACGTATTTTTAACAAATGTTCCGACGTTTCCTGTAACCACCGGGGGGCGATATTAGCCACGAACAAAATTAATATATGGGATCGTTGAGGCTGAGCTCCTCATCATGTCCATCAAGTTTGGAGTTGCTGCGATCAAATTTGTAGGCGTGGTACCATTTCAAACGTCTTAGCTGAATCACTAAACTTGGCCGTGCCACAGCGGCCACGCCCTTTGACGCGCACACGTGCAGAGCACAAGATAAGCTCAGGTAGGTCAGGAGATGTCCTGTACCAAATTTGAAGCAATTCGGGTGAAGTCCCTCGGAGGAGTTCGTTTTGCGTCCAAGAAATGCTAACCAAAATGGCCGACTTCCTGTTGGGTTAAGGGCGTGGCTCCAATTCAACTTTTTGTATGTTTGGGTGTGATACATGTATACGTCGAGTTTCGTATGAGCGAAATTTGTCTATGGGGAATTTCAGAAAATCTTCAAGGGGGCGCTATAGAGGCCTTTTGCCACGCTTATCGGAAACAACACTATCAACTGAAAGAGCTCGTCATGCTTGTCCTGTGAATGAAATTTCGTGACGTCACGACTTCTTTAAAGCCACGAAAGAGGCAAACGTAATTGGACGGCGAAAAGTCACCAGTCGCCGCTGCGCCACACAGACGCCGTTAGACTTAGCTTCGCGGCGTTCATAATGTAGCTTCAGCAACTGGTTCTACATGTATTAGAAGTGGAATCAAGTTGATGGGGTCAATGATGGATTTTTAATTAATTTTAACCTACTTCCTGTTACCACCGGGGGGCGCTATGAGCAAGGCAGGAAGTCGATACATCAAAACGTTCGGGGAAGAGCCATCGTCATGTCCCTAGAGTTTCAAGTGGCTACGAAGAAGTATGTTCGCGTGAAACGCAAACGTATTTTAAATTGGGAAGATACACCTTCGCGGCGCCGCCACATGGACGCCGTTGCTCGTAGGGGCACAGTATTCATTATGTAACTTCACCATCCGGGTCTGCATGTAGTAGAAGTGAAATGAAGTCGATTTGGGCAAGTTCGTATTTTTAACGAATTGTTGTACGTTTTCGCTTACCACCGGGGGGCGCTATGAGCGACGTAGGCAAATGATATGTCGAATCGTTCTGCAACACGCCTTCATCATGTGTCCCAAGTTTGAAGCGGCTACGATGAAGCATGCTGGCGTGAGAGCCATTCGTATGTTGCTGGCGAGGCCCGAAAGAGTCGCCAAAGTTTGAGGCCCGCTGAAGGCCAAGCCGTTTGACCTACAAACCTGCGGAGCACAAGATAAGCTCAGCTAGGTCTGGACATGTTCTGGACCCAATTTGAAGCCGATCGGGCGAATCCCCTCGGAGGAGTTCGTTTTGAGTAAACCAACTTCGAGGCTAAATAGCCGACTTCCTGTTCGTTTTAGAGCATGTCATTTTAGCAAATTTTTTGAAGATCTCGGGTTGATAGACAAGTATACCAAGTTTCGTGCAAATCCGTGACGCAGACCCTCATTTCCAATGCGCGGTCTAGGGGGCGCTGTGGAGCCATTTGGCCACGCCCACATGTGAGAGCACGACAGAATCGCAATTTCACGGCTTCCCCCCCTGCGTGTAGAGTTTCATCTGTTTCTCGTCTCGGGAAAGGGGTCGAAATCGCGTTCAAAGAGGGGGAAGGGGATTAATAATGAATAATAAACATTTGCATTTCGGGGAATTTTGCGCCAGGTGTCAAGAGTAATCTATTACCTACTTGGTTGCTTGGTTACTTGATACTTGTTGACTACTTTACAATAGGGTCCTCGGACCGTGACGTTGTCACTGGCTCGGGCCCTAATAATGATGATGATAATAAACGGCTCCATTGAGAGGAAGGTGGGCCGCGGCTCCGGGTCTGTTGTCTGCCCGCCGGGGACGGACACCCGATACCCGGGGCCGAGACGATGCCCAGCCCGCCAGCCAGCCGCATGCCTTCAGACGTCGTTAGAGCAGACACACAGCACGCCCCTCCTGCCACCCGCAATCCATCCACAGCCAATTACCAGCAATTTCCCTGTCCTAGGTGGGGTGAGGCGGGGGAGGAGGCGGGTGAGGGGAGGGGAGAGGGGAGGAGAAGCAGTTGTCAGCCTAAAGCAGACACACATGGTTCTGTTTACACATTTTGGCCGGTTGTTTGGCTTTGCCATGGCAACGCGGGAGCTGACGCTGTCGGGATGGATGGATGTTTCAAAGGAAGACAGAGGGAAGCTGAGGAGGAGGGAGGAGGGAGGGGGTGAGGGCGGTGGTGACAGTCGCCGACCTTTGATGGTCTGCAGGGCCGGGCGGGGAGATGGCTCATTTATGCAAAATGTACAAACGGTCCCCACAAACACATGTCTGTCTGTCCCCCCCCCCCCTTCTTCTCCCATCCTCACCCCTTCACCCCTCCTCCCTCCTCCTCCCTCCTTCCTCATCCTCCACCTCAGTTCCCCTCAGCACCTCCAGCTTCTGTTTGGCTTCCCGAAATCCCTGCCTTTTCCGAAACTGGAGACGCACTGCATGAGCGAGGAGGTGCCTGATGCACCAGAACTGGAATGTCGGCGGTTCCCACAGGAAACCTGGAGCGTCTCAAAGCCAGGGCGCCCAGGACAGACACACACACACACACACACACACACGAGTACACAACTGGTCAGCGAGACGGAACGAACATAGCAGGATGAAGAAACCTGCTGGACGTCGCCCAACAAGCAGCATTCTTGTCGAGGATGAGAATCACGCTGGCTGAGGGAACTACAGGGAACTCTGTCTGTTCCCTTTAGTTTCTCATCTTCATCTTCTTCTCATTGTGAGTCCATGAAATAGAGACACAGCAGCTGAAACACACACTCACACGGAAATCTGACCCTTTCTTTTTTTTTCCACTGCTCCATCAGAAAGTGCAGCCGCGTCACACCTGCCCTGATACAAACTGAGTCCCTTCAATTGTCGTCACAACGGCGATGATGTGTTCTGCGTTTTATTTAGTCAGATGTGAACCTTGTTTTCATGAGGGAGATAAAAAAATGTAAAAAAAACACATTGGATCCTTTTTCAGAAACAAAGAACGTTTGTGCATCCGTTGTTATCTGTTCTGACTAAAAGTCTGAGCTCCTTCCTCAGAACATATTCCGTGTAGTTACAGTAAGACGTGACGATCCGCCGACGCCACCGCGCCCCACCCGCGCTGACGTGGTAACCTCCTCACCCCGACTCTCCCATCTCAAAGACCGCGACCCCCCTGACTCCGACTCGCCACCATCACCTCCTAATAACAACAGCGTCTGCTGTGAGGGTTCTGCTGTCAGACATGGCAACCCGTCGAGTCTTTCATCTCGGACGCACATGTTCCAACCTTAACCTATCGCACACTTTGACGCACGGGTAGGAATGTGCGTTTCACACAAACATACACACATACGCCATTGACCTGGGGGGGGGGGGGGGGGTTCATCTCCTCACCCACTTCTCTCTCTCTCTCTCTGCTTGCTGCTGGCACCGCTACGTTAACACAAACACCGTATTTCTGTCATCGTCCCTGGGACGCAGCGTTCCTTTAATATCTCTCTTTCTTTCTTCTGCGCTCACTCGGCGTTCAGGGAATGGCGCTGGGGGCCTGGAGGGATCTGGGACATGGGTGAGTTATGGGAAACCAGAGTGCAGTCTGTGGCCTCACAGCATGCGGCCTTCTCTCTCTCTCTCCTCCCGCTGCCCCCCCCCCTCTCCTTCTCTATCTCTGTTTCTCTTTTGGCAGCGAATCATACGAGGCTTCATGCAGATCGCATATTACGGCCTCAAATGATCTGGGAAAACACGCCGTTAATGCTATGTGCACATCTGAACCCTGTTCAACTCTGAAGCGGTGCACGCACTGTGTGTTTCTCAGTGTTTCTTGTGTGCGGTTGCAGTGTGTGTGTTTTACCTCCACATAGTCTCTGGCGTGGCCCCAGTCCCTCTTGGAGTCCAGGTTGCCCAGGCTGAAGATCTCCTGTTGGCCCAGGTGGATCTTTGCCACGGAGCGGGTGATCTTACGCGTCACGAAGTTCGACCCTGAAACACAAAAACACAAGAAAATGATTTGTTGACGTCGCCTGAATTCAATTAAGAGTTTATCACAGAGTTTTTTCAGCTGTGGCCCAACACAAGAAACATGGAGGAGATAAGTGAAATCTAGGCCTCTCTGTTGGAAATGGGGAGTTTAAGGATCTCTACACAAACTGCTCCATCACACACACACACACACGGCCTTCCAAAACCTCCACCACTGCTCCAAGTCCTCTTTCGCCAAAAAAAAAAAAAAGCCACCCTGAGTAAAATCAATTCCTTTCCACCTCACATTACAGCCTGTGGATCCTTTTAGATTCTCCCTCTCTCATTTTCCCCTTTAATTCAATGTTTCGGTGTCAAATCTGGGCCGGACGCCAACGCAAATCTCAGAGCATCAGTCTGTCAACACCAAAAAAAACAAAAAAAAAAGGAACAGGGAAGTTCCACACGAAAATGACAACCGAACAGGACCACCCTGACTGCGCTGGTGCGGTGTCCAGTCCAGGATCACCACATCGACAGCAGCAGCGGCGGTGGGCACATCTGCCAGATCGCCCAGTGGAACTCTTCATCCTGAGGAGACGCATATGGCGATTTTATCTGCGGGGGAAACAAATGAGCTCCTAATGACTGTTTCTGTGCCACTTCAGCGTCGGTTCGGTTGGAGGAGTCTCGCTCTCTCTGGGTGTTTTGGCGCTGGCGCTGAGGCCCGGTGTCGTGTTCTCCGTTCCTGCAGAGCGAGCGGTGGCAAAGATGCTGCGGCGGTGTGCCTGCGAAGAAAGACTCCGACCACTCCAACCCAAACACGGCATTATACCGATGGAAATCAACACTAAATATTGGAGTGTCGTGACTAATAATGCCACCATCTTGGTTTTTTAAACAGCCTATTAGAGCTTGAGAGGTTTTTTTTTACTCTGGCGGGGCTTTGTGTTCAAAAGCCAAATGGCAAGATATGCGGGGATATGTGAAAAATATAATTTCAAAGGAAAGCTTGAAGCTCGCATCAAAGACTTTTGCTATTTTTAGCTGACACAACATCTCCACTGTGCATAAATCTCCCACAACCTTGCGTGAACCTCTTCAGGAACCTCTTAAGAGCTCCTACATGCTGCTTTTGAAACTCATCATGCTTGAGATGAATGTTGCCTTTTAGCTCCTGCGGCCCATCCCGGGGACCGTATACCAGCCGCCGCGGTTCTGTCTTGACACTGTATCACTGTTGCCCTGACATGGACCAGAGCCTCCATTTAGACACAGGAAAATCCCATGAACCCAATCATGCGAACGCACCAAATTTGTAGTAATTATTTCATAGAAAAGCGACAGCGCCGGGGCTGGCTGAGTGAAAACAGACCAGAGGAGGTTAGACACGCTTATTTGAGAAAATACAGCATGTTGTGTGTGTTTGGTAGCGGTTGGTCACGTGGAGCCCCTTCGCGTCAACGCTGCTTTTGTCGCCATGTTGAGCTGCAGCTTTAAAAATGAGGCTCTGTGCAGCGTTCATACTTTTTTTTCCTCAGTGTGGATTGAAAACAAAATAAAACAAAAAAAGTTCAATCCTCAGAGTTTTCAGCTCTTTAAATCAAAATTATTGACACGTTTTATTAGGAAATAGCGTCTGCCTACAGAGCGGAGATAAACTGTCGATGGAAACCCCCCTCTGAAGTCAGACCTGTCCTGTCTTTGCATGATCGCCTCATCTGGCCCCGGGGGCCCCTCGCTCTAACCTGGCAGGTCATCTGTTCTGACAGGCACCACCGCTCCTCCTCAACTGTAGTCAAATGTTAACCAGCAATTATTTATCTGCCACTGATGCATCCATGACTGTCGGCTTTGTTCTCCTGCACATCAGGGCTCTTATCTCTGCGCGGGTTTACCAACACTTCACAGCTGCACATACACGGACGCACCGGCGAATTCATGCTACATACTGTATGGAGATGGGACAATTAAGCAATTAATCAATGGAGAGAAAGGTAATTGAAAATAATTTTAAAGGGGAATTCCACCCATTTTACACATGAGGATCATTTAGGTTGACGTGAGAAGTGCTACTCATCCAGAAACAGCTGTGTAAGGTCTTCTGTACGTACGTCGCTCTGAGGGAAGCTCTCTAGAGAGTTTCTACTGTATGGTTTGAGTTGAGTCGTGGGGAGCTGAAAAGATGAAATGTGAAGTTTGGGACCAGAAACTTCTGGATTTTAACACTTTTATTTATTTTTTAAAATATATATTTGGGCTTTTAATGTTTTTATCTTGACAGGGGAGAGAAACATGGGGGCATGGAGCAAAGGATTTGAACCCAGGCTGCATCAATTAGGACATACCACCTACTGTACATGGGCTGTTGGCAGCTGCTTTTATTTTGAAAGGTAAATGTTCTGTAAATTGTTAGGAAAACACTTGACAGAAAGGAGGGGGCGTATGCTGACCTAAAAAAAAACCAAAAAATTTTAATGATATTCTTACATCTAGCAACTTTAATAATTATTTTGTGTCATTTATTAAGTAAAGAAGTAAAGAAGTTTTTTTTTTTTTTAATACAATTTTAATTCCAGTACTTTTTTTATTTTTGTTTTCCAAATACAAAAACAAGTAAAACCAATTCTTAATTAGCCAGGTTTAGTCTTTTTGAAATTAAGTAAGTGACATTTTGCACTGATCATTTTCCCTTCTCCTCTAATTTTCTGTTTTACATCTATCTTTGAGTCGGGTACTTTTGCTGCCAAATGGCTCACTCTTTAAAGTTAAAGGAACAATCTACACTATTAATCTAATGTTTAGATTTAATTATCGGTCAGAAAAATATTCAATGTATGATCATTTGTTCATATAAGGTACATACTGTAAGGACCTGGTGAGGGGGAGCAGGCCTGAGCTGTAACCAGAGCTCAGATTGGTAACTACAGTAAATTAGACGGGCCGGGGTGTGATATGATCCAACATCCAAGGGAAACTCTAGTTTGCAGGTTAAACGCAGGTTGTCAAAACTCTGCAGAGTCGACTTGGCTCTTAAAAAGGTGGCAGAGGGACGCAGCGCCCCCCCAGTCAGTAATAAAGTCCATTATTTCCCCCCCGAGCACACCTGTAGTCTCCTTGTAAAGCTCACACCTCTGTTTGGAGTGGCTCTGCTCCCTGCCTCCTCTAATTGGTGCGGTGTGGACCAGAGCGTGGGCCTAATGGACCGGCCCGGCCTGGCTGTGGACAAAGCCTACACTGTTACTGGCCCGGGTGTTAATGTGTTTCCTTTACTGGCAGCGGCACCGCAGGACAACCAGGAGGAGGAGGGAGGCTGGGAGGAGGGAGGAGAGGAGCCAGGGGGGCTAACAGGAGGTTTCGAACCCGAGCGGGCCAGCGGTGGACGTTTAACCTTGCCCGCAGCCCGGCGGAAAGTCTAATAAAACCATGGGCCGTGAAAACTGAGCAGGCAGCAAAACCCGTGCCAGAAACTGACACTCACTCTCTTTCTCATTCGCACTTAACCGTCCCTTTTTCTTTCTTTTTTTTCCATCATTCCTTTTCCAGTATTTGGCCGGAGAAGAGGCAGGAAAGACGTAACACACACGGGCTTCGTTGGCACAGCTGGGCCGGAGTACGGGGAGCAAAAGGAGGAGGAGGGGGTGAGGAGACATGTGCAGAGATGCCTCCCATCTATCCAGAGCCAGGCCATGTGGGCCCAGACAGGATGGGGACAGGAGCTGTCGGCTGGGGGCTCTGGTCTGGGGGAGTCGGGGAGGGGACTGTGGCTTTTGAGGGGATTTTGGCCGGACTGGCCCGGGTTACTCAACAGGCTCTGTTGATAGAAGCACGCAGCTAAAGAAAGGTGACTTATGGAGTCTGTCTTCAAACTGTGTGACGGCCCAGCCCTTACACACTCAGACCTCAAGATGTCTGACTCAGGCTCATTTATATGACCGTCTGTGAGCGCATTTATGGGCATTTAACCGATTGAGAGTCAACCGCAGCGTGATTTATTTGCATCACTCTTCTGTGACATTTATTTTGAAGACATAATGTGTGGTCATGGCTCAGCTGAATGGCACATTAGCTCTGGAAAAAAAAAAAAAAAAGCCGAGTTAAAAAGTCCTGAATCACGCTGAACATTTATCAAGTCCGTCTTTAATGTTACATTTACAAAAGAGTTGAACATCGACTTCCTCCCTGAGCCAAGTGTCGTCATCCGCCGCGTGTTTTTCATCACTGCGTCCAGAGGTTTCCGGGATGTTACCAAGTTTTGCTTTTACTTAATTAAAAAAAATAATAAATGTGGAAAGACTCGGTCACTAACGAACCATATTCCCAAAAACAGGACTGTTATTGCTTATTCTTCTTTAAAAAATTCAACAAAAAGATTCATTCCAAGTATTTTCCAAATGTCTGCCAGTTGAGTCACTTTTGTTGTGAGCCTGTCTCAACTGGCAACGCTCTGAAGGTGGTTAAAAGAAGAAAAAAAAAGAAATCGCCGATAATTTGGATTGCCACGGCTGGCGGGGTTGTCATAGGAACCCTCAGGTTACCTTGGACGAAGAGTTTACACACCTGTTTTGGATGCCTACCAGAACTGCAAATCCCATAATCCCACTCTGTCTTTTGAGCAATGGCCTTGAGGAGTGAAAGGCTTTGTGGCGGATTTGAAGTAAAAAAAAAAAAAATGCAACCCTTAATTTCCATCTGCACTCCCACACGTTTTAAGGATTTAGATTTTAGACGGCGGCGGCGGCGGCGGCCGCGGCGGCGGCGGCCCTGTTTACATCAAAAATGGAAAACGTTCTCATCTCATGCCCTGTTTTTTTCTTCTTCTTCTTTTATCTGAGCTTGATTTATGAACAAAATACCTGACCTACAAGGAGCAACAAGTGAGGAGGAAATTTTTTTTGCAGGAGGAATCTTCCCCGGGTCGGGGGGGAGGAGGGGGTTGGCCAAATTCCACCCAGGCCAAAGACCTGTCAGTGTTTCTGCCATCGCCGTTATTGCACAATTCACATTCTGATTGAGCTTTGACGAGGAGCGAAGAATATTTGCGTTATATCCAAGATGGGTCACGCGCTCTGCTCCGCCAACGCGGCATCTATTCACACCTGACAGACAGCTGCATGTCCTCGTTGTGGGCCGACTGAACCTACAGCACGAGGGGGCGCAGACAGAAAGAAATGTGAATGCGAGGAGGGAACGTTGGAGCTGAAGTGGGGGTTTTTTCTTCTTCTTTTTTTTTTTGCACAGACCGAGACTGAGAGAAGAGTTTTTAAATTGGGTGTGATGCAACAAAATGGACACAGCATGTGCAGGGTGTGCAAAAGGTGTGGGGAAAGAAAAGGGAGGGAGTGGAGAAAGACAGAGAGAGACAGAGGGGAGTAGGTGATACATGTTTTTCTTGAGCTTGAACGCTGACAGCACCACCTCCACACGCTGCACAACCCAGGAGTCAATCACAGAAACCGTTTCGCTCCAGTAATAAAAAACAAAAAGACACGACGGGATCCCCGCGCTTCCATCAAACCAAAATACCACTGAGCGACACCTTTGTGGGGGTTTTCTTATCCGCCTGCTGGGCTCAGGCTCGGCTTGGGGGGGGACAATTAGCGCCACTCAAGAAGAGCTCTCCGTCAACAGGATTCTTGGTTACTATGACGATCTGGGACAACAAATAAGAGATATGAGGGGGCGGGATTATGATCGGGGATGAGCGAAGGTTAGAACGGCGCGTCACATGAACACGTCTGAGGCGGAGGCCTGGTTAAGCACCTTTTGCAGCCACAAGGTGCAGGGGGAGAGAAGGCGTGGAGGGAGGGAGTTGAAATAAAGGACCAGAAAACAAAAAAAGGCAGATTTCTGTCTTATAAGATACCTGCAACCAATACAGATCACAAAGATAAGGCCAAACCATTTATTAAGAAACATTTTGTTCCATAGACTCAAGGAGCATCCTTTTTTATGTATAATGTGCTTATGTTTGACTTTCTTGGTTTCCCTCTTCAAACTCATAAAATACACAATCCAAAAACTCCAAAACGCAGGTGACCTGCACATTCACCGCGCTATGAGATAATAACAGAACGTTACGAAACTGACCCTGAACGTGAATCAGCGGTTTGGCATGAATTTGCCTCTAAAACAACTCTGTCTGGTAACATTTCGTTATTATCTCATTGCGTGATGATTGTGCAGGTCGCAACTTAAAGGAAAAATACAAAAAACTTGTCACTGACAGCGTTTTGGAGTTTTTGAATTGTGTATTTGATGAGTTTGAGGAGGGAAACCAGGAAATCTCATTAGCCTCCGTAGCGTAGCTCTGAGCATCTCGCCGCTCCGCTTCGCCGTTCTAAAAGCAGCTTGCATCAACAAATAAAGGTAACGGACCTACTGCTATGACTACAGCAATTATGGCAATGGGCCAATTTGCCAAAATGTTGAACTATCCCTTTAATGAACAAATCCTCTCCTTGTCATGTTATGTCTGTTATGTTGTATATCGTGTGCCCAGTTGGCACATGTGTATATTACTAAAAGAAAACTAATAAAAAGTAAATAAAGTTTAAAAACAGATATCTGTGCCACACCCCCCCCCCCACCCACACCCCTTGAGACTGAGCCGTTCCCATCTGAAGATTTCCCTTTGAAATAAACCTCTCTCAAATAAATGGATAACATCTCCTCTTACAGATCTATGATGTGATCTGACCTTTTGGAGCTCAACCTCAACAAAAGCAGAAAGATGAAGCCGAGGCCGTGTGTGTCTGTGTGTGTCTATGTGTGTGTGTGTGTGTGTGTGTGTGTCTGTGTGTGTGTTAAGGGGCAGCATTGACTTTGGCAATGCTATTCTAACTTCCCCAATGCTAACTGGTCTTCTCTCCTAACATAACAGTATATTATTCTATACTGCCAAGCGTGAACCACAGAGCTCTCAGGGTGGAGAGATGGATGGGACTTCCCCAAATAAACCTGGGGATTAGGCTACAACTGGAGCTGGTCAGTGTACTGTAGTAGCAACGCTGGATACACACATACAAAACATATGATGGCGCTGATCTACCGCCTCGCCTTGGATCAACACACTGTTAATAACTTATAAATTAAACTCTGGGTTTTCGTCTTTTGTTGTCCAAATGAGATTTTTTTCTTCGAGGTGCCGTGTGTTTGTTGAACGCTGACGACCAAATAAACACGGCGGCTGGTTATTTGCACAGATTTCACTGCTGATCGCTCTCTCTCCCGCCAAGAATACTGTGCAGCGCTGCACTGTCTCATGTGTCACAGCAATATGGAGTCTATTTAGCACCCCTGCTAACGCTAATCCCCCTCTTCGGAGTCAGTGTGAGGGCTGTTTGTTATGGCTAACAACTAAGCTAACCGGAAAGCAGCTAGCCGCGGTGTGAACCAGCCGGCAGATGCAGAGCTTCTGTTTGCTTTGCTTCACGCTGGATTTCCAAGCGGGTTATTTTTCCTCCACGAACTGTCCGATTCTGACCCCTTCGCTGTAGAACAATGGGGATCGGAGGGCTGTTTATTGGTCGAACGGTCAGGTGTTTACGAGAACGGTAAGAGAAACCAGAAGCGCATTCCTGCTGGGATGAAGTCATCCCCAGGGCGCTGGAGGAGACAGAGCTCCTTGTTGAATGATCCCACAGAGGGACAGTGAGTCTGGGCCGGAGCCTGACGCTCAAGCTCTTCTATTCCCTCTCCAGCCATTCCCTGCTGCCACCAGACCGTCCAATGTGACACACCACCAACACGCCACGCTGCGCCTGCGGAGATGATTGGTCACCACTGCCGGTCACTCCAGCAGCAGACGCCACGAGCGAGAAAGCAAGCAGGGGAGCGAGTCAAAGCGGGCTTGTTATTTAAGGGGAAAAGTTTCCTCATAAAAAAGCAAACATCTATTTGTTTCTCAAACACAGACACACACACATCCAGAGGCACCCTGGGAGAATGACATCACAGCTTTTCCTGTGTGTGTGGGCAAGAGGGAGGGAGGGAGGGGAGGAGAGGGGGTGGCAATTGTGGTGATGTCATGGCCACTGGAACTGACATCATCTGACTTCCTCCCTCATTAGTGACTAATAACCAGAGCGGAAGTGCGGACGGTACCGAGGAGGAGGGCGGCCACTCAGGTAATGAATGAGTCTTTATCTCTCTCCAAACCGCGAGTGCGTTCATTCACACACGTAGGGACAGTGTCCAACAACACGCCACAGAGATGTTCAGGGTGTGGCCGAGAGCAGACGAGTGATGACAACTCAATCTGCCTCTGGTGATCTGTGAAATATGTCTCTCCCGGTTCCTTTAGTGATGATGTCACTGTGTTGGTTGCTTGAATTTTACTAAAATCAGTTGGTAATTACAAAGAGAGGGAGTTTATTGGTTTTTCCAGCGAGTAGTTTTTACTGAAACTCTGCTGGTGCAAGTTTTTATGCAATATATCTGATTATATTAATTCACTAACTGTGATTCAGCTGATGCTTTTAACACATACTGTACATGTATAATGTGTTAATTATCATTGTAACATTATGTAATTTTGCAGATTGAGTCACAATTTCAATCGGATTCATCACTTTTAAATGTAACTTTCAAATTACTAAACTTAAAAAATCAAAATAATGTGACTTTTGCAAGTTTATTTATGTCTGTAGAATATGATTTGTTGGATGCGGCGTCTCTCTAGCACCACAAAACTTGATTTAATGGTCCCAGTTGACATTTCAATATTCCTTCAAGTTATTTTTTGCAGTACCGGGAGAGAGAGAGACGAGGACGTTGGAGGAGGAAGAGGATTTGCAGTGAAGGGCCTGGGCTGGATTTAAACCTGGGCAGGACTGAACCGAAATGGCCCTGTTTTTATTGTGTTTCGCATTGATGAATGTTTGGAAGTTAGTGTGAATGAAGGTTAACGTTAATCCATCTGTGTTTATTACCTTAAATAGTTACGATTACGAAGTTTCCTGGAATAAAATGATGCAACAAAACTCAACAATGATACTTTTAAAATCCGGTTTTGTAACTTTCCACCACAGTCTATTGTGTTCCTCCTCTCAGTCTGCACAGCGCAGCTTACAACCTGACTCCAGCTCCAGAAAATGAATAACATTTAGTGTGCGTGCTGGCAGGTTAAGTATTCATCATTTTGTACTTTTTTATGATGTGACGGTAAAACGTGCTCCGTGGCTGGAGTTGGTCTCCGGCCGCCGGCCTCAAACAGCCCCACGCTGCATGTTAACAACACCAGGGGTGACACTGAGTATGTGAAAACATTTTAAAGCTCGGTGTCGCCTCTCTGTGTACAGCAACACATATCAGCGGTTATGTAATGCACACACTGTGATTTACTGTACAACCTTTACACTGCAGGAATGAAAAAATGTGCCATGGGGAGTGTTTCGCGGCACAACGCACCAACGACTCCCCCTCCCTTTTAAATCCCTCCTGTGGGTGACGGGAGTGCACGGCCAAAACGCCCTGACAGTGTGGCAGCGGCGGGGTCACGGCAGGGCCCCCGGGGGCCTGGGTAAACAACTGGCCAAATCCAGCCAACGCAAGCGCCACACTGAGGTTGTGCAAGGCAGCCGTGGGACATCTGGCCACATCACAGCGCAGTGTTCCTGCTTTATGAGCAACAACAGCCGTAA
Organism: Decapterus maruadsi; assembly: GCA_030347415.2. Taxonomy (NCBI): domain Eukaryota; kingdom Metazoa; phylum Chordata; class Actinopteri; order Carangiformes; family Carangidae; genus Decapterus; species Decapterus maruadsi. The sequence goes on from CM064886.1 coordinate 25,869,965, forward strand.
CTCTGAGAATAGAAGTGGCGGGAGTAAACCCGATGGCCCGCTGCAGAAACGCTGACTGAGTAAGAAACGGAGGAGAAGGAGGAGGAGGAGGAGGAGGACATGAAATGAAGCAAGAAAGAGGAAGAAAGAATGTGCGTGTGTGGTAAAGAGGGAAAGATAGAAGCCGAGTCAGAGAGAGGGAGAGATGAGAAAGAGCTGACCGAGGACCAGAGGGCTGCGGACGTGTTATCGGGAGGGCAGCGAGCTTTGCCCTTATACGGTCATCTGTGTGGACGTGTTGGGGGAAAAAAGGACACAAGCTCCTTCTGGCTTCACGGTTTCACAGGGACACTCAATCAGCCCCCGCGAGAAATATTATTTTTTTGATTAATTGATCAATTACAACGTCTGTAAAAACCTATAAAACTGAAGATATCCTGTTTACAGAGGCAGCGAGGCTTCATATTTGCGCGGCTGGAGACGCTGGAGAGCGCGTTTGGCATTTTTGTCTGTTGTTGATTAATTTACCAGCTCCACTTATCTCCATCTCTCCTCCAGCACTTATCTGCATCACGCTTCGTTCCCACGTCGTCCTGGTCATCTCGGTCTCGATGGCGACCACACCGTCTGTAAACTATAACGCCCTCCCCGTTCCCACACCTATCTATCTGTGGTAACCCATTAGGGTTTACTGGCTGACCCCTGGCCTTGGCCGGGGTCGTGGCCGGGTTCCTTCATTAGGGGATAAATCATAAACACCTGAGCGGCTGACCTGGGTGCAAGCGCCGGGGCTGCAGTCATGTGGTATTCATTTTGGATCGCGGTGGCGTGTAAATCGGGTTAAACCAGCGCCCGCGACCCTCGGGGCTCAGAGCACATATTAAAAATGTGACCACAACCCACTCACTATGTGTCATAACGCGTGTGACTATGTATGTGTGTGTGTGTGTGTCAGGTAGTTATGAGAAACCTGGCTCCGGCTGGTGAGTGAATATGACTTTATATAGAGCATGTAATTGAATACTTTTACACAACCCAACAATGGTTTACCTTCTGTTCGAGTGCTTTATTGTGGGTTTGGCCTGTTGACACATGACACAATGTTAAATCAAGACAAATTCAGTCTTATACCTTCACCCCCACCCCCACCCCCCTCCCTCCCCTGTGTTTGGGTAATTTAAACTGGGTTCAGGTTATGTGGCCACAATCGAGCTTTGTGAACTGAAAAACGCTCTGTGATGTTGATTTCATAACAGAAGTGCTTTGTATTGCTTCCACATACAGTAAGGTGTGTATTTTAAAGAACTAGTCATCATAGGTGAGTATTTCGCCTCCACTCCTGAAGAAGACGAATCATCACAGTCACTGCTTCTGTATGTGGTAAAAACCTGAACTTTGAATAGAAGAACTGTGAAAGTCCAGTCGCTTTTCCTCTGTTTTGCTAACCCTCCTCCTGGTCATGTGCATTTGTTTACCACAAAAAAATCAATCAATAGAGCGATAGATGGCGTTATACAGTATATCATATAGGATGTTACGATGTGTATATTTGTGTATTTTAATCTGTCATAAACAGGAGATTATGGGTTATGGGGCGCGTTTGGGTCGCAGTGCCGCAGAGATGCGAGCGGGGACACTGGCATGGATCTTGCAAAGTTGTTTTTCAGCCAATGCGTGACACGCAAGTTGAGCCATTTATCAAACCATCACAATTACTCCGAAGCTGTTAAATTAAGGTAAAAATGTAGCATAGTTTAGCTACAAAATCCTGCACAGTTCCTCTTTAAATGACATGTAAAGCAAAGTAATCTGAGTGACTCCTTCTGGATCAGAAGTTCATTTAAATTTCCCTTTTCTAATCTATTTAATCAAAACAATGCAGCGGTGCCTTCTCTCCTCCTCTCCTCTATTAGTGTCAGATGTTGCGACAAAACAACAACAGCAGCAGCAGCAACAACAACAATGGGATCAAAGCGCGAAGCAGAAACAAAGAGTATGTGTTGTGCTGTGCGCTCACCTCTCCTCGGGCTCTCGTGGTTAAAGAGGATCCCATTGACGGCGAACATGTTGTAGGCCTCTCGAAAGTTCACCACGATCCAGTAGGCGTAGAGCTTGGCAGCACCTGGGAGGACGGAGGAGAAACATCTTAGTAACGTTTACATTTGTGCTATTGTTTTAACACAGAAACCTGCTCTTGTGTCGGCCATGACGAAGAAGATTGAAGAAGAGTTTTCTCACTTTGAATGATGATTTTATTCACTCATTTGACCTTCTCAGTGTTCGGTGCAGAGACAGAAACACTGCTCCTCTCTTTTCATGTCATGGCTGCACACAGTGGTACCACAGATCATATTTCACCATCAGTAACGAGAGCCTCAGACTCCTGCTGATTGACCATAAGCAGGATTGTGCAAAAAAGTACTTATAATGAGTTATAATGTAGTTATATGCCCGTCCTGGGTGAGGGATCCCTCCTCTGTTGCTCACCCTGAGGTTCCTCCGATTTTTCCCTATTAAAAGGGTTTTCTATGGAGTTTTTCCTCAGTCGATGTGAGGGTCTAAGGACAGAGGATGTTGTTATGATGCTACTGTATGTGAAGCCCTTTGAGACTGTTTGTAAATAAACAAATAAAATTGCCTTGCCTTGCCTTATAGCACTGTATAATAAACACTCATAAATTATCATAACAATAATCATAACACACTATAAAGAATTTTATCATGACTTATAAGATCAGTTATAATTGTTGGTAACTCGCTGACAATGCAATGTGTTATAATTGGCTTATAAACTATACTGTTCTCATCATGTGGGACATGATTCAACAGAAAGCCAAACTCTAATACTGTAAGTGCCAGAGTCAGGAATCATCTTCGTAATTCTCTTTAATAAGATGCCTTAGCTGCACTCACACAGAGTGAAACTGTAGAAAAACACCAAAATAAAATGCATCAGCAATTTAAATTTACAGAGCTGTTCAACCAACAGTGTAGCTAACTGCTAGCTAATGCTAAGCTACATATGCTAAATATGCTAAATTATGATTCTTTACATATTTCGTGTTACATGACTTTCTAATGTGACATATTAAATTATAACGATGCATTTGCACTTAATTCACACAAAAACATTCAACTTACAGACGATGCGTTCACAAGCGCAAAGAAGAAGATGGCAGCAGATGAAGCGCATCTGATCCTTAGCTTGCTACTAAATGGCTGCCAACCATAAGTCACATGACAACATTTAAAGGGACAGGCTATCTTTCTGCTTAGAACAAACTACTGCTAGAAACAATACAACTAGAAATCAAACTTAGAGCCTGAGGCAGGACATAAACATTGTAAGACGCTCTATGGTGTGTTATGCTTATTGTTATAAAGTCTTGTGATCATTTATGAGTGTTTATAACTGTAGTTATACTGTACAGTGCTATAACTGCATTATAACTTATAAGTATGGTTATAATACATTATAGAGATAGGCGTCAAATAAATATTGTAGTCTCAGGAGCTGCGTTTTCTTTTTCTTACAGAGGTAAAATATGTCACAGCATTGTCTTGACTTATAGACATGTATAACTATCATTATAAACACTCATAAATTACCATAAGGCTTTTTAACAATAAGAATAACGCATCGTCATAGAGTATTATAACTCTATAATAATACTTGACCTTATAAGCTGTTATAAAATGCTGCTCTATGTTCTATGCTATCTTCCTGCCTTCACCCATGAAGAGGGGAATACCAGAGCGAGCAAAGAGGAGGCACCCACTGATGGAGCCGTGAGGTCAGGATGTACACGGTGGAGGTGAGGGGGTGAGCCGCCGCCGCCGCCGCCACCTCCAACTCCAACTCCTTCTCACTGAGTCTAATTAATGAAGGAGCAGCCGCCCTCCTCATGATGGTATGTGCGCCTCCCATGCAGCCTCGGATTGAGTGCTGACAGATGGGGAAAGTGTCAGTGAGGAGAGCATTTAGACAACAGAGAACATGAAACCTGATCTCTCCCACACGTGTATCGCCTACGTGTGTGTGTGTGTGTGTGTGTGACTTGAGTGTGTGTGTTGAAAGTGAGTGCTGAGTGCTGTGGATATAAAGGTGTCTTTGTTAAAACGAGAGCCACTCCAGTCCTCAGTCAGACGTTTGGCCTCGGGGTGTGTGGAGAGCTCAAACGCTGCCTGAGCACTGAAGCCCCCCTCTATTCACACACTCACAAATGCACACACACACACAGAAAAGGTGCATGAGGTATCCAACAATCTGCATACCCTTACAAGGCCATCCTACATTCGCCTGACAAATGGTGCAAGGTAGAAAAGCTTAGGTAATCTGTGAGTGCGTTTCCATGTGGAGCCACGGCGGCGGCTACGTCACCGTGACGTGGCGGTCGCGTGTCGTCAGTTACCGTAAGGTGAGCGAGGGTAGAAGGGAGTGGTTTCCTTCTGAGGGATCTCCTGGACTTTGCCGTACAGCTCGCTGGTGGAGGCCTGGTAGAATTTGACGGAGTTGGTCAGACCACACGTCTTGATGGCGTCCAACAGACGGAGCGTGCCCACACCGTCTACGTTGGCGGTGTACTCAGCCAGATCAAAGGAGACCTGTGGTGGAGGAGGAGAAGAAAATGGAGACATTTTAAAGAGAGATTCTAGGAGAAAGTCATAATATTCAATGTGCACTGAAAAAATAAGACTTCATGTCTGAAGCAGAAACATTCAAGTCTCACGTTATACCAAGTGAGACCACAGAGACAGTTAGTCAGAAAAACAAGTTAATCTCTATTTTTTCTTTTCAAAAAATATACAATTTTATTTTTCCTATTTTGAAAAGTTGAGACTAAATCGCTCCAATTAAATGTTATGATGGATTTTTATCACGTGCCTGAGCTGCCTCACAATGACCTGAATGTGGAAAAAGTGTTTCCGTTTTAATTTTGTTAAGTTTTGCTTTGTTGAATGTCTGTAAAACCACATCAATCTGTTTGTTTTTTTGCAGTATTTGAGAGTTTGTTTTCAATTTCACCAGTTTCCATTCATTTTGCAGGTTCATATTGCACATTGAACAGGTGAATGGAAACAAACCAATTGATCAGCATCAGGCGAACTGCAGGTTGAGGATCTTTTACGTTCAATTATAATTGTACATGGATCTCAATGGTTGATCTTATTGCTAACTTTATTTATTACCTCGAGCAAGTTCTGTCATTTTATTCAACACATATGACTTAACTAATAAAATCAGCTCCTCAAGTTTGCGCAGTCTTCATGTTCACCTCTTAAATACGCAGGCTCTGGTACAATCAGCCAATCACAGTCTAACTTTCGAAATGTCTTGTCTGCCGTAATAAAGACTTTTGATACATTTTCTGTTTTCCTGTAAAAACTAATGGCTTTATTCAATAAAAAAATAAGTCAAATCCAAAATCTACATGGCAAACAACAGAAAACAGAAACACAAGATCACATCTTGATGATCGGCCAATCAGCTAACTGCTTTCATACTAAATCCATAGATGCTCTTTTGAATCATCAGCATGTGAATGATGTCGATTGTTTCCTCCACAGAGGTCACAGGGTCACAGGAAAACTATCTCTCCTCCGGCAGAAGGTGGGAGGCAACAGACTTGACCTGGGGGGTGAGGGGGGGGTTGTTTCTGGAGTCCATCAGAGCCAATCACAAAGCCCATAACTCAAACTTTAACACTCCAACTCCCAGAATGCCGGTTTCCACTGCGGCGAGCCAAGAGGGGAGGGAACGTTAATGAACACTTGAGGAGAGAGGGAGGAAGGGAGGGAGGGAATTCAATTTAAATTAGAAATGGATGTGCGTGTGTGCGTGTGAGACGCTATGTGTACTTGGACTGTGTGTGCTTGTGTGAGCGCCAGCTTGGCCTCGGGCTCCCAATCAGGCGTGACGGTTAAAAGCCGTGCTGGTTAGTGGTCACCACACCTGGAGCAAGCAGCGTGAGCCACGTCTGTGCAGAGGAAACGTTTTGGCCCTTTAGTGCTTCCACACCAGAGCAGAGCGCACGGCCAGATAAAGACCCCTTATTTAAGGCTGGGACCCAAGAACACTGGGCCTCTATTCCACTCACGGTGCATACACACTCACACACACATATGCAATGACACACACACACACACAGGGAGCAGGTTTGATCAGGGTCGATTACACTCCACAGCTCAGTGTAATTACCTGTGACGCTCCACTCAGGCTTTTACTTTGCATTCTGGCATTTTCATTTACATCATTTATGAGAGAAAAGTGCAGCGACGCTTTATAAACCGACACGTACCGACCATACTGTACTATTACATCATGACGCGTCCTACACACGACAACGGCTACAGCAACACCAGCAGCTGCACAAAAAAGCAGGACGCGATCCAACAACTGGAGCCGAGTATTGATCACAGAGCAGCCGAGAGTAAACATCTGGATTTCAAATAAAAACTACTATCATGAGCAGCTATTTTATTCACTCATCTGTGAAGATTTCACTTGTGCAATTCAGACTTCCCTGTTGTATCAATGAGCTCTGGGGTCAGGAAGTCGTCCGGGCCCAGATGCAGCAGCAAAAAAACGGGCCCAACGCCACGACACGACCACCAACATGTCTCCCAGATGGATCAGGTTCTCCTGCAGGAATGCAGTGTTTTCTTCTCTTCCGAACATAATGCTGCTCGTTTAAACCAGAAAAACTTCTATTTTGGTCTCGTGTGTCCACAAAAAACTTTCTCTTTTTTTTTCGTCCTCCAACGGCCCTCTGGCTTTGTTCACGTGACGAGCAACAATGTTCTCTGTGGTGAGACTCCTCACAACTCTGACATGCAAACCGTTGACTATATAATCAGTCACTGTGAGAGAAGCCTGTGGTGACACTGAGTTGGTTTTTATGCTGCATGAACACCTCGCTCTTGGCAGGATCTTTGTTAGTTGAAGAAGGGTCCAAATTTCATCCCAGACCGATGAGCATCTACACCTGTGTGGTCAAAAACACCTGACTCTACCACGACCTGCAAATTAACCGTTTATCCTGGAGGTTTGCCAGTAAACAAATGACTTGGAATCATATCTGTGTCTTATCCGACTGTGTTTTATGTCATTTTTTATGCAAAAATAGAGAAAGTTCGAACACCACTGTCATGTAATCCACAGGTCCACCTTCGCCTCTCGCCCCCTCTTCCTCTTCCTCCTGCTCTGTCACTGCTCACCCACTCCCCTCCCATCCCACCTTCTCCTCTTCCTGGTGTGTGAGTCTGCCCATTCCTCTTGTTTTTCCTCCACCAACAAGGTCTCACACACACACACAGCGAGACACGCAGAGAGACACAGACTCCGGGTATCAAAACCAGCTGAGAGGGGCAGGTTCCAGGACGCCTTGACAACTTAAATCAAACAAATTGCCTTAATGCCTCCATTCTCTGTCATTATGTAAGGCCGGGGCCTGAGCGCTGACGTTTTAAAGGCCAGACGTTTGTGTTCACCAGTGCATGTGTGTGTGTGTCTGTCTGTATATATGCAATGTGTGTCTCGAGGGTTGGCTGCTGGGGCCCCTCGGTCGACCTGGCAGATATTGTTCTGTTCTGGGAAGCCGGCCAGGCTCTGTCAGCATTGGGGGTCCACCACCACCACCACCACCACCTCCTCCACCGCCGCCGAGCAAATATCCCGACCCCGAAAAAAGCGATTGGTTTAAAAAAGGTTCTAAATGTGCAGGATATACGTGCTGCATTTGGCGGTTTTGTTTCTTTCCTGCTCACACACGGCCTGTTGAAATGCATGCCTGAAACTGGGGAATGTGACCCTCTGCATGGGTGTGTGTGTGGGAGTGTGTGAATGTCAGGGTGTGTGTGTGTGTGTGTGTGTGTGTCTTGACAGATGTATAAATATGATCTACATTTATTCAGCCGTGGCCTCTCTCTGCAGACCCGCATGGCCTCCATTATGGAATAATATGGAGGCATCAACTTGGATATAAACACTGGAAGAGGAACGTCGAGTTTTTTGTGCGTTACAAGAAAAAAAGATTGAAGAATAAAGAAATAAATTAAAGTTTTAAGAGAAACTTTACAACTGCATGTTATTTGAATCAATTTGGCCAATTCTGATATTTATTATTGAATAACCGAGTCAGAAAACTATATAAGTATGTTTTCGTTACTATCAAATCATCTGCTTATTGATTTTTACCGGCCAAACTTCTAATGGTTCCCTCGAGGCCCAACCTATCCCATGATTCATAGCATACCAGAAATAAAATGGCAGCTGACAAACACCCACAGAGAGGCCTGAGGGTGACACTTTGATGCACATGTATCAGATTTCAGCTCGGTTCAACAGCGAACACGAAAACCAAGGGCCCTAAAAACCTCAAGAAGAAGTTAGGCTACGTGTTGTCAAGGTTGCTAGGTGACAGGAGCAGCACATAACATAACGGTAAGGAGACTGGTCCATTTCAGTTTAGCTTCCAGCTACATGGGGCCACACAAAATATGACTCAGTTATTCAATAATAAATATTAAAATTGGCCAAATTATTTCAAATAACATGCAATTGTAAAGTTTCTCTTAAAACTTGGCACAAGCTAAGCTACGACCAGACTGGTTCATTTCAGTTTATGGGGCCACACAAAATACGTATACCCTACAGTTAATATGGGACACAATGGCAGCACATATTAATATCAATCCTAATGTTTAAGCCGTGATTATGCATTTACAGGTAAATATTTAGATGTAAACGGTGTGAATAAATGTAATGTTGTGTATTCTCAGAAAGAGCTTCTTTTTTTTATTTGCATAACAAGTCGGCCTACATGTTATATTAAATTCTAATAATAGTCTCCATCCAAAAAATTGCATCTCGTTATCTTATCTTGTATCGAATTATACACTATAGATGTAATGAATAATTACTGAAAATTGTACAGTCAAGGTTTCATTTCATTTCATTTATTTGTTTATTTGTAACGGGACTCTGCATATTCACGAACATACAAAATGTAAATATGCCAAATTTAGCTAAAGCTAATTCCCATCTGCAGTCTCGCAAAAGAAGGCAAAGCTTAGAGATTTTTGAATTAATGTGCATTTGTTAATGAAATCTACACAAGCTAAATATGTACTGTATGTGTAAACTGATACTGATACAATTGTATTGGTAAACACATTTGTAATCCTAAATGCAACTGTTTCTCATGCTCAAACTGTAATTGTAATTGTATCATGTTCTAATATGACCCAGAACAGTGAGTTATGCAGAGCGCCAACCTGCTGCTGTTAGTCCAGAGGAGTCACCAAAGCATAAAAAACACAGTGATGCAGCAGATTAATGACCTCAGAGGTAAAGTGGCATCATGCCGCAGATTCCAGAGAAATTAGAGGAGAAACAAGTGAAAGCAGCCGAGGCGCCCCGCTCTCTGAGCTGAGAGTCTCCCTCTCTCTTTCTTGTTAGAGTGCGCCTCATTTTTTTAAAACATCGAAACTCCAGCACATTCCTACAAACCACAAACACCCAAATAAAGAAGAACGCCCTGAAGGTGAAGACGATTGAGAGAGGGATAGAGAGAGACGGCAAGAGAGAGAGGTTGGTATGGAGAAGAAGAAAAGCAGAAACAGACAGAAAGTGTGTGTGTGTGAGTGTGTGTGCATGCGTGTGCATGAGCATGGGTGGGGGTTTGTGGAGAGAAACCACAGTCAATTACACCTTTACTCATCACATTACAGGCCAACTGAAATTAGAGCAGTCGTGTGTTAACAGGGCAAAGACAAACAGACTGAATTCCCTCCAGGAGAGAGAGAGGTTCAGACCCGACCTGGCAACCCACGCACCGCCAGACAGATCAATTACTCTGCTTTCATCAGCTCAACTACGGTGTCACTCATCTGCGTGATGAAGTCAATACTGTACACACAGACCCCCACTTTCTCCTGCAGAGACGAAACCTCTGCACGACGCAGCTCCTCTTGCTGTTTGGATTATTATCCCCCCCTTTTTTTCTCTCTGTCTTTCTTTCTTTACATCACTGAGGTGGGCGAAGCAAGTTTCAAGCACTTAATTTGTGTGATAATAATCCTTTTCCGTCTGATTCAGACTACGACAGCTGCAGCTGGAAAAGCCTGACTGCTCCTTGATTTATTGTATAGAGCTTTTTTTGCCTCAGTCTGGCAGCTACACAAGCCCAGTTTACATGAGGTAAGGTGCAGTGAGCACAACACAGCTCAACAGAAGATGATCGGTTTTAAAGTCATAAGTCATCTATGGATCATTCTGATCATTGCAAAGATCACTTGCTGATCAATTGGGCCATTCCTAGTAGACGTGAGTATTTAGTGGCTCCTGTTAAAGGGATAGTTCAACATTTTGGCAAATTGGCCATAATCCATGTAGTTTTAGGAGTGGGTTCGTTACCTTTAATTGTCGGTGCAAGCTAATTTTAGAATGGCGGAGCAGAGCTGCAAGTTGCTCAGAGCTACGCTATGGAGGCCAATGGGATTTCTTGGTTTCCCTCATCAAACAGAGGGAAACCAAACGGAGTTGTTGCCGAGGCAAATGCAGAGACTGCTTGCCGAAAAACTGCCCCCGACAGGAACGTGCATCAGCAGTTTTGCATGAATTTACCTCTAAAACAACTCTGTCTGGTAACGTTCTGTAATTATCTCATAGCGTGGTGAATGTGCAGGTCACAACTTGTCCACGAGAGCGTTTTGGAGTTGTTGGATTGTGTATTTGATGAGAGAAACCAAGAAATCCCATGAGCCTCCGTAGCGTAGCTTTGAGCAGCTCACGGCTCTGCTCCACCGTTCTAAAAATAGCTTGCAACGACAATTAAAGGTAACAAACCTACTGCTATGACTATAGGGATTATGGCAATGGGCCAATTTGCAAAAATGTTGAACTATCCCTTTCAACCAGCAACATCAAATCAAAAGAGTGAGCTGCAGCCTTGAAATAAGTTTTAAAAACACACAATCGCCAATTTTAAACCACACAAACCATGTTTCTGCTTCTGAAAACATATATCATAAGTCTCTGTGAACATGAAAACTCAGTAGCGGAACAGGATTTTGAATTGCTCCATAATTTTCCATGTTCTCACAAGCTGCCTAAGCTACTGTTGCCGTATGTATCGTATGTGGGCCGACACCAACAGCCCACTCTCAAAACACAACTGTATCTCCTCTCGGGTGTTGCTGTGTTGTGATGAAACTCAAGGGGGGGAATCTCTCCACCTCCAGTTCTGTCTTGTTGGAAGTTGTGTCACTCAAGCTCATCTGTTCACACACACACACCTGTTAGAAAAACAAGTGTGTGTGTTTTTCCCCCTCTCTCTCCCGAGTCAAAGAGGATTTTCCCTGAGATGCAGACACAACACGAAGAGTGTGACAATGAGAGGTTGTGACAGGGAGAGCGAGACGGGAGACGTGGACGTTACATCATCACAACATCACCTGGCCTACGCAACACGTTATGGGATGGGGGGAAAAAAGAAAGATACAGCATAGTATTGCAATATTTGGTGAGGCATTTATAGCCAAGTATCAATATTTATGATGTACTGTAAAGGGCAGTTACAAATACTTTTGATCACTGTGTTGGTCGGTCTGTCTGCTTGACAATCCTATTATGCAAGAATAAAAATGATTGAAGTGACATACAGACTGAGAACTTTATCTCATTGGATGAACAGATGTTGACAATGTTTGTTTGTTTTTTTAAGGATAAAATTTGCAGCAATAAATCACAATATACAATATGTTATCGCAATACTAAGGATACAGTATCAGCAAGATAGCAGTTGCATGATGTTGTATCATGACTATGAAATGTCGTAATAATGGTAGGTACAGTGCTCCACTACTTCAACAGCTCTGCAGCAGCCGCTTCCACACATCAGTTTAGTTTAGTTTAGTTTAGTTTAGTTTAGTTTAGTTTAGTTTAGTTTAGTTTAGTTTAGTTTAGTTTAGTTTAGTTTAGTTTAGTTTAGTTTAGTTTAGTTTAGAGATTGACAGTTGCATCTGTAGTCTGTGGGCAGGCAGACTAAGGATGATCACGACAGAACATAAACATGATGATACATTACATCTCAAGTATGTCAGTAATTTTTCAAAGTGCACATGTCCACACATACATAACGTACGCTACTCATCGTACCAGGAATTCCCTGGGAACAAAGCGTTTTGTTCAGCAGGTGTTACCTGAAGACTAAAAATAAAGACAGTGACAGGCTGAAACACCGGCGCTCTGTACAGCTTTAATTACAGAGTGTACCTGAAGGAAATCCAAACAGTGTATTAATAGTGCCTCTGTCCAACAACAGCATAGTTCACATGGTTCACACTGGATCGCTGCATATGGGTTTAACGAAAACATATTTTGATACAAAGACCTGAAAGACTTTGCAGCTTCCTTTTCAAGCGCATGCTACGTGACTTGGGACCTTTTTACTACATAAACAAACTAGACAACACACGTGGTCGGCTCAACAGCTGAAGCTCTGGTCAGTGACAATGCCAACTGTCACGTGTTTGTGTAAGAAAACAAACAGGGACGGCGTGCCGTGCAGCAGCCGCACTGTTTACATGCAGAACGCAGGAAAAGGCCATAAGCAAAGAACACTGGCATTATGGGACCAGGAAAAGTCAAAATGCACACAAACTTGCACCATGAGTAAGAAGCTGATGGAAACTGCCTTTAATACACTGAAATGCACCAGTGAGCAGATTTTCTCCCTTAGTTTCCTCATGTGTTTCCTTTATTGTGGCGGCCCAGACACACAGAAGAGGAGACTAAACACCGACATGTTGATCAACCCAAGGAGGGCTTAAGGGATGAGATTAATAAACTAAACAGACATACGTTTTAAGCAGCAACTTCAAGGTCAACGACATGCATTTCTCAAATCTAGGATCTGTCTAATTACAGGCGTCTTCTGCTCAGGTTTTGTGCGGAGGCTGCTGCAGCTATGGCAATGGACAAATACAAGTCAAACAGTTCAGGTGGATCTGAGAGAGACAGATGGAGACGTGGGAGGAGGAGGAGTGGGCAGCGCATGTGTGGAGAGATGCGTGCTGCAGCAGCGTATGTCGGGACAGGTAGACTGAGAGTTGGAGATTGGCTGTCAACCTGTGAAATTATGCAACAGAGTCTGGAAAGTCCCTGTCTGCCTCCTGGCACTCTCCACTCTACCTCTCTTTCTTCATCTTCCTCTTCTTCTTCTTCTTCTTCTCTCTTTTTTTGTTGTCGCGTTAAAGAAGGCATGGATGTGAACAGGTGGTGTCCATCACCTCCATCGCTTCCGCCTCTCTGGACACCAAAAAATGTGCAGTCAAGTCTGCAGTCCAACGGTCCATCATTTCATTCTGATAGTTTTTCCGAGCACCAGCGCCAGCCTCACATCCTTACGAATCAATCACGTTGCAATGCGCCTCAACAGAAGATGTAACTTTATTGAAATAATGTATCCACAGAAACCTCCCAAACACTGCAGACTGTAGCAGTTTGACCAAAACAGGAGACAAAAAACAGCTTCTGTCTTCCAATATCGTCCTGTTTTTTAGCCGTACGCTGCATCTTCTGACTGTACTCTGGCATGAAGCTGAAATATTTGGGATATAATGATCATATGGTGAGGCAGTGAAAAAGCTGACTGCGTGGTTTCTGCTAACTTTCTCATTCTGTTTTGACCGCTTAGCCGACTTAAAGTGCTGAAAACGCTGAAATTAATCATTGTTTTCATTTTTTCATCTATTGAAAAATAGCAAAGAAAAGCTCCTCGCGCTTCCCCGAGGTCCAAAGTGATGTTATAAAATTGCTTGAGAGACGCCAGAAGCCAAAGATTGACAATTTACAACTGCAATGATACAAAAAATAAATAAAAAGGAGGACGACTTTGTTATTTCAGAAAAGATGAGGTCAACTTTTTTCTATCTACAATCAACAAGCACTAAAAGAGAAGGAAAAACTCAATAAGCCTGAGAGGAGACACAAAAGAGCAGGAGTTTCTATGAGAGCAGACAGCGAAGGTGCAGCCGTACACCCCATTCCTTTAGCATTGGATAAGAGCTGCGCCTGGAAGAGAGCCTGCTTGGAAAAGTCAATCAAGAAAAGAAGAAACCCTTCATTCCTCCCTTCCCTCGATCGCCTGATCTACCCTGCAGACATTCACCACCAATCAATCACTCCTGCCTCACACACATAAACACACGTGTAAACATGGCAACAGGTCTTGATGCAGCCGGCTGCGGTCATGGCCCGTGGCGGTGGGAGAGCAATCAACTCCTCCAAACCTACACTGACACACAGGAATACACAGGTAGGAACACTTCAGTGTGTCTTCACCAGGAGTGGAGCTTCAACCCACTGCAACCAGCTGCAGCGAGTCGACTGATGGAGGAGGTCGACTGGGGCTGTGTACATGGATACGGGTTCAGGAGAATCCACAAAAGTTTTTTTATGGGAGGTTAGAAACAGAAATTTTGGGGTAAATCTCAAAAAGGCCACCGCTGCCTTTTCGTGTAGACTCCCCGAACAGATCTAGTGTGAAATGATGATGTCAGAACCCAACCTCACTTGTAACCACCACTAGACGTAACAACAACAACAACAACAACAACAGCCGACTAAGACAGAGACAACACCTTGAACACGCCTGTTAAATTGGGATCGATCAGCCTATTAAGACTGGCGCGACTCCCACTCAACATTTAGTCGACTTGTTTGGAGTTTGAATACGCGGAAGCAGGAAGTAACGGTCACCAAAAAATCTCCATGTAGGTGAATTGGAGTCAAAATTTTATTTCATGATCCGATTGAATCATGTCATGAGAAAAATATATGACCTCTATCTGTTTAAAACATTGTGTTTCATGCCGAGAAATCAGCAGTTTGTTGTAAATTCCGAAAAATCTGTAACCAGTTGGTGGCGTATTTTTTTGTGGGACACCAGATCTGTAGTCCGTAGAGCATCTTCACACAAAATACATTCTTCTGTTGCCGTTTTATGACAAACTGCTACATTTTTGGCATGAAACGTGATGTTTTAAACAGGTAGAGGTCATATATTTTTCTCATGACACAATTCAATCGGATCATGAAATAAAATTTTGACTCCCGTTCATGGAGACTTTTTCCAAATTGAGGTCCCATGGGGAGCTTTACTTCCGCTTCGGTTCTCCGTTTCCGTTTGGAGGCCTAAAATAGCTGATCTGATCTGAACCAAGGCAAACATTAAAAATCCCTCTGCTCCTGAAAACGACGCCCCAGTCAGATCCAGCGATGATCTCCGCTGACACACACACAGTAAAAGACGAGAGATGATCACTGGCTTCATTACAGAACCGCAAAACGACCATGTGAACACAACATCGTTGTTACAGTAATTCCTGTACAAACAACAAAGAGCAACCAACCGTTCTGCAGCGAATCCACTCCAACACCTTTTCTACAGATAAATCAAATAGACATGGAAATGTTTCTAAACTGACTGGTTCATTTTTTTTGTTTTCATTTTTTTTGATGATATTTGTTTGTGTACAACAGCAATGAAAAGGTAATGGAAATTCACAAGCCATCCAAAACAGAGAGAGAAGAGCAAATGAAGCAATAGAAGGTGAAATAGTGAAGACTGACTAATCACACTGTTTGATGATTCATCATTTGGTAGCAACAGAACGTCAACACTTTGTTTCATATGTTCTGACATAATATAACACAACTGGTGAATTGTGATCAAAATTATTTATTATCTCTTTTCTATCAGGGATGAATTTCCCCTGTTAAAGACTCCAAACATCTCACATCTCAGGAAAACCCTTACAGTGGGGAAAATAAGTATTTGATCTTCAATCAACTTGATCAAATGTGAATTATTTTATAACCTTTACAGTATATGATAATATATGTTTCTATATATATATTGTTATATCCTGTCTCGTTCTGTTAAACTTACCACAAAAACTATACACCGTTCATTTCTTTGTGGGGGAGTAAATTTCAACTAAACCAGGAGGAGATCGATTTACAATTTTTTCCCCCACTGTACTTGAAACTAGTAGAAAACTTTCTGCCATCTCGTCAAATACACAAACATTAAACTCTTGTTGCTGAGAAACAGGAAGACAACTGAATCTACAGCATCCTAAACAAGAGATAAACATCTCTCCTCCCCCCCTCCTCCCCCTCCCTCTGGGTGTCTCTCCTCACACTCTCTATCAGCTGTCCAGGTCCACATCACTTCAAAGTGAAGACGAGAGGTGAGGAAGGACCTCCTGCATTTGAGACCCCCTGCCAGCAACCCCCCCCCACACCCCACCCCTCTCCCTTTACACTTCTAACTTCCATCCTCTCCCACTTCCCCTACACCCCCACCACCACCACCTCCCCCTCCTCAAGCTCCAGCTGCTGCTCCTGCTGCTGTTGCTGCTCCATTTGGCTGCAATCAGCATCATCTGTGATTAGAGAAGGTGGGGGGGTGGGGGTGGGAGGTGGGAGGTAAGACTTGACAAATTGGCACATTCTTTTCCACCCATTCCCCCTCTTTCCCATCCCTTACCCCCCCCTCACTCTGTCTCACACACACACACACACTCGCCCACAGACCCCACTTAAATCTGGCAGCCCCCCTCTTCCACCAAACTCCACCCAACGCCACACTGCACCACTCACTTGATGAATGCTGTCCTTGTGAGGGGGAGGAAGCCACCGACACCCCCACCCCTTCCCCCCCACCCCGACCTGCACACACACACACACACAGATCCTGGCCCTGGGGTTTCTTGCATGATCTGTAAATAGAAAATGAAGTTTGGGGACCACCGCCCCTGCAGGTGCTACCTCTCCTCAGTAACACACACACACATATGGATTCAAACACACTTCCATAAATACACACACAGACCACAGTCGGCCACAATAACGCAAACTCTGGCTGCGCTGGGAGCCGTCACGGAGCCATGTGACCAGAATGATCTAACATTATGCCCAATTTATAGGTGAAATTCAGCAATCTGATTGGTTGTTAACCGTGGCATAATATATATAGCTATATAACATATACCAATTGCTTATTATACAATCCCCCCTCTCTCTCTCTTCCCCTGTGCTCCTGCCCCACCTCAAACCTCAGTTGGCCTGTCCCTGCTCCCTCAGGACTCCCCCCCCCCACCCTGAACAGGAGCAGCACCACAGCTGTGTGTGTGTCCGTCTGTGTGCGTCGTACATGTGGCGAGAAGAGCGGGAGCAGGATCCAGGTTATGGCCGAGCAGTTACATGGTGCCTGTGTGGTTATAAATACCTTCTCGTCTGTCCTGCTGAGTCACTGAAAGTGTCTCTTTAGCGCTGTTTATGGGCCGTGTTGTCTTGGTTTGGAGCCCACGAGGTTATTTCAATGGCAGGGTAAAAAAAAAAAAAGCAAAGACAAAAAAAACAAAACAGGAAGGATCTAAATATGAGGTGAAGCAGGAGAATGACAACTGGAAATAATCCGTATTTACAGTACATGCACCCCAGTGATGTGATTTATTCAGTTTCATATAAAAACAAACCTGTTTCGGTGAGTGGGCTTTAGGGGATTAGAAAAAAATGATTTCTCGATTTCTCCTGGAGATTAAACACATAACCAGATATCTACTTGCTCTTTTCTTACCTCAATGTCAATTTATTGCCTTTTTCTGGAACTATAAACCACATCCCACAGTCGTCCATGTGGGATTATCTTATTTTATCGTCTTTAACACATGTGCATCTGCTTGACAAAGACTTCAAATGACTCCACTGTGACAGATCTTTTTTTATAGTAAAAGACGTGAGGACTTGTAATACAGTAGTCCTCACTTCTTTTACTATAAAAAAAATCACAGAGTTTGTCTTAAAGCTCCATACAGTATAAAGGTAGATGTTTGTGTTAAAGCTCTATACAGTATAAAGGTAGATGTCCATGTGTAGTGTGATTATAAAGCAGCTCTAGGTTCTATATTAATACTGTGAAAGTATCAAAGCCTCAGTCCACAGAGAAATGCACACAGCCTGTATTCAAGAACTGAGCCTTTAAACCAGCCGTCAGGACTTCCTGTCACTTTGTGATGTCACTGCTCATTTCTTATTGGATCATTCAGAAAATAACCAGCAAATTAAAATAGAGGAAGCTTAAAGTGCAACTAAGGTTCTATCCAATTGAAATTCAAAAAACTTGATTATGGGCGGGAAAGCGCCGCATTCAAAGCGAAATCAAACAAAGGAGGAAAAAAAGTCCACAGACTTCTGAAATGCAGCACTAACGACCTAACCCTCTAGCACAGACACTATTCAGAAACTGTCAATCAGCCTTTAAATCCAGGCAGCCGTTAGCAGCCGGACTTCCTAGAGTGATCACTTGGCGGCAGGCAGCCGCCGGATGGTGCTGATTGGTCGGGGGAGCTGAGGGATGTCACTGACCACCATCTCAATCGAAAAATTCAATTGTAATAACCACCGTTTATTGGCAATCATTTTTCAAATTGAAATATTTTGACTAAAATAACAGAATCAACTGACAAATTGCCCAAAACTTGTTTTCAGCAGAAAAAAGTGGTTTAGGGGGTTTAGTTCCTCTTTAAGAGTCTCTCTTCTGATAGGCTCAGAGAGAGAGAAGATGTAAAACTTCATATATCCACATGTCTCGAAGATAAATATATCCTCTTATGGACCAACAAACAGTACGTGTTGAATTTGAACCTTCAAATTAAAACTAAACTAAAGGAACTGGTACCCACGCTGCTAAATTAAAAGACAATCTGGTGTTATTCTGCAGTGTAGAAGTCTTATACCCACTACTCAGTGGGTCCCTGTCAAGAAATCCCTCCATTCAACTTCATATTGGTGGAGATGGAAAGGGAACAATGATATTCTTAACAAAATTACATACCTGGAAATAGCTTTAGAAATGGGAGCGAGGAATGTCATACTGTTGTGGGGATGAAATTATCGTCTTGATAGAGATCCCTTACACATCTTAATCCCTTCCTGAACCACAATTGGAGGGCCGAGTCTGGGAGAGATCGTGGGAACGGAGGATTGGCAGTAATAGGCAGCAGAGGCAGCGCCTGTTTATGCTTGAAGTGAGACCTAAACTGAGACCAATGTGTTACAATGGGGTTTGTCTGGTTTTTCCTGCTGAGAGGTAGTGGTGCACGGAGATCGTAATTGTTAAAGACACCGGATTACACAAAGCCTGCTCCAGATCTCAGCCCATACTGGTCCACTATTGCGGTGAAATTGTGACACCCAATAAACCACCTTGGGAATATGAGAAGTGCAATAACAGTGAAAAAAAAAAAAAAAAAAAGTTTGGCAATGCCAAGCCTCCATCTACTCTCAGCTCCTCCAGATATGATTTCTTAATCTTTGGGATGGATTTATTACAAATAGAAGATGAGATGCTTTTATCCGGTTCCTAAAAAGAAAAGATCTTGTAATAAAAACAAACAGCTGAAGTGATTTAGATCTTGTTTGGCCTTCTTTAACCCCGGTTTCAGATTGTATTGATATAAATCTTTGAATTGAGAGTCACAGGTAGGTGGAAGGCGTTTCAAGCTATTCTAAATACCAGACCGGTCAAGGCCCATGCAGGATTGCGTTGCTCCACTTGTAACTGGAAATTCTGGGGCTCTTTGACAGCTTGATTTTATAACCTGACTTTTTGTGTTTTTTTTTCTTCAAAACTAGTGATTATGTCTCAAGCTTTAGGGATAGAAATGTCATCTTGGGAAAGATGCTGAATTAAATCATCTGCATACAAGGGTAATTTGTAGGTTTGGCCTCCTCTGCTGTCTGCTACAGTGAAAGGGCTCAGTAGCTATTTCTCTGACTCTAAATCAGTTTTCATGGCTAAACAGTAAACTTTGCACTCTGTACTACAAAACCTGGTCATATCCTCTGACATAAACATCTTCATAAATCTTTTTTTTTTTTTTGCAATGGAGGTTGAGTTCTGTCTGTCTGGTGATGACACAGAAACCTGCGGAGCCACCCAGCGCTGGCACTCTGCTGAGACAAAGACAGCGGAACAACACAAGGTGGGCTGGGCGCAACGAAACTGTCACAACACCTTTGCCACAGTCAGGTAGGTGTATGTGCACGTCTTCATTTCTCTATAGCGATGGGCTCACCTGACAGGCAGCATCACGAGAAAGAAAAGGTGTGATGATGATGTTGTTGTTGATGACGATGAGGGAGCGGCCAACCTTTTTCCAATCCATTCCCAACCTCCCTCCCTCCCTCTGCCCCCTCGCCCCCCAACAGCTTTCATCTGGAGCGGATTAGAGACATTAACACTTTCTTATCTCTACGCCTTCCTACACGTCTTTCACCATCGGCCCCCTCTCCGCCCCCAGTTCCTGTCTCTTTCGCCCCGTCCTCCACACCAACACCCCCCCCCCTCCCCCCCTTTCATCCCTCCATGTCTGTCCTAACCCTGTGCATGCTTGAAACCCTGTTAAAAGGTGCTCTCGGGGGGGTGGGGGGGGAATTACTTTTGCTAATTTAAGAGGTTGACAAAGAAGGAGTGAACAACCTGGAGTATTGCATTGTTATTAGAGTCGGCTGTTAAACTATTATATGTGTATTAAGAAATATCTGGCTCCGGTTCAAGCTCATAAATCAGCACACAAGCTCATATTTTCATATGAGCACCAGCCAAGTCCACTCTGCTCTGTTTGAACACACAAAGTATGCAGCTCAGTTCAGGGAAGAAGGTTGATCAATCACACTCCTGAGACAGCATGTACACACACACAAACACACACATACACAAGCACGAAATGTGCATTGTAGTCACATGTGACCCCAGTGCAGCATCTAACCCGCGCTGTGTGTATGTGTGTGTGCAACAGGCCCACACATATTACAGGAGCACCAGGCTAAAATTAACCTTGCACTAATAAACAAACACACATGCATGCACACACACAGCCGGTATAATCCACATTAATACCAGCTATCAATCTTGAGATGATGGCATGTTAGGCTGTCCTTATTGGGAAGAGATATCACTGCGTGCCTAATGGGAGTACGTGTTGCAGAGTCGGAGTCCTGATGGGAATTTAATCTCTGTCATCTATCTCTATTAAAATGGCTCCACACAGCAGATGGGTTTGACACCGGTCTGACGAGGCCACAGCGCCACACAATACTGTACGCAGGACAAGTCAAGTCAACCCAGAGAGACAAATGCATGTCAGACAGTGGACCGCCCTGCTGGAGGATGATGACTTCATTCCACCACACTCCTTATTCTATTCCTCCGAAAAATACTTCAGCTTTTACAACTTCTTCCTTGGGGCAAAGTTGAGGCAAGAGAAAAATATGTCAACGATCTGATCTGGGCTAATCAGGAATCAGTCAGCTCCCCTGATGGGACAAACAACTCACAAGTGACAAAGGACAACGGTGACAAAAAGGACAAGACCGAGCAGCAACCTCTGAGGCTGCAAAATGAAGCCAGAATGAAACACTGAAGACCAACCTTACGGCAGTAACATGTTTACAGCCTGGTACAAAACAGATTTCTATGGCTAATTTCCCCTGTATAAAGGTAGATTTATACTGTAATTTGTACATGAATCACCTGTTGTTATTAAGTCTTATTAAGGATTAACGTTAAAGTTCGATTCAAGATGTGGAGGCTTTGAGTGACAGCTGGGTGATCTAACCGACCCAACCCAGCTAAATCCAATCGATTGTTGTTTTCCAACAGCTATAAAAATCAAGAAGTAAACAAAAAAAAAAAAACATCAACACAGAAGTAAAATTTAATGTCCTACTGTATGTGTGACTCTCATGCACTTCCTATTTTTTACTCATTTCACATGAAGTCAAACTGTTTGCCAAATGAACAGGTCACGGCCATTTCCTCATTCTTTGGCGCATCTCAGTTTCTTTCTTCTAATTTCATTCCTTTCTCTTCTTATATAAAGTTTATAGAATACTTCAACGTTAAATCTATTATTTCTAGTTTAGCTTGTTCTGTTTTTTATTGGTATCTGTTGCCTTTATTTAAAGGGATAGTTCGCCCAAAATTCAAATTTCACTCATTATCTACTCACCCTCATGTCGACATACTCGGGCGTATTAAAGGCGTACTCAATGCGTACCCAAAGCGGACTCCGCGTACGCGTACTCGGTGTCACACAATAGACTGCTCGGCGGAAAATCTTCACATCAACCAGTTTTTATTGTGATGCCGTACGCCGGACTATGAAAGCTCAAATGTCCACGGACAGTGCGCACTGAGTCCGCGCTGCTCACAGTACGCGCACAGTACGCTTGAGTATGTGGGGGCCTTAAGAGCTGTGAGTCCTCCGTTCCTTCTCTGAGTTACGGGGGGGTCCACTCAGCAGTATTTGTCTGCTCATCTCTAATGTGAAGCCCCGACATGAGAAATTGTTCAGAAAAAATTAAATAAGTCTATATTTTAATCTTGTTTGAAGCGGAAGCTCCCAGTGTCTTGGTTCACTGCTCTTCCTGTGTCAGTGCAAATCTCTCGTGATTTGCACTGACCGGTGGAACAATTTCTCATGTCAAGGCTTACAAGAGGGACATTACAGACGAGCAGTATGGAGGTATTTGGATGTTTTTTGGTGTGTCTTTTTGGATGAAGAAACCTGGTGTCCATTGACAACCATTATATGGACAAATACTGCTGCGTGGACCCCCCGTAACTCAGAGAAGGAACGGAGGACTCTGAAAATTCTCACAGCTCTTAGTCGACATGAGGGTGAGTAGATAATGAGTGAAATTTGAATTTTGGGTGAACTATCCCTTTAACCAAGTCGGTCCCGTTGAGATACAATGACCTCTTTTCCGAGGGAAGGCCTGGCCAAGACAGCAGCATATAAGTTGCAACAATTAAGAACAGAAAGAAACTCACACAGCAACACAGATAAAATCAACAGAATGTGCGGCGTTTCCGCGGTTAAATTCCTGTTTTTGTCGTTGCTGTTTGGGATTTTTGTCTTTCATAATGAATGAAAATACTTTTACTAATACTAATACTAATACCATTATCTACCTACGCTGTGTCTTGACCTCTATGTCGACACTCATCTGAGCAGAACATACATTTTTCCAAAGCGGCTGCATTACATGTTAGTCATGTATCATTAGTTTAACAATGAGTGTGTCACACTGTGTGGCCCTCGGTGCTTAGATAATCAGCGCAGAGCTCTGACTGTCGTGTCACATGACCTCAAATACCATCAACGTATCATCAGCAGAAACTCATGATTCACACTCAGACACACACAAACACAAATACACACATGCACACACAGACACACACAGGGGTTAGCTGAAGACAATTGCCTGAGTTCAAGTCCAGCCCGGCTCCACCCGCCTCTCTCACCGGGGAGGGAACATCGGAGCAGGGGTCGGCATGCCGGGTCGGACCGTTGCGGAGTGGCCGGTCTTTGAAGGAGGCCTGTGGCGGGGAAGGGTTTTCGGGAAGGGGAAATGCTCTGCTGGAAGTTTGAAATATCAATGGAAAAGGCTGCGTCTCTGCCACGCAGGGCGAGCAGAGAGCCTTTCCTTTATCTTCCACTACTTATCCCACCACAGCGGAAAGACAATGTCAAAGAAACACGTAGCAGAAATATTTCCAGGGAGGGACGGGGGCCTGAGCAACTGCAATCAGATCCCAGAAGAAGAAGAAGAAGAAGGAGAAGACGGCGCTTGTGGAATGTATTCAGCTTGAAACAGTGAAATAAAAGTTGTGTGACCAAAAATCAGATAAGTCTGAAGTGGAAAGAAGACGCCGGCTGACGGACAGATCTTGATCAGACCTCAGGAGGAACAAAGTCCGCTGACCCGAACTATCCCACGATCCAGCAGCAACCTGGCTAAACCACAAGTGCAACCTCTGGCTATCCAGATGTTTGCTGCAGAAAATAAATCACCATATTCACACACACACTTTGGCAGGAACTACTCGAAAGGCAGAAATGTCCTCCGACGCTGCCACATCCGTCCACCATGTGAATGAAATGTTCAGAAAAAGCCTAAAAATTGTTTATCTAAAGAGTGACTTTCAGTGTTTATCCTTCGATCAGGTCTGAGAAATCTTCCCCTAGTTGTTGTACAGACATCATCATCAGCTATAATGACTTTAGACTCACCTTTAGACTCCACGTCTAACTATTATCCAGTAACAGTTAGGACTTCTAACATCACCAGAAAGAGAAAGTGTCTCCATGACCATCAAAAGAAATTATAAAAATTAGCAGCTACTGTGACATATGATGTCATTTTAGGTATCATTGTAAAGCTCTCTCTCTCCTATACAATAATGTAGGCTCCAAAACTGGTCATTTACTATCCGCAATCAATCATGAAAGTACAATTACGTTAACAATCTATGGAATTTTACAGTACAAATAAAGTTATTTACAAAGGCTGTTTTCTCAAAATGAGTTTTTCCTCAGACTCTGAGCCTGAAATCTCCGCTTCAGCAGCACTTACAGACACCAAACCTTCCAGTTTTATTCCTGTCTATATTCTGAAGGTTTTTACAGAGGGGATTGTTGATATATCATTCATTATCATCATATATTCATTCATTATGCAACTTTTTTTTCCCTTTTTCCCCCCTTTTCAGGGCTGGTGACAGTATTCTCTCATTAACAGTGAATGATATAAAGAGATATCCAAAATGTCCTCTGTAAAAACTTCTAACTCTAATATGTCAACAAAATAAAACAAGAATTTTTAAAAGGGGTTCTGGAAATGTATTAGCACATATTTCATCAGATATTGCCTCATTTACATATTTAAACATTCAATTTGACAAAACCTGTAATACAAAAAATATTTGTCTTAATGTAAGTGATAAACTTGGGAGGTTTCATGGTGATATCTGTTAGTTCAAATATTTTACCCTATTCACCTTCAGTGACCCCCCTTAAGAAGTGAGTGGACGGTTTCAGGCCCAGTGATGAGATCGAGATGGGGGTCATGATTCAGGAACTGTCTGATCCAGATCAGGAAATGACACTGGTTGACGGCGCACAGTGCACGTTCGCTCTGTAGTAATTATCCTGAAGAGTTGACAAGAGCAAATTCCTTTCATCAGTTTCCTGCTGGAAACTCTGACGTGACATATCTAAATGTCACACTGACATATAGCTGCTGCAGTACCGGCTGCGTGAGGTCTTTTTTTAAAGTAACAGTTTTTTAACAGAGTTTTTCGGCCTTAAAATAATGTTTCCAGACTCATTGCAATGGTTGAAAAATGGTTAATAGGATGAATGGCGCTGCCGCCGCAGTCTGAGCAGGGTCGCGTCGGCTAAGTTTTGTTTTTCCCCCCAGACGATAGCGCTTCTCAACCACATGGTGGAAGCACTGAGCTGAAACTCCGCAATGCTGCTTTAACAAACAAATTAACTGCAGCTTGACGTCAGGCACAAGGTGGAGGTCATCATCATAGTGTGGCATCGCTAATACCTGACATTCACAGCCTGAGCGGTCCAGACCAGACCGGGTCCCTGAGTGCACGACTTCCGGTTCATGCAGGCACGAGTCCACACTCATATCGGGGCTGCGTTCCAAAAACAGTTTGAGTCGCCCTCGTTCACTTGCCCTCAGCACTTGCCCTCGGGGGAATCCCCGCCGCCATCATAAGGGCTGTTCCATTTCTCCAAACAGCTGAAGTGAACTTGGTGAGATGGACCCTTGAGGGCTGAGTGATCAAGTCAACATTGATGGTCACTCCAGAGCTGTATATCGCCCACAATGCATTGCAGTGGTGCATGAAAAATACGTCCATGCGGTGGCGATAATGAACCTCAAGGAGCAGTTGTGTGTTTACCACCAATGAAGGAGAAAATAAATGAAAAGGGTCAGTAAATATTCAATTCAATAACCTAGTTTAGCCGTGACAACATGTCAGAACAACAATTTACGAGTGGTCGGCTAGTAGAGATATATAATAGGCAAACTTATTCACCACAAAAAAAAAAGAGGTACTGTCCTCCCAAGAGGGGGAACAGCGCTACACCTAAGACATGTGGTCGACCAGTGATCGTCCCAGCTGTTAGTGAACGAGGGCAGGTGTGTTCCATTTACCTCTTTCACTCCTCCTCCGCCCACTTTCCCTCCGCCCTCCAAGTGGCCTCCGTGTGATGTCATAGCAAGGGCTGAGGGCAAGTGAGCGAGGGTGACTCAAACAGTTTTTGGAACGCAGCCCTGGTGTCCTGCGTCCTCCCTCCCTCCCTCCCTCCTTGTTTATCTACTCACAGAGTCCTCTGTCCTCACCTCTACTCCACTCCTTCCAACCGCAGCAGCCAGACCAACAAAAACCCTTCTCCTCCTCCTCCCGGACCTCCGCCTTCCCCGGCGATCGCTGTGTGTGCTGACCACAGCCTGTCCAGGCCCCGGGGTCGCCTTACCCGTTTACCGCGTGGGAGCGGATACCGACGCCGGCTCACAGAGACCCATTCAAAGGCTCGCATATGAAATCTCTTCCTCTGCAGTGATACCTTACACTTCATCTGCATATTCACATATTCAGAACCCAGTGTTGACTTCCTGTCTGGGTGAGATATTGTAGGAGGTGGGGGGGCAACTGGGCACAGACGAAGCTGCTGTGTTTTCATTCATTTTCAAAGGGGTTTTGTCGCTGCCACTTGGAAAGCAGCAGAGTTATTTGCACTGGACGTCGGTCACACTGAGGCTAAAACGGGTAGTTCAACATTTTGGCAAATTGGCCCATTGCCATAACCCCTATAGTCATAGCAGTCGGTTAGTTACCTTTAATTATCGGTGCAAGCTATTTTTAGAACAACAGAGCAGAGTTTCCCTCATCAAACTCATCAAATACACAATCCAACATCTCCAAAACACTCTGGTGGACTCTGGTTGTGACCTGCACATTCACCACGCTATGAGATAATAAGTTAACACAATGTTACGAGTCAGAGTTGTTGCAAAACCGCTGATGCACCTTGCCTTCAGCAAGCAGTCTCTGCATTTACCTCTAAAACTCTCATAATGTCCTGTTATTACTGTTATCTCATAGCGTGGTGAATGTGCAGGTCACAACTTGTCCACCAGAGTGTTTTGGAGTTGTTGGATTGTGTATTTGATGAGTTTAATGAGGGAAACCAAGAAATCCCTCAAGCTTTTGTAGCGTAGCTCTGAGCAGCTCACGGCTCTGCTCCACTGTTCTAAAAATAGCTTGCACTGACAATTAAAGGTAACAAACCTACTGCTATGACTATAGTGATTATGACAATGGGCCAATTTGCCAAAATGTTGAACTATCCCTTTAAACAGCCTGTAGGGATTTATAAAGCTTCAATACAGGGATCAATGAAAACAATAAGGTGTTTCTAAAGCCGGGAACGTGAGGCCAGATGAGTCACGGTTCATGATTCAATAGTTGTTGTGGTGGAAAGAAAACGTTCAATTTGCAACTGTAACTGCCACTCGAGGAATTTCTGCTGAGACCTGCCCATCACGTCCTCTTCATCACGGATCATCTCAATCTGACAGCAAGTGTCAACAGAGGCACACAACACACATGAAGAAATGAGAGCTGCTATTGTGTCTGTGACAATCTGCCAGTGCGGTTACACTCGTAAGCAAACAACAACATACCACAATGACACTCCCTGGTGCTCTGCCAAGTCGGGCCCTTGCTGCTGCTGCTGCTCCTCGCTGGGTTAATCACCAGCTCATTGAAGCTGAGGGTTGTTGCAGCATTTTCTTTTTTCCACTATTACCACAACAACAACCGCTGCTGCCGTGGAAAAACGTCTGCAAACGTCAGAATACGAATCAACGTGTTTGTTCTCGGGGACTCCGACCTCTCTCACCTGAGGTGTCACTCACCACCTTGGGTATACACGAAAAAAAAAATTGGGATTCCTTAAATGTTTTGGGGCAGATAAAAACAATTACTCACCAGGTGGCAGGAGAGCAGAGGTGGAGTAAAATACAAATGCTGCTTGTGTGGAACGATGATGTGAACTAAAGAGCAATTAGATTTGACAGATATAAAGCCTGACATCTAAAGGAAGGATGACTGAGCTGCACTGTCCATTGTACATTGTAATGCAGGAACATTAATTTCCTCATATGTGAATAAACCTGGTTTTGATTCTGATTAAATCTGTCATTTAAACGTTATTGAACAAGGAAACGCCTCACTTGAGATTAAAAAAAATCCAGCACAGTGAACAAAGGAGCTGGAGCAACTCTGTCTGAGCTGCTACGGAAATATTTTAAAGACACTGACTGTGTCATTACGTTTGCTCCTTTGTTTGGTTTAATTTCACCCCCCAAAAAACAGAATTTCAACTTTAATTTCTTAAATATGCGCCGCCTTCTCTTTAAAATGAAATCAATGTGCGTACTTTCTTCCATTGTATTGACGTTGCATACAGAGTAAAAAAAACTCTTCCCAGAAACTCCTGCCCACACTAACAACAGTTTCAAAATCCTGAAGTCCTCATTCATGCTTTTTAAACTGTGGTCACGATGATGTTCCTGCGTGTTGTCGAGACAGTGTGTGTCACTGTGCTAATTCATGTTGAGTATTATACTGTAGCAGGGCTTCGACTTAACTGTAGAGCGCACTTTTAAAATTACAGCAACTACATTAAAGCAAACATCCAGAGTGGGATCCATAAATCTGCAGGAATAAGGAACAGTAGCGTTGAGACTTCACATGTGGTTATGATGTGTCGTGTTTTCTTACTTAACCCACAAGTCAGAGTCAATAAATGAGAAAAGAACCAAGTGCAACCGTAAAACAGGCCTGCAACAATACACACAGTGTGTGTGTGTGTGTGTGTGTGTGTGTGTGTGTGTGTGTGTGTGTGTGTGTGTGTGTGTGTGTGTGTGTGTAGCAGTGAGGTGCCGACTGACACTGTGGTAATGCCTATGTATCTCCTCAACCTGATCAGGGTCCAGACACATTGAATGAAGACATGTCAAAGAGACAGAGAGAGACATCTGGCTCTCCCAGGCCTCGGCTGCCAAAACGATACAAGTTAAGACACACTCCAGAGCAACAAAGAGACGCTGCAACAGACTCCAACACAACACCAGGCATCATCAGCTGTGGAGGCTCACGACAACTTTTGTAGTCGAACTGTTGAACTTTGTTGGCCTCAAATTAATTGAATCAATTAATTTGTTATAGAAGAGACAGGAGAAATAATTTAAAGATAATAAACACTAAAAAAAAGTGATTTTAAGAATAATTTATATTATATCAAATAATCCTTTAATGAATAATATAATTATTTCTCAGGTTTGAACAATTCCAGTAGCAGAAATTGAAGGAAGGAAGTTTTTGTCATAAGTATCAGAGTTTATTACATTTTCACTCCTCTAAAAACTGTAAAACAATCTTATAGTAGAATATGTATAATGTTATATAATAAAGTTCATAATAATGTCCCTCCTGAAGTTATTGTACAGTAATATTAAACTATGCAAGTACAAGGATATTTTAACATGGAAATCTATGAGACTGACTTGTGCAGAAATGACCACTTTCTAAAGTTCAACACTTTTTTAGTCCTGAATCAAAACCTGTTCCTTCAAAATAAAACATCCTGTTTCAGAGACTGTCAAACACCAGAAACCTGCTCAAATCAGCTCAGGACAAATTCTACTTTTTCAGTGAGATTGTTTAAAATTTAAATATAATTTAGGCCAATCTCCCTCCTCACACTGACGCTTTGTTTGTGCGTCACCACGCCGAACTGATGCGAACTGACAAAGAGATTATTAACACACTTGCGCGCACAGCTGTTGAGGCATCAGCAGTGTACTGTGTGTACCGGACACACACCTGTGTACCAGCTATAGGGCGGCGGTACGGGAGGTTGTGGCGAGCAGCGGCGTGTTATTATTCCAGTTCCACAGTTTACGGCCCGGCCGCCCGAGGCACGACAGTTTAATTTGACTATAATAAGATCAGCACGACAGATTGGTTTCACTGCAGCCGGGCCGGGTCGCTTGACTTTTATTACAACAGGCATCACTTGGAGACTTATTATTGTAAACGTTTAGCTGTGGCGGTGGCCTGCACCGGTGGCCACACATGTGTAAACACTCCCAGCTTAGGTTACCCAGCATGCACCATGCCAGGGCTGATATTACCATACCAGTGGCACACGGGCGTAGGAAAGATTTAGCATGGGGAAGATCAAAATCCCAGGTGGCTGTCTCTCTCTGTGTTTAACGGTCATCACTGTCAGATTGACTGGCCGGTCAGGGGAAAGTGTGAACGCTGCCCTGGCCGCTGTTTGTGTGTCTATTGCTTTTTTTTCCCCCCTCCGTCATTATGTTGATAATTGTGGGGAAGGAATGCATGGGGGAAACGTCAGACGACCCTCAAGCCACGGCTACACCCTGACACCCCGAATGTGAGGAGTTCACCTACAGCAGAGAGACACGCAGACACACACAGAGGGGAGAGAGATGTATTTGTGCGCATGCAGACACACATGTGGTGCACGTTCACGGGAAGGAAAGAAAAGAAGAAAGAAAAAAAAAGAAAAAACACCCACTCTTCCCTGTGTCATTTCTTGCCTAATTCTCAGTAATCGTTTTGTGTGCGAGTGTGTAACTGTGTGTGGAGAGCAGAGAACGGCAAAGAAAACAGTAGAGTGTTTTCTTTGGAGTTTGCCCACATTGCTCAGACACACACACACACACACACACACACACACAGACACACACAGAATCACAGAGATTGTCTTGTGACTAATCGTGTTCTGCTCTCAGTGAGAAGGCGCTTATCATCACCCACTCACCCCACGATAACCCCCCTCCTCTTCCTCCTCATCATCATCATCATCAGCAGCAGCATCTCACACACACACACATAGGGATGCAAACAGACAAATATCGGTCATACGTCAGGGCCACTTGCTGCAGCTTGAGCATGTCCACGACGACGAGGAAGAGCTCGCCACGGTTTCATCCTAAAGAAAACAACTATCAGAATGGTTTTCTGCGCCTCCCTGACTCAGCATCATCCTGGTTAATAGACAACGCAGATATTCAGAGATGAAACGACGGGTGAAATAATTAACTAATGGTGATTTATCACGTTTGGTTGCTTGGTTCCGATCACGCTGCGACCTGAACCACAGCTGCCCATTCATATCACTACAATGCAATAGGCCCCTCAATATGATATTATCAACTAGTACAATATCTTTGTGATTTTAATCATCTAGAAATATTCTGAATATTAGAGTACACAGACATATTAATGTAATTAATAACATTTATGCAACTGCTAATGCCGTCCTGAAAGGAAAACTTTGTCTTATTGTTTTAAAGGGTAACACTTCATAAGCTACACACTATTAAACATTAGTTAAGCAATAAATACTGAATGCTTAATTTATAACACATGAATACTCATTAACTTTAACACAGTTAAAAATGTTGTACTCATCATTGATAAGCACTGACTGTATTTATAAACTACATACTAATGAGTATTCATGCATTATAAATGAAGAATTCAGTATTTATTAATGCTTAACTAATGCTTAATAGTATGTACTTATTATAAAGTGTTATCAGATCAAGTTTTTATTATATCATAAAAAGCACAAAAAAACTTGAATTTGCATTTGCAATTCATAAAATAAAAGATCAATACTTGGCCTCCATTTAATAATACAATACATAATGTGAAATATCATGATATTTTTCCCTCCAATCCAAATACCAGTAGTTTTATATCTATATTGTAAAATAATCAAATCTCAAAAGAAGAAAATCTCAGCACACCTGAATATGCAGGTGTGTAGGAGGGGGGCACAACCCAAGACGCACTGGGTGCACTGTCTCACTCTTCACTTATTTATTTGCAGCAACGTTTCGGTCAGTGTATGACCTTCATCAAAAAAAAAATCAAATCTAAAATGTTGTCATCTAAAATATTTTATTGAAAAAGTGAGTATTGGCCACTTCGCAGCCAATATTGACCTCAACAAGCCCAGTACCAGGCAGAATCTGTTGCAATTATTTGAATAAATAAATCTAAAAAAAGAATAATTATTAGCCGCAGCCCCACAGATAACCTTGGTGTAGTTTCTCTTTTTGTTAAATGATTACACCACCTTTGGCTGATGAATGTGATAATGATGATGAGGCCAGGTTGGATTCGAACAAAAACAAATACAGAAATGTGTCTGCAGGATGAGCTCAGAGAGGTGGGGGGGGTTGTGCTTTGAGTCAACAGCTGGAAATCTGCGTTGTCCTGACAGTTTTTTCGCTTGCATCCGCCTCACATGTCCATCATCTTCACCCCGCCTGCCGCTGCCACCACCAGACGCCAGCGCCCGATGATTTATGGTGCCGTGGAAACCTGAAAACCATTCTTCCCATTGTCAGGATCAACGTTCACAAACAGCAGAGTGCAGGGGCCATTTATCACACTTTTACTAGCTGCTTCTCACACTGCCGCAGACGTTTCTCACCGCTGCTGCTGTTGATGCCCCCGCTAATGATGATAATGAGGTGGAGTAATCATGACCTTAACTACGATCCTACAGCAGCCCCGAGGGCTAGGAGTGGCGGAGGGAATCAGGTATTTAAGGCATATAGTGTGACAAAGGAGGTGGTGATAAAAACTAATTTCTCATAAGAGTTACTCTCTCAACAGGCACTCAAGAGTGTGTGACCGGGATTCAACTTCCATAATAGCTTCAGAGAGAGAGGCTGAAGTGTGTACAGGCATCTTTTGAACCTCAAAAAACAACATTTTTTAAAGCTCTTTGCCAAAAAAGCAACTCATGATACACATAAAGACATAAAGACCTTTGAAACGAAGCTAAAATACTCACAAAAAGCAGTTAGTTTGAACGAAGTATATCCAAATTTTCCAGCGTGGGTCAGATGGAAAAAGTGAAAAGCAAAACAACGAGGCAGGAAGGCAACGACGAAAACAATGGAATAAAGCGCTGATAGTTTGATTGATGATCATTTTTTGTATTTGTCACTCAAACAGCAGGCAGCCATGTGCGTGACCTTAATAAACACCGTAAATCACTATTTATCTTTTTCCTTGTGATAACCCAGAAGTGGCCAGAAGTACGCGGACACATCCTCGGCTACATATTTGTGTGCACTTTTGGTTTTGGGTCTGTTTTTGCATGGGTTTGGCCAAAGACCGTCGGTTTCCAAGTAAAGAAAACCTTAATGCTACGGCATGAAGTGATATTTCAGACAATAGCGTTGCATCCAACTCTGTGGCATCAGTTGGGGAGAAATTCCTCGACTGTTTCAACATGACAATGGCCACAAAAGAGTCTGGTGGCTGGCCTTGCACCGAGCTCCGACCTCAACCCGGTCCAACACCACACCATTGGGATGAACAGGGTCTCAAAACAAACGTTATTGTAATTGAGGGTTTCGAACTTGTAAATAGAGTTCATGTCACATTCAAAGTCATAATTACAACAAGAAGAGTCACTTTCGATATGTCTGAAGAAAACCAAGCAAAGATGGACGCCTTAAATCAGCCAATCACTGCCAGCCAATAAACATATTGTAAATGTGCAGCACGAGTTCTGTGAACATAAATGTCTTGATGGCGTCAATGCTCAGAAGTTGTTTCTGTTTCATGAGTGCACATTACTCGTCCTCATGACTGTTGAGTTGAAGTCATTAAATTCGGTCAAAAGGAGCTAATTGTAAGTTTTGCTAATGCTACATAGCCAACAAAATAGAAGAAACAAGCAAGTTTAGCAGTTTATTAGCATTTCTATCATCATTTTCCGATACCGAGTCACTATATTTCCCAAACTGCCCAGAAGAAGTCGAGCTGTTAAAGCAAAGTGATTAGTTGATAATTAGCATTAGCACTTTAGCACCCTCGTCTCTTTCTATTAGTTTCTATCATTTGCATTAAACTAAATTTCAAAATATTCTTGTGTGAATGTGAGTGCCAGCATCTGTTCATGATTCACGGGAGAATTTGATTCAAAACTGTTCTGAAAGTTTTGGCAATGATCAGACACCGAAACATCCACCCTGACTCAGCAGGAAACATCTGTGATGACTGTTCATTTTGGAGTAGGTGGTTACTATCAATACGAAATCTCACATGTAAAAACTTCCACGTGTACCTTTAGAGAGAAAAAAAAAGTAGATCTTACGTTGCTCACTGCTGATGAATACGGTCACTGAGCAGCTATGCTCATTGGTTATTGTTCATAAATATCCCGCTCTTGTGTCTGAGAATAAAGGCCTGCTTGTTTGGCTGACAGGAGATAACCCAACCCTCCACACAGGTATGACAGCTAGATTTAAAGCTTAAATTAAAACTCCCAGGCGAAGCCAACACGTATACGTAAAGCAGTTGCACATAAAAACAAAACAACAACATCTTCATTAAGTCAATTAAAGACTCTTATCTCGTCCATGAGCATCATTCAAACTCTACCTCTGCCTCGTCTCCTTGTTTTTATTTCCCCAAATCATCCTGCCGCGATGGGATCCAACAATACAGATTTTGTAAATAGATTGCAATCCTCAAATTACCCAACAGACACAGGTTCGTACGCGGAGTACACGGTGTACACCCACAAGCAGTCTGAGCACCTACTGAAACAATTACACGTTGTGACACTCTTAAAAAGGGAATTTACAGATTGTGAAATACAGTAACAATCATGCTGCCTTTTAATTTCCAGTTGGGGGCCGAGGGCGGGGGGCGGGGGGGGCTGTCTTTCATTCCTGAATTGTTGAACATCATTCTTTTTCTTTTTGGAACAGTTCAAAACAAAAGAAAACATGTTCGCCTGAGATCAGACTGCAGGGGGAAAAAAAAAAAGAGAACAACAGAAATTTCACAAACACGCCATTACCAGATGGAAGTGATGGGGTGTGTGCATGTGTGTGTTGTATCCATGAGGAGGGTGTGACCACAACATGCACAGAGTGGGCAGCAGCAGTCAGGACTTGTGTTCACAGATTAGCAGCAGTGTTTACTGTGAGTAATGAGCTTATGTCACTTTATGGAGGGTCTGAACGAGGCTGCGTCTTTTCACCGTGTCACAGCCGCCCGCTGTGGGCGTTTTGAGGATACAGTGCAATCAAGAGGCCGTGCCGATGAATAGACGCAGATATTACGGCTGATTTCCTGACTGCATGGTGCAATAATGAAAATAGTAATGATAACAAAGTCTCTGTGCAGTTTGAAAACAAACAAGTGAAAACAGAGCAAATAAACCCACAGATCTTTTCATACATCTTCACTAAGCCTCTTTCTGCTTGTGGGTATGTATATTCAGTGAGTCTGCAGGTATGAATCCCTTTGTACACATGATATAATGGCTGTGTCAACACCTCGCTAGAGAAGAACAGTCAGATCTGTGTCAGTCAAGCTCCGTGTCACTGAGTTTTTCTTACGTGAAGTTGTTTTGATTGAACTTCTCGGCTTGTTTTTTTGTTGCAGGTTTGACATGAAGACGCCACCGTCACTGGATACAGGACGGTGATGTTTAGACAAATGTCTGTCCGTCTGTGTGTGTGTGTGTGTGTGTGTAGAGCACACAGCTACGTGTGCATTCAGCCTTTTAATGCAACATAAACTGCAGATATGTTCCTTCTGGGTGAAGTTGGCTGGATGTTGCAGCTGCAGCTTAGGCATGAGAAGATCAGTGAAGCCACAATGTCAGTAAACCAAAACCAAACCCTGCAGTGAATGAAAAAAAAAAACAGCACAGCAGAGAATATTTAAATCATGAAAAACTGCTCTGTCTAACTATGACAAATGTGCTCATTTTTTATATGTATACATCCTGAAGGTGCGGGGAAACGTCTCTCACGGCTGCTCTGTTAAAATCAATGGATTTTCTTTATTCAAAAATCCAACTTCAGTAACAACAGTCGCCAAAAAAAAGTTACCGCAAGCCCCAAAACACAACTTTTGCAACTGAATATTATATTGCCTGTTGGTAAATTATATTTTATATATTTATTTTTGCACTCATGAAGCAATCCATCTTCGTATATTATGCACGAATGGAAAGCAGACTGCAAGGCAGACTGCAAAACGAAGAAGGAGAAATATCCCAAAGAATCCAAATACATAAAGTAACACAGTAAAAAAGACGTTTATTGATTGTAATGATGAATCAGAAGTAATTTAACAAAGTGATCTGAGATCATTTGACAAGTAGCTTATGTTTATGACTCATGGCCTCACTGGCAACAGCAATATTTAACCCACACTCAGAGGTTCATGATAAAAACCACCACTGAGCAGATTTTAAATAATGTGAGAGGAGATCATGGGACTACACACAGACAGGCTTTAATGCATGTGGGACAAGAGGAGGTTTGACTGTTCCTTACACTTTTTTTCTCAATTGTTTTTTTTATTTATGTTGCAATTAAATGAGCCATTCAAATAAATAATGAATAATTCTGTGTAATTCAACAAAACAATTGTGTCATCATTGCAATAATGACTAACGACAACTAAGAGTCATGATTCTTCTTGTCACGACTGGAACTCATTATCATAAAGTCTTAAATGTCATGCATGTGATGATGAGGAGATCATTATATAGAGCTGGTGATAAAAAAACTAAACGAGGTTTTCTTTACTGTTTTTCAACTAATTGGTCAATTTACAAGTTTTCCAATTAAATAAAAAAGCTTTTATTTGCTGTTTGAGGTTGAAACCTCACTGCAGTGTTTTTATTCAGTTGTAGTTACAGATATTTACAGATTTAACGATGAGATGAACGGCATAAAAAGTTACGACTATCTACCGGTTTGGTGTAATTATCAGGTGGATAAAAATAAAAAAATAAAAAAAGCTTTTCCATGGAGTACATTCACATAAAGTCAGATTACCTGGAACTGGCTGGAGAGGTATCTCTGAGACACGACAGGCCTTGTTGGCTGATCACAAAACCAGCCGAGCTGCAGATAAATCATTACAGAGCAGCCAGTTCTGGAGCTATAAAGCTGATTATTATTATTATTGCCAAACGCCTCCCTGGAGGACATAGCAACAGGGAGATTGATGAGTTTGATAAATATTTAGTGTAATCCCTGGTTACCGTCTCCTCACCTCGACTCTCCCCTGCTCACCAACTACACCAAACTAATTAAGTCACAATCCCAGCTTTTGTGTGTTTATTGTGATTACAACAAACACGCTACAGGCTACTGTCAATCACTCATCGCTGAGGTGAACGTGGAATAAATGACATGAGGCAAGAAGGAGGGTTAGAGACAGTTAGCAGGGGAGGAGGTGGAGGTGGAGGGAGGGAGGGGGGGACGGCGGTGATGATGACACAGCAAAAAATCCAACGGTTTCTTTAAATACTTTCCCGGGAGGTAACGTTCCTCTGACTCGTCTGAAGAAGCCGAGCAGAGATCAGATCAGCTGATGGACAGGACAGGAGGCTTCGGAGGCCCGTCACCCTCTCAGCTCGTCACCTCTTTACCTGCTGCTGCAGTGTGACGCTCCGACCTGCAGGGGGCCCCGTCCTGAGCCCCCGCCTTCAAAACAGAATCTAAAACTATAATAAATGCTCAACGATGAGGCCTCCATCCCTCTGCACCGTCCACAGCGTCAAAATGGATTATGAGAGATGTGACTTAAACTGTTACAGAGCCTGAGGTGACATTATCAACGGCTCTACTTTTATTTATTTTATCTGAGACTAGAAATAAAAACATTTCTGACAAAACAATGTACATAAAAGATCTAATAATAGTAATACATTATCAAAACAGTTGAGCCAATTAATGAACTGGAATAGCTTTGGTTTTAAAATATCTGTCACAACAGTACTTGTCATAAAAATCTTGTCCTGCCCAAATTTTAAATATATTTAATCTATGGAAATGCTCTGTAAATTATTTTCTGAACAGTTTTTCATGTTTTTGTTTCTTTTGTTGTCGTTATAATTAGATAAATACAAGCTAAAGTTAGTTTAATAAAGAAACATCCTTTAGATTTCAAATTTACAACATATAAAACAGAAAAAAGGAGCAAATCGACACTTAAAAGAAACTGGAGACGCTGAATATTTAGATCAATGGCCTGTCGAGTAATGTTGTATTAATAGACTAATCAATTAGTCAAATTCTAAGTTTGCCTTATT
Organism: Decapterus maruadsi; assembly: GCA_030347415.2. Lineage (NCBI taxonomy): Eukaryota > Metazoa > Chordata > Actinopteri > Carangiformes > Carangidae > Decapterus > Decapterus maruadsi. The sequence continues at coordinate 25,908,086 of CM064886.1, forward strand.
CTTTTTCATTGTTTTACATTTTTTTATGATTATGTTACTATCTGTTTTAGTTTTGCTTAGTTTCTGTCTCATCTGATCCCTCTCAGCTGATTTCTCTACTCAGGTGTGTCTCTGCTGTTTAAACCTGACTCACTGTTGCTGCCGTTCACAGTGGCTCACTGCTGCCATCTACAAACCGCAGCTGAAACTGCACCAGCTCCGTGTGTTTTGGCTTCTGAGAGTCACACGAACAAGAAGAAAGACAGTCGATGTGGAATATCTGTGGGGTTTGATTTAAGATGCAGACTTACAGACAATCATATTTAGCTTTCTGATACTATTTATTGGCTCTGAGTATTTACTTAACAAACCTCAAGAAGTCCCCTCCCCCCTCCGCTCTACTCTCTCTCCTTCTCATCCTCTGCTTCTCCTTTTCCCCAAACTGTATGTTTCCATGTGTTACAACCTTGCTGGAAAACAGAAAAAGAACTGACTCATGAGTGGAGCAACAAATCTGACCCACAAAAGCAAAACCGCAACACATTCCCTGACTCCGAACGAGGAAAAGTGCAGACTTGTTTCTCTTGGCACAGAAAAGTCTATTCTTAAGCTAAAGTTCACTTTCGACCCATGCATGGAGGCCTAACCTTTTCATAAAAACAGGGATCGGCCTGGTCAGGGAGCTATTGTGACCGCTGACTATACCAGGCCACCACCGGCACAACACAACCCAACACAACACAATACAACACAGCGCACAAGGCCTGTTTCTGCTCATTCAATAAGGCGGGAGAGATTATACCGAATCTCTCCGGCTCCAAAACCAACCAAACGGGGTTCTGGAGGAGCGCAGTCGTTTAAAACAATGGAAAAACATGGCACCTTAAATACACACAAACCGCACTCATGCAGCTAATGAGTCCTCCGAGACAGAAAACACACGCTTCAGTGGGGGAATGTGCTAATTTGGATCCAGCCGAAGACTTTACCCCGGCGAGATACACACTCTCGCTGCGTGCCACTGGCGGCTGATTGGACGGCGTGTAATGTAAACACCAATCAGAGAGTGAGTAAACCGGGCCAGTGGGCTGTTACGGAGACGAGACCGCTCATCACTCACACGGGGGTTTACACAACCATCACCGCTATTCAGCCGCCTCAGCGCACACTTTCTCCAACACTTTTCACGAACTGAGGGGGGAAAATCCTGTTTTTATTAATGAACTTCGTGAGGAGTTGGCTTTTTACAAAAATTATCGCCGTCTCCTCAAATATTTCAACTTTTCATGAAGGAAGGAAAAACTGATTTGTGATGATGGGGATTAAAGACCCCCTCCCATGAAAATCGTGTTTTTCATGCTTTTCATATGTTCCTGTGGCATTTTTCTTGTGTTAAAGGACATATCAGCAGAAAAGGAAGTGCGGAATTGCATTTCTGAGTTTTTCTGCCTTCAAACTGCTGTGAACCAATGGCAGACACAAACGGGCAGTTTCAGGGAGACTGGGGTTGACGTGACGGTTTTGTGATTTTGGCTAAAAACTTCATAATCACAGAGAATGTTTTAAAATAACCAAAAAGGGTCACAGGAGGGGGATTTAATTTCTTTCTTTTCTTACCCACAGAAGCTGCAAAATTGTTTTGTTTTTTTGCTAAATGTTTCATTTCCCCAACATTTCATCACTTCAAAATAAAAGGAGAAGTCTCATTTCAAGCAGCCGTGCATTTTCAGCTTATGAGGTTTTAAAGGTTTCTGAGTTTTAAAACTACAAAATGTGGCCTTTTGATCGTCATCATCAAAACCATGTCAACTTTGGTCTAAAATGAACTTTCATGCACATGAAGAAACGTAAATCACAAAATTAAAGCTGTTTGTAACAAAGAGAAGCAGTGTTGTTTATATTGGAGATGATTTAACTGATTAAAGCCTTAAAGAGTTTCTCTAAAATGGAAAAATGTTCAAAAACACTTAGTGACAGTACATTTCATGGATGCACAATAACTATCACTACCCATAATTATGGCCCAATATTGGCCAGTAATTATCGGCCAAAACACACAGGTAAGGCCGATAATGAGCCACTGCTGCCTTGATTTTGGTCATTTTCAGTCCATTTTCCACACTAAGTTGGTTTGAAACAATAATAGATGTTGATTTTTGAAGAGTCATAACTGTTCTTGTTTCTGTTGTGATGTTGGTTATATTATTGGTTAAGTTAGAGACAGAGCGATAATGATAAATTCATCTTTACTCACTACATCTTAGCCTTTTCTTAAAGCAACATTGCAGAGTTTCAGCTCAGTGCTTCCACCATCTGGTTGAGAAGCGCTATCGTCTGGGGGAAAAACGAAACTTATCAGCCAGCGCATCCAGTTTTTATTTCCATTAATAAACGACAGTATGTTTGCAAGGAGACTGTGGCGGGTGGTCGGGAGAGGGGGGGCGGGGGCGGCTGCGGGGGCGGCGGGGGCGGCGGTGGCGGCGACAACCGGACGGGAACCGTAAGTTTCGCTTTTACCCACCACGTCTCTCTCTCGACGCGGGTGGGGGGGGTATTTCGTACCCGTGCAGGGAAGTTACATAGTGCAGTTTCACCATTCATCCTATCAACCATTTTTCTACCATTGCAATGAGTCTGGAAACATTATTTTAAGGCCGAAAAACTCTGCAATGTTACTTTAACCTCAGGTGTGGATATAAACTATTAAAAATGTTATTGTGCATCCTTAACTTCATGTATAATCTAAATGTTTTTAAAGCTGTTATTAGCCTGTGCAGAAGCTGTTTTGGTATTTTCAAATGTTACATTTTCATGACCCACTGTAACTTACAGTGTAACTGGCCTAAGAAGTGGGAAAACCTTCAGGTTTATCGTTGCCTTTCCAGTGAAAAACATGTTTCTCATGAAGTTTAAGCCTCGTGATGATACAATTTGATATAATCCTTTAAGACTTTTAAACAATGTTATCAGCCTCAGATGAATAAGCAGAATAAACTCCAAAGGGGGCATTTAATACTTTTGGTTTATCTGACAATAAAAAAAAATCCCCAAACTTGGTTATGTGTGTGTGTGGTTTCACTGGAAAGCAGCATGAAGCCTTTTTTTGGAGCAGAGCTGGCAAAGTGCTGAGAAAAATTGGATCCTGGACTATTAAGCTGATCTATTATACGCCGGAAGTCGTGGGTCCAAAACACAAACTGCACTATCAGCTACCCACACACATGACATGCAAGTGGATGACACACACACAAGGGGGGAGGCAAAACAACTGAATCACATTACTAATAACAAGCAAAAACACTGATTGCATAACGTGCCCACAAACTGTAGTAAGTAAAGTAAGCAGTGGTATTACCGCCGGGTGTATGAGAGTAAACTGCTGGCAGGCTGCACAATCGATGCTTTAAGCCCATAAACGCATCAACGCACCAAACAAACAGCGTGGAGCTTTGTGGGGAAACAGGCTTGTTAAATCCTCTGTGTGTGTGTGTGTGTGTGTGTGTGTGTTTGTGTGTCTCCGGCGTGGGAGCTTCTGCAAACCCGGATGGAGGAGACCAAAGGGAGAAAGAGTGCAAGAGAGAAAGAGAGAGAGCTGTAAGAAGATAATGGGTGTGATGATGTCTTCTTGGTGGAGGAATTCGGATGCGGATAACGCAGGATATAGTTGAAGGGGAAGTCTGTCTCCTGAGCGCAATCTGCACTTTTGTCTTCAAAAGCCATTAAACACAATGAAGTGAAGCCCGACGGCTAATGCCGCCGCCATCCTCGCCAAACTCTTTCCTACGGTGGCCTGGAGGTGCAAACCAACATTACAAAATCCGAGACACTTTTACAGAGCTTGAGACAAATTTACATTTTAGAAAACATTTTACATATCATAAAACAAAATTACATTACCATAACAAATTTACAAGACCCGAAACAAACACTGAGACAAATTTACAAGTGTTGAAACACTTTTACAAGTCCCAAAACAAATTTACAAGTAACATCAACCGGTAAGGGGAACTACCGGAAGTGATAACAGGAGCAGCCAGTACGAGTTGTTGCCGGTAAGGACGGTGGCAAATTTACTTAGGCTAGTCTACTGCCGGTGACAGCACCGATCACTGTCCATCTTGGGTCACCATGAACAACAACAACTCGCATGTTATGGTAATGTAATTTTGTTTCTTGATATGTAAAAATGTTTTCTAAAATGTAAATTTGTCTCAAGCTTTGTAAAAGTGTTTTGGATTTTGTAATGTTGGTTTGCACCTCCAGGCCACCGTACTTTCCAACTTCTCTGTTTCCTCCTCCTCCCTCTCTTCGTCATGTCACCAGTGAAGTGAGTAAATAATTCAGCCTGTCCTCCTGTGTCTCTCCTGCGACAGCTGCAGGTGGGAGAACTCGAACACATACACACACTTCACACACACGCAGAGCGACACTGAGGGGTTTTGTTCATGGTTTTTCCTGTGAAGCACTTCAGTTGGAGAACACAATGGGATCGTGTTGGAGCAGATTACCGTGAGCAGGCTGGAAAGCGCTTCCCCATTTGGGCCCATTGTTCACAAAAAACTTATTGCAACCGCAGTTTCCATATTATTCAGTTCTTCTTATTCTGATAAGATAAATAATTCATGAGTAATTATAACTACCTTTTTTTCAGAGCGTTGGTGTATTCTCTACTTGTTCAGGTTTTTGTTTAATGAGAACAAAGACTTCCAAAGAAATCCTCCTGTTGCTTTTATACGTTTCATATTTTCAGCAGCTACAACAAAGATAGACTATGTAAAGTAATAGAAACAGTCAGTTTTTCACTTTAAATATATAAAATGAGGCCTTTATTTTCTGTACTGTAGGTCACAAAGGCCAATATTAAACACTAGAAACACTAACACTAATAACAAGTACAGCTTCAGCCGTCGACTTCCAGGCTGCACAAGCGCCACCCTCTATCGCAAGCGGAAAAGCGGAGTGATTCAACCAAGCGGCAACCTAAAGAACTGCTTAGCAACTTAGAGCTAGATTTTCACAACAAATTATAGCTCACCGAGCCTATACGGAGTATTTTTGTAAATAAACTGGTTGATAAATTATCATAGCATTATGGCCAGCCTGCAAGGAATCTCTGCTATCAGCCTTCCATGCTGATGCCTTTTGTATCAACAAACAAACAAGCAAAGTTAGCTAAGTTCACGTTATCACTTGCAATTAAAAAAACAGTTTATTCATAAAAATACTCTGTATAGGCTCGGTTAGCTACAATTTGTTGTGAAAATCTAGCTCTTTTTTGTTTGCATTTGTCAAATCAAACAGCTTAAATATCTAGCTAAAGCAGTCCGCAGTGTTGCTAAGCGGTTGTTTAGGTTGCCGCTCAGTTGAATCACTCCGCTGTTCCGCTTGCAGTAGAGGGTGGCACTTGTGCAGCCTCCCAGGCTGCGCAGCCTGGAAGTCGACAGCTGAAGGCAGTTTCACCCTGGAGCAACTAGTACAGGTGGTAATAAACCTGAAAGTGAAACTTAAACTTGCACTGCTGAAAACTGAGACCTTGCTTTGAAACAAACCATGACACCTACTTTTTGATTAAAAATAAGCATCTTCTAAATAAGAAATGTCAAAAATAAATCTTTACAACTATTAAAGGTCCCACATTTTATACCATTTCCTATTTGAAGAACTAAAAAAAATGTTGTTACATCTCCAGCCAATCAGAAGAGAGGAGGGTCTCTGGGTCTCTCATGGGGTTGGTCTCATGTTTTCAGGTAAACCATCCTGCACGGTTGAAGAGTGGGCGGGGCTGGGGTGGCAACTTCTTTGTTGTGACATCATAAAGTCACAGGAAGTCCTGACAGTTGGTTTTAAGGCCCAGTTTCTGAATACAGGCTGTGTGCATTTCTCTGTGGACTGAGGCTTTGATACTTTAGTATTAATAGAGGCTTTATAAATCAGAAAAGACATGGTTATCCTCCTTCATATGTGTCCTTTAAACCTTTTAAACAATTCTCAGAGTGACCAAACATGCCAACTCTTCATTTTAACATAATCTTCAGTTCATGCCGTCGTGTATTCCCAGCAAACCAAATACTTCTTCAGGTTCTTCTGATCACAACAATTGACAGCCTCTGCCACCGGTTTCAGTTTCCAACAACAACAACGGTAAAGTCAGAATAAAGCTATTCAGGTGCTGCAGCTTGGCTACGAATCACAGCCCTGAGTTAGCATGCAGCAGCAGCACTATATCAAACAATCCACCACAGACTAATAAAGCTTTTACAACCTCATTCATAAAGTCTTTGGTCGTCTTTCCTGTGGGTTATGATAATGTATTTGTAATATTTACTTTAGGGGAAAGACGCTTCACAGCACAAAGACCTGAAGAACTGATCGGCTGTTCGTTCCTACATAAAGTCTCCTCTGTTTTGTTTGTGTTTGATACTGCAGCTGGCTCCCCCCCCTCTGCTCCTCCAGTGTCCATCCACTATTCCCTGTCCACCTCCGCCCCTGCAGCATCAGAAAATAACCTCCACTCTGTTCGTAGTGATGAAGCGGAAACCAACACCCACACATGCACAGACACAGACCCCCATCTCAAACCAATACTACGACTCAAGCTCCCCTGGTGAACACGCTGGACTCAGATGGGATTCCCTGTAAGACGACGACAACGGCAACATCAACAGCAGCAAGAGAAGAGGAGGAGGAGGAGGAGGAGAAGAAGAGAGAAAATGGAGTAGCCGGCGTGAGTGATCTTTTCCCTCTGTGGTGGGACAGACTGGAAATTGCTCCACACCGCTGCTGCCAGTAAATCCAGCAGGCTCAGCTGTTCGGAGCAGGGCAGCATGTGGCGAGGAAGGAGCTGCCAGAGCCAGGTTTACTGGTGTGGAAACAAATAAACACAGGACAGCCTTGTACAGGTACAGGGAATTTCTGTCACTCTGGAGTATGTGTGCGTGTGTGTGTGGCCTGTGGATGATCCTCCATGTGGGAGGTGGGAGCAGAGTCACGGCCTCTGACCACAAAGGATGTGGAGAGAGAGGAGTCATCATTCTTCTCACTCATTCTCCCACTCTCTTCTTTTTTTTCTCACCGTCTGTCTTTCTTCCTCTCTTCATTATTATTAGTCACACTGTTCGGCCACACCAGCAGCAGCACCACCACGCCGATATACAGTATATCTCATCTCATCACTAAACTGGTCCACTGACTTTTCCCTCTAACACCACCATGAGATATTTAATAGAGATATTCAGGTTCCTCTGTCATAACACCGATGACCCACTGAACTTTCATCTTCTTAGTTACAGCTGCCATAATCCCTACAGTCATAGCAGTAGGTTTGTTACCTTTATTTGTCGGTGCAAGCTATTTTTAGAACGGCGGAGCAGAGCCGCGAGCTGCTCAGAGCTACGCTATGAAGGCTAATGGGATTTCTTGATTTCCTTCATCAAACTCATCAAATACACAATCCAACAACTCCAAAACGCTCTGGTGGACAAGTTGTGACCTGCACATTCACCACGCTATGAGATGGGATGAGATGGAGTTGTTTTAGAGGCAAATGTCTCTGTCTGGTAATGTTCTGTTATTATCTCATAGCGTGGTGAATGTGCAGGTCACAACTTGTCCACCAGAGCGTTTTGTTGTTGGATTGTGTATTTGATGAGGGAAACCAAGAAATCCCATTATAGCCACGTAATGTAGTTTTGAGCAGCTCGCGGCTCTGCAGCTCGTTCTAAAAATAGCTTGCAACGACAATTAAAGGTAACAAACCTACTCAGATTATGGCAATGGGCTAATTTGCCAAAATGTTGAACTATCCCTTTAACAAACAGTTGCTTATAAGCAAAGATATATCTATTTCTTTTCAGCAATTCTCCAGCTATAAGAACAACAGCAACTTTCCATCTCACATTCACAAACCCAGAAGTTTTAACTATAAAACTTAACTTAAATTAAAAACACTACGACGTTAAAGCTTAAAGAAAACCAATAAAGACTCTTAGCTCATTGTTTTGGTTTTACTGTACATTTCCCGGACCAGGATCTGTTTGGTATGAAGGATAAACCGATTACCTTCCTGTTAGGTTAGGAATCTATTCATTTATAATTGCAGTATAATCCAATACCATAGTATCACCGCGTAATGTGTGAGACGAGCTGCCTGTTTTACTCAGGGCGTCTAGACCGAGTTAAACTCAATGATAGGCTATAATCACACTAATCGCATCCAAAAATGGACGGAGGTTTGTTAAGAAAGTGCTACCATTGAAAGGCAGTGTCTCATGTTCGCATTACAAATAGGCTCATTATCTATGATCTGACTAAGCTCTTGGCTCCGTGTCCCACCCAAACCACCATGGCGAAGGAGGATCAGCGCTGCCTGGAGACTCTGTGTCAGATCCCAGTTTTTTGGAGGGTGGGGGGGTGGGGGAGGTTTGGAGAAGGGGGTGGTGGTGGTGGCGGCGGCGCCGAGGGATCTCCTGGGATCACCACGGAGCTCCGAGACAAAAGGGACATTGTGGCACAGACTGACCCATCCAAGAAAACATTACTTCCTGTCCCATCAGCTCCAGCATCCTCCGCACATGAGCTGCTCACTTCCCAGAACTGAAAAGTCGCTTTTTTCTAACATCACCTCCCTGTTAACCGTTTAACAGCAGCAGTCAGCGCCGGCCGACCATATGTAGAGCAGACTCAAGCACAGATGTCGCACAACGTCTGCTGAAGAGTTTCATAATGACTTCATGAAGACAGATGTAAATCAGGGTGGATTTGCAGAAGATGATGAGTCTTTGCTCATTTCCTGGACGTCTGGATGCAGCAGCAGTGAAAAAACTAAAAGTAATATTACATTTAACAGGTAGTCTGCTCATGGTGCTTCAAGTTGCATCCATGCATGTGTAAGACCATTAACTGTGAAACACTAAAAACCTGTAATTACTGCTGCTGATCACTTTCCAAAAGCATGAGTCAATTTTTATAACTTTCCTCTTTCCAGGAAGCCGCTGGCTGCAAATTTTTTATACGTTTAACTATGAAAAATCAACTTTTAATTGCTCCAATGGTTGACACTTTTTTATTATTATTTAAAGAGAGAATAATATATTTATATACAAAATAGTAGTTGGAGAGCACTCGCACCACTCAGTGAAAATTAGGTGAGATGGTGAATCTTTAGATCACAGAGCCATAAGGAGAATAAAATGAATGAATTTTGTTCAGTAGCGTGTGTCCAGGTGTTGTTGTGGAAAAGCTTTGGCTGAATATGGTCATTTCTTGCTTGAAAATGTGAAATCTCCCTGAAAACACCAGTAAACCATCATTATCATCAGGCGGTGGCAGCGCGTTTCCATGTAACACCGGAAATTAATTATCTATTGTGATGATGGATAAAAAACTTTGTCAGTTTGCAACCTGCCAGTATTTGATTTCCTCTTCTCTATCATCAGATCATATTTAACTAGAAGTTTGTTGGGGCGTAAATCTAAGAACAGTTTTCATTTTGCAGCTGACACACACACGCTTTATCACTGTCTCCTTGGTTTGGTTTCAGATTGACTAAGATTACGTCATGTTTTTAGGAAGGCATGTTCACCGTTATCAGGAAGTATATCAGCTCTTAGGCCTTTGTCTGGCTTTTCAAAACAAACACAGGTGCAGTAATTCCCAGGAATGTTTGACTAAATTTAACAGAAAGTTTGTTGTGACTGGGTTTTCAGTTCAGAGGAGCAGAACCTGACTGAACGACATCGCTCTTACCTTGACGTGACTCTGGGCGCCCAGGTTGTAGATCTCAGTCGGCTTCACCTCGTTGATGATCTTCACCAGACAGGTGCTGTCGGTCAGGTCGCCGTAATGCAGCTTCATGTCTGACAGAGAGTAAACACACAAACACACACTCATTAATTCACATGCACAACAGACCTCACTCAAATGTTCTTGCATTGCTTGAGTGTGTAAAAAAAAGACAGAAAATGCATAACATCGTCGAAACTGTGCATGTTTTTCTCAGAAAATGTGTTTGTTCATAATTTTTTTTTGTCAAAGGATAAATAGTTAACTGTAAATATCTTCAGTTTTAAGTGTTTTTTTTGAATTCCTCAAAGGATAAATAGATTAACTGTAAATATCTTAAAAATCTACTTGTTTGCACTAATAATAACAAAATAAACAGAGAAAAAAAAGTTTCGAAAATGGAGTTCTTGTTATTTATTAACGTGAGACTGTTTTATGCTCTTAATTTCCTCGTTGTCCCTTTAAAAATCTACTTGTTTGCACTAAAACAAAAAGAAAAGTTTAGAGTTCTTGTTATTTATACGTTATTATGCTCTTATTTTACCGGTCTGGCCCACTTGAGGTCAAATGTGGCACCTGAAGTAAAATGAGTTCGACACCCCTGCACTAGAGCAAAAATAATGTCAGTGTTATGTTCTTAGATCGGACTGACTGGGGCTTGTTACGATAAAAAAGTGTAATTATTCATTTGAAAGTCTTTGTAGTTATTTTTTATTTATCTTATTTACAATTTTACTGCAGCACTGTATTGAAGCCATTTAGTAGTTTCTATTTGATGAGTATCTACTTCACTTTAAATGTATTGCCACTTTATTTTTAATTCATTCTTCATTTATGTGCATATTGCACATGCATGCTGACTTCAGGAATGTAGCTGCATTGTTTTTTTTTGTATGCACCTTTATGTGATGATGGTTTTATGTTAATATAGCTAACTAACCAACTACTATATTTTCCCTATGGGAATAAAGAGAGTATCTATCTATCCATCCATCCATCCATCCATCCATCCATCCATCCATCCATCCATCCATCCATCCATCCATCCATCTATCTATCTATCTCTACTCCCTAATACTATTATCATCATCAGAAATCCCATATCAGTAGTTGTCACTTTTGTGTTGCTGATTTGATGGCTGTTTTTGGGAAGATGAAATCGAACTTTTTTTATTTTCAAGCTGGGAAACCTTTGAGTATACTATGCTGGTAGGCTGTGATGATTGTGATCTAATCAGGTGTATGTTTTGTTTGTATTATGATATGTACCATGTGCTCTAAGATGGATGTTGAACGTTTTAACCCTGTCCAATGAGGCCGCCACAGGAAGGGAGGGGAGGGAGGGAGGGAGGGAAGGGAAGGGAAGGGAGGGAAGGGGAGGGGTGGTTGGTTGGGATGGGATTATTTTTTATATTGTTAATTTATCTGTCGGGGAGAAAAATCTTTATTGTTGCCTCTGTGACAATGAATGTAAAATAAAATAAAAAATTGTTCACAAAAAAAAGAAATCCCATATCAGTCAGGTCTGAGGAGTAATTCAAGCTTCCTCATCCTTCACATGTTCAAATGCTTTGAGAAGTTTTGTTTTGTTCTTTTCTAACATCAGAGTGGGAACGTGTAAACAGACTCAGACTCTGAAAAACTGACATTTCATTGACAGAATATCACTTACAGCAGATTGAAGCTATAGGTCAAAAGGGCTCTGGTGTAACTAAAGCTTCACTATCATCTCCACTCTTAAAAAATGTGGACATGAATAGAGGCGACTCTGGTCAAGGGTGTCTGAGGTCTGTAGGCTGGTGATTAGGGGTTTGCCGAGGGAGGGATAACAAAGAAAAAGAAAAGATCAGCATGTGAAACTATTGGCAGCTGCCATATTTGGAGAATAAGCTGCTCTTGTGTTCTTAGTTGGGGGAAAAAAAGAAGAAGAAACAGGATAAAACAGCTTCTTGGCGTAACTGAGAACTGACGCGGCAATTCTTGTACAAGAGGTTATTAATCATCATCAATCATGGAGTTCTAGATTATGAATGTGTAGTTGTCATCTTCTGTTACCAACTCATTTTCTGTGACCTCTGATGCCCGGTAAATATCTAAACCTCTATCTGTGGTGGGGTAAAGGGGACACTTACTGCCTCCACTGTGAGTCTGCGGGTTTGAATACAGATGTTCAATACGACCGGTGTTGAAGGAGCTGGAGCGACGCAGGATACCATGAACCTGAGAGAAAAAATTAGATTTATACATAGAGTTAGATTGGATTTCATCAACATAGTGACCCAATTCTGATTTATGGACCATGTTTTTGTTTTGTTTTGTGTTTTGTTATCTTAAAAAGATCTTTAAGCCCTTCCTAAAGACTTTAAAGCAATCTTTAAAGGCTGTAAGGCAACTGATGTTGTACACAGAATCACAGCTGAGCACACAAACACCTTGCGTATGTAAACAGAAGATCAACAACAACAGTGTCACTGTGTGGTGACTGCGACCCTGCAGTCAGAGCAGAAGAGACACAGATTCACTAAGAACTGGAGTTCCTGAAGGACAATCAGTATTACTTAATATGATCTAAGGTATCTTAAAAATCTTGAAAACACATACATAGCGGCCAAATAAAACCTTCTCTGGCCACTTTTTAGTTTAATGGTAACAATCGAACCTTCAGCGTTAAAATCAGAGCGAGATAGGAAACAGAGAATTTGACATTTTTTAAGTTTTTTTTGTGTTATATCTTTTACAATAACATAGCAAATGCTTTGTACCAATGTTAAGAAAAGTGCTAAATGAATAAAGCATTATTTTTCCTTTTTCTTCTTTCTCTTATTATTATTATAGTTGCCAAAAATTGTACTGTTTTGCTCAGTTGCTGTGGAAGTTCCTCCATTCGTTTATTTGTCATTTTCCTTTAATATGTCTGTTTTGTGTTGTAAAAAAAAGTTGATACAACAACACTGTGTCACGGCCCCAGCTCGCTGTGTTTTTAATGCAGCCTGTGATCTGTACTCCATGTTCTGAGGGTGTGTGTGTGTGTGTGTGTGTGTGCGTGTGTGCGTGTGTGCGTGTGTGCGTGTGTGTGAGGAAGCTCTGCTGAGGGAAGATAACAGGACCTGATCCGAGGAGAGTCCATTAGTGGGAGGACGCTGTGCCCTGACCTGACTTCCTTTATTCACTGTGCACTTCCTGCCTGCATGTGCGCTCCTCTTTAATGCCCCCCCTCACCCACCCCTCGCCCCCCATCCCCATCACATCGCATCACATCAGCATCTCCAGCCTGGATCTAGTCCACTTCCTTTCTGACCAGGCTGCAATGGAGCTGTGTATATTGTGTTCTTATACAGTTATATGTGAGGACCAGTTTGAGTTTTCAGTTCAGTTCAGTGGCACCGTGACCGTAGGAAACCATGGAAACTCACCACAGACACCGGAGCTGTCGGCTCAGGACAAGGTGGCGTCTGTGAAAAGTCACCACCACCGACTGTGAGGACGGCATGTGAATGCTGCATTCAGGTGCAGTAGGAAAAACGGCCATCGGTAACGTGTATTGTTTTGCCTCGTGCTGACGGGCCACGTGTTTAGAGGCTTGTTTATGCCGTTAACGTGCAGTGGCTGTCGTCCATCTGCCAAATTTCACGTGAATGCAACATGAAAAATACGATTGAGTTGCTTGCGATATACAACCGCAATGCTAGATGGGAGGAATTCCAACACAATGTACCTTTAAGGTTAGGGTAAGGGGGTCGGGAATACATTATATCAATGAGTGTCCTCACAAAGATAGCCATACAAACATGTGTGTGTGTGTTTCTGCCACACATTTGAAAGGGGAAATGAAATCATGCAGCTACTGTCAGGACAACAACAATGAGCTCTGGTGCAACGTGTGCGAGTGTTTATGTAACATGTGTTGGTGAGCGTGTGGTGTGAACGCAGCCGTCCGTCAGTCAGAAACAGCTTGTTAACCTCTGCGTCCCTCCTCCGACATGTTGACTTTCCTGTGCTCTGACATCACATCACACGCAGCAGCAGCAGGTTGAAAGTTGATGACCGCACATGTACGGCCATAGAATAATAACAGCAACCCCCTCCCCCCTTCCCCCGTTAATGGCGCGACCTCGGGGGTAAAAAGTGAGGGGGATAACAGGCTCCAACCGACACAAAGGGTCTTATCGGGGTGAGATGAGATGTGAGCCGGACCACGCATGGAGCGAGCTGACTGTCACGTTACGTCACGATTCCTAAGCAGCTCCCCCTCACACTGCTGTGACTGGACGCCGCTTATCGGGGGAATGTCCCTCCATGTGTGTGTGTGTGTGTTGGCATGTTTGAGTGTCTGGATTCACTGGTGTTTATGTGGGCGTCTGTGTTTCCTAAGAACAGACTCTGGACACTGCTCAGTGTGCGTGCGTGTGTGTGTGTGCGCAGTCTGGGCTTCTCTCACCTTGTAGCCTTTAGCGATCAGGAACTCAGCCAGGTAGGAGCCGTCCTGAAAAGAGACGAGAGAAAAAACAACCTGAAAAACCTGGAATATGGTATTTTAACATTCAGTATTCAGTATTAAGTATGAGGTTCTTCTGACTGTATTCATTCTGCATAGCATCGTTAAAGTGGTTTTCATTCATCTGTATAAAATAAGCGGGATGAAACAAACATGCGTCCTCTTTTAATGACATCATCACGAGTTGTTTATCTGGAGGAGCTTAATTTCTAATATTCAATGACTGCTTTCCATGAGTATCTATGGACATGAGCATCATGGAATTAGTTGCGAACAGAAATTTAATTTTTATTTATTTATCTGTTTCAATGTTTAATGTCAATAATCCACTCAGCGTGTTATTGATTATTTATCATTCCAGTTTGAATTGATTCGTTCAGCTTCCTGTGAGACTCTTTTCTTCTTCTTGTGTGTCTTACAGTGAAGCTTTGTTGGAGCAGCTTCCTGTTCTCCTCTGACAGACAAACTCTGCGGACTAATATCTGTATTTTTCAGGGACTTTAACAACTCTTCCTGTCCTTCATAGGTTGTATGTATTATTATGTTCAGGCTTCTACTATAATAGTGGCATATAATGTTTAGAAAAAGACAATTTACTGTAATTATCAATCACAATTATTTCTATGGCAATTAATGGTCAAGTAAAAATTTTATGATTGTGACATGTCAAATGAAATGCTGCAACACAACCAAAACAAACTATTAGACATTTAAGTTCCTGCTGCTTTTAGATTTCTTTTTCGATCTGATTTTTTATTTTTTTTTAAGTGTCTGTTCACATTATCTTTTAAAAAACTGGCCAATATTAGACTCCGGCACGAAGGAACAACAACGCCAGGAACAGCAAGGCCAGAGCTGTGCATGCATTTACAGGTTACCGTGCAGTGGAAGCAGATGTGTACAGGAGAAGGTTCAATATGACCCAGATGTGTCACCACAAAACGACTACTACCTGATTGTTTGTAATAAATAAATAAAAACATGGATATTTGAGCGCATTCTCGCTTTACATTTCATTTCTAAACCCTTTGCAGAGTCATATATCACCAGATGTTTTAAGAGGGAAATGGGAAATCTTGTGTGAAACTGGCTGGCACAGTGATTAGCTGGAAAGTAAACCTGTATATTGTTCAGTCCGTGACACATTAATGGACATGAAAAAAAAAAGTCTTTCACGGAGCTGGAACACAACCTTCCTGAAAAACCTGCACGCTGCGGCCTGGGATCATTAGGTGTAACATCCACATGAATCAGGAGCTTTTGCCAGACATGAGGCCAAAGTGTGTGTGTGTGTGTGTGTGTGGTGTGTGTGAGCGAGCCCTGTCAATAAGGTCTTGTTCCCCTCACCCATGTTACTCCTCGTCTTTTTTCCCTGCTCAGACTTTCCGACCGCACATTCTGGGGCACTCTGGAAAATTCCGAACCAGTCATGACATTCATCGTTCAATCCCCCTCACATGTGCACACACACACACGCAGACTTGTACGCTCACTCACACTGCCAGCTATAGCCAGCCCCCATGCTTCCTCTCCAGGTCTGGGGGGTAACAGTGGAGGTGAAGGGGAAGGGAGACAGAGAGAGAGAGGGTTGAGGAGGGGCTACAGGTTGGAGGATACCCAGGAAGCTGCAGGGGACGGTCATGTTCTAGGCCTCGACACGATGGAGACCAGGTACATACTGTCTGCACACAAGATTCACTATGACTATAAAGTGTGAAAAACATCACTCTGCATCTCTCTGTGTGTCGTCCACACTGAAGCGACACATATACTGATGTTTGGCCACAGGGGGGCAGAAGAAAATAAGCAGACACACACTGAGCTCTGCAGGTACAGTATAGTGCACAGGGGGTTCACAGTATGACCACAGCAGGGCTGCAACTACATCATTTTCATTAAACGATTAATCGATTACTTGTTTGGTGAATAAAATGTTGAAAAAAAATGTTGAAAAATGTCAGTTAGTGTTTCCCAAACCACAAGATGACGTAGTGAACTACTGTACAAATCGGTTATATAAGGATGAGCATTTGTTTTTGTTTTTTTATTATTTTTGATGTTTGGGTATTACACTGACGGGAGCTACTAAGTTGATCAGGGTATTGATGCTTTGATATATAGTATGGATTAGAGGAAATGTCAACTGTGCATGAGTTGATTACCATACTGAAATAAAATGAATAGAAAACAATGGCAGCATAGTTGGATGAAACTCTTGGCTTGGATTGTTAAATGTGTCATTTACTATACAGCCATTTAACCAAATTATTCTAACTATTTTTTTCCCCTTCTCAGCTCATGAAGTGTGCTCAGTTTTCCTGAGATGATGACCAGTTGTCAAGTCATGCCTGTCATGTTGATTTAGTCATTTGTTGACTAGCTTTTTTTTTTTTTTTACCACAGTCATTTGGTGCAGTTATTTACTCGTCACTATAGTCACAGTAAGAAAAGCACAACTGTTACGAAAAATGAAATATCTCAGTTCAGATATTGGAAGTTATTAGTCCTAGTCCTTTTCGTCAGCAATTTTGATTTGATTTAATGCAACCCGAGGAGAAAATTTTCTTGTGGGATACAAGTGTTAAATTATTATTATTTTATATTTAACTCTTTTCCTGTAACTTGTGTATTTTTTTCGATCTGGTACGAGTTCACGGGTCGGAAGTTGCGAGAGGCCGTTATAGTGGACTTTCACAGACAACAGGACGGTAAAAACACGAGTTACACAAAGTTGTAGTTTGACAGGCTTAACACGGTTTCAAAAGCGTGCCTTGAAAGCTGCATTACGAAAGAACCGCTGATAAAGTTATTAAATTTGATTTAATATTCAAATTATTATTATTTTATATTTAACTTTTCCTGCATTTTTTCCCATTAATGGCCGGTACTTCAGCACAATTTACAGGCTTCATTTAGACCTTTAAAGCTGTACAGAAAAGAAAATTGAATTTGATTCCACTGTGGGTCTAAGATAACTCATCTATCAGACGATGTAGGCCAAACTTTATGCAAAATTCTATTTTTGATTAAATCCGGGATGATAGTGTGTTGTTGTTTTTTTTGCATTGGACAATGCAGGTGCACGGATTATACGTCAGCCTGCACACGATTCATCAGCCACTGATATTGTATCCATCATCCATCAATCAAACGTCAGAGACAACACATACACACACACACCAAGCTCGGTCTCGCAGCTTGCCCCAAGCTTCGAATATCCCGCCCACTTGCTAACAACCAATCAAATTCATTTTCCTTACTCGAGTAAACTTGTGCGGGAACTCATGTCAACTCAGCGCGACAAACAGGACAAACGGCCATTTCTGTACCTTTAACAGTTCAAAAAACTTTCAGCTATTCAACCAAGATTCAACATATTGATATCTCCAATAATTAATGATTATTGACAGTTATTCATTCACAGTTTTGGCTGTTTCCAGTTTATAATGAGTGTGTATTGCACAGAATGTACAAGATGACATCATCGCTAGAGTGACAGAAAATCATCTGAAACTTTTCTCTTTAGCTCATCCTCCTGGCCACAATTAAATTCTACATGCTTAATTTTTTCCACAGTTGTAGACAAACTTGTCGTTCTTATACTCCGCCCTCAAAACTGACAGACTTACAGAATTTGAAGAGTGATGCCAGTCTCAATCCACTGCCCAAAAATGAGGAGCTGATTTCCTTAGAACAGTAGACGTGTCCTCTGTTTTTAAACTACAAAACCCTTTCTCCCATACATTTCTATGTAACCCTGTTTGCCACATGATAACTAAGCGGGTATAATTACCACGGCAACCTTTGAAGGCAGGCCGACACGTGACAGACACTTGATTGACAGGTATACAGTAACTGGTATGTGTATGACATCATGTGACCCGTGACTAACTAACGTGCGTCAAGTAGTGAAGCAGGTCATACCAGACACGACACTCATACACAGATATATTAGGTATTTCACCCAGTGTGAAATACCTATATAAATACATGTATTTCTTGTATTGATTCATTTATCTATTTCCGTATTTCCAGATTTTTGCTGCTGGATGTGGAAATGCGAAAAAATGCGTACCGGTATCCTGCATCTCTGTCTCTGATTAAATTCACTGACCTCACACCCACCGCCCCCCTACCCAAACAGCTCTGAAGAACAACATTGTCTACCTCCTCTATTTTTTTTTTAATTGGGGGAGGGTTTGGGGGATTGTTTGTTTGTTTTTATGTTGCACTGTTTTTACATTTCACATGTCTCCTTTTATCTTGTGCACGGTGGCTCTGTGGGAGCACCCTCACTGTACCTTGTGCAATCTGCAGGTTGAGCTCTCTGGCGGTCAGTTGGCATTGGATGCCCAACCTGTTTCTGCCTGACCCAAAAAGGGGGGGGGGGGGTTGGATTGGATAGAGGGTGGGGGGTGAGGGGGGGCACTGGCAGCCCCTCGCCCGTCCCCACGGCGTTCAAAGCTCCAGCCGGTGTCATGTTTTCCTGCCCGTGTGCCAGGGTCAAATCGTTCCACGCCAGACCAATATGGAAAACAAGCCTGAAGAGCTGCAGCTCTGTTTCAAAACAAGAGGCTCCTTTGAGGGCATGTTAGCCCATAAACCCTGGCCTCACCTTGCTGTTTCCTGTTATGGGGAGTTGGGCGCTTGCTGGGAGCAAAGGACACACACACACACACACGTTCACCTGCCAGGTCAATGCCATACCACAAAATCCCTGAAGACTCATTCTGGCCTTTGGCACAATATGATCTCTCTACTCTGTAGCTGCACTGAATATGAGCCAAAAGGCTGCTCCAGTGACAGGAGGGTGAAAGTTAATTGAAGTACAGGACAATCGCATACTGCTGTTACGCCTGAATACCTCTTAAATTGTAGCAGCCAGGATCGTCTGCAGGGGGAACACAGCAGGACAGGGACAGCAACTTAAATCTCCAACTGAACTAAACCTTGAAACATTGTGTAATAGAATTAAACTGGGCAACTTAATATGGCAAAACCTGCACATTTACATTCATGTGTAGGTTATATGTTTATTGGAGGAACTAGAGGGATAGTTCAACATTTTGGCAAATTGGCCCATTGCCATAATCCCTATAGTTTTAAGAGTAGGTTCATTACTTTTAATTGTCAGTGTAAGCTATTTTTAGAATGGCGAAGCAGAGCCGTGAGCTGCTCAGAGCTACGCTACGGAGGCTCATGGGATTTCTTAGTTTCTCTCATCAAACTCATCAAATACACAATCCAACAACTCCAAAACGCTCTGATGAACAAGTTGTGACCTGCACATTCACCACGCTATGAGATAATAACAGAACGTTATGAGACAGAGTTGTTTTCGAGGTAAATTTGTGCAAAACTGCTGATGCGTGATCCCATCTGGCCATCTGGGGCAGTTTTTCAGCAAGGAGTCTCTGAATTTGCCTCTAAAACAACTCTGTCTGGTAACGTTCTGTTATTATCTCATAGCGTGGTGAATGTGCAGGTCACAACTTGTGGATTGTGTATTTGATGAGCAGCTAACGGCTCTGCTCCACCGTTCTAAAAATAGCTTGCACCAACAATTAAACAAACCTACTCCTAAAACTATGGTTACTATGGCAATGGGTCAATTTGCCAAAATGTTGAACTATCCCTTTAGAATTCCTGTGAGAAACTTTACAAAACTACAGAGAAGAACAGTATTAAAGAAATACATCAGCATTGAAGGAGATGAGATGAGGACGAGGTGAAAAGACGCAGGAAAAAACTGAACAACGCTTAACTAATGTTGATGTTGGATTAAATCGGTCCATGTGTCTTAAGAAATGTTAATAATGTTGGCTCGTCAGAAGAACTGCCCCTGGAGCACCGTCATTAGCTCCAATCAACATTACCGTCGTCGTCATCATTATCACATCATCATGGTGTGGTGTCATTAAGACGACATATACGTTTCTGTATCATATGCATGCGTTCACTTCTCATTTCGACGCCTTTAACCTCATCTCGACAGTGACCTCAGCTGCGTCCAGCGAGAAGCATCTTTTGATACAAGAATGAATGCAATTATTGATAACTCTTTACCAGCTGCAACAGTCATTTTTATCTGCTACGCTACATGTTGGTTTAAACTGTAACGCAACCAGCTGACAATACGCATGGTGATTTAAACACTCTTACTGGTATTTCTTAACTAAACTAAAATCTTACACCCTTGATTATTTTTCTTTCTTCTGTTTGTCTATGGTAACACTGCTCAAAAAATAAAAAAAGATTATCTACAACCTCACAAATCAGCCGTTTGATCATTGAAAAAAAAAAAAAGCAAATTTTTTCAGAAGGCGTCCATCCAAAGGTAAAGCACCGGTACTCCTGCTGCTGCTCCTCTAAACCAGGAGCACAGACCTGAATCTACTGAATATAAAACACTGACTGTAGATAAATATGTCACACATTCCCATGTGGAATAATCCAAACTATCACATTAAAAACAAGCTATCATAGGAATGTCTTAAACAAACTTATTGTTGTGTGACAACACTCCTCTCTTATTGTCGAGCATCACAGTCCGTCACTGTCAGGTCATGTAAGATGCATAAATTGTAATTTTGCACAACCTCCTTAACACAGAAGATTTGCCTATTTTTACATTTATGCACCTTTTTCCCCTCTCTTCCTTACTTTATTATCTCAATATATAATAATAATGTCAGTCACAGCAACCCTTCTTCCAGAGAGAGAAGAGGTGAGAAGATGTGATGTATTTGTTGGACAAACCCCAGCACCATGGGTTTGGTACCCCCTGCTGGTGGAGCAGTGGACAACTGACAACTGGGGCCTTGAACACATCATCACAGGGTCGGCTCTGTGTGCGACCTCTGATCTGTAATTATGTGGTTTGATCACCTGCATCACATTAAGGAGGAAAAAACACCCTGGTCCAACATTTAAAGAGCTCGGGCCAGTGTGCGCCTGCGGGGCGTTCATTATGGGATGTATTTATAATGTGGAGTTCATGCTCGTACACGTGTGTTTATTTGTCATTGTGTATAAGCTACAAATGAATCACGTTAATGTGCTTTCTTTAGACCGCAGGCGGGAGCTGCCAAGCACGCCACCGCTCTGCAATTAGGCCTGAGATGGTTTAATGAAGCTGTAATCACAGACCACAACACACACACACACACACACAGCATTAGGGCTCCCCCCCTCCTCTCTGTTACAGCGATGATCCAGCTCATATGACCGACAGGGATCACAACACACAGCGACATGAAATCATCTCTCACACTTTTAATTAAGTGGAAAATCTACTGAGGACAAACTAATCACAAGACCTTCCCTCACACATCACCTCGTTAACCATCTAAAGAATCTCTCATTAGTTACTTATTAGCTGACTTGCTTTTTTCTCTTATGAACTATATTTACAATTCAAATTAGGGCTGACCAATTAATCGTATTTTCATCGTCATCGCGATATGAACATGCACAAGTTGGTGAGGAGAGGAGTTAAAGGAAACATTCTGGCAAATTGGCCCATTGCCATAATCGCTGTAGTCATAGCAGTAGGTTTGTTATTTTATTTAATTGTCGATGCAAGCTAGATTTCTTGGTTTCCCAAACTCATCAAATACACAATCCAACAACTCCAAAACACTCTGGTGGACAAGTTGTGACCTGCACATTCACCACGCTATGAGATAATAACAGAACATTACCAGACAGAGTTGTTTTAGAGGTAAATTCATGCAAAACCGCTGATGCGTGTTCCCATCAGGGGGACAAAAGAACTATCCCTTTTTTTCAATGATTGTTCAGTGAAATATGTTGAGCAATGTTGAACTATTCTATTATCCTATATCTATTAAAGCAGAAAGACTCTGTATGGTTACTATGGACACTTAAGTATTTGCATATATCACAACTTAGCCTACTGAATGTTAAATTACAGTAAGCAGTGGGTTGAGTTAACTGGTTTACTTAGTGCATAATAATCAATATATTAATGCATTAACGGCATCATTCCAGCATCCGAACATGTGCACTTCACTTCTTCAACCGTCTCCTCTGCAGCTGAGCTGAGCGTCCATCTGTCCCTGTCTGTCTGTCTGCGTCGAGCTGCCAGACTTCATCCAGAGGAGGAATCAGCCTTAGAGGAGCCATCAGCAGCCGTCGTTATGAGCGACAGAGGAGACGTGCGTACGCATTCTTAGCTTTATGATTATTATTGTTGGCTCTCGCTCAGACTCTGTCCTGCGCTGTTTCGCACAGTGGAGCCGGAGGAACGAGGCGAGGGAGGAATGAGAGAAGTGAATCAAACGCCAACAAAAGATGAAGGAGTAGGAGAAGGAGAAGAAGAAGAAGAGGCTTGTAGGACCAACATCAAACGACTTGAAGGGTCGTATCGCTGTGCGGCATTGTTTTCCCAAGCAGAGGGGCTGAGGAGAGAAGTGTGAAGCTCAAAGCCAAAGTAAAGCTTCACTGTTGAACACTTGGTGGTTGAACCTGTCCTCTACATAACCCCGGGTCGTAAAAGAAAAAAAAACAAAAAACAGCGGTATCAGCCAGAGCCCCCTGCCCGGCTCTGTGCAGCTCTGCCTTGGCACTCAGGTGGTCTCCCATAACTCACACCCTCTCACCCCAATACTTCACACTGAGGCAGCAGTCAAAGATATTCAGACCGAGCAGCATGTTGCCCTGAAATTTATGAACAGTAGTTAGTCAGGCGATTTACGGCATCACTGTGACCCCGCGGCCCTGGATAGTGACTTCTGTGATGGTCTATCCAGATGCCCGCCGCCCGCCTGCTCGCCCCTGCCTGTCTTCTTCATGGGCTCTCTCAGTGTTCTACAGCAACGCCACGATCGGCGGAATAAAAATGAATTAATACTGTTATTCTTCTTTTTTTTCTGTTGCAGAGAAGGTACAGAGGGGGAGCTTCATAGAGCGCTGCTTGGCAGAGGAATGTGAAATGCTGATGACTTTCCAAGACCTGCTGCTGCTGCTGCGAGCGCGGGCTGCAGCCTGGGAACGGTCAGTCGACAACTCTCACCTCAAACCATGAAACTTTCCCCCAGGTCTGAGCTTACAGCCCCGCTGCTTATTTGCTCTGATGCAAATCATAAACTGACAATATTGTTCGTCTGCGTCGGCGCATACTACTGCATACCACAGAGGGACACACGTGCACACACAAACTTGTATTTCCATGCAGACACACAGAGTCAGTTACTGTATGTCTCAGAGGTTTAGTTGATCGCGTGCACATAGACAGGACATCGACATAGACGGTTGTTAAAAGGAAAGAAGAGCCTGGAGCACACGAGTCACTGGTGATGCGAGTAGTTAGACCAACGTTTCGACGTGCAACGTCTTCATCAGGGTCAGAAAGTTTTTGACCCTGATCCCTGACATTGCTCTCTGTTTTCATCATTGTTGTAGTAGTAACTCCCCGTGGCTGTGTGAGATGTGCGAGATTTGCTGCGAGATGTTCTCCCATGTTTACATCATACATCCAATGGTTGACAATGACGAACATCTCGCACAAGACTAAAAACTTAAGCAGAGCCACTGGGAGCTACTGCTGCAACAAGGATAAAAACAGAGATCAGATTATTTTTTTCAAAACAACTTGTTCATGTGGCGGCTTCAGGACACTTGGGTCAGTACAGACGAGCAGTATGGACGTATCTGGATGTTATAGTGTGTATTTTGGACGATTCAAAAGTGAACTCTATCCGCCGCCATTTGGGCTGACCCAAAAAAAAATCGAAGCTTCGAAGCTTCGTTCGTTGCCATGGTAATCAATCATGAAGTCCATGATCCAATGTTTTGCTTTATTTATTTTATCTATCTATCTAATTGTTACATTAAAATGAGTCGGCTACTTGGCATCATGAAAACCTGCCTGATTTAAGAGACATGCAGTGTTAGTTTGCCATTACATTCATTATTTCCGCTATTATCGCGCACTACCAGCCATCGAAGCTTCGATTTTTATCGATTATATGTCCGCTAATAATCGATTATCTAAATATGATAACCGGGACAGCCCTACCGCCATTATATGAAAATCCATTGCCAGCTGGACCCCACCTGGAACTCCCAAAGCGTTTTGATGACTCTGAAAGTTCTCCAAACCCTTCCTTGGCATGATGGTGAACTCCTTTTACAGAAGTTGAGCTGACTTTGAATTTGACTTTGTCAAGCCAGTCCATATTCTATATGGTATAATTAAGCAATGTATCATGACAGGCTCTGGCATACACTCATTCGCATCGCCATAAAAACAACTTCCATAATTTAACTCACACACCTTGTCTAGATTCTTACCCATAACATCTAAATAAGTACGCTTGGTGGCCGATAACAGCAGCCCAGTAAAATTGATTTAATGCGAGTTGATCTGGAGCCACAGTACCTCAATTTCCTTACACGTGATATCTTCCCTGATTTTCACTGGAATATGACATTGAACATAACAAGCAGCCCCCTAGAGGTACGTCTCATCCAGCCAGTGGGGTAACATGATCCAACACTGTCCATAATCTGTCCATAACTTTTTATAATTTTTTTATCTGTAAATGTGAGCATTTTAGCTCAATAGCTTCCATGTCATGTGATCAACTGACTCAAAATCAAAAAGTGTGTGATCTCAGTACTACACTGTCTGCATGAGGTACACCTCTTGTTAGTCTAAGCCCTGACCTCATTTTTTTTCCTGCTCTAATCAACAGAGTGAGTCATTACACAGTAAAACTATTTTCACTCCACTACTCATGCTGGTGTCATCCAGCCTGCAAACAAACACCTGTACAGCTCGTTCCGCCACACACACTCCCTCTTCATTCAAGTTTGGTTCAAGCTGCGAACACCACATTCATCACACAGTGTGCTGCTGCACATCCACAGCAAACATACACATTCTCCCATCACTCAAAAACCTCCATGTTAACTGTCTTTGTGCTGCACCAAAGTGAACAAGCAGGATTTAACCGCTGGACAGAAGGACCAGACTAAATCATCCGTCATCTGCACTGGTTTCACTCACCTATGAGTCAACCAACTAAACTGTGCAGGATAAACTTAACACCTTGTACAAACTCAAGGAACAGACAGAAAATCAAAGTAGCAGGTCGAGCTGCTCAGAGACTCACTCAATGTACAGTATGCCTTATACAACTGAATTCAAAGAAGCGGCAAACACTTCATCATGTTAAAACCAACAGAACAAAAATATGACATCATTTCAAAGACGTCTATGTATTGCACTGCAGATCTAGATCAGAGGTCAGAGGTGAGAACAGAGGGTTCACAACCGCCCACCTGCAATACCTTTGCAGCCCACAGTTTGGGAATCACTGGGCTAGAGGATGAAATTAGTGAGGTTACTGCTTCCTTTCAGATTTTAATGTGTCAGAGATGCAGGACACACATCCAGAGGCAGAAATGTGGAAATACAGAAATAACTGAATAACTGTCCCTTTTGTTTTGTCCTGCTGTCAAGGCCCTCTGGGATGCAGTCAGAGCCACATTGTCCCAAACTTTAAATACTGAACTGACTCTTTCTCCAGCTCCATGCCTGTTAGGTGTCCAACCGCCTGGCATTAACTCTGTAATTGCACAAAAAATTGTCTCACTTGCATGTTTTTCAACTAAGAGAATAATACTCATGAATTGGAAATTTAGAATCCCCGACAGTTTTAACATGCTGAAATGGTTGGATGAATTTTTAAATCTTATAAGCATGGAAAAGGCCGCTTCCGCTTTGTTGGACCTTCACAGGAGTGAGGACGGTTGTTTGCTATCCAAAACGGTTGGTGACTCCTTGTAATGTCTGAGCCGGAGTAATGTATACTGTGAAATTAGTATCATTTATTGATATTAATATATATTATATATTGATATTAAATTAGTATCATTTATTGATATTAATATATATTATATATTGATATTAAATTAGTATCATTTATTGATATTAATATTAAAGTAAGAATGTAGGCCCTATAGGCCTATACAGTGTGTAATTATAATGTAGACGGATAGAACAGGAGGTGAATGAGGAAATATTGCATAGCTCTTTACTGTACCTAAGCATAGGTGTGTCTAATAGCCCACCTATAATTAAGAGGAACAAAGACGCTCTCCACCAGTTGAGCAGGTTAGCTGGTCACAGCTCACATACCACACATGCCACCAAATGTGTCAAAATTTTGCTTCTAGCTATGTCTGTCAACCAGTCTGTATAAAACACCAGTGCTTCAGCGGTTGGCATGGCAATTTTACCTGTTCAGTGTTCATGTGGCACAGGAGTACAAAGTATTGAGGGGTTGAATGAATAAAGTCTGTAGATGGAAGTATGTAAAAAAGTTACTCAAAGATAACACTCAATTATAAATAATATCAAAAAGTTGAATGCAAGTTTCTTGTAAAAGAAGGTTTAGAGGACGTTGCTCAGGGCGGTTGAGACCAGGCCTGCTCCAAATTTCACTTTAAGGATGCACCGATCTGATATTAAGATCAGTTATCGGCCCAGATGTTGACTAAATAGTTGGATCAAAGTTCAAAGTCTTTTATTGTCATTCCACATGTTAGACATGACAGAACGAAATTTGTACCCAGGTCCCAGATAAAGTAAATAATCAAATTTGAAAGCAGGAAACAGGCACAGTCTAAAAACAGACAAAACTAAAAACAAACATTTCTATAGACAGAAATGAATAGGATAAAAATTGTACATTCATAAAAATAACAATTTGTCAGTGCAAGAGAGACAGAATGTGTGTGTGTAATTGGGTATCAGATAACGAGCTGATCCATGACACTGATTTGTTTCTGGAGCATGCCAAATAGTCAGCTGATTGCAAGTATTTCACACTTACTACGCCAACAAGTTTGACGGCTACCTGCAATATCTGCAATGCAAATGCTGCAAGGCGTAGTGACTGCATTGCAAAATACATTCGGTATTGGCCAATACACTAAGCCCAGGTATCGGTGTCGGTATTGGTATCGGCCTTGTGGCTGAAAAAGCTGGATCTGTGCATCCCTAATAAGGATGTATGGACAAATTGCATTCTGATTACTAAAGGGAGAATTAAGACATACTGTATGTGTGACCTTTAACCCAGGAAACTCCTGTCTCCTACATTTGTGTTGGACTAGATGGGGGAAAGTGGTTTTATGAGCTTGGCCTGGTCTGTTGTGAGGAGAAAGGAAGTGACATTGCACTTTTTTGCGTTTCTACAAGTAGTATTAAGCCTTCATGTGTCTGACACTGAGGTTGAAACTAGGTTTAGCTCCTCCAGATCTGACAAACCTAGCTGTTTAGTGTGTAGTGTTTCTTGTTTCCAATTTTGGTCTGGTGTCACACATCTGCAGCTCTGCTATAGGCCAAGTCCAGATTTCCCAAATCTTCACCTCGTTTGAAAGAATGCACAATCCGGACATTCAACTCAGTGTTGCAAATTTAACACAGCTGGTATCTGCACCTGCCACAGGCAAACAGTCTGTAAACTAACGGATCCACTGTAAACACAGTTAAACCAAAACCAGGAGAGGCTAATATCTTAGAGCAGCACTAAAAATAAGAAATAAAACTAAAGAGTGATTCTCCATGGCTGCTCCTGTGTTACAAGTTACACACACACGCCGGCTGAGGGACCTTACCTGTCCAGTGATGCCGGTTATCACAGCCACCTTCCTCTCCTCCCCCTTCACCGAGGAGCCGGCGTTATCTTGTCCGGAGCACTGAGCCATCTCTGCCGGGCTGGATGTCTGGGAAAGTCCGCTGCCACAAGCGACCGATACAAGCGACACAAACCGGGCGTGCGAGTGTGTTTACGGCGGAGAGAGAAAGAGGGGAGACGAGTTTCAGCTTCCTCAGCATCCAAACTGCAGCACCAAAGCAAAGCGGGTGACGTAGCAGGAAGCGCGCGGTGGGATCAGCCAATAAGAAAAGAGCAAGTAGGAGTCAGCGGAGGAGATTTGACCGAGGAGAGCAGAGGGGCCCGAGCGGGCGGCGTGTCTGTGAACAGCGGCTCCGGCAGGCTGGAGGGAGAACTGCAGCCTCTATTGGCTTTAATGTGGAAAGTGAAGTGTGAAATTTATTTTAGGGGCCACAATTCGCAATTTGATCTCAAGTAGGCCGGACCAGTAAAATAATAACATAATAACCTATTTGCATAAGTGTATAATTGCTATAAAATAAAAATCTCAAGGGTCCGTGTAGAGGTAGGCCTACGTTTCGTTAGTTTCATTTTTCCTTTAAACCGAACTGCCAGAAAACGAAAGTATTGAGTAGAATTGAGAATTGAGTTTTTGTTTTGTTTTTTGTTTTTTGTTTTTTGAGAATTGAGTTATAGCCATAGACTGTACTGTAGCCTGTAGCTAGTATATAAATAGCCCATGAAATCTTTTTTTTTATTTGTAGGCTAAATGTTGTGTTTTGAGCATATGGATACATTTTCACAACTGTGTTTATTTTTACACATTAGCGGCCAAGCTCATTATTAGTTTATCTTCCTCACGTGCTGACCTCGGTCTGTCTGTGTTGCACACGCTGTAGCGCTTCGCCAATCGTCATTTTGAATAGTTTGTCTGCATGATTACCATGCAGTTGACAAACATTGTTTATATTGGCATTGGTCCCGAACCAGTTGACAAGATCTGTTTATAAATGGCAGTGTCTGTGGCATGTGCTCTCCTTATTTTATTGGTTTCAAAGGCACATTTTCTGAATATTTATTTATTTATGTCATTTTTCAACTCTTTGGAGCTATTTGTTAACAAAGAATGCATGATGGGGAGATTCAGGGGTTGGCCATTATAAGCTCAACAGCTTCAGTCAATACCTTTTTTATCATTCAAAATCCAAAAACAAATGAATGTAGCCTATGTCTGCTTGTAACAAATAGAATAAAGGTTTTGCAAATGTAATATAGTTCAATAGTTTTTTATACTCTCCCAGTCTGTATATTTTGGTTTTGTGTCTTGATTGAAAAAAAGAAGAAGAAGATAAGAGTGCTGGTTAAGGAGGCGGGAATGATCTGGTCCATGATGACCTGAGGGTGTAGAAGAAAGTCAGAGATGTACTCAGGCCCAACCGCACTAGTAGTGGTTTTCTGTTGGATTTAGTGATATTAATTGAGATGGCCACCATCACCCACAAATCAGCAAAATACTAAAACCCTACAGTACAAATAATCTGCAACAAATGCTATGGATCCCCCTGCAACAGAGTTCTTCTGCAACCTGCAGCTGAATTAAGTCCATCAAGCTTCTCCAGCAAAACCTGGTGCGCCTATTCTGCAGCAGCTGTTATCATGGCAGATCAGTGCTTTTTAGGTCAGAAGGAGACAAAAGAACCCCCTCATAGGCCAACCGGCTACCTCGCAGAGAAATCCCAACAGCATTTTCAGGGAAGGCCCAAGGTTTTCATATCACTTCAAAGCAGAATTTCCATCAAACGGTTATGGGTGTACCAGGGTTATTAACTAAGACTAAAACTTTCAAAACATTTTTTCAAAAAGGTCAATGAACAATGCAAAACTAAAACTGAAACTGAAGAAAAGGGCACAGCTTGATATGGGACGACTTGGAGTATGATGATGACCCATACAATGAATGTAACTGATGGGAACATTTATGGGATGCAACTAAAAGGGAAAAATCCCACAAATTTGGAAGTTCATCTTCAGAGGTCTCACAGAGGCTTTCTCCTAGTAGGCTACCTGAAAAAATAAACAAAAAACTAAAATAAAAACTAAACTAAAATTGCTTGTTGAACTAACTAAAACTAAATAGAAAAAATAAAAGCTAATTAATTTTTTCTTTTTTTAAACTATAATAACCATGGTATGTACGACACTGACGCAGCTTGCAAGAGGAGGCTGACACCCAAATAATCCTGCATTGAGGTGAGTTTGTTTGTGCAATTTAATGGTACCATCAGTTATGTAAGGACACTTACTTCATCACTGGTGTGGGGAACAAGACACATAGTCTCATAGGAACTAGTAGTTCATGCTCTTGATAAGGGGCTGGCTGCAGGCAGACGGGGCTCTATGTCTTCTCTGGAACTGACCAGCCTTCAACAGCACTGTGTTATTCTGAATGAGCTGTAACTGCTTTTTTAGAGAGATCTGAGAAAAACGTAGTCTAACATCCTGGAAATGAAAGTGTGAATTGTTAATTTCTAGATCTCATTTAGACATGTATATATACATATGTAAATGGATAATTTTGACATGGGAGTTCAAATTAAACCATCAATAATAACCAAGATTCCCAACTTTTTTCTGGGCCTCAAATGAAGAAATAAAGATGTGTGCCACGTTTCAGCCTTAGTTTTTTAGCACCAAAGAAAATGGATCTGAGTTCTGCCTTTGGGAACATGATCACAGGCTGACTTTCCTGAGAATCATAACAAGTGCATAAAAGAGCAAACTGTAACTCTACACCACTTTTATTGTTATATTCTGGGTGACAATGAGCAGCAAACACAAAAGCACATAGGTCTCACTGACGATGACAAAGAAGACTCTTGTGGGTGGGTGTTTGTGCGCTAAAGGAGCAATAACCACACCATAAACTTCCCTGCCAAATAACATTCACATCTTATAATTCATCAAACATCCTAATCAAACAACGCAGGCAAGGACGTGTCCTCGATTAATCTCTAAGCTACTACATCAGCACTTTGTTTCAAACAAGATCCACTCAGACATCTCCTTTGAAGATCCGTGGTCGGTTCAAACCAATAAAGACTTGTTTCTAATTTTAGGAAAGATCCTAAAAATTTCCACACACAAAAAAACTCCCAACTGTGTCAGTCTGAACCAGAGAAAATGTTTGTGTAGTGAAAGAAAGGATGTTTGGACTCTGGGCTGCTGCAAAACTGTAGCGGCACAAAAGAAAGTCTCATCTTAGTCCAGGTGCCTCAGTAAAACATGTGAAGAACCAAACAGAATATATTTTACAAGATAAGTGTGGAAAAGTTGTGTTTTCATAGAACTGGCCTGTGGGTATATAGGCCAACAACAACACAGCTTTAGGAGCAGAACTGGATCTATTGACCCCGGCCGAGGGATTCATTTCAGAAGAAGAACCCACGTCACTTGAGATACTATCTTAACAGGAGCGATCAAACACTCCGAGCAGCTCCCACTCTCTTATTATTCTTGTACATTTGACCATGTATGACAACATCTGCTCCAGCTGAGAGTGTCAGTAGCCCTTGTGAAAGCGCTCTCTAACCGCTCGACTGCCCAGAGAGCCCAGCATGATGAGAGGTGCGATTTCATTACTGTTTAAAATAAACATCATAATATAAAAAGAAGAAAAGAAAAAAGAAAGAAAGAAAAGAAAAGAAAACAAGTGCCTGGGGTCCTGAGAAGCACAGCAAGTGTGTTCATCCACCCTGCCTGATCAAAAGAGAACAACACACGGCTCTGTTACAGCTCGGGGCTCTTCCTCTCCTCTCTTCTCTAGTTTGGGCAGCAGGTGTCTCGCTGCGTGTTTCGAGGTATTCGCCTCTGACTGTGTCGACTGCTGGGCAGAAAGCTTCACACGTGTTTGTGTGTGTGGGAACAGGAAGGAGGAGCGCAGGGGTTTAAGTTCAACCCGAGGGAAAGGAGAGATGGATTTTTGCTGAGTTCACTCAGTAGTTACACTTTTGTCCTTCAAAGGGATCCAAGTTCACGTCCTGTATGAATTGTCTGTGAGCCAAACTGTAACAGGACAGACAAAAATGTCTCCTCTCCTTCTTTTAGCTCCAAGCTCCACAGATGCAACAGTGTCACACCCTGAGAAAATCACCTGCTGCAGGCCTGTTGGCCAACCTGAGTAAAACCTGCTGACAGTGTTGTAAATGTTGATGATGAAAGATGAATCACAGGAGGAGAACTTCAATAAAAGAACGAAGAATCAACAAATGCAGATGCTAACAAGCCTTTACAAAGCAGAGCAGAGTCTTGGATAAATATTTTGGATCAAGACAATGTCCATGATTCAAATCTGGGTCAGACCAGTGAGGTGGTGCAGTCTGGCCATGACTTTTAATTTTATTCCAACAGAAACTATATAGTGTATGTAAAAAATATATATTTGGTATCCCTTTAATTTACAAGAAATAGCCTAGAAATAACAGCCAATTTCATAGTCATGTCATGTTTTTCATAGTAATGTAATTGTATTTTTCATGCTTTGATTTTTTTGGGGGGGAAAGACCAGAATTTTTCTCCACCAAGTCCTTGCATTGACCGTTATTTCTGTGCTATTTCTTGACATTATGACAAAATTAATTGTTGGCTATTTATTGACTTTATCACATAATTAATGGCCTGAAAATTGAAGGATTACCTTTTTTTCAAACAGATCAATGTGTCACAGATCTTTATTTTCAGTGTCATCATTCCCTGCTTTTCCTGCTTAGCCTGATTCAGCATGGCTGCCTGGCCTAGCCGTCTCTTGGACACCAGGAGTTTTTCCAGATAATCCTTGGTGGAGGACTGTGGACTATGGAAAAGCAGTGTGACAAGTTTGACGAGTATGTAACTCAACTCCTTTTGGCAGGTCCACGTGGTCTCTTTGTGATGCAGCTGCATTGTGGACCAAACCCCAGGTGTAACAGGGTCGACCTGAATCACAACCACTTTACACAATGCATCCCCCAGCCCAGCCCAGCCCAGCCCACCACCTCTTTGCATACTGTACCCTTTCTCTCTCTCTGTAGGCCTATATGTATCTCTTTAAACCACATCAAAATGTGAAAATTGTAAAACAACTACATGTCCTAAAGAAAATGATTTGTTGAAAAACAATGGCAAAAATGACGTGTTTTGTTTATTTAGCCAGTGAGAGACAGTTTTTGTTTATTGTATGTATTGTGTATGGCATTTTGTCTGGTAGGCGCTCTTCAACCATAATTTGTTCATTTGTTTGGTATTTTGTCTTTTGTTTTGTTTTTTTCAGTTTCTGTTCTACAATGTGAATATTTGGCTATCTAGACCGTTGCCCATAAAGTTGGAAGATAATATGTTTTTACCTCTTCACATGAAATTATTGTAACAATGTGATTTATTCTTAATGGATAGAGTGTGTATCTTCTCAAAACTTTATTGATCAATCTCTTCCAAACATATGAAAATTAAACCACAATTATCCTTTATAATAGGATTAAAAAGAGGAATGTGTCTGAAAACAAAATTATTTCAACTTTATAGGCAACAATAAGTCTTTCATTAAGATGCAATACAAGGGCTCATTGAATGGGTTTTGATAAGTATGAAATTAAAATCACGTGGCCTTCGTATTGACCATATATCCCAACCTCTATAAACTGGTATTTTCTTTAGGCTGACAGCTTCTACATTTCACAACATGAGTGACACAGGGAGATCTGCCTTCAGTCAGTCACATGTACTGTATGTTTAAGTATATACAAATTCATCCATAATCCTCCTCCTTCGTCTGCTGGATGTAAAGCTGGCGTCTGACGTGTACACTATTTTACTGGAGCTTCAGACAGAAATAAACACACCTCGCAGATTTTAATTGAGATGAGGATGTGAAATTATTTATGTTAACTAAATGAATTTTAGTTGGAGGATGGATTGTGCACCTCTTTCTTTCTCTTTTCCCTCAGAGTTTTGATTTACACTGATAAACGAGGCCAATAAGGATCTGAATGTTTTGATGGCTCTGAAAAGCTCCCTGTGAGAAATTTCAAAAGTCATAAAGAGGTTTCATGTGACAGTGTAAACCCAGGACTACAGTCCGTCTTCTCTGTGTGTGCTATGGGAAAGATTTTGTACTCCTCAGCTGGGAAACTCAAAGTCAAACTCTGTGCTGCCTCAGCACATCGAGGGAGTGATGAGAGAAACACCCTCTTTTTTCTTCTTCTTCCTCTCTTTTCACTTATAACCCACAGGATCAGTTATCTTCTCTCCTTGTCATTTTCCCAGCAGCCAAGAATCCCTCAGCGTGCACACAGAGGTGTTTATTGTTTCAGGTGAAGGATACTGACGGGAACGTAGCTGGAGCTAAATGAAGTTTGGATTCTCAGCAGCTGATGACGAACCCATCGGGGCGCCGCTGCATTAATCATTGGACGGTCGACCCACTAACACAGAGACACAAACACAACTTCTCATGAGTGAAAGCGAATCATTAAATGTAATTCAATCGTGTCTGTCAACTCTCCTCTCAGATATAAGAAAGAGATGCTGCTCTCTAGTGGCCTGACGGAGCAACTGTCCAGTCTGTACTCACCGGGAAAAAGACGATTCATGTTCAGGAAACACTTACCATTTCATAGTGTGCTTTATTTATTTATTTCCATATTTATATCCTACATTTATTCACGTCTCATTACACAAGAACACTTGGAAAAAAAAAATCATAAATTCAATTAAACAAATATTCAAAATGCTTCAAAAGCTTTTTTTTTTTTCTTTTTTTTTTCAAAATGGAGCAGCCAACAACTGAGTGATGAGAGTATTCATCCAACTTCCCGTCTCTGGGACAATAAAGTACTGACTGACACTCTGACACTCTGGTGCTGGCTCTCCATCACTGTGAATTTACACATAACAAATGTGCATTAATTTAAACTAAGTGAAATCCTGTTTATCTCCCAACCCCCGAAACAAAAACAAAAAAAGAAAGAAAGAAAAACAACATCTCATCTTGAATAAAAGCTTTGCACTTCAAGTACAGTCTGGTGCTGAACCAGTAAATAAATGAACAATAAGAATCCACTTCAGTCATAAACATTAACCATTCATAGGTAGTATTCTGTTGTTCGTTGTGCCTTCATGGAAGGTGACGGGGCTACTCCAAACTGCCGAAGCAAAAAGCGGCATGAATGCAAACAAGAAGGCGTTCCGGGTCTACGGCGACGACGTGGGGCTGAACTGAACTGAACTGAATGTGGCACAAACCAGGAAGGATCATTGAGATATTCTCACACAATAGGGAGGGGGGCGTGCAGCAGTGATGCGTTATATATATACTATTTATATACAAAATAAATTAATGAATGGGGTGTGACATCCACTTCAGTTCTACATGTTTGAGTGTATTTCTATAAGACTTGTAAATTTCAAGAAAGAAAAATTATATATCCATTAAAAATATGTTGTTATTTTGTGGAGTTGTTTGCTGAATCTTGGAGAAATAAGCCAAAAAAAAAAAAAGTGCAAAAGCATGCAACAAACCAGGGCGACATGACAAACTGATCACAGAACAGCAGTTACAACACGTAGAGGTTGTAGAGGTGACAAGTGATGCAGGTCTTTTTAGTCTCTGTTATTCTGGATTCACCATTGTTGATACAAATCGGGTGGTTTTTGTTGATCTTTTTTAAACCTCGAGTCCAGTCTGGTTCAGTCTGATGGTTGGTGCTCCTCTCGGGTCAGTACAGAAACCAAACCGGGCCTCCATCGATGGCAGCATTACAAAAATATGTCAGTTTTTGTTTTGTTTTTCCCCCAGTGTGCCAAACACACTGTTCAGATTGTAGCTACGAGCTGCGTTGCTGAGCTAACATGAGGTTGCGAGGCAGAGAGTAGTTATCCAGTAGCAGATACAGGTACAGCAGCATTGGTCCAGTGTTGGGCTCCAGGGCCCTACATTGTCAGAAGGCATGCTGGGGGCCTCACAGTGTTTCTGGGAGGGAAGCAGACAAGAGGAATAAGTCAGTAGCTCGGTGGCACGAGGAACAGATGCGGAGAGATGCTTCAGTTGACTGATGGATCAACAAGTTAAAGGGATAGTGCAACATTTTGGCAAATTGGCCCATTGCCAGAATCCCTCTAGTCTAAGCAGTACGTTTGTTACCTTTAATTGTAGGTGCAAGCTATTTTTAGAACGGCAGAACAGAGCCGCGAGCTGCTTAGAGGGTATGCTACAGAGGGTGATGGGATTTCTTAGTTTCCCTCATCAAACTCATCAAATACACAATCCAACAACTCCAAAACACTCTTTTAGAGGCAAATTCATGCAAAACAGCAACAGCATTTTTCGACAAGCAGTCACTGCATTTGCCTCGAAAACAACTCTGTCTCGTGATGTTACATTATAATCTCATAGCGTGGTGAATGTGCAGGTCAAAACTTGTCCACCTGAGTGTTTTGGAGTTGTTGGATTGTGTATTTGATGAGTTTGATGTGGGAAGCCAAGAAATCCCATGAGCCTCCGTAGCGTAGGTCTGAGCAGCCCGCAACTCTGCTCCGCTCTCTGTTCTAAAAATAGCTTGCACCAACAAATAAAGGTAACAAACCTACTGCTATGACTATAGGGATTATGGCAATGGGCCAATTTGCCAAATTGTTGAACTATCCCTTTTAAAAACTGATCTCACCTGTTTAGCTCTCTGGAGAGGGAGCATGTGTGGAGTGGCACTTGTTTTTCTGCAGCAAAGAGAAAGAATCAGATCAATCAGTGCTTCATTTCACTCTTTTAATTTTATCTTTTAACTAATGTCTTTTAATCTTTTAACTGTTTTCAAGTGAATCTGTGTTTTACCTTCAGATTTAGTTGGTAGTGCAGACTCCGGTCTGACAGCCAGGGGTGCCTGAGGGACTCTGCGGCGCTCATCCTCCAGCTTTTGCTCTTCACCAGCAGACGAGTGATGAAGTCTTTGGCCTCGTCTGAGATGTCCGTAAACTCCTCCTCCTCGAAGTTCCACTGACAGGCCAGGATGTTGTTCAGCGTCTCGTTGTCATCATCACCCAGGAATGGAGACAAACCACTGAGCCTGAAGAGGAAGAAACAAACAAACAAAGGTCAGGAGGAAAAGAACGGACTGATTGTGCCTTTATAATGTGTGAATTTGTGTGTTTGTGAACGTACAGCATGTAAGTGATGACACCAAGACTCCACATGTCCGTGGGGAATGAAACAAACTCATAGTTGATGACCTCAGGAGCTAAAAATTCAGGTGTCCCAAAGTTGACCCTCAGCTTCTCCCTGGGTTTATACCTGTCAGAGACACCAGAGCCATGAGAAACAAAATCTGGGACTGAGAGAGTCATCATGTGAGAGTCTCGCAGAGAGATTTTTTACCTCCTGGCCAGGCCAAAGTCGATGATTTTAATCTTGTTAGTAGCTCTGCTGACACAAAGGATGTTCTCGGGCTGAAACAGAACAAAAGAGAGACGATTTACAATCTCAGATAAAGAGTCCGATTGATCAACTTGGTGCTGAAAGAAGGAAAGCGAGTGCTCAGGGTTACCTTGAGGTCGAGGTGCAGGATGTACATCTTGTGCATGTACTGCAGCCCCTCACAGATCTGCCGTATAAACAGTACTGTGTCCAGCTCCGTCAGGTTGTAGTTCTCATCGATGATGCGGTCAAACAGCTCCCCTCCCTCCACACTGAGGTCACAAAGAGCAGAGAAAACACATGTTAACAGGCCAGGAAGAGCTTGGGACTTCATTCAACACACATAGCCTACTATATAGAGACGGTGGTGGTGTTAAGGTGGACTTACTATTCCATGACCAGGATGATGTCGTGGCGGGACTCGAAGGCGGCGTACAGCTGGATGAGGTTGGCGTGGTTCAGCTGGTTCATCACCTGGATCTCGTTCCTCACAACATCCTGAGACAAACAGGCAATAACAGAAAATAGATAAACACAAAATCATAGACATATGCGACTGTGTTAATGCTTTGTCTCGTGAGGTTCTGTTATTATCTCATAGTGTGGTGAATGTGCAGGTCACAACTTGTCCACCAGAGTTTTGGAGTTGTTGGATTGTCTATTTGATGAGTTTGATAAGAGAAACCAAGAAATCCCATGAGCCTCCATAGCATAGCTCTGAGCAGCTCACGGCTCTGCTCCGCCGTTCTAAAATTAGTTGCACCAACAATTAAAGGTAACGAACCTACTGCTATGACTACAGGGATTATCGCAATGGGCCAATTTGCCAAAATGTTGAACTATCTCTTTAAGTTATAAATGGTATCAGTCAAACACACAGAAGATGAAGATCGTTTTATTTTTTTGTGTATGTTCTAAATGTTCAAGAAAGTTCTCCATGAATCTCACTGGGTGGGCAATCTATCATTATAGATGGCCCTGTGTCTGGGTAGGCCCAGCCATAGCTCCGCCCCATGACGAACTCAGATCCACCTAAAAATGAGCTCAACATGTCGCAAACATACAGATCCCTGTGGTTTCTGTTTCCACTCCTCCCTGTGACTCCATTAGATAAGATTAGATTAGATTTGCAGTTGTTGCTGGGGACGGAGGTGCAGGTAGAACATGGTGCTTATTTAAATATAAGCAACAATAGTTTCCGATCACACGTAATAGTAGACAGACTGGCTGGGAGTTTCGGCACACACGCACACGGTCGATCAGAGACGGCAACATGAGCCGGCCGCGAGGATTTGGCCGTGTGTTTGGTGGGCTTTCTGTCAGCTCTGAGCTTTGTGGATATCTCAGATGATAATGTAACCACAGAACTATGCACAGACATCTGACCTGTCCCACTCCATCACTTTCTGATGATGACCCACAGCAAGAAACACACAATGAGGCAGACAAATTACCGCATGCACATAACCCCACCCCACCACCCCCCACCCCATCACTCCCCATTCTGAGGCTGCTGAGCCGGCGGCTATTTTTAAGAAAATCTAATCCGTTATGGTGCTTAGCAATGATAAAAGTAAACATCCATTAGAGCGTCTGGAGAAGCTGGCATCACAGCGCCGTGGATTCTGTTTCATATTCAGCATCCACTGGCCGATCGTTACCGCACCTTCTCTTTCTGGCTCCTGGCTTTGATGATCTTGGCAGCCAACGTCAGACCAGATGAGTTCTCGATGCACTTGTGGACTTGACCAAAACGTCCCCTAATGAAAGAAAAGCAAACACACTCATTGAGTCACACACAGACACACACACACACAGATACAAGTGGCAGAATAGAGGAAGAGACGTCTTTGAAATTGCATTTTAAATGAGTGAAATGACACTTATGTAACGCTGAAAGGATTCAACAGATAATTATCAACAACCATTAAGATTTTGAGTCGTTATTTAAGTTATTTATCAATGAAACGCCAACTGTTTCCAACCTCTCAAACTGCTTTTCTCTGTTTTATAGCGCTATAAATTAAGTATATTTGAGTTGTGGCTTTTAGTCTGAAGAGAAAACCAGCTTTATTATCTCAGTTTGGACATTTTTTACTAACCATAAAACAATCGATAAATCGTTAAAAAAAATAACTGTCATTGATATTGAGAATAATCGTTAGCCCTTACACACACACACATGCACAGATCATTATAATGGTATCCTGCAGTCACACAGTAATTAGGGCTCTGTACTGTGCCATTATGTCAGCAATTTTAGAAATGCGCTTGCGTGCTGAGGGGTAATCTCCACTTCGAGAGGCAGGATTTAGCAGCGGCCTATTACATCAGAGAAGCCCGCTCTATCCCAAGGGCCTCTAGAGGCTCCCAATCATCTGCCCTTCAGGGGGCAATAAAAAGGTCTTGGAAAAAAACTATTAGGCGTCACTTCACCGGGTGTGAGATCCTCTGTTATTTTATTAGAGACAGCCGATGTGTTGAAGTGTCTGTGGCTGTAACTGCCTTGGAAATAAAACTCCTGTGAGCTGTGGACGAGAGCTGGCCCGCCGTCTACTCAGTTTCCTTGTCACTCACCCTCCCAGGACTTCGTCTCTGTTGATGGTGTAGTAGGTAGCAATCTGATGGGGTTTGGGCGTCACGATGCGGTGGTCGAACGGTGCTAACGGAGGAGGGCTGGAGTCTGAAATGTGAAAACAAATCATAGCAAAATGAGTAAGAGAGAACAGGGGGATTGCTGCATGTAGAAAGTGAAACAGGGACCTTGGACCCTCAGAAACAAAGAGGATCAAAATAGCAGCATGACAGCGTCTCATTATCTGCTCTGCCAGCTGTGCCGAGCGTCATGTTAGTGACGCTTAAGCAAGGCCTGGTGTTATGACATTGGATTTGCTTCGGAGTCTAAGGGACAAAAAGTCAAATGTCAACAACTAACAACTAAGTTGAGTCTAAACAGAGAACCACAGAACTTCACTACGAACTCATGGCAAACACAACCACAGCTGTCAAAAGTCCTCGCAACCAACTTTTATGAGAAAAATATGTTTTAGAGTAGATTTGTTTTTGTCTTTCGTAAGAAATGTGTCATTGATGAGTTTGATGAGGGAAACCAAGAAATCCCACGAGCCTCTGTAGCGTAGCTTTGAGCAGCTCGCGGCTCTGCTCCGCCGTTCTAAAAATAGCTTGCACCGACAATTAAAGGTAACGAACCTACTGCTACTGTATGACTATAGGGATTATGGCAATGGGCCAATTTGCCAAAATCTATCCCTTTAAGATCAAGATTTGATAAACTTGAGCCTAACTCGTGATAAAAGAGTCTTACCAATGATAAACTCTTTCACGGCCGACTCTCCCTCCTCCTCCTCTGCTTCTGTCTTCTGTGCTTCTTCAGACGTAAAGGCCTTGGTCTCGCCCCCCTCCACCAACCGCCCGTCAGGGGTTTCCACTTTACTGTCCAGTCGACTTTTCTTGAGATCATCCTTCACTAGTCTTTCTTCTTCTGTGACGTGACGTTTGCTGCAGGTGGCCATGTCACCGGCCTCCTCGGAGCTGCACACACATTCATAAAGGTTGAACTTAAAACTGTTAAATATAATCTAGTGTCTGACAGTGATTGCGTAGAGAAATTACCTCTCCTCTGGAAGAAGCGAGGTCGTGTTGATATCTGTGATGACGCCCTGGGACTTCTCCGAATCTGCCGTCTCTCCTTTATGCCTTTTCTTCCCATCATCCTCCACTTTTTCTGCACCGACATCTTCTCCCTTCTTCTCGTCTTCCTCAGGCTCTGAGTCTTGGAAGATATCCCCCTCGTCCTCTTGCTTCTCTTTCTCTTTCTTCTTCCTCTCCTCGGTCTTGGTGGCTGAAACGTCCGGACCTTCTAGGATCAGCTTTGCCGGCTCCTGTCGTCCTCTGTCTTCCCCCCTCTGGGCCTCAGCCTCCGAGTTAACGTGGGAATACTCAGCGTTCTGCCTGTTGAGCTTTTCCACTTGTTCCTGTAGCACGGGCTCGTTCAGGGAGGATGAGTCTGGAGATGGGAAACAAAAAACATCACCATCTGTCACATGAAAACGGTAAATTTGGACAGAAAGTTGCTGTGAGTAGATCTTCATGGAAAAATTAGGAAGTGTGGCATCCATTGTGCAGATGTTCTTATTTTGGAGATTGTAAAATGAGAGGAAGAGCGATATATGGTAGAATACATTTTGGTGTAGTTATACAAGTGGTGTGTGTGCATGTTTATTGTACATGGTTTTTGCATGTAACTGTGCTGAAAGAACTTTGTACACTCCACTCTGATAAAAAGAAAATGGTGAATTTGAATGGGGTTTTAGATGTACTATGCTAATTTTAGCATCCAATTTAGCTAAATTGCTAAAATTAGCAATAAATACTGATAAAACTATTTTATAGTGCAGCTAAAAGTGAACTAAAGCATTGTTGACATTTAACTTCAAAAATAACAACTGGGCATTGATTACCAAGGGTCGGCATTTTCTACAAATGTTTAATTAATTCATTAAACATTAAAGGAAACTTTCCTACATTATTCACAGCAAATGTCTTGTCAAACTAATGATAAATATTTTTTTGTGTGTACCATTTATTTATTTTTACAGCTGCAGCAATACTGAGCTCTCAGCCACACCATAGGAATGTGTTTATTAATTCTCCACAATAAACAAGAGGACTATTTATATGTGTGAGTGCTGCCACCATGTTTATGTACCCAATGCATTGCATGAGTGTTTGAAGTGGTGAATGCTGCTACTGTCTAATGCGTGTGATGTCTGAGTGTGTAATGAGCTGGACGGACACCATCATATGGTCTACAGTAGGGTTTCTCAACGGGGGCTCTACCGCCCCCCAGGGGGCGTTGTAAACTTTTTGGGGGGCGCTGGGAGCGTGAGGGCTGAGAGGGGGGCGCTCAGGCAAAAATGGGGGGCACCACAACTTGGCTTGTATAAAGTTCATTTGAGCTCTACTTTATAATATTTAATGG
This sequence comes from Decapterus maruadsi, assembly GCA_030347415.2. Lineage (NCBI taxonomy): Eukaryota > Metazoa > Chordata > Actinopteri > Carangiformes > Carangidae > Decapterus > Decapterus maruadsi. The sequence goes on from CM064886.1 coordinate 25,950,433, forward strand.
TTTCCCAACTTTTTAAGTGCATAGGCTATAACCGACATAAATAACCTAATTCAACCAATTCTCCCAAATCTAACACGCATCATAATGTGGGAAATTCTGAACATATTTCAAACCAACCATAGTGCGCATCACAGGAGCGCTGCGTCAGACGGTCTGACTTAAATGACACGCACGCTTCTTTGTTTGTATAGTTTACCCACACTGAATGAATGGATCTTTAATAAGTACAGCCAAACATTAGTGTAGGCTACAGGCTGAAGAGAGAGGAACAGCAGAGCACCTCTGTCAGCTCGTCCCTGCGAGGAGCAGGTGAGCCGACCTTTTTTTTTTTTTTTTCTCAGCGGCGCCGTCAGGTGAAGCACGCGCACATGTCCGCCCGACTTTACCCGACAGGGTTTTCCTACCGATCTAAGGTGATTTTTGGCCGCCACCTAGTTACAGCGTGCATGTGGGGTCGTTCAGATGTCGCGTCTTGCACAAACCGCACGGATTGAGTGTGGACAGAGAGCATCAGATGTGACGCAGTTGTCGGCCACTCGCTGACTGAGTTTGATAACTGAGGAAAAATAAATTGAACCGCTGTGTAGTTGCAGCAGGGCCGGATCAATACTCCTAGGGGCTCCTGGGCACTGAAGCCCAGCGGCCCCTGTCCCCCTCCAACCCTGTCCCCCTCCACGCCCTTAACCATCTGAGGTTGGAGATCATTTCCTCAATTTTCCCATTAAATTCACCTTTTTAATTGCACATGTACAAAGGAGAAAATGTGTTTGCACTCTTACTCACTGTGCTAAAAAAAAGAAAAGAAACTCAAACATTGATAACAATTGCAGATGTAATAATACCTGGGCCGTATACCCCCACAGCCCCCGCACACCAAAGAGGCCCACCCCCGCCTGTAAAGCTTGGTTTCCACCAAATCAACAATCTTTGTTTGATATGTTGAGAGACTTTTGGTTAACCATGGACAGCGACTTCATCATTACCATCATTATGGGCCATTTTTGTTCTAGAGAACTGTAAAAAATAATAATAATAATAATAATTTTGGCCAAATGCTGGAAATTTTAAGTCTGCTTTTTGAAAATGTTCAAATACCTTGTGAAAACACACCTTCATCATGAGGAAGAACTGTTTTGGTGTTTGAAATATGTTTGCCAGAGTCTTAGCTTCACAAAAGCAGTGAAATATGAATAAAATAACAGATAAGTGTAGAAAACAAGTTTAGTACGACATTTTGTAACGTTGTTTGTTTTTTTTGTGGGGGGGGGGGGGGGCGTCCGAGGATCACTGTATGGTCAGGGGGGCGTTTGCTCAAAAAAGGTTGAGAACCACTGGTCTACAGTCTCATCTTTAGATTGGATGCTTTAACAGCTGATACAGAGGGAGTATGGCCACATGAAGACCACAGACGTAAATTATAGAGATAGATGGATGTTTAATGTCCATTTATATTTCAGCAGGCTATTAAAGGGTTAGTTCAACATTTTGGCAAGTTGGCCCATTGCCATAATCCCTATTGTTTTAAGAATAGTTTGTTATCTTTAATTATCTCATAGCGTGGTGAATGTATAGGTCACAACTTGTCCACCAGAATGTTCTGGAGTTGTTGGATTGTGTATTTGATGAGTTTGATGAGGGAAACCAAGAAATCCCATTAGTCTCTGTTGCGTAGCTCTGAGCAGTTCGCAGCTCTGCTCTGCCGTTCTAAAACTAGCTTGCACCGACAAATAAAGGTAACAAACCTACTCTTAAGACTATAAGGATTCTGGCAATGGGCCAATTTGCCAAAATGTTGAACTATCCCCTTATCAAAGAGAAATATGTTGCTTAACTAACCTGCTGTGTCCTGGGGCTTCCTCTTCTTCTGGGCCTTCAATCCCTTGAGGCTCAACTTGGCTTTGTCCTTGTCATCCTTTGCCTTTTTGTGAAAGACAAGAACAAACACAGATCAAGCTTTAGACAGAATATAATTTATATGTTACATCCAAACACAAAACGAGTTGGATGCACAAAGTGACTCGGATACAAAAACAAAGTTTCATATTTAGAGCAATTCAGTCTCACTTGTCAGAGTCAGTTCTATGGTTACGGAGCCAGGCGTCTGATTTCTGATGGCAACAGCAGCAGAGTTGCACACACTGATTATTTCCATTTGCACACACAATAGTCAGACAGCAAGCCAAAATGTTTTGGTGTTGTTGCTGTGGTTGCCCCCGTAACTCAAGTCTGATGTTGTGGACGGGACGGATGCCTCCTCCACGCAAACGAGGAAAAGGTCACATATCATCTGTAGCAGATGACACGCCACCCGGCACAGGAAGCAGTGTCATTCACACTTTCCCACATATACTGTAGTGATTAAAGGACATAAAACACACGGGAGTGGGGGGCGGGGGGGGCGTTTGGTGTTTTTACACAATAATGAAGAACAGATTCAGATGATCCCTGTCACGAGGTCTTTCTCTGCCATTTAAACATGTCTGACAGAAACTGTCTGATGTAATAAATCTGTTTACGGAACCACAATCCCAGTCTCTGAATCAGCAGAAACCACACACACACACACACACAAAACTCTCCATACTTTTCCACTCATCAAGTATAACATGCATGGACAATGTGATGCAGACTATGTGTGGTGGTTAAATACAAGGACACCAGCCTGTCTAATCAATCACTGCAGTCATGTCACCTACTCAGAACAGGGCTGAGCTATGTACTAATCAGCCCGTGTGCAGTTGCAGACCAGCCCACAGCTGATATGGACTTGGTTTGGATAAGATAACGCGGTCTGACACCTCCGAGGCAAAAAAGACAATCACAGCACGAAGGAAAACTACTTAACATTACAGAGCAAGAAGAACTAATAATAGCTTCACATGGAGCCGTATCAGAAGTAAGCGGAGCGAGGAGCAGCTTTCACGCCCATGTAAAAAGACCTGAAATGTATTTTATAAACTTTTGAATAATGTCATCATAGCAAACGGGTCAGATTTTATTCCACCAGGAGGATTCCTTACAGAAAGCACTTAACACAACTGCTGCAAATGATCACAATGCAATCAGATCCCTCACTAGTATGTGTCCATTAACAACACATAACAGCACACAGTAATAGAACCGCTATGGAAATATTGCATTACAGCTTCCTCACATGCTGCACTTCGAAACATTTATGTGAAGGAAAAAAATAGTGTTGATTCTGGGGCGCCCCTCTTCTTCTTCTTTCTTTCTTTCTTTTTTGTTAAAGCCCCTCACCTTCTTGTTGTTGGCCTTGTGTCCAGGCTGTTTGAAGAGCAGCTCCACCAGCCTGGAGCTCTTCACCACCTCCCCGATGAAGCTGATCACCTGCTGCGTGCCCTCCACCAGCTTCTCGACCCCTTCCAGCCGCCGTCCCTGACTCTCCATCCGCTCGCCGGCCTTCTCCACCGCCCCACGCAGCTCCCTGCACGCCGCCTCCACCGCCGACCCGCGTCGGCCCCCTCCGTGGTGGTAGGTGTGGCCCCCCTCCTCGCGCATGAAGGCCAGGTCCCGGCCCATGCCCCTGACGTCCTGGGACAGGCCGTCCAGCCGGGTGAGGACGACCTGCTGCATGTTGAGCAAACGTTCCATCTGGGAGCTCAGGGAGTCCATGCGGGTCTCGACGCAGCGCAGGGCGGCGGCATCGTGGGCTGAGGCAGAGGATGGCGGCGAGGCTTGTGACTTGTCTGATCCATTGAGAGACAACTTCCTTCCACCAGGTTTCTGACCGTGAAGAGGGTTTGGGTCATAAACCTTGGCTAAAGAGTTGACCAAGCTGGAACTCATGGCTGATTTATAGACAAACAGCAACAAAAATACAAAAATCCTCAACTAGTCACTTTCAGTTCAAGCAGGTTTGATGGAAACTACAACAAAAATCATATCACAAAACAAAAGCCACAGGCAGAAGAAGAAGAAGAGAAGAGGAGGGAGAACAGAGATGTCTCCCTCAGTGCAGCACCATACAGTTGAGTTTTAAGAATAGCAATACTGCAAATTAAAACCCCTGCCCCCTTTGGACGTCAGGCCCTGAGTGGCCAGTGATAAGAGCTGAGGGCTCGGGTGTGCAGCTGGGGACTGATGGGGGGTTAGGGAGGGAGATGCTGGGGAGGGTCGCTATGTGACATTTGAGACACTTCAAAAGCCCCTTCAGTCAGGTGTCAGAATCCCAGGAATCTGGGGCTGAAATATGACGCCGCAATAAGTAAGACAAATAAAACGTCTGGGCCAATAAACAAGAACAGAGGATCCACAAGTCTGATGATGAAGAGCTCATCAAAATATGAACAGTAGTTTAACTAAAGTGTAATTTTTTTTTCTTTTCTAAAACACATCTTCTATATGTAATTATATGGTTTTCACATTGCCCCACAATAGGAAGTCGGGTGACAGGTGCAAGTGTGTGCAAGGCTGTATAGAAGCTCCATGAACCAGCGGGACCTCTGTTAAAGACACAAGCATTGTGGGTATTTCTGAACATCGTAAAATGCCGCTCTGTTCTCATGTCTCACTTGTTTTTTTACACAACAGATGCGTCAGCAGGACAACGTTGCATAATAATGGTAAACTGTAGACTTACTATCTTTTATATCTGATGATGAATTTATGTAGCTAAGTGTAAAACTACCAAATGGCTCCCTCTGCAGAATATTTAATATATTTATAGTTTGAAAACATTATTATCTGCGTCATTTTCTCATGTAGGCTCACTGTCCTTTATATATACATATTACATATAGGGTATCCTTAATGAAAGAGAGCTTCCACATAGATTTGAATGAATGAATGAATGAATGAATGAATGAATGAATGAATGAATTCAGTTTTTGTTAAAAGAAGCCATGGATCATTGAATCCAAAGTAAAATATTATAACTTTAAAACTTTTTCTTTGTTGCAGGAGGCTTAACTTTAGTTTTTATCTGGAATATTTGGTTTAATTGGGAATCAGGCAATAATAATAATAAAGGATTATTTATCTTTAGTTATTACTTAGATTACTTATATCAGTAGGAAGCTAAGTGTGACCATTAACGTTATTATTGTTGTCACTGCTGCTACTATCACCATTAATAATATCACTTTGCTCTCTATTGCTCTTTCTCTCTATCCATCCCAACCCAGATGGTCAAGGCAGACGTCTGTTCATCCTGATCTGGCCCTGCTCTGTTCGACAAGTGCGTTCATATAACCTCTGCTCTGAGTTGGCACTGTATAAATATTAATTGACTCTACTGTTTGGAAAGATCCGGTGAGTTTCTTAATACGGACTCTGTGTCCGTGCAACACGAGCAGGAGAAGAAGACAACAGAGGAAAACAGGAAACAGGTGACACCACTGACGCCTCTGATCTGTTGATACAAGAGGAGAGGGGGATTGTGGGAGAGGAAACTTACTGTACAACATGTGTTGTGGCAAAGAATTAAAGAGGACAGACTGACACAGATATTCCCACGACACAAACATTGATATACATGAACAAACACGCACACGATTAACACTTATTGGGACGTGTCCGACTGTGCACGCTGACCCCAAACTTTCCCATGTCTCAGGACAACAGTATCTGGAGTGGGCACGGCGACAAAGTGCCAGCATCTATATACTGGCACCCATCTGTCAGCACCGGAAAAACCTGACCTATACTCTGTTTGTGCCTCGCACTGTTCCCAGTACAGACAGCTCGTCAGCTGTCAGGTTTAACACTCGTCTCCCCGGTGGCTATTTACCAGCTAAGGTGAGAATGAAAGAGGACACTGGGCAAGTGCAGACAGAGAACAGCACGTACTATAGAAACGCATGTTTCCTCAGCGAATGGACAAAGGAGATCACTGGTCAGGAAATCACTGTCCACACTGACCTGGTTGGTCAACATTATTACAAGGCCTTTGATTTTCACTGCTCGTCACACAGCAACAACAACAGCAGCAGAAGCAGCAGCTCTCTAGGGATTTAAAGGGCCACGTCACCTAAAAGTGGCCCAAAACAAGACATTCAACATAGAAACAATTCTTTGCAAATGAAAGCAAATGCTTATTTATTATAGGCTTTATATAGTTCATGCTCTGATTATAAAATATAGAATTATAAACTATGATGTCAAAGAAAATCAACAGATACAGTATGATCCAGATTCGCTTCATTTTTAAAGTACGTGTAGATACATATGGAGGTAAAGTCGTACAGCTGGTGGTGAGGCAGAGATAATAATGGGCTCATCATCTACTTCACGTGCTGTTGTTATTTTCTTATATCAGGACTCATTGAGTATTAGAGCGTTTACTATAACCACTAGATTAGGTGACTGACAGTTTAGCAGGGTGCTGGTTGGAGGGCAGAGGGAGGTTTAACTGTACTCTGTAGGACAGTCTCTAAAATCCCCCCCTCCCCGTCAGAAAAGGTTAGATGGTAAGATGAGAGCCAGTGTGGTGTAGGAGCAGCATCCAGGAATGAGGCTGATGCATGCAGCCGCCCTCACTCTCACCACCACCACGTATAGAGTTACTCAGCAGGAAGATGCAGACAATACATAATGCTTATTCAAGTGCCAGAGACACTCCATTAATCTGATCACAGGGTTAAACATCAAGCTTTATTCCGCCGAGCCACAATAATAGACTGCGTGACATGCAGCAAACATGTGGCTGCTGTTGTGATGAAACCAAGTCCACTTTTAACTACTGTAACTTGGCAAGAAAAAGATCAAACGAAGGCGGAAGCTGAAAGTTTATCCACTGATTTCCAACTAGTTACAGTATTGCAATTCATTTACCTATAACAATCTTAAAGGGATAGTTAAACATTTTGGAAAATTGGCCCATTGCCATAAATCCCCATAGTCATAGCAGTAGGTTCGTTACCTTTAATTGTCGGTGCAAGCTATTTTTAGAATGGCGGAGCAGAGCCGTGAGCTGCTCAGAGCTACACTATGGAGGCTAATGGCATTTCTTGGTTTCCCTCATCAAACTTATCAAATACACAATCCAACAACTCCAAAACGCTCTGGTGGACAAGTTGTGACCTGCACATTCACCACGCTATGAGATAATAACGGAGTGTTACGAGACAGACTAGTTTTCGAAGCAAATGCAGAGACTTCTTGCCGAAAAACTGCCCCCGACGGAAACATGCATCAGTGGGTTTTGCATGAATTTACCTCGAAAACAATTCTGTCTCTTTAAGTTCCTTTATTATCTCATAGCATGGTGAATGTGCAGGTCACAACTTGTCCACCTGAGCATTTTGGAGTTGTTGGATTGTGTATTTGATGGGTTTGATGAGGGAAACCAAGAAATCCCATGAGCCATTCTAAAAACAATTAATGGTAACGAACCTAGTCTGGTATCACTACAGGGATCATGGCAATGGGCCCATTTGCCAAAATGTTGAACTATCCCTTTAATATCATATGAAAATATAATTTTGAAATATTAAGGGCATTCAGTCCATTCAGAACCTGATCCTCTAACCTAAATCTGATTCATCTGGAGGATTTGGGAGAACTCAAGACTCACGAGCTGAACCTGTGCCTGCTTCTCAAACCAGACAGACTATATAATAAGGAGGGGGTGCATGGAGGGGTAGAGGTGGGGGCGGCCCAGTAATAGACCAGAACTTTTGGCTGACCTGACAACAGCTCTGTGGCAGGCAGCTCTCTGATCTCTGGCATCTTCCAGGGGCCCCGGTCCAGGTCTGCAGGGCCCCCGAATCATCCAGGGTTTCCCTCTCTATTGGCATCCATGCCCACAAAGGATTCTCCATACCATCATCATGACAGACTCTCCACTCTGCCCCACACGCCAAAAATACATTCATTCAAATTACTGTATTCATTAGGTCTAAAGTGGGACATCCTCCAGCAGCAGGTTTCACTTTCATAACAAAACACTGAACACTAAAAAACACTATAAATACACTGTAAATGACCGTGTCTGTGAATGTGCAGCTAGTAACACAAGCTACCAACAGCTCCAAGCATGAATGAGTTTACACACAACTCTCACTGATTTCCTACACTGACTTGCCATTGATGTGTTGCACAGTACCAACTGGTGACAACTGACCAGACACATGAGTCATGACTTATACTTATAGGTAACAGGCCTTTAAATGTTTTTTTTCCTCAAATTAATTATTTGTACATGACCTTTGACAGTAAATAAGGCAAAATAAGGCTGAGTGACCTTTACTGCTCTTGGCAATAAAAACTTTTCTGATTCTTATTCTGATTCATGTATGGAATATGTGCAAGCAGAAGCTGAAATATGTGAAACGTGAGAGCTTTTTCTTGTCATTTAAGTGTATTTTTAGAAGGTCTTTAGTCTTTGACTGTGATAAGTGTGCTATAGGTGCCTTGATGCCCTGATTTTAACATTGCTATTATACTGTCTTATGCAGTGATGTGCTGCAGCTGACCTCAAAACTAATTTGTTTACAGGGACAATGAAATAGCCTATATTCTGGCTCGTTTTTCAACTCTAATTTACCCCTAAATATCTTGCTCTCACTACACAAGTGACGTTTTTTGTTTAACAGTAGCTGAAGTGTGTCCAAACAAATTTCAATCAGAACGATAAATAGCAATGTTGAGACAGTTTGTATAAATTTAACCTTTGTACAGCCTATATAGTACAAGTTTAGTGAGAAGGCCATTCAATAATATTATGTATTCTTCTATCATGAATTTCTACTGGCGGAAATTTGCTTGGACACACTATAGAAACATTCAACCTGCACAATCTTTGGAAACATCCTGACTAGAAGCCCAAACAATGTAATATGGGTTTGGACAACGTGCTTTGTTACTGATGTATCCAATTGTTATTCCAAGGTGCTGTTTCTATTGCTGGTGGAGAATGTCTGTCTGTCTACATGGCGAGTACATGACAGTGGAAAGAAGGCCGCACACTATCTCTGTGGGTCCACCTGCTGCGTTTCTATCTGACAAACATACTTGTGTCACCAGCGGCTGATGACAGTCTGTTCTTTCACAGTTCAGCTGCAGCGATAACATTCGTCCAGCTCTTTCTGTTATGAGCTCGGATAGACACTAAAAAAATTCCTTTCATGGAATAGAAGTGGCCGAATGACGTCAGCAAAATGTGCACTTATATATGTGTGTGTGTGTGTGCCAGGGAGCGCAATAAGGCCTGCAAATATGTTACATAAGCCACACACACAAGTATGTGTGCTCCTAAATAGAAGCAAACCAAGCTTCTCTAGGTTACTATAAGTTTGCTGCTTGTGATGTAACATGCAGACAACTGGGCGTGACGGGACCACGGGCGTTTGAAAGAGGATTCAGGATAAATGGGCGACCTCTGAACCCCGGGAAATGACTGTCAATCCCACACTGACCAAAACACATCCACATAAACCCCCAGCAGAGCTTAGAGGAGAATTTAAACAGGAGTGGGGGGGGGGGGTCTCATTTTTCACAGTTTCTTAGTGTCAGCAGCACAGTGTAGCAGCCTGATAAATAAAAATGTTTAATAAGGCAGATGGATTGGGTGGTGCGTGGCGCAGTGGTTAAGGCAGCCGCCACATATACTTACCAAAATAATAATAATAATAATAAGGCAGATGAGTTGAAAATATCAATGTTTTTGACATGATTTAATCATTTGGTTTACATTTACTTTTACTTTTGGTCCTTCAATATACAGGTGCATCTCAATAAATTTGAATGTTTTATAAAAGTCAATTTTCAGTCGTTCGATTGAAATAGCCCCAACCAAGTATTGAGTGTAGACGGACATACTTTTCAGGAGGCCAACATTTCCATATTACAGTAAAGATGCTTTTTAAAATTGGTCTTTTGTAATGTTAGATTTTTTTTTGAGATAGTACTGAACTTTAGGTCTTCATTAAATGTAAGTCATACAGTAATCGTTATAATTAAAATAAATCAAATATAAGACATGAAATGTTTCATTCTGTCTGTAATGGATGTACAGTATATAATTTATTAGTTTCATTTCTTGAATTGAATGGGTTTTATGCACAGCTCCACTACTTCCTGAAATAATCAAACTCCTTTATTTCCTGTTTTACATTATTGGACCAACTGATTAATCCAGGTGTGCCTGACCATTGTTGTGAGGTATACACCTGGATTAATCATGACATCATGGATAAACTTTTTTATCTTCTAATCTTTACTTCAGTAAAAAGCTTTTTTGTAATTAATCCACAGAGAAGTTGCAAAAAAAAAAAAAAGTCCATTTAAATAGCATTAATGAAGCCAAACAATGCCCATGTTGTTCCCCATGCACTTCTGTCCTGCTGCCCCTAGATGTGAGTAGAGGACCACAGACTGTTGGGCTGTTGTACACAACCTACTGATGACCACCTGGGAATGTGGAGGTAACAGGAGAACACCCTTTGTCAGCAGTTTGCAGGAGAAGCACACTCAGTTGCTCTCTGGTTACCTTCAACTCTGACTTACTGCCCCAACCCCCCAACCCCACTCACCTCCCATCCTCCCTCCCTCCACTGTTGCACATAATAACACAACTCCAACTCATCAATGTTTGCTGTGTCTGATCTACTGTGTCTACATGATGACAGATCATAAACACAGGCTGCAGTCAAACATCTTTTTGACTCCATGTCGGCCTTGGGTTCAGTTCAACGTCTTTTCAGTCTATTTCCATCCATTAGCTATCTCTGCACTTTCAGCATAACAAGGCTGTAACCCTTAAATATCACATTGATGTTTTTATTGATTTACTGATTTATTTTAACATGGGTCATTTAATTTACCAAAAATGACACTTCTTATCACTGGTTAGGCTACAGGTTTTTAACACGCAGTAGCCACAGTGTTTTACACTAGTCTATCTTTACAGCAGAAAACCATTGTTTCATGCAGTTACTACAGTCTATGGATATATCAGATAGTGCGGTTGTGCGACCTCTTTGTCAACCACAGGTACGTCCACACATGACATAGCCTCCTTAAACTACAATACAGCAACATTACATATTTCTTACACAGTAAACTGTAGTCTACCTATTGCACCAATGGGGAGGTGCATCCACTCTCATTTGCTCGTTACTGTATAGATTGTATCTCATATGGATTAAAATGCAGATGCTATTACATGTGTGCACCGTCCTTTATAATGTTCAACCAGAAAGACACTAATTACCTGAACTGCATTTCATTAACCATGGTCATTAATCTTCCTTTCAACAAATTCGGTGCAAATCGGCCGAGTAGTTTTTGTGTAATCCTGCTGACAGACAGACAGACAGACAGACAGACAGACAGACAGACAGACAGACCGAGGAACAGACACAGGTGAACACTCAGTTACCTTGACGACACAGATAATGGCGGAGCTAACCTGGTTAGCTACTGGCATGGATGTATGGCTACTAGCAGTAGCACAAGTTAACTACGGTAACTTTTCACTGAAAACGTACTCACCAACGGAAAACTGCTTCACGTCACCAAGGTTAGTGTTGTTCCCGGTGCCGACGTGTTTATTTGACTGAATGTCTTTGCTCCATTTAGTTTTATTTTCTTCCGACATCAGAAACTAGGCTATGCTGTGGCGCTTCTGAGTAGCTACTTCCGGCTTCACAACAGAGCGTTGCTACTGTTAGCCATAGATAGGCTATATACACGTGTATATATCTATGACTGTTAGCTACTTAGCTACTTATTAGGTGTTTTTTTGTGTGTGTGTTTGTCCAAAACTGGCTCTCTTTGTTTGTTTTTTTCAAGTTTTGTAAAGTGGTTCTGAATTGACGATTTATTAGGACCCATCTATATCGAATCATAGCCTACATTGGTGTATTTTATTACATTGTTATGGTTATTGCAAAAAATTCAGCCGCTTGTCTTGTTCATTTCACTTAGAATTTCACTACACAACAACAGTAGTTTACTACAGTCATTGAAATTTAGGCTCTCATCATTATTTTTACCTGCCACTGACAGTCTGTAAGTGCTGGCTGTAATTAGTTCACTGATACTAATTGAGTAATTTGTTGACTGACAGAATATCAAGTAGACCTACAGCCACATGCAGTAGGCTATCTTTGGGTCTTCAGATAAAAAGGTTTAGGACTTGTGACACTGTGTGGTGTGATTTTTCATTAATTTCTGATATTAGGCTATATTGATCAAATGATAAATATAATTTCAATTTTATTTTATTCAAAAGGGACAGTGTACAGCTCAAACATAAAAGTCACTATTTGATGCACTGTACCAGATTGTAGCTACAGGCTCATTTGCATCCCTTGGCAGGTCACAATAAAAATAGATAAGTCAACAAAGTCAACCTATTCTCCATTAGACAAGTAGATAATAATTCTCTCTGCTCACATGTTTTTCATTGTGTTAAAGATGTCAGCGTCTGGCTCTTCTCACAGCACATTCATATTTCCAGGTATTTCAACAACTCATCTAATGACATTGAAACACCTGAGCTCTTCTTACACTGCACCTGCAGCACAGCCACAGTCATGAGCTGTGATATGACATCCACGCCGTTTACCGGTTGGTGGCAGGTGCATTGATGGGTTTGATCATGAACATCGTTACAGTTGCAGGTGACAGTAATCGCCGCTTTACTGGCAAACAGCCACATGGAGGCAGGTGTCCAGCCCACGCTCAGACGCACTCAGACAATAAATTTAACGTACCAGTCTAAACTTAACTGTCCGTCTCTACCTGTCGGCATCCTGCTGACAGATTCTGGATTGAGGGAGGACCAAGGGAGGCATTTCAGTGGCCTTAGCCTCGACCACAAGTGATAAATCACGCCTCATACGCACATCTGCAGTTCACCACATCCAGTTAAGAAAGGCTTGTACTTGTATGAGTGTATGAGTCGTGTTTGCGCCCAGGCCGGCCCCCGCCACTCTGTATTAGCACTGTGCTGGTAATGAGTTATGCAAATGTCTGAAAGTGGACACCAGCCAGGAGGCCGGAGGAGTCCAGGCGAAAACAGCACATTCCTCTGGAGTCCTCATACCAGAGCGAGACAGAGGGAGAAAACAGGGAGCCAGGATGGCAGAAGATTAAAGTTTATGAATGTGACATGTAGCTTACATTTCAACTCGTGTTTTTTAATCGTACAGGCCTCTGTTTTCCATCCAAAATTCAGGCCAAGGCACCACTCAACAAAGTGGGTTTGTTTTAGTTTCACTCCAGCATTTAGATTTACAGTGTAATAAGGTCTGATCACAAAGTGAGACTTGCAGATGTTCAACTGTACATGGATTTGGCCATTTGGGGGCAGTGGAGATAAAGTGAGGCTGTGAAATCATGACCTTTTTTCATTCAGATAGTATGTCAAATCTGTTTTCTAACTATTTGCAATGGCAACCTGCGATAAATACCTTGTTGTTCAGGTCCTTTTATCTGAAAACAGCAGTAAGACAGTGGTCAGAGAGGCTGAATGGATCAGAGCAGAGGTGAAACTCACTTTAAAGCTCTGTAAAGCCAAGGTGGAGCTGCAAGATCAAGTGATAATGCCCTGCAAGTTCATCACTATGAGAGACGCCTTTCACTCGTCATGTTGTTTTCACTTTGCTATTTGATATATTTGTATTATGACAATACCTATCGTAGGCCACAAGTATTTACACCTTTATTAGTAGAGCAGTTTTCCATCCAGACTCTTTGACAATCTATGCAGTGAGCAAAAATAGTTACAATTCAGTTGTATTGAAATTCAATACGACTTTATTCCGTGGTGTCCGTAGAGGCAGTTATTATTATGTGCAAGTGCAGAAGGTCAATATGGTGGTTCCACATTATCAACTGTAAACATACACTCTCCAAGCACTTTATTAGGAACACAGCCCTGAACCCCGGATATTTCATCGGTTTGCTCTCAACCTACATTCAGGTCTTTGTGTTTTGGACTCCACAAAATGTTCCAAAAGTACCACTGCTCTTTGCTCCAAGTTGATATGGTTGTATCACACCATTTCTGCAGATTTGTCAGCTGCACATTCAAGTTGCCAATCTCCCGTTCCACCACATTGCAGAGGTTTTACAATGGATCCACATCTGGAAAATGAGGAGGAGGCCACATGACTCACTGTCATGTTCACGACACCAGTTTGAGACTGAGACGCCTTTTGCCTTGTGACATGGTGAGTTATCATTAGTTAAGTAATGCACTAAAAATTAATGATGCAGCTTAGTTTCAAAATAAAATGTAATATCGTTTACAAGACCCATTAAGTCAGTAAATTAAAGTACTTGGTATTGAATGAAAGCAATATGATCTCTGTTGACGTTTTTAATTGACTGTGAATCAGGAAATGAACTGTCATTCAAAAGTCCTCAACTGCACTCAGTGAAACCTGCAGAAACTCTGCCTTAACAAAAACCTGGCCAGTGTCCCACTCTGTGTTTCTCAATGATTGAACCGTCACGTGGAACCGGCGCTGGCTCTTGTTCTTCTCCCCCCCTCCTCCATTTGTTTGTGTGCTAATTTCGTCTGAGCTCTTCGAGTGTGAGAATGTGAGGCAGGAGAAGCCCTTCTCACATTAGTCATGCTCACGCGCATTAGCACAGGCTACAGTTTACTCTCCTCAAGCCTCATACAAAACCATTTGTTTGATTACAGTATCTCCCTTCATTATGTTGTTCCTCGACCATCACTTAGTGGTTGTTTTTACTTCATTTACTAATTAATTGAAGTGGATGCAATTACACAAGTTCTCTATATATATTTAGTTATATTAAAATACTTTTAAAAAAATATATAGCCTATTATACATAATATATTGTTTATATTAAAGCATAAGTCAGCGGAATGTTTTTGTTAATATAAGTCCTAAATAGTCCTATTTTCCGTCAGCAATCACTTACATAGAGTGGGTCTCTCAGTCGCTCTGCTCTGCTGTAAACCGAGAAGAAAACTTTCCTTGTGGGATACAAGTGTTATCCAATGAGGAGAGAGAACGGCATGAAGGGCTGTGTGTGCAGCCAAGGGATGCACATGAAGTTGGTGACGTAGGGACGAGGACCAATAGATCGATGACAAGGGCTGCTAGTTATGGTGCGTTCAAGGCAACCCGTAACTTGTGGTTTTCTGACCTGTGAAGTCGTACCAGTTCGATCTGGTACGAGTTCACAGGTCGGAAGTTACGAGTGGCCGTTATAGTGCACTTTCACAGGCAACAGGTCGGAAAAACACGAGTTACGGGTTACCTGGAACGCTACAAAGTCGTAAGTCGTGACTTGAAGCCGTAACTTATGGTTTCAAAAGCCTGCCTGGAACGCAGCATTAACCAAAACGACCGGATCGCTTACTTCTGCTTTAATAACTAGGAGATTACTTTTGAGAGCACAAAAGTAGCAGCAGTAAAATAATAAATAATAAATAATTTTCATTTCTTTTCATTCAGTCAAAAACAAGGGCAGCTTAGTCTGATCTTAGGCTCAGAAATTCTCAAACTTTCACAGAAGAGTTACATTTTACTGACAGCACTGTCATTTTCTTGTGTTTTCATTATATTATTAACAGGATGCTGCAAGCTGGTGTTTTTGTGCACACCTCAAACTAAGGTGAGAGGATGCTCCCAGTTCAGCTGAATATGCTGCACAGTAAAATAGAGTTTAATGTGAGGAAATGCAGTCAACTGAGGGACAGGACTGTTTCAGCACCTTGGACAGATCTCACTTAAACTAACCTGCTCAAAAAGTTTAGACTCATTCAAAGTTCAGACGTCTGAATCTCTTCAGATTGGTTCTCATCTATTATTTTCATCACAGGTTTAAAATCTGAACTGATGACATGTTGATAGATTTAGACCAAAGGTCATGGAACTGACATTGTTTTTGTTGTTGTCTTTCAGTTGCCACAGATGCATCTTACACCCGACGCCCTTCCTGACACAGTCTGGGTTTTCGGGGGAGCCAGGAATCAACCCAGCGACCGTGGGATCTGTAAGCACATTGCTCTACCACCTTAGCCTCGGATGGCAGTTCAGGTAGTAGAAATGATGAACAGATGTAGCTGTAAATCTAGTTGTAATCAGCCGACTCCCAGCTGAGACAACGAGAAGAGTAATGAAACCACTGAGCTGACAGTGACAGGCTTTAAGTGCTGAAAAGAACCTCAGCTCTCACACTTTATGAGGAGTCAATTACATTTGCCTCCAGATGGATTATGTTAACGTAGTAAACTGGTTTATACTGGACACGGTATGCGTCGTGTAGAGAGCACCGGCCCGTCTGGATCGGGTGGAGGAGTTAAGAGGTGTAGTGTTGGATAGAATTTAGATGTCACTGCTGGTGACAAGTGCGTGACGCATATTAGATGACGTTATCTTTTCCACTGGCCACACCACACCTGACAGCAATGGATGAAATACGGCTCCACTCGCCAAAGACTATTGTCGGTGTGCTGGTTTTGTAAACGCAACATGTCATGTGCACTTCTGCGAAACAGCTGCACCGTGTACACACACACAAAAAATAGACCTTTCCGTCATACAGAGGGCATCTGTTTCTGGACAATATTATCAGAAACCTCAGGATCAAAACTGTCCCACAGATAAAAACATCCACCACTGAGCTCTAACATTCCTAAGTCCTAACTATGATGATTAATCTGCTTACATGCAGTGACACCAGCTTCCACTCTGCACCTTGAGTTCAAGCTTTACCAGAAAAAATTGTCTTTTAGAGTATAAAGTTGACAGATTGAACAATAAACGCAAAAATCTTAATGATAGTTTAATGTTTCAAAATGAATGGATCTTTGAAAAAAAACTGCTTTGTTTGCTTTTCAGTCTGATTGTTTGTTAAAAGATCACATGTAGTGCAAAAACTGGAGAATCTAAATAGATAGCTGGTTAGAAACACAAGGTCATTTAATGACAACTCAATCCCTTCAATAAAAAAGCATCTTCCTCCACTTTCTATGCCATTCTAAATGTTCGATCATTCTCATTAAATAGAAAGTGCTCTGAGAACATAGTATTTGTTCTCCATATGGTTAGTTTCCTGATACCCCTTTCACACTGGCCAAAAAACCTGTTTAAACCCGCTAACAATCAGCTTGTGGTGGCAGTGGGAAAGACGCATGAGCCGCATCGACCCAAACGACTCGGCAAGTGACGCGGGTTAAAATCGCCTTTGATCAGCTCGGCTGCGATTGGCTTGCATTAGTGGTGTTCCCACTGCAAGCTGATCAGAGCCGAGCCGATTAAAGGCGATTTTAACCTGCGTCGCTTGCCGAGTCGTCTGACCCGCGTCAACCCTCGGTGCACCTTTCCCACTGCCACCAAAAGCCGATTGTTAGCGGGTTTTTTGGCCAGTGGGAAAGGGGTATCAGACAGCTAATAATGCAGGCCTGCAGCTTTTTGCCCCATCATATTCACATAGGTGACAGAAACCGCCTACACAAACACAGCTTCAGTGATTCTAAAACCTAGTGGAGGATGAACAACATCCATCAAAAAGATCTTCCCACATTTGGTGTTGAGACGGTGAGACGGTCAAACTCTTCACCACAGGTGTTGGACCTGGTGACTGCAAAAGGCCACACAGCATGTGATTCACATCGCTTTCATGCTCGATGAGCGTTGTCATCCCTGGAAGAGGCCGCTCTCATCAGCATAGATGTGTTTCATCACTAGATTAATGTGATCACTTGAAACAACTTTGTATTGATTTACAATCCAAACCATCTCTCTAATAGCGGGGAGGGCAGGTGGAACCAAACTGTGTCAGCCAAACGCCCCACACAGCAAAAACAGAGCCACTGGATCCCCTCAATACGGGGGGTCAAACACTCAGGCCTGGTTGGTGGCGGTGCACGTCACACACAGCCTGGAGATTGATGAGGAATCTGACCATGTCTCTTGTATTGATGGTTTTTTACTATATCGTCTGTGTGTCACTGTGGATGTTCACGTCCTGCGTTCACACTCGCACCTGAGGAGGAGGAGGCACTTGCACCAATGTTTGGGCGCCACAGTTTCCAAATGTGGGCCAAAATGTCTGCCCCCGTTCACATGGATCTCACTGCATACATCACTTTAGTCGCTGTTTGCATTGCACCAGATGAACTGTTTTTACTCGGAGCACAGCGGCCCCCTAACTTAAAAATTTTAGGAGAACAAGCAGAGGACGTACCGTCGCACACTGTAAATCGACTCGCAAAACAAATATTCACATTTTCTTGTTATTGATGATCCTCACACACACTGGTCTGCCACCTGTAATGACAGGTTACAGATTCTCTGAGTCGCCTCTTCCATGTTTCACCAGTGTTAAAGAAAAAAAGAAGCAATTTACTGGTTGCACATGTGCAAATCTACTTGCATTGTCTCAAATTTTAGGGACGAAATGTCTCCATTCAGGGGCAGTCTGGAGCCCTGCATTGATAAGTTGAGTTGAGCAATTATGAACCCACTTCTCCTCTTGTCATCTTGACTCACAGTCAGAACCGGCTGCAGCTTCAGAGCATTGATTGGATGCTAACTTGGAAGCATCACCACTCTATTCACATTTATTCAGATCAACCCATCTGAAGCTGAATACAATAACAATATGTTGGTTCTTTACATTCTGAACATCTATGCTGCAGTTCCACCTCTAGATTCACTTGTTCACATTAAACACCAGCTACTTCTTCGCCGTGTTACCTGTGCATCTGATGGCGTGGTCCCTCCCCTCCTCTTGACTGAAAATAATTTCCACAGCCGTCGCCACAGGAAAGTGGCCACCAGACACACACTCCCTAATATCCAAATGTCTTTGTCCCTGAGGAAGTTCTCCATGATGAAAGTCTTCCTCTTCCTGTCCACCTGTGCAGACTGTGCCTGTCTTATCTCAGCCTCTCTGCTTCCTGTGGCGATGGAGTCTCATGCGGCGAGCAGCAAGTTGTTGACATGTGGTGACATCAGCGGGTGCCGATTATCGAATAGTCGGCCTCCTGCAGCTCTGGACCAAATCCTCAATCTCTTGCTCACTATACAGACTCAAAACAGGAACAGGAGTCCTGTGCCGTCAAGACCCCCGCCCACCCGGGCCTCCCACCCATTCACCCACCACCCGGCTTCCTCCGTGCCTCCCACCCCGCGACCAAAAAGGAGAGAACATGCCGTCTCGGAGACGAGAGCTGGACAGGTGGTGTAGGGTTCAGGGTGTCGTTGCAATACGCAGAATCAGATGCCTTGTGCTGCTGCCGCCGGCGTGTCAGCGAGACCCCTGCAGTATCCTTTAACTTCAGACACAGCACTAAGTGTATGGGTCAGTCAGGCAGTCACTTAAATGGCCACATTTGTGCGCAGATGCACACAATGCCAAATGGCTGGACCAGCACGCACACATGTAAACAAACACCTGCATCTGTGCGGCTGAAGCCAAGTTTGTCTCTGCACGGGACAGATGCAAAACAGGTGTTGAAGTGGCCGGCTCTGTGTGCAACCGTAAACTTTTATAACCCATTTATTGTACCAAGCAGTAACTAGATGGGAGAAAAGAAAGTAAAAACAAAAATCTGTTCCTACTCTCTACTATGAACTATATATATAGGCTATGTATATGCGAAGGGAGAGAGAGACAGATCTGGCCCATTAGTGTTGTCAGCAGAGGACTGTAGACTTTCCTTTTTGGACTGTGAGTGTCTCTGTGTGAGCGACAACTATCTGTCTGGATGCAGCTGATGATTTATACAGGATAGTGGAATGTGGCCACTGTGCTCAGGCAGATCAGGTCCCTTCCTGCTAAACTTGTCGCTTCACAGCACCAAGGACTTCTAACATTGGTGCCTTTACATGATGTTCCTTTAAGGGATGATGAGGCGTTATTGTGTCCTCCTTTCTGGACATTTCTGCCCATTCATAACCTCAGGGAAACATTTTGTTTTTTATTTATGCACTGCACAAATAAGTAAAATGAACACAAATGTGATCATTTTTAATAACATCCTTAAAAAAAAGATTTTACAGGCGGTTAGATTTAGCAGGTTGTTGCAACATGACTTCTTCAAAGTGGGTTAAACAGGTTAAAGGTAGTTTTATTTAACAAGCGACAACAGCTGGGGTTGGGTGCAAGGGGCACAGGGGTCACAGAGCAGGACCCCTGGGAGGAAAAGTATTCCCCTAGTGGCAACCTGAGCAGCACCTCTGCACCAAGCCGGAGCGGAGGGAGGGGAGAAAGTCTGTAATGAAGCTGTCGGACCTCCTGCTGGGCTCATCATGTGCTCCTTATAAACCAGGTGCAACAAGAGTTTTGGATGAAGGATGGAGAGAAGAAAGACAAAAAAAGAGGAGAGAATAGAAGAAGGAGAGGTGGCGGAGTGAAGGTGCAGCTGAGGTCGGGGGTTTCAGAGATGGAGGGAGGCGATAGAGTTTGCACTGGGCTCTATGAGAGGCCGAGGGGATTGAATTACATATGGTGCCTCTATGTTTATCACTGTAACATTTCTCAGAGCGCGGCCTGGTGGCCATGGTGAGGCGTCGCTGATTTACAGTTGGACAAGACTAACAATAAATAAGACACTCACAACATAAAGTAAAAAATGCTTACAATGCAAACAGTCTAGCTTTTCAGAGGTCAAACCTCTAGGGAGTAGCGCAGGTGCTGCTAAAGCTGTACATTTAATATTTTAAAATAATGTCTGTGTAATAGTAACTTGAAATTCAGGCTGTCGGAAAAGCAAAAATAAAATGCTGAGTGGAATTGAACGGTAAAAAATGAAAGTGATGCATGAAAAAATGTGACCAAATTAAACAAAAAAAATACTTTTCAATGCTACAAGTTTAGTATTTCCTTCAAACCAATATTTACTGAATGAGTAGCTGCTCAAAGTGTTATAACTGGCTCCTTAAAGCTCAAGTGTCAGGCCGACTGTATGAGTAATTGTAATGATATATCTACATACATATATATATAAAAGTTATTAACAGTTTGTTTGTATTGGAATTGATCAAGTTTAAATGAATATTGGTATTGACTGTCAGCAACAGCCCTGCTGTGTTCACCCTCACACAGCTGAGCAGACTGACGAAGGGCGCCATCTTGTGGCTAGCCTGAGATCGATTTGAGTTTGTGTGTGTGTCTGTGTATCTGTGTCCTTGACCGAGTGCCAAACATTCATTTCAGTCTGAGCTTTCATATGTGAGACGGGCTCTGGGTTGAGGAGGTTCAAACAAGCAATAAAAGAACATTAAAAGATCTGCAGCTCCCTCTAGCGAGCTTGTTGACTTGTTGACTTGTGAGGTTGTGAGGACACGTCGTACCACTGTATGTTGATCACTTCTCTGCAGACTGCTGAGTGTAGTTTAGGTCGTGTACTGTATATGGTTGTGTTGCTATCAAAGGGCACAACATTATTTTCTTGCCATTTCAAGAGTTGATTTATTGTACACCTTTCAGGCAGCTGCTGGTGTTTGTAAAGTTACTAAAACTCCTAAAAGTCCTTGTTTTTGCCTTCGCAATTTAATAAATAGGAAAGTCCAAATCTGATTTAGTAGATTGAAAACAACAAGAACCCAAGTCAAGTTTTAAAAGTGTTTTCTGGTCCAGGAATCAGTGATTTTATTTGGTCTAATTCTCAGGGAGTGAGTGTGATGGTTGTGTGTGGATGATCAGAAACCAGTGCTGCACGACATGGTACCTGGTTGTTGCCTCCTTCCAGCTCCACGTGCTTCAGCTCCCAGAAACAGCGCATGGTCTCCACCTTTTCCAGGTGGCGGTAGAAGGCCAGTCGACCCAGACGGAGGCTGTTGCTGCGGTTACGAATCTCCTTCAGCCCCTCCATCTTCTCCACGATGGGGGACATGGGTATGGGCGGTGGCAAGGCCGACATGAAGAGCTTTCCATTCTTCTTAGAAACAGACTCGTTACACAGAGTCTTTTTGTCTGACCTGAAATCACAACAGGTATTTTTTTATTAACCCCTTAACAATTTGCTGTCATAGTTACCATGGACAATCTACTGCTGAGATGATTCTTCAAAAATCAGTCAGCAGGAAATAACACTTAACAAATTTTCAGCAGCAGCTCATGACCTCTTAATTGTCAGAATATACTTTTCTGATGCAAGTCTCTCAAACTTCCAGATAAAACAAGTAATTTGATGTTAATGTGGCATTTTATAGAAATTATTAACTGATTAATTTCTCAATAAATGATTTGTGTGATATAAGCTATTGTGACATAAGTACCAATCATCTCACTTCAGCATCTAAACTGTAAAGATTTACAATTTTTCTAGGCCTTTTATGGTTGTAAAGTTAATAAGGTGTGTTATGGATGAATTGATGCAATTTAAAGACATGACCTTAAACTTTTTTCAACTTTTTTTTCCTTTAATTGGTTTGGAAAACAATCTGTAGTTGCATCCTGTCAGTATAATACAAATTAGGTGATTATTATACGTCTAAATCCAATTCTAATTGAGAAAATGCAGTAGTCTATAAATAGATTATTACCAGGAACACCTTAAAAGTCAAGGTATAGTGCATGGAGTTGATGGAAAAATCGTGTAAATCTGATAATGAAATGAAACATTCCTGTTCCCTGATTTGCACCATTGCTATCGCTTGCCTGATGCAACCGGTGAAATTAAAGGAATGACTCCCCTCGTTATAAACAGTATGGAGAAATCTCTCGTCTAATCTGTTGCCCATCTCTAACTACGTTGCTGGAATAGCTGTGTGCTCTATACGCTTTGATCCGGGTCCCTCAGTGAGCAGCAGTGTGTCAGATCCAAATGGGATGACTGATGATGTGGTGGAGAAATCCGGACTGACGCCTGCAGGCGACAGCTGGCTTTCTGCTGCGCTCTACCTGTTGAGCCTCTGGGGGAGTCATGGAAGATCACCAGGGGGGATATTTATACCTCCTCAGTGTAAATGTCCTGCCTTTGCTTGACAATTACAGAGGTCAGAGAATGGCTGTAGTTTGAGCTTGACGCAGGCTGTGTGTAGCAGCCAGGGCTGTTCTTCAGCATCACAGGCTCAGTTCTCAGGGTTGGATTTCAACTCTGGTGCTGAAACCAAGAGAGTGGGCCAGAGAAGAGCACCTGTCACTGCTCCTTACGTTGGCCTTTTTACATTCAGTGATTTATTTACAGTTGGCACAGCCTCCACTGCTATTATTGGGTTTTACTTTTATTTATCTTCTCAGTATGTGGAAGAACTGGGGGTTAGTTTGGAGATGCACCAACTGCATCCATTGATAAAACTAATCATAATGTTTTTTCTTTTCATAACACAAACATGAGGTCATATACGTTCAGTCACATTGAATGATACACTTAAATCCTAGCCACACAACGATATACTTTCGTTCACAGTTGTGCATCAGCTAAACCCATTTAGCCCAGTAATCTTTCCCCTTTAACTTCTGTAATCTCAAAATAGTTATAAACTCCATGCTGTATATGTCATTTATTATACCTATCCATTGGTTGATGGTGGGAGGTTCTCTATTAAGCCGGCATCTGGTTATTGCTTTTTTACTTGCTGCCATGAGGATTTTTAATAAATATCTGTTCCTGTTATGCAAATCCTTTGAGATACCTCCCAAATAAAATGAAAGACAAGAAAACTATATCAAATCCCAGAATCTTGTTGCAGCTTGCACTTGAGTCCAGAAAGATTGTAAGGCTGGGCAGAACCAAAAAATGTGAGTATGGTCTGCCATTAGTTGTCCACATTGTCTCCAACATTGGGTCTGATGGACAGTTTGTTTCTTGGCCAAAGTCCTTCCAGCAAAAGTTTCTCAAACACTGTGTGTATGATCGACCATTCCTCTGGGGAGATTGCAAAAAACTAATGATATTGTTAATTAAAAAGTGACAAAACATGTGGCACAGGTTAGACATCAATATGAATTCATGCATTAGTATCTGGGTCAGTGTAAGTAATCGTATATTTTTCTGGGCCGGCCACAGAACACATTACAACAAGCATTACAAATTTCACATTTGTCATAATTTTCCAAGATAAACAAAGCAGGTCTTTATATACCAGACTCTAAAAACTTCACAAAGTTTTGTTCAACAACAGGACACAATGGACTCACAGGGGTCATCTGAAATTCAAATGGGGTCGCCTGAAATGTCTAGTAATTGATTTAAAAAATTACAGATAAAAATATTTTTTTTTAACTAATTATTATTCTTTTAAAATTATGACTAAAAACACCAGACACAATCTTAAACAACTGTATTCTATACTTTCACTTTCATGAATATAAATCGAGTTCAAATGAAATGCAGCATATAAAAACATCTGAGCTGGTGTATTTTGAATGACAGACGCGCAGTTGCCAGAAATTTGTGATGTCAAAATGTGGTCACTCTGGCTCTACAGTATAGTTTGTCATTTGGCTATATTGCCAATACCATTGCCAACACAGTATGGCATTAAGTGCAGTGTAGTGAGTTTTAAAGTGGAACAGAGATAAAATCAGTTAATTTATATCTGAGGATATAAATTATTTTTTCTGGTCAGACATGTTATCTTGAGTACATATCTTTTTATTTTTATGTGCCCTCACTGTCATAAACAAGCTGAGCGCTACTTGCGTCACACAGCAGCTGTCTGACCTGACCACCACCCGCGGCCTGTTCCTTTAAATTAGGTGTTTTGCAGCCGACGGCCTTTCAAGAACCCTTATGCCTGTTTTGACGGTGTCTCGCCCCCACACCCCCACCTACACAACCCCAATGCTCCTGGGAGACCCAACCGACCCCTGGGGCACTCACTTTAAAGGACTTTATTTTGGGTGCGCTGTATTACAGGGCTGGGGGGTCAATGGTCACTCTATCACCAGAAATGGAAAAGCTCCATTGGTTAAAAACCATTAAGAAACAGAAGGTGCCACAGATCTTGTTGCCAAGCACACAGGGGATGAAAGCTGAATAAATGACTTTCCACTGTGGTCGTCTTTGACTCTTTGCAGTTGTTACTTTAACGGCTTGTTATGTAAGTATGTTTTGCGTGTGGTATGTGGTCGTACATGCGTGCAAGAACCGAGTCAGTCACAGTCCAAGCAATGCTGTAGTTTGTGTATGTTTACTTTGCTTGGCGGCCCGCGGTAATCCCCTTCTATAAAACGGCAGGGGGGGTCCTTATCTGTCTTCTCCATCATAATCCTTCCGTGTAACCGATAGGAAGAGCCGCATGTGTCTCATAACTCTTAAAGTAGCAATGAATCATGGAGACTTGGAAGACTGTGTGAGTGCATGAATGTATGTTTAGATGAATAAAGAGCAAGAGGAAAAAAGGAGGGAGGGTTAGCAGTGTTTAAACCCCACCCCTACCCCATGAAATGCCAAATGTGCCATGAGAGCGCAGTGATGAAAGGAAACATCACTGTCAAAACCAGCCGCTGCAAACCTGCCCACAAGCATTCAATCAACCAGACTATTCGTACGGTCCGTAGAGGTTAGAGGAATAAAGACATGAACAGGATTATGAAAATAATGCTAATAGGGGGAGTTGGGTTGTTGTGAAATTATTTCTCTATGTTCAGGATTGTGATCGAATGCTGAATCAAAGTCTATACATAGCTGTGGGTTTATTGTGGCAGGCTAATTGTACAAGGTACAAGCAGGGGGACAAATGGAGAGCGTTAAAAACAGAGACACAGTGAAAGACGGTAGCAGCAGGTGACAACACAACACTCCTGTGTGTCACTCATCTCTCTCAGGTGGTTTATAGGGACACAAAATGGTGCTGTGAGTATAGTTGTGACAGTTTTGTATAAATCTCAACCAGGATGAGTCGGTTTTGCTCAAACTAACACATGGAAACACAGTGTAATCTGTGCAGTTTGTACAGAGATTGGTGTTTTATGACATACTATAGCCTATCTTGGCTCAAAAACTGGACACACAAGAAAGCAACTTGTGACTTCAAACAGCTCCTAAGCTTGTGTATTTACACTCTGTCTCTTGTGTATTTATCACATGTAGAAATAGAAAATGTGGTTTAGCAAGACGTTAGCTTATGCAACTGATTATCAACAGCTGGTTGCAGCGAGTGTGTTATTTTTCCTAAGTCGGAAACAAACAGATGACTCTTGTTTGTGTTGGTTACTATCTAACTATCTCTGCCGTGTAAACTTATATGTAGATTAGTTTGTTTTTGCTTTTTACTTTTTGCTTTTTACTTTTGTCAGAGGATTTTGGCTTTCTTTAATTTATTGTTTTCCAAGTCAAACGTAACTCAGACTTGTCTTCAATAAATACACGAAATGCAATTTTTGTAAAAGCATATGCACATACCGGTATCTTCAATTTCCATATATGAAATTCATGTGTATGATAAGAATGACATCTATTGGCAATATAACATAATAAATAGTACATCAATCCCAAGACTGTTAATGAGATAGACAGTGATGTTAGTGTCCAGTTGATATTAGTGTACCGTCCAAAAATTCATCATATAGTAGATTAAGTATATGTTCACATACACATTTTAATATGGGTATTTCTTTACATACTCATTTCTGAGCTGAACCTCTATGAAGCATCTGAGCTTCTGCTCTGTGGATCCGCTGCTGGGTAAACACACATTGTAGTCGCTCTCAGCTGAGATAACATTAAGTGGCAAGGGGAGTCGCAGAGTCTGCTATGTTCCCAACGTGTGCACGTGTGCGTTTGTCTACGTATATGGTGCGTAGCTACTTATGTAAAGGTGCGTATCTAATCCCAGGCCTAACTTTACTAGGGTTTTGCTTGTTACATGTGAGCATTGTCCAAAAACAGCAGCAGGGCAGATTAAGAGACCTTTTTTTAAGGATCAGGCCAGGACAGAGGATCTGGTCTCAAATGGACAGTCTTCACCACAGGGTGCTATCTCTCTGCGAGGGGCCACCGCTGTCCTGGTTTAGTAGTCGCATGGAAACAGCCAACAAAGCCTATAAACCATAGGCATGTGGGGGAGGTGTCTGTGTATGTGTGTGTGTGGAGAGAGAGGAGAATAGAAAAGTACATAATGTTATCATCGGACTGCACCTGAACCTGTCTTTTGTTTCACATCAATGAAAATACTGACTAAATATAAAGCAGCCTCTACTGAAGGACGGACGATCCAACTGCACACTCATCAACTCAAACACCAAACATAACTCCCTGCCCACACTCCTTCATTAGCGACAATACTGACGTGACCGCAGGCAGGCACTTTTCAAATTAATAGGCATCAATTTAAAGACGTTGACGATGCGACGGTTTAATATCAAGTGTTCGACAGGTTTATTTTTTTTTTCTGTGTCAAACTCCACATTCCCTGCCCTCCCTCCCCTCCCTCGCTCCGCCAGCTCGCTGCAGCCAAGTCCTGATCAACGTATCATCACCTACGCTCTCTGGAGTGTCCAGTGCAAATACTTGGACCGGGAGTGGAGGGGGGACTGCTCTCTTAGGACGGGGCCAAATTGTTACCAAAGCCGGGGGCGACCCTGAGCCTCCTGCTTTAAGTGCCATATACAATGCACACACATGAGACACACATGCAGCGTGCACATGAGAGCAGCAGCAACAGCAGCAGCTCCCCAGAGGGTTCCCAGAAACTGAACCAAACACTGCACAGTCATCACCCTGCTGCGCCCCCCCACACGGAAACACACTGTTGCTGCTGTAACTCAAATGTTGGGGAGCACGCACACACTTATACACACTGATTTGTGCCCCCAACCAGACACAGTCGGTGGCCGCAGCCCCTCCAATCCTTCACACTGACAACAACTCGGCAGAAGAGTGTAACTGTAGAACGTCCAACCCAATGTACTTTTCCATTTCGCCAAGAACAAAGCAGAGTCCTTGTTTTAGTCCCCCAGCAGACTGAGTTGCACTTTGTTTTGCACAAAAAATTGTGTCTGAGTCAACACTTGACTCAATATTGTTAAATCAGCTTGATTTGTCCCGCTTATTGTTATAATTAACGTGGAAAATTGATTAATTATTGAAGCTGAACACAACCGAGTGTCAGAGAAAATTACAGCATGGTATATTTTTCAATCTTTACAAGTATCGGCATATTCAGAATTTAAAATTCAAAACATTTTTTAATTTTCTGTTGTTGTTGTCAAATATTGTTTAAGCCAAAGTCGGCCAGCAACAGTAAATCTGAAATAAATGAACTGGGTAAACTGGACTAATGGCACCTCACCCTGAGTGAAACTAATACCAGAGGAAAAGAGGTGTTAAAATCCCAGTTATGCAGGTTTATGATCGCTTTGCATTTGTGAAGAGGCGCACAAACACTCAGGTCAAACCAGCTTTAATGCCAGAGGTGCAACACACACTGTTTTTTAACTGTCTGCATGATTTTAAAAAAACTCACCCCTGGTAGTTGGTCACATTTGCAATCACCAAAATCTTCTTCTCCTTTCCCCCCATGTTGTCTCTCATAGGTGTGATGGGGCTCGTCTCCCCAGGTGTCCTCCTCCTGCCCCCGGTGTGCTCTGGTTGGCGTCTTCAGGTCCTGGTGCTGGCGCTCGGATGCTCGTCTCCTCCTGGTACGGGTGGTGGATCCAGTGTGACAGGTCAGCAGAAAAAGAAAGAAAGCTGTAGAGGGGAAGCTCTGGTGGCTGCTGGTGGCTATTCTGCAGTGGGAACCACAGATGTCCTGGGATAAGCAGCACTAGAGGTGGGGGGAGGTGGGTGCAGAGGAGGAGGAGAGTGGGTGGGTGGTTTGAGGGGGGGGGGTTGTCTGCTCTGGGACCCAGGGACCACAAGCAGGAACAGAGCGGAGGAAGTGTTCCAGGGAATGTGGCTTGTTATAATGGAACGAGAGGAATGCCTGAGTGCCATGTGTCTCTGAAAGAGGAAGGATGATAGACTGAGAGAGAGAGAGAGAGGGGCGGGGGGAGCAAGGAACAAAGACACAGATTAGGGGTTTTAAAAATGTCCGCCTTGTTTGTTTATTTATTTATTTTTACTTTAGTTTAAATTGCATCTCCCAAGCTCCTTCGTGCTCTTCTAGTGTCACCTGGTGAGAACACACGGAATAAAAAAACTGTTGTTTGTTTGTTGACATTTTACTTCCACATTAAAGGGATAGTACACCCAAAATTCAAATTTCACTAATTTTCTACTCAAACCTCATGTCGACTAAGGGTTAGGAAAAGTCATACGTGCCTTTTTGGAGTAACGGGGGTTCCACGCAGCACTGCATTGCCATATACTGCTCGTCTGTAATGTCCCTCTTGTATTCAAGCCCCGACATGAGAAATTGTTCCGAAAAAAAAGTCTATATTTTAAGGTTGTTTGTAGCGGAAGCTCCTAGTGCCTCGGTTCACGGCTCTGCCGGTGTCAGGGCTTCAATACAGACAAGCAGTATGGAGATATTTAGATGTTTTTTGGTGTTTCTTTTTGGACGAAGAAAAGTGAGCCCCGTTCGCCACTGTCATATGGCAATGCAGTGCTGCGCCCAGCCCCCCTGTAACTCCAAAAAGGCACGGATGACTGAAACTTCTCCCAACCCTTAGTCAACATGACGGTGAGTAAATCAAACGCTTTAGGAGTTCCAGGGGGGGTCCGGCTGGCAACGGATTTTCATATAAGCGCAGTGGATAGAGTTCACTTTCGTCTCGTCCAAACATCCAAATACGTCCATACTGCTCGTCCGTACTGACCCAAGTGTCCTGAAGCCACCACATGAAAAAGTTGTTGGGAAAAAATAAATTTGATCTCTGTTTTTATCCATGTTGTAGCAGTAGGGGCCGTACAAGCCATAATTCATTCTTTCATTCTCACACACATTACATTCTTCCTCTTCCTTCCGGTTGCAACCATTGCTAGGTGTATACCGCCACCTACTGTACCGGAGTATGTAGACGATAAATGCTGCCTTCTGTTTCCACTATACTTTCACTCACACATACGTACATTCTCCTTTCACATGCATATATTCTCACTCTCACATACATACATTTTCGTTTTACATACATATATTACTTCTAGTATGAAAATGTATAAATATGAGAGTGAAAATATATGTATGTGTAAGGAGAATGTATGTGTGTGAGAGTGAAAGAATGAATTATGGCTTGTCGGCCCCCCATAGTATGTTTAACCCCAATACTACATACTGAGGCTTTAAATACATTTTGATGAAGACTCAGAACACACTCCTTTGTATCACATTCTTACTATTGTTCAATGAACATTTTTAGCCAAACAGCTAAGTAGTCCTATACAGATTAACAGTCTTCTGATAATTCTCAACCATGTGTCATATGCAAGTCCAAAGAACATGGCAACAGCTGTTGCAACTGAAGGCACCTTGTCCAGGAACTGTCTCCCATCAATAGTCAATATGTCGCTGTGGAGAACACAGGTTAGGACAGAGAACATCTTTTGTTGAGTAATTTGAGGTCTTGTTTGACACACTCTGTCACAAGATTTATCTTTGTTTGTGCCTCAAAATCAATGTCGTCAACACTTTGGAAAAAGACGTCTCAGCTCTCAGGTTTCTGCTGTGTATCAGGCTTTCGGCGGATTGTCTCGTTATCGTCTGTTGTATTTATCACGGTCGTGCGTTATTCTCCCGACCTTCCCATTAGTGAGCTCAGTCTTTTAGTCTTCGGTCTTGACATTGAATCCTCTCTCGCTCCTCTGTCACCCTCCTGTCCCTCTACCTTCCTCCGTCTGTGCTAATTGGCAGGGCTGGTGTCTGCTGCTGTTGGATTTAACAGCGCTTTGCGTAGGTGCTAGAGTGTTGTCCCGGGCCAAACGTTTTGTCTTCCACTGCTGCTATATTTAGTTAGCACTTTATTGGATTATCTTGGGACAATAGTTGTGTTTGTCACAGGAAATATCACAACACAGAGTGGCCTGAGGTCACATCCTGTGTATTTGACAGATCATGACCTTTCATTTGTAATAAAAAAAAAACACCAACAACAACAACAACATGAGTTTGGAGAAACATTGAAAGTTTCCATCCACAGCCCTGTAACTAACTGAGAGATAAGATAAAAAATGTTCCAGACACAAATATTCAGACCTGAGAATCATGAACGGAGCAGAACTAAAGTTTGTGACCTCAATTGGACTAATAATAATAACACAGAAAAAAAATATAACCCAGTTACGTGGACAGCTGCCACTTGACCTGACCACCAGCACCTGTCTCTGCATTAAACTGAGTCTTTCAAGAACCAGCATGTCAGCCCTCTTCACACAACCGTAAAAATCTGATAAATATTCACACCTACTATTTTAGTAAAAGAGCAATTAAATGAATCAGCCAAAAACACTTGTGAAGAGCAAATATTCCTCTAATTAAGTTGCCATGATAGTTGTTGTTGTTGATTACTGTTCATTGACTTAATCTTAAAGAATATTTTTCATTCATTTTATTTATTCAAAAGACAAGAAAAGATCCATATATGTGAAAAATATGCATCTATTATGATTCACAATCACACATTTAGATAAAACAGTCAATAAAAAGCAGATTAAGAACACTGCATTCATACACAGCTGAGTCATGGCAGCGTCATGTAAGTTTACCAGACAGGAAGCCATGAAACTGACTCATTGAGTGACATTTGTGTACAGTCAGGTCAGAATTAAGAGCTGAGTTTACTGTGAGGTATTCTCAGACTAATATGCTGAATAAAGCGTCTGGTATGGTTGCAGTAGAGTTTTTTTAATTTTTAATTTATTTTTATTCAAAGTGATATTGTATCACGTTTTTTCTTTGAGGGTCCATTAGCATGGCACAAAGTGTAAATCATTCAGGTGCTTAGTGCACGCGAGCCACACGGGGACACACAACTTTTTATGAGGGGCCGACAGCCGACACACACCGACTTGACACAGATTTCCAGGGGCCACGCTTAATCTTACCTGGAATCTCAATCAGGAGGGCAGATGCCTTGATGATCCCTGAGAAGGTCACAGCTGCGTGGGCACACAATGACACTGGCATGCCGCCGGCCCGAACACAGTGGGCCGACCACAGTGGGCTTCTTCTTCTCTGAGGGCAACGGGTATTTGCCTTGACCTCACATGCATTCATGGAGGATGGTCAGTGCCATGCAATGCGCTAACATGATCTCATGTCCAGAAATCTGCAGCACTTTTATGATCCTGCTGCCCAATCAAAGCTCAGTAATGATGGAGGAACTCCAGTTGGAGATCAAACTCTAGAGCTAGAAAAACACAGCCCTGCTGGTTTCTCTGTAAGGTTTACTGAGCTTTGTTGTGAACTTGCCCTTTGAAGAGGGCGTGTGTTTTAATTATTATTTTAGATACAATATTCATGCTTAAGGGTCAACTTGCATGATCAAGAGTAGGTCTATTAGTTTGGGGTGTAGTCAAGCAGACATGTGCATATTTGCAGTAAGCTATTTATTTTTTGCACAGGTACACAACTTCAATTTTAATTGTGCATTTACCTCTGTGTAAATGTGTATGTGCTGTGTAAGCAATCTGAAGAGCACTATAATTAACTTCTGGGCTTTATCTAATTTTACACTGTAAAGAAATTCAACAGCTGACATTTATAGTATAACCAGATGTTACAGATTCTCTACAGGGCCTAATGAATATTAACATCAGCAGATAGTAAAGGAAAATAATTCCACACAGTGACACGACAGATTGATATTAATATTTACAATTCATATGTATGTTTGTTTGTTTATTTAAGTATATTTTGGGGGGGAGGCATTTATGCCTTTATGGATAGTACAGTTGAGACAGACAGGAAACGGGGGGGGGGCAGAGAGAGGGGGAATGACATGCAGTAAATGGCGAACTAGGGCCGACTGCAGCGAGGACTGTGCCTCTATACATGGGGCGCCTGCTCTAACCACTACGCCATGCGACGCCCCATGTATGTTTTATTTATTTATTCATTGTTTATTTGTTTGAGGACAATGCACATTAATGAACAGTTAACACCATGGCGTTCCTGTAAGTGTGCCGGATTTAGCTCAGAGCTAGTTTCCATCCGCAGTCCTCACATAAAGAAAAAAAACAGACAGACATACAGTATCACAGAACACACGTAGTAATAACAATCAAATATTTTTGTGTCATTGGTTCTTCTAAACGATGTATTAGAAACTCCTTCTCATGCTCTTTATTAAACAATATAACGTATATAACAAAGGCAAAATACACATTTATGATCTTCTGGCAAGTTGCCATGAAAAATATATATAACCACAGCTACCACATTGATTCTTTTTACTTCAAATTGCTATTGATTTACCAGTGGATTACAAGTGTGAGGTTTTTAAGGTGTGTTTGAATGCGGCCTCATGTTGAGACCCTTTTTGGATGCACAGTGTATTTTTTACCTTCTTTAACTAATGAGGCTAAACTTTGCTGTGCGATCCTGTGCAGATATTACACAACTCTTAACATGTTGGCACCGACTGCCGATGGCAGAAGTTACCATCTAAGGTATATATTCTGTAGCTGCACCGTTAAATGTATGTAGCACAGTGGAGAGTGAAATTACAAACAGGCTCTTTGTAAGTGCTTAGCTAAACAGACAGGGAAATCTGAGCAAACCCAGAAAGAGCTGGTACACAGTGTCCAACCTCCGCTGGTTCAAAGTGGGCAGCTGAATCGCTCCAGAATCGGTATCAAATACTAACACCTTATTTAATTGCAACTAAAGTGGAGTATGAAGTCTGGAGTCACGCGTAAAAGGAGGTCAGTATTGTGGACATGTGGTGGAAGATGGTGTGAGGGATATGTCATGATCTGTTCACCGTGGAATCGCGTGTGTTCAGCATGTTCTTAGTCAGATATAGAGGCACCAGTATGTATCCTGTACACGCAGACACAGAGTTGAACTCATTAACCTTGTTCACAAAGATTTCAGCCAAAGAGCGATGGGACAAAATTAAATCTCACAGTTCTGTAGATCTACACAGAGATCCAGATGTAAACACCTGGATCTTCAGCTGCTATATCAGCTCGTAACTAACAGTCTGCTTAGTCTGATTAGGTTTTATACTCCATATAATCTGCTGGATTGCTACCAAACCACGCTGAGGACGGTTGTAAATCGAAACGCATCAGTTTGTCTATAACTGCTGCTGTGAGCTTTATATTAAAAGGAAGTGTTGCACTGAGAGTGCTGTCGGTTTTCTACAGCCAGTTGCTACCAAACCACACCATTGCCAACAGATTGCTTATACATTTAGATGATATTTTAGAGTGCATCTTTCCATTCCTGTACTACATTTGGCCCTCTATCCGATTACACAAGCAGTGAAGGTGGAGAAATCCAGTAAAGTGGTGGCTGGAACAGAAAAATGTATAAAGAATAAGCTGCGACTCACTGTAAAGCTTCATCAAACTAAAGGAGAGCTGCAGATACATAACTCTTTAACTCTCCACCAGGGACCTAGAAGTCACAAGACACATGAGCACAGGTTCACTTTTTAATGCAAAACACTTCCAAAAAGATGAATGGAAATAAGTGACTCTAGTAAATAACTAGGACTTTAAAGGAAGGTTGAATATTTTAAAAAAACTACAGACAAAACAGGACTTTGACCTGCACATTCACCATGCCATGAGATAATAACGGGTCAAATTCATGCAAAACCGCTGATGTGCATTCCCGTCAGGAGCAGTTTTTCAGCAATCAGTCTCTACATTTGCCTTGAAAACAACTGACTGACAACTGTACTGAATTAACAATATTGCAGTTATATAATAATATTTCTATCACTTTCACACACTCTTCAATCCTTATTTGATTTTTTTCTTGAATTAATTTGAAGGGGGAAAAAGATTGCTGTTTAATTTCCAGCTTCTGTTAAAAGTTGTGTGACTGCCAAAATACCCCCCCTCCCCCTTTCAGAGGCTGCTCTGTTAATAATCGCACACAGACTTCTGTTAACAGGGGTGAGAAGTCTGATCGTGAAGACACAGACGCTGAGGAGTGGCACTGATGGACGGCAGCAATAGGGGGGGGATGAAAGGCTCAGTCCCATTTCAGACGCACCCCCTGTACAATTGATGATGACGACAACGACGTCATCACCCTAACCCTAACCCTGACTTTTTTCTGGACAGCAGTGTGCGGCAGTGTATGAGGATATGTTTCCAGGAAAGTGAATATGGATGCTCATGGAGGACCAGGAGGACTGTCCGTTACCACACAAACTGTGACCTTTGTAGACTCTTGTTGCTCACCTCTATGCATAAAAGGTTGGGGGTTGGGAGGGTTGGAAAAGGGCTATGGAAAATACCAATTTTGTATTTTTGTACTGTTGGTTCTAATGGAAAATGCTTTTTCCAAACAAAATAAAAAATAAGACACCCAACTTATTTAAACCCTGGTCCAGTCTGGTGTGTTTCAGCTCCACTGGCCAGCAGTTATGACTGGCTGTGAGGAAACGTCACCACCTGGTGTTTGTCAGCCTGAACTGCAGGAGAGGACGGTAGGAGCTTATGGAAAAAGCAGCAAGAGGTGAGAAAAAAAAACCCTCCACTGGACCAGTCCAACAGAAGAGAAAATGAGCAGTGTTCGGGTCCAGAACCGCAGGACTGTAGGACCATGTCCCTCAACTTGTTCCAGATGTTAAAGGTCAGGTTGGCCAGGTGTTTGGCCTGGTCTATGAGAGCTCCTGAGTCCAGCTGTGGATCCTCCAGCAGGGGGCGCTGCTGGACTCTTTCCACTGCAGCCTGAAGTAATGAGAGTAATGAGTAGTAATGAGACGTCTTCAGCTCTCAGCTCGTCCTCTGTGGCTCTGACTGTGTGTGAAAGAGATGCTATCTCTCTGCTCAGAGCCTTCATCTTTTCCTTCATCCTCTGACTCTTCTGCTCCTCTTCCTCCCTCAGTGCAGCCATCCTGGCCTCCTCTTCCTCTTCTGGAAACTGGTGAAGCTTCTTAAACGTCTCCTTAATCTGCCTCTCTGAGTGTCGGGCCTGGATTTTAATGTGTTTCGCTGTTTGACCAAACTTCACTTGAACTTCTTCAAAACCCTTTAACGTCTTCTCTGAGTGCTTCACAGTCTCCTCAAGTTTCTTCTTGAGCTCTATCTGCTGTAAGAAGGTAAAAAAGTGCTCACACAGGTTCTCTATCACCAGACAACCAGGTGGTCCTTCTGTTGAAAACCTGCTCCTACTGTACAAACTGGAGGACACAGTTGATCTTGTGTCTCACTCCACCAGCTCTTCAGACAGTCTTCACAGAAGCGGTGGCTGCAGGACAGAACAACAGGGTCTCAGGAGACGTCCTTACAGATCGGACAGCAGAGATCCTCCTCTGGTCTGGAAGCCAGTTAGTCTGTGAGTGAAGCTGAAAAACAGAGTCAGTCATGGCTCCCCTCCCTCTTGACTGAAGTTTACTGTGACTCTGAGTCCAGGTTTTAGTCAAACTCACCTTCAGTGTGTGGAGTGTCAGCAGGTTGAAGCAGCAGTGTTGCAGCTGGACTCACTCACAGGAAGTTGTTAGTTTGGTCTGAAGCTGGATCTGATGTGTGTCTCCTCTTCACTGATGGAGAAATGCAACAGTTTTTTGGTTGTTCAGGTGTGAATAGTCAGCGGTGCTTGAACTTAAAAACAGACTGAATAGG
Organism: Decapterus maruadsi; assembly: GCA_030347415.2. Taxonomy (NCBI): domain Eukaryota; kingdom Metazoa; phylum Chordata; class Actinopteri; order Carangiformes; family Carangidae; genus Decapterus; species Decapterus maruadsi. The sequence continues at coordinate 25,986,968 of CM064886.1, forward strand.
ATGTGGCATCATTTGTTTCAGTTCTGATACAGCCGTGGGTTGAATGTAGTGGAGCACTTGAATCAAAAGGATGTGGATATGTGTTTGTTTATGAGCTCACATTAAAAGCCCAGAGTGTATGAGCAGCACAGATACTGTGTAGACCAAGGTTTTGACTCTTTCTATTTAGCCTCAGGAAAAAACCCACGGTCAAAGCTCATGGCTGAAAGAACAATGTCATCCCAATTCAAACATAACCCCTGTTACACACATACATGTAATGAAAATGTATGGTGTCTTTTTAAGAAGTTCAAGATTCCTTAAATAATATTTACAAAGTTGAAAATAATACTAATCTATATATTAGATTAGTATTATATTAGTATTATTTTCAACTGGACGCTGTAACTATATTATAGTCATAGCGTCCTGTGTGATGATCTATGTCACTCTCCCTCTGTGTTTGTTGTAATCTGAGTTTCTCTGCTCTTTGAGTGACCCATGTCAAACCCTTGATCTTCTCCACCTTAATATAACCACACTGGATCATGTGCGATGGTGCAGTAACGTTAGATACAGTTGTGCAAGTGTGCAAGTCTGCAGGAAATGTTTTTGCTGGTGCGGCTGCTGGTGCGGTACTACAGCTTTGGTTTTCATTTGCATCGTTGACGGGACCTTTAAACCGACCCAGGATTTGATGGTGGCACATTTCTCTGTTCGACATGTTGAATGTGCTCCACTCAACAGTATAACTATACTTTGTCCCTTTTGTCCTTGAGTTGACACATGGATCACACTCTAAAGCCCTGGACCCACAGTTAAATAGTTAAAAACACTCAGGGGCAGCGGCTTAAACGATCTCCTTCTCCCACAGCACAAGTTACTAGACAAATAAAGGCTGTATCCACTAAAGCCGCGGCAGTGTTCTTATATGGAGAACAGACGGAAACAAAGCTGAAACAGTCTCAACTCAGAAACGTACTGATCAGATGTTTATGTTACAGAAAATTATGATGATAATTTTAGATTTCACTCTTTTAATTTTCCTTGAGAAATACTGGAGACTTTCCCAGCTCAAGGCTTCTGGAAATTGTTTAAGTGAAGTCTCTGCAGTAGGAAAGTTACGGCTTGTGTCCATACGAAGACGAGAGCAACATAAGTCAAAGAGGCTGGAGACCTGTGGTCGTTGTTGAAAAAATCAATTTCAAACCTGTAATTTTCTTCTGCCAATGAGAATTGTGACATTCATGTCCCTCTCAGGATGAACTGCAGTAACTCTGGTGACCCACTGAAGTCTCCTAAACTGTGTAACTGATACAATCCTTGATTTATAAGTACTGAGTCTGTGAAGTGTGAAAATGCAATTATTAAACACATTATAGATGACCTCATAAATCCAGAGTTAATCATTTATAACTATGTTCATCACTGTATGGAGAGTGACAACAAAGTATTTTCTTAATATGTAATATATAATATATATCTAATATGTAGTTCTTGTGTTACACATTTCTTGAACCTTTGATAGATGATGCATTTTTGCATCTTTTCTTTCTCTTTTCAGGAGTTGTTTTTAGCCAAATGAAATCAAACATCTCATGAATTAATCGTCTCTTTACAAAGATAACTCATTCAGACACTGTACTTTGACAGCAGCCTTAGTTTTACACTTCATGCATCGGAAAAACACAGTCAAAAAGTGCATTACTTGATTAACACTGGCTTGTATACAAACCTACTGTAGTGTATGTTCTTTACAAATCATTGTTCAGGTTGTTGTTTGTCCCGCCGCTCGTCTGTCTAAGTCTCTGCAGCTCTCCGAGGAGAACTCGATCTAGTCCTCGTGTTGTGTGTCCCACATTCTTTGCAAATCGCCATTACTAATTCAGTTTAAGAAGCCCTCAAGATGTGTATGCATGTATGTGTATGCATGTGTGTGTGTGTGTGTGTGTGTGTACACAAACAGTTGGTGGTGTGTGTTTGCTGGTGCTTGTGAGATAGATGCCACAGGGAGGGCACCAGAGGTTCAGGGCCCCTGCTGCCACGCCGACCTCACGCTGAGGGGAGTTAGCACCAGGAGGAAATCTCAGCTGAGTTTCACTCTGAAACATCCCCCTGTATACTGTAACTCTCTTGTAAGCAAATGTCATATTTACATTCAATTAATTTTATTTCCTAATCATTTTGTTGTTTTTCTTCCAGGCCTATTCAGCTGACTTTCCAGACTGGCATCATTTACATACATGTTTACTCAGACTGGCAGTCCTGTTCTTTCTTATCCGCATTCATGCATCGCTCTGATCCTCAGCATACTACCATCAATAATCAGTGAACAGAACAATGTGAAACACGCACTGTGGCAGACAAACTCTATGGACTGTATCTACATACTCTGTAATATCTAATTACTGAAACAGAAACATACTGTATCTCATCAGAAAACTTAAACAATGCTTTAAAAATCGGCTCTAAATGGCAGAGAGATGTATTTACTACTACAAAACAAAACCTGAGGATTTGCAGGTGCTCATTTCGGGCTAACCCAGAAAACCACACACTCAATAATAACAGCTTTAAAACTGCAGGTGCCATCCATCCTTTCTCTATTCAGAAGTCTATCCCAGCATGCACCAGACATGAGGTACTGTGCACATCTCAAACAGGGATAAGTTCAGTGTATCCTCTAACCTTAAGGAAGCATTTTGCTTTAGGTTCTACGTCATTGTGTTGACACATTGAGAGGATGTGGTTGTTTTCTTTTACTTATTGTGTGTGGTGGCGGGGGTTTTGAATACAAAGGGAGAGAACTAGAAGCTCTTTTTTTTTCATCCAGTCCATCCAGGACTTCCTTGCGCAGCATTATACGCTCAATGTGCTAAATAAACCTGACCTGCACATTCACCACACTATGAGATAATAACGTAACGTTACGAGACCGTTGTTTTCAAGGTAGGCTAAATTCATGCAAAACAGTCTCTGCATTTGCCTCTAAAACAACTCAGTCTTGTAACGTAACATTACATCTCATAGAGTGGTGAATGTGCAGCTCACAACTTGTCCACCAGAGTGTTTTGGAGTTGTTGGATTGTGTATTTGATGAGTTTGATGAGAGAAACCAAGAAATCCCATTAGCCTCCGTAGTGTAGGCTACTGTAGCTCTGAGCAGCTCGCAGCTCTGCTCCACCATTCTAAAAATAGCTTGCACCGACAATTAAAGGTAACGAACCTACTGCTATGAATATAGGGATTATGGCAATGGGCCAATTTGCCAAAGTGTTGAACTATCCCTTTAAAATCCAAACCCCTAATCAAAAGATCACATGTATTTAAAAGACCAGGCAGGGATTATGTGGGTCTCTATCCCTTTTAAGAGCCTTAGAAGCACTTGGGGTCCCGGAGAGGGTGACTGGTTGTATTCAGCAATAATTCCTTGTGCAGAGACAGCAGCTGTTCTCGTCTGCCATATCGTTGCCTCGCTGTCTGTCGTTCATCACAGCAGTTATACAGAGATATGCTATCAATAGAATAAACCGTGGCATCAAAGATGTGCCTCATTGTTACTGAGCATTAGTCATTAAAAGCATGGAGACTGACAAATAGAATTTATATTTATGTTTTGATTTGGCTGTACACAGTGAATCTGAGCAGCATGAATGGTACATGACAAGACGTGGTATCCAGATGCCAGTTCTGAGCCCACGGAGAGTAAATCATATGCAGCATCATCCTGCTATAAAGCCCTCAGGTAACCATTAGGAGCAGTGCTTTATATATTTCCAAAGAGGTGGTGAGAATGTGAATTACTGCTGCCCCACTTACCCCTTCCCTCCTCGCCTGGGACCACCTTGAGGGGGGAGAGAGCGCTGCATCTTTACTCCCAGGGTGACGCAGATGGTCTGTGTGCATTATACAACATGACAACTGCATTAAACATGAACACAGGGGCTCTGCCGTGTCCACTGACCACATATCACTGCAGTTTTATGAAGGGCACTCTCCGGATTGAGGGGCTTTTATTCCAGATGCTTGAACAAGATGTGTGGAGGATGCTCAGTGTCAAGACTCTTTGTTTGAATAGTGTGAATGTATTTAGGTCAGTATAGTTCTAATATTTAAGATGAGCATTGACCAGTAGCTTTTTAAAAAATGTTTATCAGTGCTGTGAATCTGAATCAGTGTTTTGTTTATTATTTGCCTTTTCTATATGTGATTATTTGGAAACATGCTTCAACATAGCTCTCAGGCCATTTTTTTTGCATTCAGTCAGTATGAAGTCCTTGATCTTTACCTAAATGCCCCTTCAGCTTTTCACATTCAAATTAAGTTAGTTAAGTTAAAGTCTTTACCTAAAAGTTTATCGTCTATATATATAGTCTATTTTATATGTATTTGTCGGAGAAAGAGAAACTGGGACAGATAGATTGTATCATTTCTCACTCTTTTCATTCTCATCTTTTAAGACATCTCTGTGAGTTAATAATTAATACTCACCCAGGCAGGTGTGAGCAGATGTGGCCACTAGTTGGTAGCCTTGCTCCTTGTATTTAACTCACAAGCAGAGATTTGTGATTTACTATACAGCACATCCATCCCACCTATAAAAGACATAGAAGCATTTCTTCTTTTTTCGTGTAGCCTAATGCCCAGGGTGCAACTAGCTGGTCTCATACATTTTGAATAAAACAAATAAAATGATACTGTAATAAGAGGATTCTTCTTCTTTTTTCTTTTTTTTGCATTAGCCAACAGGCCAAGCGTGCATTAAAAAAAACATTGTCAATGTGTCACTTTTGTTAATGACAAAGCCAAAGTTTACAGAATAGAAATGTGAGTAGCTACACAGTATCCTGCACCACTCCTTCGTTTGCATGGCTGACATTCAGGTTATGTGTGTGAGTGTGTATAGTGGTGGTAGGGGTAAGGGGGAGGAGGGGGGGTTAGAGAGGGGGCAGGTACCAGACTTTTTGTCCCCTCCCCCACGGAACCACGGTGAGCCCGTGTTCCAATAGAAACAGGTGGGATCCCCGGGCTCCTCCAATCACACCCGGCCTGCACACAGAGAGCCGCGGCGGGGCGGGAGGAGCAGAGAGGCGGCCCGGCGAGGCGGCGAAAGGGAGAGGGGGCGGGGAGTCCAGGGGCAGGAGGAGGCAGGAGGCAGGACCCAACCAACTTCCACACTCACTCACCACAGGAAAAGTCGGGAAAACACATCTGCCCCCCTCCCTCTCTCACTCTCTTGCTCCGTCGCTCTCAGCATGTCGCTGTTTCTGTGGGTCTGCACGGGCTTTTAAAAGCTGTCCCGGTAAACGTTAACGGCAGCGCCGGAGCGCTTCGCTGAAGGAGTTGTTGCCGACACTTGGCCGCTGTTTTTGATATAAGGGAGGCGGTGTAGTGAGAAGCCCGCGGAGCTGCTGCGATGGAGAACACGCACTGACGGGATTTTGGAATTGTATTCTTTTGGATTTACCTACACACCTACGCCGTTAAACCGACTCGACTCGTTTTTGACATTCCTCCGTTTCCCCCCCTCCTCCGGCTGTGTGGAACCACGAGTAGGACATACTTATTTTTTGACAAAAATGCCTGGAAAAACCAAGTATAACCTGGTGGATGATGGACATGATCTGAGGATCCCACTGCACAACGAGGAAGCTTTTCAGCATGGGATCAACTTCGAGGCAAAGGTGAGTTCACACGCACCAACTTTTAACTTAACGTCTGTAAAAAGCCGTTAACGTCTCATTCAAATGAAACATGTCAACGTTAACGGCATTTTTTAGGGTTAGGTTAAAGCCCAATGCTTTAGTAATTTTGAAATCTCAGACGTTACTGTCTTCATTCGAATGTGTTTAGGCTAACGTATGTTTTGTGTCACATGCAACGTTAACACACTTATCTGTTCAGCGAGTGTGTTCAAATTTAAAAAATAACCGAAATAACGACTTTATCTGAAAGCTCCATCCAGATTTAGCTAGCACGTAAAGTTAAGTGAATACAACCAGAGAGATATTGAGTTAATCATTCACTTCAGGTCGACAGCTGGACTAATTGTGTGAATTAAAACTAGGTCAAAACTAAATAGTGTTATGGGTCAATTAATGTGTCGTACCTGCCATGTTTCTCCTTTCTTTCAATTGATTCCACCCCTTCCTGACAACAGTACATCGGCAGCCTGGATGTGGCGCGGCCGAGCAGCCGGGTGGAGATCGTGGCTGCGATGAGGAGAATACGGGTGAGTGGAAGCTCCACCGAGCAGTGCCATTAAAAAAACACGCATTTTGACAAATCCACGTTTAATAACCAATAAGTACAAGAGGTTAGAGTAAGAGCTGAGTTGAAGTCAGTGTGTCCCACTGGCTTATGTGTGATTAAATAAACATTGGCTTGTATCAGGAAAGAGGCAACTTTCTGAGTTGTGTCCATAGAGGTGAAGGTATGGGAATGAGCTGAATGAGGGAATGTGTGGACTGAAACATTAGTGAAGTGTGGGTGCTTTCAGAGTGACAACCATGGTTCTAGTTGTGGCTCTGGTTCTGGGTCTGTTCTGGAGTCTCAGAAGAACCGTGGTGCTTTCTGGTGAACCAGCCCCCGTTCACACCAAAGCGGGCATATGTTATAATGGATATGATATGGATATGGATATGGATATGCATATGGATCAAAGCGGGCGTATGTTATTCTGCATACAGGAGGAAGTAAACACAACAGTGGCAACATGTTTTGCCTTTTTGCATTCCCTGTAATCCTTCTTCAGTTTTTTAAGTGTATATTATTTTGTATGGCGTTGGAGTGAACCCAGCCTTGGCCATCTCTTCCCCAAGTTCAGAGATAAGAATTTCATTTGGCTACTTTATCAATTCCTGAGGGGAAATTGCTCTTTCTGCTTTCTAGCTTTTCATGAAATTCTCTTGAATCCCACATGCCCACTGATGATGTCATGGTTTGCAGGAAAACCAACTATTTCTTGGTTGCCTTGGGAACCAACAAGTTTCCGAACCTGTTATGTTTTTGGTCTGAACGCGCCGGTTAGTTCAAAATTGAGTTCAGGAACTGGAACTGGCACAGAGTCCGGTTTCTCTAATTGCTAATTCAGAGTTTTTCTTAAAAGAAAGTCCTTAACTTATAAATAAGATGTTTTTCTTGGAAAATTGGCACTGTCAGATACAGTTAATCAGTTCAATTGTGAAATATAATGTGAGGTCCAAAGGTCTGATTATTGTGTTGAAAGGCATGAATTGGTAATTAGAATAAAGGTTGGATTACTTGGTGACCTTTCCCATAGAAGCCCCCATGGGAATTGCATTACAAATCATCAAAATGAGTCATAAGGTTGTTTTTGACTGGATGCTTAAAGGACAGTCTCATGGTTTCAGACATACCGATGGTGTGAGCGCTGGTTATGAAAGCACCTTGGAGTTAGAATGTGCAGCAGACTCAGTTTGTACTGTCTCGGACTCAGGCTGCTGCCTGGCGGGAGGTTTTTGGTTTCCCATGTGCTCCGTCACTGTTTTGAAGTTTCCCTTTGAAGCAATGCACTGGAGTGTGATCACTCTCTCTCTCTTGCTCTCTCCCTCTCGCTCCCTCTCTTCTGCTATGTAAACCTAAGATGTGCAGCTCTTTTTCTGCTCCTGAGAGTAGACTTAATCTTAATCAGTGTGTCTGCCAGTTTGACAGCAGTTGGTTTAGCAGCCTAATATAAGTTGTGCCAGTGGTGTAGGGGTATTTGGGGATTATGGTGATGAAGTGGTAGGTGTGCTGTATTAAATCATTGATCCCCTTCAGACCACGCAGGCAAGAACACACATATGGCTACATGAGCGAGACTGGTACAATTTATTCGTATTTTATCATCTAATAACTGAAAAGTAGTAAAAATACAGCTTTAAAAGAATAGATACTCGCTACTCTCTGACATTTCACTTCAAATAGCAGCCATTTCTTATCTGACCGATTGTAGTTTGAGCAAAGCCAGTGGTTAAAGTGCTGCAGATCATTCCTACATGACGCTCACAGTTTCTCCAAAGGTGCGAATTGTTCTTATTGGCCTTTCCAGAGACGCAACCTGCTCCTGTAAAGTGGACCTCCCAGCGTGCTGCCATGGCAGCTGTTGTCGTTCGCAGGGAATTGGGCTTTGGTTTGGCTCCTCCAGTGTGAAAATGGTTTGACACTGGCCTGACAACACAATCGAGGGAAACCACAGGTATCCGACTTGGAAGGGAGGTCACGTTGGAAAGCATGGGACCACTGGAGGAGCGCTGAAGCCATTTGTTTGACTTGGGTTGCGAGAAACTGAACTGAATGTTGAATAAGAGGAAGTAAAACCTTTATTATATGACCAAACATGCTGATGTGATGAAATATGAGTTTCATGTCGTGACTCGCATGGAGAATCTGGCTCTGCTTATGGATTGTTTACATCTTCTGGAGAAAGACTGTGGAGAAAGAGAAGTCTTGTAAGCACATACCACCTCTATTTCCCTCTGAGTTAAACTGAAAAACAGGCGGCCATTATCCATGCTGAAGCGTTTGTGCCTATGAAAGGTAAAACAATCTTATCGTGCACAGTGTTGTAGCTCATTGGTTTTGTGAAATTAGGTTTTTGTGAAGCATCCCGTCACCCACAGACATCAGCGTAGCTCCATTCCTACTCCACACTGTGGTGTTCCCATGTTTTATACTGTTAATTACACTTGTTTTGTTCCTGTTTGAGTTTGACGTTTAATGGAATAATGTGGATCAATACCATGGTCTTCTTGACTTCTACAGAAAAGGTTGTTTTTATCCCCTGAGCTGCTGTACGTTTGCACCGCGGAGCAGCTAGAAAGTGCTGTAGTGTTTGCTGACAAAGGCACAAATCAGTGGCTTCGACTTCTACCCGCTGCGCTGAATGAACAGGAATATACAGGTACATCAAAACAATGAGAGCACATAGGAAAAACATGACTGTGTTCAGTCTGTGATGGTCAGAGTTAAGACTGGAAAGCTTTTCCACGCCTCACAACACCTGTTTTGTCACTGCAGGAAGAGAAGATGACATTAATTCATTTAAGCTTGTAGTCTGGCAGAAGCTTAATGTCACCAAAGAAATTTCTTCCCTTCAAACAAAGTTAAACTGACAACGCTATTAGTTTGCATCAAGAAAAGTGTTTGTACCGTTTTCTACCTCGGGGATGGAGCGGCGCAGGGCAGAGGCGTCTGCTGCTTTCATGTAACTTTTGATGCCTGGTGGAGTTTCTGAGAGAAAAAGTTTGGGAAGACGACGCTTCCCCCCGAAGTGTCTAGTCTTTTCCAAGATTTCTATCGGCTCCCTCATTGTGCAAAGTCAGTTGGAGCTGCGCTGGTTGCCAGGCAACCCAGTTGATGTATGGTGTCATTGTTCGTCGTGTGCATGAGTCACCTGTAAAAGCCGGTAGCTGATAACAACCTAATGACATGGCAAAGCAGGAAATAGCCACCTACAGTGAAGCAATGTGTGCCACGCTGCAGGATCCGATGTGGTGTTGTTGTTGCTCTCGCATGTCAGTCACACACTGACGCACACACAGGCACACACCTTTTGTTGTGCACGTTGTTCTTGAATGATTTATTACTGTTCCCAGGAAAGAAAGAGGAAACATACAGTTTAAACTTCCCTGCATTTATTTACTAGTTCATCAGGTGTGTCTGCATTGTGTTCAGGGCTGCAACTCATTGCAACTTTGATTATTGATTGGCCTGTTTGTTTCTAAATGAATCAGTTAATGGTTTAGTCAATAACATTTCAGAAAATTGTATGAAAGGAATTGATTTGTGTTGTTTCTGGAAGAATAATCTAGCTCAGAATCTGCAATTTGCAAGGTTTTTTCTTGATAAAAACACTGACAAGGTGAACTGATGAACTATTTGTTAATTAATTCTCCGTCCACAGCCTGACGATGGATGGGCTAATCACTACAGAGCTCGTTGGGTTGTTCTCCAGGCTTTAGCTACAAAAGATAAGCAGACAAATGTTGTAAGTGATCTGATATGAGCTAAAGGAGCTTTGGAGAGGACGGACGACTTCTTCCTTGTCTCTGCCTTTGTCACGCTGTCAGCCAGAGTCCACATAAAGGTGAACACGCTGTACAGTATAACATAAAGGTCTTTGCAAATTAAATTTATTATTCTCATCGTCTGGCGAAGTCTGGCCGCAGCTTATCTGGTTAAAAGGAGGAGACCTTTGCAGTGAATTAAAGGGATTAATTTCTCATTAATCTTCCTTTGCTGGGTTAACTGACTGTAGGAAGATTGAACAGCATGGGATGAGAAGATTAGATGTGTCTGAGGAGACGTCTGCGGAGACTGAAGCAGCACAGCGGTGGCGCTGGAGTCGGGGAAAGAAGAGAGAGACTGAAGCGCTTTGTCCGTCCCCTCGAGCTGCCGGCGTGGATGAGGTGGTCCAAGACGGGCTGTCTGTCCTGCTGGGCGACTAACGAGCATCTTATTTAACATCAACATAGTTAGTTAGGATTTCACTGTACACTTTAATGTCCCACGCTCCTCTTTTGAGCTCCGCATGGGGCGCAGAGACGTCTAGTACTGTAGGTAGTCTGATCACGCCGTGCGTCACTTTAATGTTGCATCATTGGAGAGCGATAACATGAGCAGCATCTTTGAAGACGGTTTCTGTCTTGGTGGGTGGTAGCAGCCGGGGTCTCTGCGGTGTTGACCGGCGGGTTGTGCCCCTGGGACTGACATCTAACACTTAACATCTAATGGCTCCACTGATCTGCCCCCAGGGCCACACGCTACACATGCTCTACAGTGTTGTGGAAACATCAATGTCAGTGTAATTTTATATCATGATCAGGGCTGTTTTTGATTAATCTACCAAATACTTTCTCCATTGTTTACTTGTTTTCATCTAACCGTGATATAGTTATAAATATCAAAGTGGTGCTGAAGGATGAACGTAAACCTATAAACTTAAGCCTCAAATTTGTAACTAATTAGCCTAGTTCAAGATGTGACAAATGAGGGTATCTGCCAATGTGAGCTTTTTTTGTTTTGTTTAAACACTTTAAAACTTTTAGGAATTATGGGGTTTAACACCCCGACAGGGATCAATACAGTATCACATTGGCAGGAACAAGCTATAGTCATTGTGGTGAGGCAGTGCCATTACCTCGCTAAGCTGAATGACTCAGTGAAGTAATTATATGGTCGTTCGGGCCCTTGACTTACACTTTGCTTATTATCATCAATCTGCTGTGTACACAGGAAAATACACTCATTCAGAATTTACACTCATTATGGAGCAGCGGCTGCATTAACCTGGGATAGAGAGACATTAAAGATGAGACACAATGGAAGAAAAGAGGAGCAGAGTGGAGTCTATATTCTAAACTTTTAATGAGTGGCAACTGATTGACTTTGATTGACGTTATCACGACTCAGGAGCTCGGCGTCTGTTCAATTAATCCGCAGGGATTAATAAAAGTGCTTCAGCAGAGGTGTCTGCCATTAAAAAAGAGACATCAAACACTCTCCTCCATCGGTTATCTGTGCTGCCGATTTGCCTTTACTTCACGGTTCAAATTCATTTCATCATCACACAGTGGTGTCACACTCTGCAGCTTCGGTTGGTGTGTAATTATTCACCACATTGAGGATATTGAAAATGACTTGAATTCATTCAGATAGTGAGAAGTGCGATAGGATTTTTATTTTTCAAAAGGAGACATGTGCACCTGTTTTCATGGTTTCTTGTAGGGAGCTGGTGACCTTCAGCCACGGTAAATCAGGCTGGCAGGTTAGCTAACTTCATAATAAATAAAATCATAGGGATGGATTTAGATTACTCTTTTGTTACTTTATAAATACCAGAAACAGTCGTAAATACTTATTGAAGATACTTTTGGCAAGCAGTAGGAAAGCTATAACCTGAAAATAGTTGTAACTAGATCCTCCAACATTGGACCAGTGGTGCCGGAGCATTAAACAAATTTACTGTTCGGAGAGATTTACTTTTGTTTTAAGACTTGAGTTGGACAAATGTACTGAGCGCTGGGAAAAGTGGATTGTGTATGCTCTTTGAATAGTATGACATTATACCATGATGATTGTGTGAAAGAATATTTTTATTTTAACTATAACGCCCATGATGATCTCATGTTCTTTGTAATTTTCATGTAAATAAATAAAAAAGAAGAAGGGATACTAATATAATGTTTTAGTTTCTTGTAGAGGAACTGAGTAAGTAAAACAGTGACATGACGGCCGGACTTGAATGGAAAAAGCTTAATAAATAGACAAATTAATAAAAAATCTTGGATTATATTGAGGAAAATGTAGTGATATTTGATAGATCATCTAATCTCCAATCCTGGCGTAATCCATGAGATACGATGCTGGTGTGAAGCCGTCTCTTATCGAACCAGAGTGTTCTCTGTGAAATGTTTTCCATGTGGCTGAAAACCAAACGGGAACTGAGCCAACCACAGTTTATTAAGAGCTTGGCAAACTTGGCTGCCATTCTCCGTACATGCTTGTGTACTGTCCCCTCTCACCACAGCAACAGTGGAGGAGTGTTTGAACGCATCAGAGCAACAAGCGGCTCCGAGTCTGTCTCTGAGGAGCCGAGGAGCAGACATAACACACACTGTCACTGTCTAAACACAGGAAACACACTCATGAGCCTCTTTGCGTCTATCTCTACCTGTCTGCTGCCTCACATGCACCTCCTGTTTCAACCAATCGCTGCAAACCACGAGATGAGATGTGAAGTTTTTCGGTCACGTATTTGATGTAATTTTTGCCTTTCTGTAGCTTTAACTGTGGTGCTTTAAATGGAGGTGCCCTTCACTTACCACCGGGGAGGTTATTCTTTCCCTGAATTAAATCCTGCTCACTGACCCCATCTCGAGCTGGCACCGGGTGTCATTAGTCATCAGGAGCCTAAAATTGCTCTGAGTAAAGTGGCTCTGATTGTGAATTTGAACTGAAACAAGTTGCAGCATCATTTGGATGAAACAGAAGAAAACTCTGACACAGAAATAGTTTGACTGGTTTAATGAAACAGTTTCTCTTCTCGCTCTGATAAATGTGATCGACTGCAAAATGTTAGATAAGGAAAAGCCGCAAATCCTCACATTTCAGAAGCTGCAACATCAAATATTGAAGAAAAAAAAGAGGAATTTCCACAGTTAATCAATTAGAAGAGATTGGACTAAATGTTTCGGCTCTGCAGTCAATCCCAGTTTAGAGATTAGAGAGATTCTTGTCTCATTATCAGCGGAGTCACTTGAAAACAGTGTAAACAAATATGTCACTGTTAACTCAGTCAGAGCCACTGCTTGTTTTTCCCAAGGCTTAACATTTAATTTCATATCTTTCTGGTGTTAGCAGAAGGCTTACTCTACTTCTGTACCACTGCTATAATATAGCATCCACTTATATTTAACTGTGATCCCTCCCTTACTTTGTAATCAAACTCTCAACACAACAACAACAACTGAGTAGCTGAAACCATTAGTCAGCTGATCAATCAACTCTGAATATCTGGGGTTCTGTACAGCTGGTCGGAGCCATTTGAAGATGTCACCTTTATAAACCAAACAGCTGATGGATGGATAAAGAAAACAATCAGCAAAATACTCATTAATTAAAACAATAGGAGTTTTACAGCTTGGCATCATGCTGCATTGTGACAGAGCCCGTGAGCCAAACGCTGTGGATGTAGAAACAGACAGTGGTAAAAAAAAAAAAGTAGAGCCGGGGTCTTCTTGTCTGGGGTTGGTTTGTTTTGAGGGAGCCTTAAATCCAGGTTCATTGAGAATTTATAGGGTTTGAGAGAAAGGAAGAATATAGTTAAAAAGGGCATCGTTTCAGCCATGTGTGACTTTCACTGGAAAAACCATAGAAATGAAACTGAGTAAAAAACAAAAACAAAACTGATACATTTTTAAAAAGGTTTAGTGCTTGTTTTCTAGGCCTGTTGTTTACCACACTGTTGAAACTGATTCTCTCCTAACAAGGTGTTTTTTTTTTTTTTTTTGGTTGTTGTTGTGGTTTCTCCTCTCTGATCTGACCTGAGAAGTCATTCAGACATTTAACTTCTAAGGGAAATTAAAACATGGATGTCAGTCGTGCAAATTCGCCTTCGGTAGAGACCAGAGAGCCAGAGTGTCATTATTAACACACTTAACAGACCCACACGCTCACCCTGGGCCTGTCAGAAAACCTGAAGTCTCTGGGAACTGCACCTGTGCAGAGAAAAGTTATTTAAAGTGTGTATCTTTTTTCAGTGCAATGAAACAAATCCAACCTTGCACTGAAGAACACAGTGATAGAGAGGTTTCGTCTCCAGGGAAGACGATATATGACGACAAATGTATGCTTTTTCTCCTCTCTGTCTGCTGTATGGAAGTGTCTATATATTCTCACTAAACCTTTTCTAATAGCTTTCGACCCATCTCTTTGTGTCGGTCAGGCCCTGACCTCCAACACATTGTTCACTGGCTGTTTTATTATCAACTCAAGGTCACAGTTGAAAGGTGAAAAAGTGAGCTTATAATGACCCGTGCATGCTTGATTACCCTCTAATCACAGGCCGAGGGTGCTGCTAACTCCGCTACACTCTGCAGCTTGTGGCTCGTCCTTGTCCTGGAAGTGACGACGTGCATGATGGGTATTTGTGCAAGTCACATTAATGTGTTGCTCGTCACGCCGCTGCATTGCCGTGTTTATCTACGCTGTTGTCACTTTCTCCCGCGCTTGCCGGCTGTTAGCAAAGTGCTTAGGAGGCAGGCTCTAAATCCTATATAAGCTGGGTGCATTTGAAAAGCAGTTAATGCTTAACTAGCTTTATTGTGCACCAGATAGTGAATGGGCTGGTGAGCTGCCGATTGTTGGGAGATGACATGTGCACAGCCTGATAGAGGGTGAGTCAAAGTGGAAACTGTAAGACTCTGAAAACTTGTCTGTTGTCGCTTCTTAAGACTGCGGCTGCCTGCTACAAGATGCAAATTGAAATTGCTCATAGCCAAAGGCACAAGTATGCAAAGGCTTAATTAAAAGTGTTAAGTAACGCAATTGTGAATTAAATATGATTCATGCAGGAGGCAACCTTGCATGCCAGCACATCTGAAAGAGTGTTGAGGTACGGCGGCAAGTCAGCCGGGGTGAAAGGAAGTAAAAATACAGCCAAAGTAAAAAAAACACACACAACATAGGGAAATCAGATGTAACACTTCAATGTCACACTCACGCAATTTTATGTTTGACATACATTATTCATCAAGCATTTAATGAATCTTGCATCAGGCGGCGGGGGACGGTAGGGGACCAGTGTTGCATATTATTCTCTCTAGCTGTCATCTGTCATGGGTGTACATTTTTAACCAGGAAACGGTTCATGAACAAGATAAAGCATACAGCAATGCATAAGTAGCTGCAAGATGTAGTTGTGCCTGGGTTTAAAAAATTGATTTTCCGATATCAATCTTCATTTGAAAGATCTGAAATCATGAAATCCTTACAATCCAATCCAAAAATCTTTTAATGTACGCCATTGCACTGTTGCAATGTTTACTTCTGGAGTGGGTCATGTTAAATAAATGTAAATAACTGCTTTTCGGTCAATTTAATATAAACATGAATATTTTTATTAATGCACCAGCCACAGGTTAGAGAGTTCCATCATTGTGCCAACAAACGCTGCAATCAGGCAGGTTTCCGGGATGCCAAGTAGCCTACTCATTTTAATGTCACAATTGTCGATGAGAACCAGTGTCAAAAAGGAAAAAAAAATCGATCACGGACTTCATGATTGATTACCATGGCAACGAACAAAGTTTCAAAACTTTTTTTGGGTCAGCATACTGTAATCCTTCCCTGTGTGTGTGTTCTGTCTCGACATCCCATTCCCTTTCTCTTACACTCAGTACTGTACACACACACCTCTGGGCTGGTTTCCCCACTAAAGCTCAGGGCTGTAAATCGACCATGGAGAAGTTTTCCTCCCGACCCCTCTGCCTCTCTGCCTCCCACCGCTTTAACTTTTTCCTCTTTCTCATATTTCTCTCTTCTTCAATCCCCCTCCCCACCTCATATCCCTTTTTTTCATTTTACCCCCTCGCTCTTGGTATCATCCTCTATGTCTGGCCTCCCTCCCTCTCTCTCTGTCCTTTTCCCCCTGAGTTATCTCTGTAAGCCTGTCACATTGTCCTGCCCTTCATCAGAGGCCGAGTGAAACTTTGGCTGATTCACGGGTTCTTTTCTCAGAACCGGCGGGGGCCTTTGTGAGCTCCTGCTCTAACTAATGGAGACACCGACTTAATTTGATCCCTCCCTTCTAATAATTAATGTCTGCCACGCCACTGAAAATATCTCATCCTGCAGAATTTTTTATTAACATTTTAATTCCGGGGACGTTGAATAACCCGGAGATAAATATCCAAGAACTAGACTCGTCCCTCTCTCCCTCTTCACTCCTGGTCGTAGGAGGAAGGATTAGGTTTCTGATTATGTCGCTGCAGGCAGAAAGTCACACCAATATATATATATTTTTTAAAAAGGGAGTAGATGTTTTTATTTTTTATTCATTTCAACCATTTGAGGATATGTAACTGATAAACGAGAGTAGATCTCATTAGGCTCATCACAATACCAGAATTTCAGTAGTCGATATAAACAATCAATCAATCAATCAGAATTTAAAGAGCAGCGTAAACACGGAGTAAGAACAGAGTTAAAATGGTAAATATGACTCCACACAAACAGAAAGTTAACGTCGACATTACTTTAATCCTTCAAGTAGTTCAACAAGAGAACTGTTGACCATTCGCTTTTAGGCTGTTTTCACAAAAATGACATTTTGTTTCACTTTTCAGCTTGTCGGTATTGCGTTTACACACTATTGTTGTTTCTCTGGTCCAAACCACCAATGGTCCAAACGCTGCTTCACTGTCAGAGCACCATATTTCCATGACAACAGACTGGAAAAATAAAACGTGCACATCATGTTTACATGAACTCAAACTTGTGGCGAACACCGGGCAGTTGGAGCGGCTCGAGGTTTGGCCGTGTTCACATAAATGGAGCCACACCGAGACTCGTGCGTGTATACTGTCTGCATCAGTCCCGACAGGAATCGACATGGCCCACTGAGGGCAAAGTTGTATATCCGATACTCACGGTACCGGAAAAAAGCAGGTACCGACATTTTTCTTGTGTGACGGCATTGACTTGTTACTGAAATGTTGGTTCTCGTGACAAACCCTAGATCTCATAAACCTCGAGGGTGTCCTGCCTCTTAAAACACCAGTTTACAGAGGATTCATTGTATATTTGCTGCTGGTTTAGTCGGGGTATTAATCCTGATCCAGTGACTTTGAGTGTTTATGCATGATGAAGACACCCTCCTGTTTGAGGGGAACACACACACACACACAACTCCCTCCTCAGCCTCCGAGCTGGAAATGACAAACTAGGCAATCGGCCTCAAACCGAGTTGTCAGCAGTATTAACTGCACTCCAATTACATCTTAACCTCCTTTGATCCCTCCCTCCGTCCTTTTGCTCGCGGTCCTCGTATGCTGTTCACGACCCGTTGCTCATCTCCTCTCTCTGACAACATAATGTAATGTAATGGAGCACAGATGCTGCAGGAGTCCCTCCCAGTGTTTCACTTAGTGTCTTTGTCCCATCCCGCCACAGCATTACCTGACTCTCCTCCCTCTTCCTCCTCCTCCTCCTTCAACCCCTCTCCTGTAAATGTCAGCAATAAATTGAGGGAATGAGTCGAGCCCGTGCCCTGAGCCAGGAGGAGGCGAGACGGTGGCGATGTAGGGGAGCTGTGAGGTGGAGGTGATGTTAGAGCGTCACTTTTGACACGGGTGCACCCCGCAGCATCAACACAGGAAGGTGCTGTCGTGCCGTCAGGGGGGGGGGGGCTTTCAGAGGCAGAGGAGAGATCTGCCTCGGAGGGAACGTCGGTGTGCTGTCCGTCAGCTGTCTCCCAGTGAAATACCTGCTTCCAACGTCAGTCTGCTGAGCGCGGCTGCTTTCATTTGCTAAAAGTTGTTATATCCTTGACTTTCTTTTTCCCCGGGGAGGGTAGAATTTTCTCCGAGAGAGAAAATAAAGAGAAAATACTTGATGACCACGTGACAGAGTGAGAGTCCCTGGGCTGTGGGTTTCATTATTGACAGAAAGAGTTGAACACACCTGTAACAGTGGCCTTTGTTTCACTCGTTGTGTGACGACTAGAAAGTCCTTATCCCCCCATGTGTCTGAACCAGGCTCAGGCCGGTAGTCGAGAATATAAAACATGATGACGTTTGACATAATATACAGTGTTTATAATGCCACTAAAAAGACTGGCTTCATGTCAAGCCCCTCACTCATCTCACTTCTTTTCCTGTTGTTTATTGCACCTCAGCATGTGACAAATCAAACTGCTATTTAGTGTTAGAATCACTTACACCTGCAACATAAAATATCGTAATATAATTTTAATACTAGTAAAACCTGCAGTCCTCATCGCCTGCAGAAACAACTGATATTTGTGGTGTAGTGGATTAGTGCAGCAGCTGATTTCTGCTGCTTTTTGATTTTATTTTGCGTCTGCGCCGTGCACATATGATGGTGATGATGATATAATGGGTGTTTATTCCTCACTGTAGTTTTTCATGTCATATTACCTTCCTGATACTTTGCTCAGCTGGTGAGATCATGCATGACGCTGGAGAGTTGTGTTGGTCAAAGTTGATCTCCATGCTCCTTCAGATTTCCTTCAGATAGAAGAGTGAGTCAGTCAGTGTGTTATCTATGTTATATTGTGTGTGTGTGTGATGAGCGTTTGTATGTAATATGATATAAGCTTTGTTTGTGAACGGTTCAGTTGAAGAAATGAAGAGTCTGGTGCCGACGGCAGCCAAACGTTATTGCTTCTCCTACAGAACAGACAGAGCAGTGATCAATGAGCCCGTCAGTGAGCTGAGTCCTAAAATAAAAAGATAATTTATTAGCTCTGTGTCAGTTAACAGTTCGCTCTCTGAACTCACTGCTCATGTTGAGGCGTTAACAGTTGGAGATGCACTGAAATCCCAGTTTCGACGTGTGTGTGTGTGGCTTTACTTCCTCCATTGAAATGATTGGTGAAGTTAATCGATTAGATGAGCGATGGAAAATGATTTGGCAACAAATGTTAAGTGGGTAATTATATAAGCTGTACTTTATCAAAACTGGTTCAAGTTCCAGCTCGTCGGTCTGTGACCATGCTGGTCTGAGTGTGTTTGTGTGTATTAGAGCTGCAGCTAAGGATTATTTTTGTAATTGATTATTCTACCTATTGTTTTATCGATTAATCAAGTCATCTAATATGGTGTTTTGCCCTATTAAATTGCTATATTAAAAGGACGTGTTTGCAAATGAACAATGAATTGTGACGTACTGATAAGCTTAGTAAATATAATACCTGTGTATTATTTATGCATCTTGAACTCAAATCTCTACTCTTATTAACCACCTGATATTTTAATATCTACAGTATTTAAAGAGAGGTGTGTTTGTTCTTGTTTTAGGCCAAATCACTCCAACAAAAGACTCATTAAATTAGCATTTTATTTCGTTTTCTTGAGCTGATGTTAGCGACCTCATAACCAGCCGTCGATATCGACTTACGTTCTTAACCAGTTGTTACAAATAACTAATCGTTCATCTCGATTAACAAACACATTAAATGCACATGTTTACTTTGCCTTACATAGTGTCTGAACTGCACAGTGGACTTTGGACGCTTTCAGTTTCACTGCTGCGTTACGGTGTGAAACTTGAGCTACAGTGAACGCAGCTCGGAGTCAGTTGTCCTACACCTTTGATCTGGTCTCTCTCTCCTTATTTTCTGTCTTTTCTCAGATCGCTCCACAGAACTCAGACAACGCCATGTGTCATAATGAAAGTCCACGTGAAACACAAGCTGTGTGTACCGTATACTGCAAGTGTAATTAATGAAACAAAGCCTCGATTCAGGAAAAATTGCCTCGACCATTTTTTGTACTCAAATTACTCGAGTGACCGTCTGAGCTCTAGTGTGTGGTGAGAGGTGTGAGCTCCCTGCTGAGGAGGTGGAGTGCAGATGTTCAGTCGGTGGTGTTTTTGTTTGTTGTTGCTGCTGCTGTCTGGATGTCTTTACGGTCGTCTGCCACTCCATGTTTTCACCCCCGCCAACACACACGCACACTTAGAAGCTGCAGACTTCTTCTTCTGCACGTCAATCCAGGCTGAGAGGCCACACACACACACACACACACACACACACACACACACACACACACACACACACACACACACACACACACACACACACACGCACACACACACACACACACACACAAAAGTCTCTATCTGAGCCTCAGTGCCCCCTCCCCTCTTTTTTAAGGCCGGCACCCCTACACCTCCCCTGCCCTCTTTATTATCTGCACAGCATCCACTTTTACACTTGAAAGTGGGCTATTTATGATGGCCCTCAGCTGCAGGTGGAGAACTGAGACAGCAGCGATGAGCAGGAGGAACCTCTCACTCCCCCCGGCTGCTTTTTCTGCTTTACCTCCTCTTAAGCATCTTCTCATCCTTCCTTTTTTTTTTTATTCCTTCCTTTACTCACTCACCGCTCTGGGTTTTTCCTCCTGGATCTGTCGCCGTCGCCTCCTTCTTATCCTCACCTCATCTTTTCTCATTCTCTCTCAACTCCTCCTTGTTCTTCATCTTCTACCTCCTCTTTTTTTAAACCTTAATCCCTCCTCCCTCCCCTCCTCTTGTATTTCATCTTTCTCTTCATTCCTTCAGTTCCCCTTCCCCCTCTACTCCTCCCCCTTTTGTATTTATCTCTTCTCCTCTTCATTCTTCTTCAGTCCTTCCTCCCTCCTCATGCCTCCCCTCCTTCCTCCCTCTTCATTATGCTCCTCTGGCCTCCTCCCCCTCTCCTTCCTTCCCCTCCTCAGTGTAGTTTCAGTCATTTGTTGGAGAGCAGGCCGGCCCTGCATACCTCCTGCATACTTAGCATGGTTTTCATAGCTCAGCATGACTCTTCCCCTACACACACACACACACACACACACACACACACACACACACACACACACACACACACACACACACACACACACACACACACACACACACACACACACACACACACACACACACACACACACACACACACACACACAGAGCTAATTTCCATATTAACCTAAGGTGCAACCAATTAGTTAATTGGCACTTTAAAGCAATGATTAGCGCCAATGCACCAGTGGATAGTTGTTTTAATACTTTGATTATTTCAAATTAAGATAAGAACATACTGAGACGTGAAAAAAAATAAAGAAAACATGACAGTGATGCAAAGAGTTGCCCAGCAGATGTGTCTCTCATTCATATGCACATCATGTCATAGTTAACCGTTAGTTTTATGAGCTGGAAATGCCATTAAATGCAATATACAAGAGTGGTGCTGCTCCCATTTGAGGTGATACTCCTCCACCCTGTCAACCTGCCTATATGATAAATGGCAGGCAGAGCTGATGCAGCTGCAGACGAGCCTTTCTATTCCAACACAACATGACATAATATAACATAATTATTATTATTATCATGTACCATTCTGCATGTGCATGGCTCTCAAAACAAAACTAAAAATGACGAGCGGAACACGTACGTCGGTATCTCTGAGATGTTTCCAGAAGCTGAAGCTTATAAGGAGCAGATAGAGGCGACTATCACTCAGAATGAATCACTGAGGGCCGATCAGAAAGGAGGACAAACTGTATTTTTTCACAGTGGACTTGTTTTTTGGTCCTCGCATTATCCCGGCTGATGTTTTCATAGTTTTGTTATTTTGTAGTTGGGCCGTGGATGTTTCTTCAAAAAAAGAGGTTTCAGCTGTTTGTTGTTGTTCTTACTGATGAGTCACACCTGGCAGAGCAAGTTTCCTGTCCTCTAGTTTGTTATATCGAATGGAAAAACCCCTGAAAACCACACACACACACACAAATGAAGAAAAAAAAAAACATAGTTCACGTGCACCACTCTTAAATTTATACCTGCTCATCCTGTAAAATCTCATTGGGGAAGTGAATGAAAACACAAACACACACACATACGCGTACACACATCACTGAATCATAATGTTATTCACTCATCTGCTGCTCCCCGGCCTGACCTTGGAGCTGCCCTCATCTATCAGCCCCCGGGCCTCGGCGGCGTTATCTGGCCACTGCAACCATCCCTCTTCCAATCTCCTCTCTTCTGCGGCTGCGTCTCAATCCTGCGCTCGACCTCCCCCTCCTGCCCTTATCTGCTTCCCTTCTGCTGTATCTTAACGCTGCCGGTTGCCTATCCACATACCTCTCCTCCTAACCGCCAGTTGTGTTCAGGTGCTCCCAGTTCTTCTCGCCCCCCCCTCTGCTCCGACCCTCTGCCATTCCTCTAGTCAAATTCAAGTCTGCCAAATAGTGATGCCACATCCATTAACCTCCTTTTCTGAGCCGGATGTCTTTTCTTTGATTTGGGAATAACTTTGTTATTGTTTGACAGAAATGTTAATAACAGTGATTGGATCCATCATCTCCTTCCTCACATCTGCGGCGCTATAATAATATTAAATGCTGTACAGCTGTCTTGAATTCTTTACTCGCTCTGCTCCTGTGAGGGTTTTCCTCCTCGGGCTGTAACCGCTGCCACATGATGGGCTGTAATATTTCTCATGCACAAGAGAAAAGAAGGAGAGAAAAAAATTGGACAAGCCGAGCAGAGTATCGGAGCACATCCGCCTATTGCTTCAGATGATTCCCCTGCCTTTTAGATCAGCACAGATGAAAGGGAGTGAGGGAAATGGGATGATAGGGAGGTTACAGAGATTGTTAGCTGTCCAGAGTGAGAGTGACTGTTTGTGTGTGTGTGTGTGTGTGTGTGTGTGTGTGTGTGGGCTGCAAGGATGAAAAGATGCTGGCCTCCAATATGGTTTTAATGAAACCTTTTCTCCTCCACAGACATTTTCATTAAAGCTGCAGGCTGCTGCTGTCAGCCCTGCTTTCCCCACAGCCACCATATGGATAAACTCCTCACACCACCACCACCACCACCCATACACCCAACCACCCACACCTGCAAACACTCCTCGTCCCATTATTATTTTTGCCTGTCTATTGTCTTTCTTTGTTTTTTTTTCTTCATGACTCTCTCTGTTACTCATTTCCATCTCCCTTTATGTCTCCATTCCCTCTGCAACCCCCCGCCAGTGTCCAACATAACATTTTTTTCTTACTGGCCCGCTTGGCCAGTAGATTTGAATTTTACTGGCCCCTTGTGTATTTTCACTGGCCCAGCTGCCAAAAAATGAAAATAACAATTTTTTCTGCTCAGACTCGGCAGCAGTGGCGGTAGAGCAGCGTCAGACTGCTGAAACACTCGGTGGAATCGCCGATTAGATGCGCTGAGCTGCGAGCGTTATGTCTCACTTGGTAGAGCGAGCATGCTGCAGCGACTCTGAGTTCGATTCCACCCGGCAGCCCCTTCGCTGCGTGTCCCCTCTCTCCCTCTCCCCCTCCCCGCTGGTGCCAGTGAGAAATTTAGTGGTGGCCATGCGACCAAATTCTGTATGCAGAAAAAACCCAGTTCACGTTCAATTGTTTGGCTACATTTAACAGAATGGTGAGACCAAAACTAAACAGGTGCTCTATGAAGCTTAAAACATAAACAGCTGATCACATGAAGCATTTTGATTTTCCCACGTGCATTCTAGCGAATCACGACGCATGTCGTTGTCTGCAGTTTTACTTCTCACATATTGAGCCCATTTTGTGTTTTTGAAAACATCTAACATACACCCATGCCAAATATTCTTTTTAAAATGTAGGATTAAATTACTAATCAAATGGAATTTGTCATGATAAATAGCAGCATTTAGAAATAATTATACAGTCAGCTGCTTTAGCATTTTAAATGTTACATACTACAGCCACCAATACTGGTAGAAGAAGAAGAAAAAAGTTTATTTATATAGCTTCTTTCACAGACAACAGTCACAAGTGCAAGAATAGCCAAAATCCAATGATACATTGAAAGACACAAATCAACCAGCAATAAAAAAAGTTTATCAATGTAAGTGGGGGCTAGTCCATGAAAGGCCTGATAAGTTATAACCAGTAATTTAAAATGAATACAGGAGTAATGATAATAATCTTACCCGTATGATTACGAGTACTGTTCAGAATTTTTCTATTTATTCCCATTTGTGTCAGTAATCACTTCTTTAAAGGTCCAACACATGATAAAGGCAGATCCACATGTGTAGTGTGATTATTGATCAGCTCAAGGTTCTATATCAATACTGTGAAAATATCAAAGCCTCAGTCACAGAGAGATGCACTCCACCTTCATAGAACTGAGCCTTAAAACCAGCCGTCAGAACTTCCTGTGACTTTGTGATGTCACAACAAAGCCATGTGAGGTCCCACCCACCGTACAGGTTTTTGGTTTTTCTCTCAGGGTTTCCCAGTCAGAGGGAGGAGATGAGAAACAACACCGAGATGTCTTTTGGATACTTAAAACCACACATATTTCCTCTTATGTAACTGCACCCAAACAGCTTCCCAGCTCACTGACGAGCATTTTCATAATTTATTAATCATTTAAGTCGATTATCAAAGGAAAACGTTGAAGCTTCTGGAATATGAAGATTTAAGAAGGACATTTTCCTTTTTACTCACTGGACCTTTGGTTGCTGGGGAAAGTTTTTTTCCTGACATTTTATCAATTCATTCATGAAAAAAGAGATTATCAG
Organism: Decapterus maruadsi; assembly: GCA_030347415.2. Lineage (NCBI taxonomy): Eukaryota > Metazoa > Chordata > Actinopteri > Carangiformes > Carangidae > Decapterus > Decapterus maruadsi. The sequence continues at coordinate 26,011,749 of CM064886.1, forward strand.
ATAATAAAAAGTAATCGCTGCAGCTCTATCTCCACAGCAGAGAGTGATGATGGTGACTGAATGGTTTGATGTCAGTCTTGGTATCAGCCCTCGCTCGCTTATCTCTGTGACACCGTTTTGTTGTTCTTGCCTCTTCGCTGTGCTTCTCCACCCACCCCAACGCACCCACCATTTTTTATTCATTTATTTTTTATTTATTTATTTTTTAAATCACGGCGTACACGTCAGGCGTTGAGTGAGGAGAAGATGATGTATATCTTACTGATTGTCTCATTTACAGCTCACAGTGCTTAATTGATTCTGGTTCAGTCTTCAGGGGGTAAAGCAGCATGGAGGCCATCCATCACTGTCATCATCATCCATCACACCCCCTCCCCCCTCCCCCAGAGCAGGAGGTGGAAAGGTTGCAAAAGTACACGCTCAAAGGAGGAGGTGAGAAACTCAGCGTCTCACCTTTTTCCATCTCATCCTTGACTATGTTTTATCTCCTCTCATCGGGGTCTCCTTAGGTTCTGTAGGCGTTCACCCGTCCTTATTATTCCTACAACCAGCTTACGTTAGCTCCCTCGATTTCTCTACTTTTTTATTTATCTTGAATTTCATTTTATTGAACTTCAACATCATCTGAAATCTGCAGACACCGACACTCTGTTCAGACATTTTCGTCTGCCGCTGACCGTCCGTCTGCTGTTTTACAGTGACGCAACAAGTAGAAAGTGATAAATTCACTTCGCTGTTTGTGCAGCAGATTTGGAGCGAAGACTTTTGGAGACAAGCCCAGCAGCTAATATGTGATTCCCGTGAACGTCTTTGCACCATCATGCAGTTCAGTCTGAAGGATCCCAACGCTCTCATTATAACTTTGTCCTCACCACGGTGGTTCAGCCCGACCTCTCTCCCTCCAGCCCAGCCACCGTTTACCTCTTTCTAACACATCATCCGTCTTGTACTGAAATTGTCTTTTAACGCCTGCTGATTCACCCGGTCTCGTGGAGGATGACTCACAGTTTTAGCTTAATGATTAAAAGTGGCACATGCAACACATGCAGGGCAGCAGCTGCAGACTCATACCAGCCTGAAATTATGGCACTTACACTGAGTCACCCATTGTTGAACAACAGAGACTCGAGGTGCTGGTCAATGAATTTAATATATGTGTAGCTGTGCCCACGTGTGTAGTTTTGAGAGGTAAAAATAATAAAACAACACTGGAAATACCTGTTGTTGGATGGTAAACTGTTTGTTGTTGTTTGCTGCGGTGCTTGGATAAATCCAGTGTGGTGGCAAACACTGTGACAAACTCAGCAAATGTAAAGCTTGAGAAATTTACATGGAGAAGCATTTGCAGCTTAACTTTGCATAAAAACACTTTTTTTTTTTTTTTGCAAACAAGGATCTGGTCTTTATCCTTTGGATGCGAGATTAACATCACCACCCCTGTGCAAAAGCACGTGAATGTTGACAAAGAAATTAGAGCACAGTGAAGCGTGAATTAGATTCATTAGTGGCTTAACTATCATCACTAATTATGCGAGTGTGTGATGCAGATAGAAAGCAGATAGATAGATAGTTGGAGACATATTGCTTTGGGTTCTCTCTTTGTCCGCAACACCTTGGAGGAACGTCTTCAGCTTTAGCACAAATTTCAACCTGGACTCAAGGATGACCTGATTAGATTTTGGGTGTTTAAGGTCAAGGACATGGTGACCTCACAGAACGTCAATGTCTTGTAATATCATAAGAGAATTTATTCAGCTTTGGTTCAGATTTAGACTTTTCAAGGACAAACTTAATACCGTGACATCCAGCGTTCAGATTCTAGATTGCAGCGCTCACCTCTCCCGTCGGCAAAGTGACGGTGGCCTCCAAGGACAAAAAAACATGCGTGTTGATGATCCATTCGTAGACTTCCAGGTTTATAACTCAAAAACTTGTCACTATTCTCTACCTAACTAACTACTAACTCACTCTCTCTGCTGTTTTCCTCCTCTTTCTTCATTCCTTCCACCTTCTTCGTTTGTTTATTTATAATGCTGTGTTCACATGGAGTCCGGTAAACGGCAGAAGGCATGCCGGACTCGATGTTAGTGGACGAGAGAACAACGGTAAAACTTGGGGAGCACGGAAAAAAATCTGTGGACGGCAACGGCAATGCCGTCCTGAGTTCAAATATTTGAACTTTTGCCGTCTGCCGCGACGGTAAACTCAACCGAACGTGCTGTGTGAGTACGACTATGTTGACATTGCCGTAGCAACATGGTGACACGTCTTGCCGTTGTGCCGTGCCGTCCGACAGTTTGTTTGATTTTACCGTTCCGTCCAGCGGTATTTGCTGTTTACCGCCTGCCGTCTGCCAGACTCCATGTGAACGTAGCATAAGGCTACGAAATTAGACTACAGTTGCTGCTTTATCTGATTGTGGATCAACAGGGATATGACCTGAAACTGGAGGTGAAGTGTGAAGCAGTCATTCTATTTTTAAAAAAAATATCCCTGAACGGTATTTGACCTTTTTCTCGAGTGTTTCTACGTCACAGACTCTGAGCTGAAAACACTGCGGGCCACAAACCCTCATCCACTAACATTCAGTCCCAACTCAGCATGTGAGAGACGACGAGTTTCATCAACTGGACTTTTCACACTTTGCTGAATGCTGTTTTACTCTAAAAGGGTTGATTTGGCATTTTCAGTGAAGTTCATGGCGGTCAGGATTTTTAAAAAACCTACAGTCTTCCTTGGTTGGCTGCCAGGAGTTATTATCTCACATTAATGCATGGAACGGTTGGCAAAGTTGTGTTTTTGAGCTGCATGATGGGTGCAGTTGGAGAGGAAACACAGCATTGCAGATCCCATTGCAATAATTTAATTGAAACTTGGAGAAAAACTTGTTTATTACTTTTATAACTCATTGGATGGCGCTGACCTCTTCAGTGGAAGAGTCATAAAAGCATATAGGTACTCTCATTCCCACTACTGTATCACCATTGAATCTCGGCTCTGGGTGATTAGTCAGGGTTGTAATTTTTCAGCAACTCATTCACTTGCAATTGATATCCTGTCCCTATGTTTTATTTTTTAATATCTCTATCATCTTTCTGCTCTGCAGCGTTGCCCAGCATTTCCTCCTACCAACCTGGGTTCAGGATGTCAGGATGATTTCATGTTAACAAGCTCCTGCAGTTGAGTTGAAATTCACTGGAGTCATTCAGATCAATAATAACAAACCTCGTTTTGCACATTTGTTTTTTATTTGCAGAGAGAAATATTTCATGAATCGTACTTTTCACTCACATCCATACAACGGCCCACTGTCTTCAACTCACTGGTGAGCATATAGAAGAGATAGAAATGATTCACTGGTTAGCTCAATAAATGGAAGAAATAGTCTTCTAAGTATTTCATACAGCTTCGTTCTCCAGGTTGATGCGTCACGGGACCTTATGTAAAGTCAAAGTAAACACACTTTTATGTTTGGTTTAACTTAAAGACTCTTAGCCGTCTGCATTATGGAAAGTTTTAAACACAAATCCAGCTGCACTCAACATCCCACAGGTTTTGGAAAGACAAACTCTGTCAACTCTGCGTGGAAATCATCTCTGGTGGGTGTGCTGCCACTCTTCCAGCTCAGACTCGTCACACAAATTACCCTTGTAAAAGCAGCGTGATGAAATTTCATCAGGATTTTTTTCTCCCGCCCGCGTTCTGTCGCTGAATCAGAATAAACTCCGGGGGGCAGCTGCAGACCCCCGGCTGCACTCGGCTAACCTCTGCAAAGTTTACAAAACTGCGTCTAATGAATCAAGTTGTGCTCTGGGTTTTGAGTCATTGGAGGCCGGCTGCTGTGCAGATAAGGCAGCATCAGAGAGCAGACATGGCAGTTGCCCGTGCACGCAACACGCATGATCAATCATTCAGCAGACATGGCTGCTGTGTTTGTGTGTCTGATCAAGGCTGCTTGTTTCAATCATGTGGACTTTTTTTTCTTTTTATCTCATTAGCTTGTTGCGAAAAATGGAGGCGGGTAGAGGGCCGATCACGACTACACAGCCGTCACAGAAAGAGTAAAATAAAATAAATCTAAGGGGCAGAATATGCTTGAAGGGAAAAAAACAAACAAAAACAAGCAGCAGGAGAGAGAAAGTAACGAGGGGAGGAGAACCTGTGAATAAGTGAGGATGTAAAGCAAATAATATTTTGACTGGAAGTCAGAGGTTGACAGATCGAAGGCCAGTTATTAAAAATAATTGTGGCGAGACTAAAGACGGAGTCTTGCAGAGTAATGATATCTCGCAATTACCAGCGCCAGACTACAGCTTTCAGTTTTTACTGATTTTGATCTCCTGCTTTAAGAAGCTGTGAGTCCCCCCAGTCCACATAGAAATTCAACACATTTGAGCTCCAGCCGACAAATGTTGTTTTCTTAGCTTTGATCCTTTAGTTGTTTAATTGCTTTGTCGATAAAATGTCCCAGGACTCCCCCGTGATGCTGCGGCCACCACCGTGTTGTCCAGGTGGTGAGCGCTGCCCGCTGCTTGGCAGACATATAGTAGGTGTTTGGAGCTCTGCCCAGAAGTTCAGTTTTTTTTTTTTAGTCAAACCACAGAATATGTTATACAATATATAAATATGGAATATAACCTCTTTTAATATAGAATATAAAAAGACGAGCCACATCCAATCAAGCTTTAGACATGAAACCACAAACCCAACCATACTGGAGTGACTCTGAAGAGATTTAGATTCTTTCATTAAAATCTGAAGAGTGTTTCGTTACCATTTAAAATGAAATAAAAAGTCGACATTTATCCAGTCGTCCTCCACAAATCGAAGTCACCAAGCTCACCTTTGCTACTTTGTAAAGCTCAAAGCAGCTGGAGATTCAAGTCACAGGGAGGTTTTATGTTTTTATATTTACTGTTGGTCTGTTTTACACACACTGCTGCCTCTCTTAACACCCTCGCTGTAGAGTAACAACAACAACAAAGTCTGAACTAAACTAAATGTGCTCTGCTCTGTTTTGGCACATCCCATATTAACAGATGGAAAACAAAACATGCAGAAAAAGAGCCAGCACAACAACAACTTGTCAGAATATTACCATAAATCAACAGAGATCAATAGGCCCATGTTATGTGGTATTTGTGCAGCATGAATAAAACAAGATGTTGGAAAGCTGTACACACATGGGCAGGGCATACTGTACACATAACAAGATCCCATGGGAATGCATCCATTGTGTGCATATGTGTGTGTGTGTGTGTGTGTGTTGGGGGTGGTTTTTGGTGACTGTTGTGTGTGTGTGTGTGTGTACAGTAGTGCAGCCAGGTAGACTTGTTTTTATCACAGTCAGGATGTGTGTAATGTCAACATTTCCATTCACCCTCCCTTCCCTGCTGCATTCTGGGATAGCTTTAATATAGTTTACCAGATAGTTACTCTGTGTGTGTGTGTGTGTGGAAGTATATGTAGGTTTCAGGAAGGAGTTTTTTTTCTGGAGAGGAAATAGGAGAACAATACCTCTGACCTCAGAGTAGCGCAGTCTGGTCAGTGGGGCTGTGAGCTGGCAAACTGCACTGCAAAAAAAAAAAAAAAGACTCACCCAGCGGGAGGGAGTCGAACTGTAACACTGCAATCTGTGAAGATTTCAGCGCCACAAGACCTGGAACTGAAAGCCGCCAAAGGCTGCAGCGTGTTGTCCAGCCTCAGAAATCAGGCCAGTGAGATATGAGGAAAATCTGTGATAATACAGTTCAGTATTTTTTGATAGTGAGTGTGGAGTTTGGGTTTTCCCTATGTTTCTGGAGGCTGATGTTGAGGTTTCAGCCCTGAAACAGTGGGTGTTCTCTCATCCATTGTAGCTACATAATGATATATTTATCCCATCCCATCAATTATCCAGCACAGTATAAGAAAAAACAAAAAAAACAAAGGGACAAAAAGTCAGTAACAATAATGCAACAATAATGTTTACGGTCGCTCCAGCATCTGTCTTATAGTGGAAAACATTCAGCATAAGTTCATGTGTTGCACCTTAAAAACCACCTGTCAATCTGTGACGTGATTCGTGCACATGTTCATACGCAGATAGCAATCAATCAATCAAATTTTATTTATATAGCATCTTTCAAAGCAAATAAATGCTGTTCATAGTGCTTTACATTTTGATTGAAAAAGTAAATATAAGAAGTGAAACAGAAGAATGACGTGGAGACTAATGCACGAAGATTTGAAAACGACAATAAAATATAACAATAGTAAAAGATAAAAACACAATATAATATGATAAAATATAAAACGATGATTAAAGGAAATATGATTTCATACTATGAAACTCTTTGAGGAAATAAATGCTCTAGTCAAATTAAACAACACAGTACATTGGTCCGATTTGACCCCATCCTCATAATATTCTGCACAAGTTCACAGAAGAACAAAAAGCATGTATTTGAGTTACAAAAACAAGCCATGACAGAGAGCAGCTCGCTGATGTTCCCACGGTTTCCTCCCATAGTGAGTGTAGGAGACGTCCTGACCTCAGGTTATCCACCACTACCGAGAGACTGAGACTGGGGTTTGGCATCTGGAAAGTAACAGTAGAGGGTTAACTTCCTGGCAGACCTTGTTTTTTTTTTTCCAGTGCTTCATGCCTGGTTGCTCTAATTTAGGAGACGCCACACAAAGACTGATGGGCCTTGAAGGGAGAGAGAAAGGAAGCAGTGGAGGAAGTGGATGAGGCGCTGTGAGGCCAAACTTAGCTCCGACACTGACAGAACCTCTTTGAACTCTGAATTAAGACATGTCCACCTCTTGAACGTGCAACTTTTTTTTTTTTTTTTCCAGCGCTACTGTAGTTCAGGCTTCCTCTTGAATGCTCTCTGTACGTAAAAGCGCCTCTCTAAACTTCCCATGGTGCCGAGCTGTTGTAGAAATGAGCCGCTGGAATGTGGTTAGCGACTCCGGTTTGATCCTCGCTGCTCCACGGCTCTGGTCTAATTTGCTGTCTCTCCCCAGAGACTCAGGATACTTAGTTCCTGTGAAGGATTACCTTCCGGCCACTGCACATTACAGATCAACCAGACACAAAATTACCGCCCCCCTCCCCTCACGTGACCCCAGATACCACAGATCTGCAAGTGCAGGCCGATCACTTTATGTTAAAGTTGATTTGTACATTGATTTGCTTGCTCTTCTTCTTCTTCCTGTGGGCCGGAGCTGCACTGATTGTCTTATCAGTTTCCTCGTGGAGCTCCCTCACACTTTGCAGGATCCTAATTGTCTCGTATCTAAAATGTCTCGGTATTTGGGCCGTAACTGACACAGGAAGCCGATTGTTCAATGTTAAACAAGATAATTACGTAAGATGGGCCGGCCCGGCTGAGTTATTGGTTATATGTCACTGGAGTTGAAGTTTCTTAGTGGTTCTGCAGGGCTGGGATGCCTCGATATCTCAGTATACACTCTTTAATTCAATAGATGCATGTAAACACTTGAAGCCTGATTGTGCTCGGATACAGAACACGCACACATTTCCAAAGTGGAAATTAGCAGCTAATGAGATATTCTCCACAAACAGCTGCCACAACAGCGTTATTGACATATTTATATTCCTTTGCATGGACTTATCTCAAAAATTAAATCGATGTGCTAAGGAAGGCGAGTGATGGCTTGCAGTTCTGTTTTACGCCGACAGCACTTTTTTTTTTTCCTCAGGTGCTGTAACAACATCAGCAAAAAACCTGTGACAAGAAAAATGGACTCATTTGGAAGATTCAAACCGCAGCTTCCCCTTTTTTAATCAGAACATTTAGTGCTGGAAACCATTAATAACCACGAGCGTGACAAATAACTCTGAATAATAATAACACATCAGATTGAGAATTGAGATTTATGCGCTTCAGCATAAAACACGAAGTCACATTTTGCTAATAATATATGTATTTTGTTAATAATTTTTATGGGAATATTCATCACTGTTGACTCCCACAGGAGTTTAAATCTCAGCTGCGTTTTTTCCCCGTGTTGATGCAAGTTCCCTGCAGACACACTGGTTTCCTCACACAACATCAATGTGAGCAGGGTTTAGTTTTGACTGTTTGTGTGATTCAAACTGTACTAGTGCTGTCAAAGTTAATGCATTAACTTTGTTGATTAATTTTAAACATTTAACGCGTTTTAAAAAATTAACGCAATTAACGTTGTTTTGTTTACCTCCGGTGGTGGTTGACCGTTACCTATGCCTGTTACGTGTGCAGGTTGCAGCAGGCATACCGGCTCCTTTAGGAGGGCAGTGTTGAAATTCCTCCACTCTGCTGGGCTGTATGAGAGGATTTAGTTAATTAGTTCTGTTTATAACCTGTGAAGGGCAGCATTACGCTGGACAGCGTAAGTAAGTAACCGTGATTATATGATTATACATGAATAAATTGTAAGAGGACAAATGCAGTTTATTCGTTGATAAATTAATCGCAATTAATCTAGATTAATTACAGAAAATTATGAGATTAATTAGTTAATTTTCTATAATCTAATAAATAGTTCAATCTAATTCAGTACAACTTACACAGGCAAAATGACAGTAAACAAAAGATAAGTGTGATAAATCCGCTGAATAATATGATTTACTGGCACCAGTATCTCTGTGAGTGTGAGTGTGAGTTTTATTATTTGTGTGAAACTTGGACGTCATGGGACGCAAGACAAATTTCAGAGTGATCTGACAATAAAGTGTTATCTTATCTAACCTCTGGTATGGACACTTAAATTAATATTGGACTGACAGTTTTAGAGTCCATTAATGAATTCAGCTGTAGATTAAAGAACAGATGGATGGATCAGTGATTGATCTTTGCTCATTAGAGGATCATAAGTGCTGGTATTTACAACCATAACAAACCCCAATCATGACTGTGCAGCACAGCAGTTGTACACAGTAATGTAATGGAGGATACAGTACAACTTTAAAGCTATTTTTTAAAGTAATTACTAAATATGTTTCTGAAACTATAACACATTAAGACTGAGTTCTCATTGAACTAGATTGAGCCTAAAGCTGAACACACTCTTTCTACAGCAGAAACTAAATGTTCACCGTCTGTCCAGTTCGTCCCACATCGGCTCCCTGTCGTGGAAAAGTCTGGAGACCGTGCTGGTCTTCATCCGTCTGGTTCTGTTGCTCCAAGGGGTTTTGGCTCGTTTTGTCTATAGGATGAAGCTCCGACCAACAGGCTGTCTCCCCTGGTTACTGCCTTTTCCCTCATCATTCAGACAGCAACGAAGAGCCCCACTTCCTGTTGTAGATGGAAGATTTTGGAGGTCATCAACCTGGAGGAATAATTTGCATTAAGTTTGAAGGTTTCACTTAGTCCCAGTACTGCAGGAAGCTGGAAATTGGTATCGTCTTTATGAAAAAGGGTAGTTTTATATTACTATTATTCAGGTGTCTCTGCTCTCTCTCTCTCTTTTTTACTTTATTTTATTTGGGTTATTTTAACCATGGCCAGTACCGCTCACCTTTGTGAAACTCCAACAAAAAACAGATGAACTCATGACCAACAGTATAAATGAGACCATGACAACTCAAATGTCTGTGTGTTGTCGACACTGTTTGAAGCAAGAGGTCAAGGAAAAGAAAAATTCAATTTACGAAAAGGCTCCAGATACCAAATAAGGCTATGATGTTATGTAAATCATCCAAAGTGAAAAGCTGTGCTCTCTCACCGTTTGAGTGCCGGAGTTCAGTCACGTTTAATTGCTTGACTTGCGTCACGTTGTCGCCGTTAATTTGGCTGCAGTGGAATTATCAGGAGTTCCCGGGGCTTGTACAGTTTTGAAGTTTTGATAGCACATCCTCAGAAGCGAACATTGTAACCTGTTATTAAAATATTCATAAGGCCTTCTATCACAGAGCTTTGATGTGCGCTCGCACCTGTGACAGAATTTCCTATGAAGAAAGGGCTGCTGCTTACAGCGCGCCGCATATCCTGCCCCCGTTTGAAACCCCAACAGTGGCATCTCGAGTCTTCCTGAAAACATATCGTGGGGGTGGATAAGTGTTGTCCCTGGCTGATGTCACAGCGCTCTCCAGGGACAAGTTTAACTATGTGGCAGAAAAAAACACAGGAGGACGGTTAATGATTGTTTAGCTTTGTGCCTGGGCTCCAGACTAACCACTTTTACTAGAAGCACAGTGGCCCCTAACTTAAAGGAGACATGTTATGCCCCATTTCCACAACTTAAAATAGTTCCCAGGTGTCTTACAGACAATTCTGTGACATGCTTTGGTCAAAACACCCCCAAAGATCAAACATCACAGCTCCTTTCAACCTCTAAAAACAGCCCGAGTTCAGAACGGCTGGTTTTAGTAGCTGTCCCTTTTAATGCAAATGAGCCACTGCTTGCCCCGCCCCCTTTACAGGTACCGGTACTCACCGGTAGGGGTGGTATTATGCAAATTCAAAAACCAATGACATCATTGCATGTCAACTGAGGGAACAGCTCATAAAACCACATGTATTTCAACCCAGGGAGCCTGAAAATTACAGATTTGTTTGTCAATTCTCACATTTTGGGGCCCAGAAGGCAAGATAAACACCCAAATATACGTTAAAGAGCCTTCAAAAAGTGATATTTCCAAAATTGACTTACAAAGTAAATATTCAAATTTCCTTGTTCCACGTTCATTCATTCATGATCCTCATACACCTTGGCCTGCCTGCCACCTGTAATGACAGATTCCTGATTCTTTAAATGTTAAAAAAACAAACATCAAAACAGCTTACTGGTTGCACATGTACAAGTAGATGAAAAATTAACTTGCACTGTCTCAAATTTTCAGGGCAGTGTGGAGTCCCTGACATGTCTAACATCTCAGTCTTTGCAGAGTTTATTCAGTCGGCAGGCAGCACAGTCTTCCCCTCTGCTCAACAGGAAAACAAGTCTGACTCAGAGTCCTTGGAAACAATGGTGTGACTCTAAAGTCTGAACACACCCTCAGAAAACACAACAGCAGTTTTAAATCCCTCTCCAGCCATCCTTTGTTCATGCACGGTTGGGTAACGGGTCGTACCTGCCCCTCTTTATCAGAGCATGAATTATGGCGTTAGCTAAAGAAGCAGGAGGCCTGTGCTCAGGGTGAAGGCCTTTCTGCTCCGGCACACTACAGCTCTTCTTTACCCGTGCTATTAAACATCGATCGTGTGCTAATATGGGGTGCGATTGGATGCGGACCACTGGCTTCCCTCCTCCACTACCGCTCACTAATGATAAATTGCCCGACGCAGTGAGCCATGATGGCATAATTATTCACCGCGCCACACCTGTATCCTAGTGGTCATTAATGACGACCAAAGAGTGAAAGCATAAATTAGGATCAACCAACAGTTTCCATTTGCGCTTCATGCCGTGCAGCTGATGCAGCTGGAGTGGCTGTTGACTTCCTTCAATTTGACTTTATTAAGAAAAGCGCGTCTCTCCAACCTGTCGGTGCTGCGCCGTGCTGATAAACAACATGAAATAAATCCAAGATTGTCATCGGCGTGTTCTCTTTGAAATGACTGATGAAGTCTGCTGTGATATAAGAGGAGACGGCAACACGATCAGAGCTGCAGGTTGGATGTGCTCATTGCATTAATTATGAGGACGACGATGTTGAGAGTTCATACAGTGTTTTCTTTGACTGGGAGCTCTCTTTGATTTTTCCTTCTTCCTCTTTTTATTTATCCACTTAAACAAAACATCAAGTAGAAACAATGAAAAAATGCCTTGTGTCATCACAAGTCTTAATGAAAATAATTAAAGGTCCCATATTTGACGCTTCTCCTGTGTTTTTATTTGAAGTGCTGATCCACAACAACATTTATTTGTGGCTTTGAAAATTGAGAGTTAGTTTAGGGTGTAGTTTTACATCTCCTCTCTCCAATCAGAAGAGAAGAGGCTCTTAGCTTCACCTCTGATTGGCTGAGAGTTTAAATAAAATAGATTTTAGATAAAGAAATCAGAAACCAAATCCAAGTTGTTGAATGGTGGGTCCAAGTGGGCGGGGCTTGGTATGACTGAGTATAGTGTCTCCTTTGTTGTGACATCACAAAGTTACAGAAATCCTAACAGCTAGTTTTCAGGCTCAGTGTGTCTAAATACAGTGCGTTTTGCTGTGAACTGAGGTTTTGATACTTCCACAGTATTTCTATAGATCCTGTAGACTTGATAAAGAAATTACATAAATTCCATTAATTACATGGCAACAGCCTTCATAAGTGTTTGTAATCACAGCCTTAGGTGCAGCGAACTGTTAATAACAATGCTGTTGATGTTGCAGATTTGCCTGAATGGGGCTTCTGCTGTGATTTTGTGTTGTGCTGATTTTGAATGACCCTGTGATTAACCTTTCTCCTGATGAGCTGGATCATGTTCACACTTACTACGCTAAGCCTCAGAGCTTTCACATTGACGAGATCTTTTCCATAATTTAAAACACAATGCCGTAAAAGTGTAAAATGAATATGAATCACATTTCAGATTGCTGTTGTTATTGTAATTCACACGGCGTAAAACAAAGGTGTGCTGTAATATCCGTGCCCTGCATGCACAAAGTAGCCTAATTGGTGTGATTCTCATGCAAGAGCTGCCCATTTCTAATGTGCTCACTCACAATAATAACCTGCAAAGTGTTTCCATTAGAATTATCAAAATAATTACAAACCCTTGTAATGAATGGATAATCAGGTGAGGATCAGCACAGGAGAGCAAACAACAATGATGAAGAACACAGGAATAATAACAGGTCTGAACGTTCCTGCAGTGTCAGAGGGCGCACCCACCCAACTGGCTGCTCTTATTCTCGCTCAAAGTGATTTTGGTTTGGTTTGGTTCAGCCTTTCTGCACACGAGCAGGTGAGTTGGCGTCAACATCAGAACATCAGACACATTATTAGTGGCAGTCGTTTCTTAAGACCACTTAAACCTTGTTCCTTTGGATGCTTCCTTGGATTCTTTTCATCTTTAACTTCCCTCGGCTGACGTTGCTCCAAATCCGTTCACTTCAGGTAACAACGCATTTTTGATTCAAGTTCTTCTGATACTTTTTAAAATTTATTTTAGCTTCAGAAATGGCCTCTGCTGCCACACCAACTATCTTCAGCCCCCTCCCTCATCCTCACATACCAACAAGCTGTGAAAATGAAACCCAGATGTTATTAAAGCCATGAAATATGTCCCTAACTGCTTTAAATATGCAACTAGTCACACATCTACAACTGTATGAAATGTCTGGCCTCAGCTGTGAACATGTTTCCATGAGATTTGGTGTCATATTTTTCTCAAATTAAATGTTCGAATTGTAGCCGTTCAGGTCACGACAACGTGTTTCCATCTTGTCTGGTGTGAAACTAGAGTTGTTGTGTTTTTCAGAAAAACAATCTGTCACCATTGCGTTCCTCTTCCCCCGAACTAACAAGAGAAGTAATATTGATTAACTCCTCTCGCCAGAGAAGGGAAGTTTGGGTGTTTTCTTCTTCATTTGTCCCTGACTGCGCACGTCCTGCTGTCATACTGAGAAACACAATTAAATTATACCAGCTGAGGACTGAGCTGTCTCTCACTTTACCAAACTGAAAAAACATTTTCCCCACCACTCCTTTACAGAAATACCGTCATAAATGTAGAAAATCTGACAAGATATCAACCTAAATCAATCTGAAATTGAATACAATGGTGCCCAAAAAGTCTTAAGCCACTGTCTGTTCTGTTTACACCTATACCTGGTGTTTCTGCATGCCTGAAAGCCATAGTCTCTGTTGAATGGTTTTGGCTTGAGGCTTGGCAACTCCTCTGTGAGAGATGTGAGGAAAGATATTGTACATTATGTGAAATAAACTGCAAAGTCGGACAGGTTTTTTGAGAACAGGGGGTTGCTCATGATTTGATTTTTTAGGTCTGCCAGAGCTCGTTCAGCTCCACGCTATCTCAACAGGAGACTAAATGAAATCCAATTGGAGAAATGAAACTAAGTGTCCCGCCTGGGATGTCTGCTTCTCCAGGCGAGTGCCATGTGGAGCTTATCAACAGCAGGATGCTCGCAGCCTCTTGAACATTTGAACGCTTTATTAGGACGGATCTGTCCAGACGGCCTCATGTACTGACGGCAACCACACAGTCTACTTGTCTGAGCCTCCGGGCTCTGACTGTAACACCTACCCCTCGATACAGGCTTTTTCATTTTGGAGAGAAATTGAAAAGGGCCCAACTCAGTTAAGAGGCTTGTAAGTGCTTTGTGATATATAATTATTTGGCAGCTGTATCCCTCCACTTCACTCCAATCTAACTTGAAACTCTCACTCCAATCTATAATCTTCTCCTTTTCTTTGATTCTCTCAAACATTGGTTGCACTCTCCCCTTGACTCTTCTTATCTGCTGTTATTTTATAAATCATGATAGCACGTGTACACTAATGAAGCAGGAGAAATTAGAAAAATTGTCTCAGTCTTTGGCACGAGGCACTTCATTTGCAACCCCCCCCAACCCGACACTGATTTCTTGATACAGCTTCTGATCATGCTAATTAAAGTAGATATCACCGGTGAAGCTGAACGAATGAAGAGGTTTTGAAATTGAACTTTTTTGGGGGGGGGGGATTCAATCTGTTTCATCCCTTGTGTTCATCGCACTACAGTAATAGATTGAAGATCTGGCTTTATTTGCATAGTTAATTACATTAGAATAAAATGATAACTGTGCCCATGGGCTCAGGCCAACTAGAAGGGAACTGGAAATTTGATACTGGTTTGATAATGGGTTGTTGCTGAACAGAAGTCTCTGTGAGAAAGAGAGAGCAGCAACTCGTTTTTATCCCTCTGTACTGGCGACTGCCAGAGGAGCCATAATGTTTCGTGTTGTCCTTCTGTTCCATTAAGGCCTTAATGGTACTTCAGATTTGTCACAAAACATTCACTTGGAGCCACGGCCACAGGTGTGATCCAGCTAGAAGTGATAGATATTGATGTACACTGATGGTTGGCTCTCAATTCGAATACTTCCATACTTACACAAATTATTTTGAGTATGTAAGCTTGTCTCAAATGAGACAAGCATGTAAAAATGCAGTGTACTGTAATTACCCGGATGGTGCACTCATAACGGCCAAAAAGTTGAGTGTGGAACAATGGACACTTCCCACCCTCAAATCCGTTAATGATCGCTTATTAAAATTAGGCAAGGCAAGGCATCTTTACGGGGCATTCCATACCAAGGCAACTCAATGTGCTCTACATAAAGACAAAACATTAAAAAAAAAATTTACACACAAACCAGGCCATAGATGTGTTGATAGGCTAGCCTGGCTAACACCAGACCTCATGAGATTCGTTCTGGGAACCACCCGTTCATTTTTTCGTATTTGAGGCGTGGTTTGCAAAAACCCGGAGCTGTTTATTGAGCGCTACGACTGTCTATCAAATGCAATTGTGCGTAGCTTATAGCCAATCGTAGCAATCATACCCGATGACGTATGTAGAGCGACAGAAATCAGATGAGGAAAAAATCCCTAAACGTTGCTCTTTTTTCAAAATAAACTTGCGATCTTAAAACACTTTCTAACGCTGTATCGAAAGGTAAAGTATCTGCTGCCATGTTGGATCGACAAGCTATCAACAAAGTCGCTTTGGTGTATCATCATCGTCTTGCTACCCCCTCCCCCGTTCTGTGATTGGCTCCCTAGTTGAGGGGAAAATTGGGTCCATGGTTTCCAGGCTGACTTGCAGTGCGAATAAAATTGCGCAGAAGGCAGCATGGGTATACCCAGGCTACAGTATTGATAGACGACAATAATGATTAAAAAACGAAGACGTTGGCAACCATTGCGGTCGTTAGTTCGGGTAAGTGTACAATGACAGCATTCGATTTGAGACAACACTAACTATTAAAATGTGCGCACTACAGAAGTAAGTAGTACTCCATAATAGTGGACTCATGGAAGTATTTGAATTGAGACACATCATGACTAAAATCATACATTAAGAGCTGGCTTTACCTCTACAGTAATGTTTAATCTGAACATGTTAGTGCAATGTTTATCGTTTGTTGTTGAAGCTGTGTGACTTACGAGTCCTGTGAGAGTCCAACCTGGCAGATGGCACCTTTCCTCAAACGGCGGAGGAATTACTGCCCTGAAGCCAGATTGAAAACTACTTGGACTGTTATTAACACCCATTTATGACTAACGGGGTCCCTAACTGCCACACCGCTCAGTGCTCGTTTGATTTGAACCGTACTTTTAACTGTTTCCTAATGACAATGTCCACATCTAATGCGTTTCCCTGCCCCCTGTCCCATTGCCAAAATGTTGGGTAGGCCAGAGTCCATCCATCAGAAGAAGCTTCATCAGGGCAAGCCAGGCCAGTCGTATCAGAAATGATGTGCCCTTTATGATAGGATCGCCACGATGTTCCTCCCAGGTTGGGGTATTAACTGACTTCATACATCACCTACACTGCAGGAACCGAAAGCCATTTTGACAGAGGAGCACCTCTGGGATGATGGGGGGGGGGTTAATCTGCATACCATAGGCAGCTAATGATCAAGATAGCTGCAGCAAAACTAATGGGAAAAGTAAGATGAGTGAGCAGGTTTGTCTTATACAGTGGAAACTGCTTGTTGCTGCTTTAGTGATCACGTTGGTCCAGAGTCAATTTGATCACTGTAAGCGGTTGATTACTAAAACCGAATTTTTATTATTTCACACGCAGTTTCTCATTTCCCCACCTTGTTTGACTGAGAGTGTTTCAAGATGGTTTTCATGAATGAACAGGCAACATGTCATTGTCAGACTGAACTCTCTCTCTCTCTCTCTCTCTCTCTCTCTCTCTGTATGCCAATAACGGACAACGAGTGCTATGCGGAGATGAACGGAGCGAGCCAAATGCAGAAAATCTATTGGCTACCTGACATCCGCGGTCGATATAAAGTCGATAGGTTTCATTCATTCATGTTTTGACAGACAACACAAACAGCCGCGCTGCACCCACAGTCATGTGTCTCTGCCAGCCAGGTGACGCACACAGCACAACAACACAGTGCGGCAACATGTGCAGGCTGCTGCAGCAGTGCACATCAAAGGGACACCATCGAAAATAAAATAAATAGGCTACGCTACACGCAGTTTTTAAATAGTTTTTGTGCATGTTTTCATCCATAAGATGACAAAAAATGAGTATTATAAGCAGCATTTGTATAGAAATGATTCCGTCCCAAGGCTTTTGATCTATATAAGCGCTTGATTACTATATCCGTGACCACTATAAGTGGTTTCCACTGTACTTAAAATGTATAGCATGTTTAAATACATTAGGGACAAGTGAAGAAGTTGTAGGAAGATGGAGTGGGAAAGAGGTTTAGTGCCGAGTAAATGAGGTTAAACGTCAAGGAAAAAAAGGGAAAAGAGTGGATGAGCGTTCACTGTCATACTGGATCGAGGAAACAGACCCCCTGCTGTAAGATCCACTCCTCGCTGAGCTGGAAAGGCCTCTGAAACAACATTTGAGGAGCTTCATCCCTCCCCAAAACAAGATATCCTGTATCTCAAGAAAGCACTACGCACTTTTTCCACATGGCTGAGCTAAAAGGAAAGCTGCACTATGGCATAAACGAAGACGCTGGCTGCCCCCGTAGCACAAAGCCGGCTGAAAGGACACAGAAATAAAGAGCTCTGTGTCCTCAGTGATTGTGCAATACACCAAGCAGATAGTAGCTCTCAAAATATATCCATGTCACGGACACAGAGACAGTTGGAGAAGATCCTTTTCCACTAGTATCGACTTTGCCTTCTCAGACTGAATGTACTTGAATAATGAACATTTGGCAGGAGACTGTTTTAAGCCACATGCCCTTCTTAACCCCATTGCCATGAAATGCACGTTTACCCCCACCACCAAATTGAAGAAATGTATTGATTTTGGTGGCTGTAGACCCATCCAGCACCACCATCAGTCCACACTTTAATTTTCTCCTGGCACATTACTCATTTGGACAAAAACTTTCATGCTCCCAAGAGATCCCCTGAAAACCCCCTTTTTCCCCCCTGCAGTGCTACAATCAGGCCAGGTCGTTTCAGATGAGCAAATCTCATTAGGAAAAAACTGTGGAGTGGATTTCAAGTTGGAAAAATACATTGGGACTCTTCACTCTTTGCATCAAAAGGTGGACCTTTGTTGATTCTTGAAGAAAATGAAGAAAGAAAAGTGTGAGCCTTGTATCAGGAAGTTGCAGTACTCCTCATTTGCTCCCAACAGGAACAAACCTTTCAATTTGATCAACCAATGACCTTTTCCCAAAGTTGGGTCGCAGTTCTGGCTGACTACTCTCTTGTCTAACCGGTGACTGATATAGCAACAAAAAAGCAATATCTAACTGGACTGCTCTGCAATCTTTTTCAGTGCTTTCTTGTTTAAAAGTTTTATGCTTTTTTCCTCTTCCTGTTTTTTTTCTATCGCACTGTCCCATTTTATGTTTCAAAACTTTTTCCTGCTCTCGATTGCAGGGAAGCGTTGTCAGCTTAAGAGTTTTATTGGCGTCGTAAAGTCAGTTTTAAGTTGTACCGACCGGGTTGTTATTTTGTTGTTTGGTACCTGCAGAAAACCACTACAGCAGCACAGTTTGTAGTGGAGTGGAATGTACTGCTGAGTGTTCAGCCAGCAAAATACCCAGTAATATACGGTAACACCTGCTGGGCATCTGGTGACCTCATGCTAGCAGTGCGATGGGCTGAATACAGGAGGAAAATTGAAAAAGCAAGGTGAACTTCCTCAGATTCATATTACACCCACCCATCTTCAGATAAGCAGAGAAGCAAACATATTATGGTTTGTATTTCAGTTCGCTCGGGTCACTGTTAACCACCTTGACTTGTGTGACTCTATTAAAATGTAGACTTGCCACCAAGGTAAACGGTTATAAATAGGAGCCGGCAGTGTTGAGTTTATTACTCTAGCATTGGAGTAAAGGCTGTTTACAGTGTAGGATCAGATTGAGGCATGCATACTGTGTGCTGTGTATAGACCAGCATGTCAGGCATTTCCACTTGTAATCCCAGTCTTCTTCAATCGATCACACCTGATGACTGGTTGGTCCAAAGCAGAAACTTGAGACAGTTTTGGTCTGAGCTGCTTCGTCTCCTTGGGAAATCTCTCAGCAGCAGCTTTTTTTTACAGGAGCAACATAGAGTGAAATGTGAACAGAAAGTAAATACAGCTGTATGGATCTCTTCAGTCTTCAAGGTTGGCGACTTAGGACTTGGTGTGCATTATTTCCTACAAGACCAACTGTTCCCTTTTGGTTCTTGTTGCCAACAACATCTCCCAGGGAGACGGTGGAGCATGAAGCAGGAAGTGCAAGAGGGAACATTTCTGTGGGTCATGCAGAGCAGACGCACACAGGCAGACGCTCTGTCAGAGCGGGTCGTCGAGAGGGGAGATGAGAATGCCCTGGGAGTAAACAAGACACACTGAAGTACAGAGAGACATTCTCACACACACACACACACACACACACACACACACACACACACACACACACACACACACACACACACACACACACACGTTCTCACCTTTTTCTATTTTTTTTTCAATTTCTAAGGAACTCATTCTCCAAATTATGCAGGATCTGATCTGAAGATTTGGTAGAGGTCCCGCAGTCTACAATCCACAATGGTGGGGCACGTTAATTATGAGGTTGGCAACGGCAAAAATCCAGTGCAATGGTGATTATTGGTGTTACCATGGTTACCTTGCTAAAGGGCGATGAAGGGCAACATCTGGAGCTTGAGGGGGAATGGGATTGAAACGAGGTGCTGAGGTGGAGATTGAAACAGATGATGAAAGGCAGGTAGACAAAAAAATAGTTCCGCTACATCTGTCACACAAGACAACTTTTATTATTAAAGGGATAGTTCGACATTTTTGGCAAATCAACCCATTACCATAATCCCTATAGTTTTAGGGGTAGGTCGGTGCAAGCTATTTTTAGAACGGTGGAGCAGAGCCACAAGCTGCTCAGAGCTGCACTATGGAGGCTAATGGGATTCCTTAGTTTCCCTCGTCAAATACACAATCCAAGAACTCCAGAACGCTCTGGTGGACAAGTTGTGACCTGCACATTCACCACGCTATGAGATAATAACACAACGTTATGAGACAGAGTTGTTTTAGATGTAAATTCATGCAAAACTGCTGATATGCGTTGCCGCCGGGGGCAGTTTTTCGGCAAGCACTCATTGTATTTGCCTCTGAGCAGCTCGTGGCCCTGCTCCACCATTCTAAAATGAGCTTGCACCGACAATTAAAGGTAACGAACTGTAGTGGCAGATTTGAATATTCCTTTGACTTCTCCACATCCTGCTTTCTCAAACAATGTATTTATATATTCTAATGTCTAGACCTTGCCATTTGTTAATTACCTTACCCAACTATTTTGTCACCAACATGCTAACCTTTTAAAATTCATTATCCCAATCACTTGAGATGCGTCCAAACCCTACTCTCCCCCACAGACACTTTCTCACCAACATGCTAATCTTTTACATGTAAATATGTTGATTCAATCTCTTTTGTATTTAACCCAACTTCCTACTGAATCGTCTAGACTCCCCAATTCACACTCCAGGGGGTTGGTGCCAATGCATATGGGGGCTGACCTCATTGCAAGCAAAAGGTATAGCCACACCCAGGAGGTGGACTTCCCCTAAGACATAAATGTTGAGCTTTCCTTCTATTAAATTGTCTTTCACCATTTTGAACCGCTCGCTTGCTGAATGACCTTTTCTTTGCAAAGAAAATAAAACTTTGCCGGCCGGCACGAAGTCTCTATTTCATTTTTCACCAACAGCAAACGGCTAAAAATTTCCACCACAATTTGGTGTCAGAAGGTGGGATTCCTCTGTAATCGTCTAGGATGGAGAGCGGGCAGCGACAGGCCATCCTGGAAGGAAAAAAAAAGTTTTCCAGCCTCCAAACCTCAAAATTCTACTGAGTGGGAGGGCTACCGCTGTGCCATCCCAGATCGTTGCTGCTGGAATTCTACGAACTAAGTCGGAAATTTATCTGGTGAGCACTGAAATATTGACATTTTAATATTTTATTTGTTTTAAATCTGGGGTTTAATTTGACATAATATTTCTGACTTTCATTTTATCCACAATTGTGTCTAATCGGTGAGCCAAGTCAAAGTTTAAATACTTTGGCTTACTTTTTTTATTGCTATTAGGATAGCGTAAATTAAGTGGTTTTCGCTTTCATCACTTGTGCGGGCTATACAATATTTTATTATATTAGTATACACATCGAAGTGGTCCTTACAGAGACGTCTGTATTGAGTTTTATCGTGCACGAGCTCCACTGGTATGGGGAGTAAAAGTCTCGGTTGAGACAGAGCCTCCGGATGGTCCTGTTGTGGATATAATGAGAAAAGAAATATGGGGGATAAAATTCTAAACTATTTTCAATTGTCTGGACAATTGATTTTGGATTCCCAATAGGGGAATTCCTTAAAGGAAACTAATGGTAACAAAGATGAAATGAGGTAAAAGTCTGTAAATCATGAGAGGTTAAAAGAATGTTTACAGATGGAGAAAGCAACACAAAAATTGCTTCTTTACAAAAAAAAAAAAAAAAAGAGAAAATCTTTGAAAAAGAAAGAAAAATGCAACTCACACTTAACACTAGAGCACCGAGCTCGTAGATTTCCTTTTTCTTTGTTTCACAGTTGATAGCTTTGAAGCCTGGATCCAGACCTCAAACGACCCGCCCATCAATTCAGCCTTCAACCACCATAGAACTCTGTGATACTTGGAGAAACAGAATCCGCCACGCCACAACAACAACCAAGCTGAGGAACAGCCCTTTCTGACGTGCCTGCATCATCTTCTCCAACTACACACAAACTACGCCATCCCAAGCCTTCAACATGCCGACAGTTGAAGTGTCAGGACCAGAAGGTGAACAATGATTTTCTGTGTATGGATTTCTACTTCGACATCAACACAGTCCAGGAACATGGACAACCCAGTCATGGACACAGAAGGAAGAGATGTGGCCGACACAGAAACTCAAGAAGATTGTCTGTTTTCATCATTGGCCAACATGGACACCTGAGTTTGAAACTCAAAAGAACTTGATCAAACAAAAGACTGAGGATGATTGGGGCGTGGTCGGAGAGGAATGAATCCTTGCTGACAAGTTAACCAACCTGTGAAATCGGAGAAAGGTAATGCACCACATTCACACGCAAACACACACACACAGAGTGTACACATCGCTACAAATTGTGTTTGAACACTGACACTTGTTATGATAGAACTGAACAAAACTTTTGACTTTTGTATATGTGCTTATCAGGTCAAAACAGTTACAGATACTGAGCTAAATTCAAACTTCAAACAGGCATTCGCCTCTGAAAACTGCCTGATGGGCAAACACTTAAACGTGCAAATTAGGCCTTTTGTCTGGTCTCAACCAGTCTTTTGCCTGATTTGACACCAGATGTTTTCACACCCCTACTGCAGTACCCTGCAGTATGTATATCAATGGAAATTGCAACAACCTTTCCAAGTTGGTTACAGAAACCAGAAAAACAATCTTAAGAGCTAATACAGATTTTATGACACCAGAGAACTTCAATTGAATCTCTTGTGTCACCAGGACCTGATAAGCAGAGAAAAGTTGGTGAGAGAGAGTTGATAATGCGAACACACTACCAAACACAACACAGATGTGCTTTATAACTTTCTCTCACACCAATTCACACATTTACACTTGCAATTAGAGGGAAGATTGAGACCCATTTAAGAGAAACATGTAAGCACACAGCCAATTGACAAGAAAACATATGATCGATCTAGGCTATTCTTAAGAGTTTAACATCTGTTGTGCACATTTAAAGAAAATCCAGCTGGTACCTAAAACTTTTTAGGTTTGTTTGTTTGTCTATTTGATTGTTTGTTTGATTGAATGTTTGTTTATTAGATTGAATGTTTGTCTGTTCGTTTATTTGTTTGTTTGTTTGTCTGTTTTTGTCTGAAACAAGTTAAAACTATTTCAGCCCTACAGAACGTCCCTAAGACACTGTGGGTTGTCAAGAAACATGATGATGGCCTCATCAAAAACCTGTGAACCTATTGTCATAACTCCAGAATCTGACTTTAGACCTTCCACATTCAATATCCACTCAAACAAGAAACCATCGATGACATAAGACCGGATTGTGAGTCTCTTAAAGCAGCAGAAGTAATTGTTCCTTGTGATGACTCTCCAGTACACACACTTTTGTTTCCTGTAAAAAAAAATTAGAGATAAAAATCAACCTACAGAATGACGTTTTGTTCAGGATCTGCAAGCAGTAAATGCCGCAGTCCAACCTAGAGCTCCAAATGTGCCAAACCCTTACACTATCTTGTCTCAAGTTCCACCTAATGCAAAATTCTTTTCAGTGGATCTTTCTAACGCTTTCTTCAGCGTTCCAGTCCATCCAGAAAGCCAATTCTGGTTTGCTTTCAACTTCAATGGACGTGGCTACACATTCACCCGTTTGTGTCAAGGGTATTGCGAAAGTCCAACAATTTATAATGATGCTCTCAAACAAAGTCTTGAACCTCTTGTCTTGTCTCCAGGTACTGCTTTGCTTCAGTACGTAGACGACCTCATGATCTGCAGTCCAACCAAAGACCTGTGTGAAGCCAACACAGTGAAACTCTTGAAACACTTGGCCATGACTGGTCACAAAGCCAGCTTATCCAAACTTCAATTTGTCCAGGAAAAAAGTGATCTTCTTGGGTCATGTCATCACCTCTGATGGCAAAACTCTTTCACCAAAAAGAGTAGAGGCAATTCAAAATATTCCAAGACCCGTCACAAAGAAACAAATGATGTCATTTCTTGGTATGTGCCCTTATTGCAGACAATTCATTTCAAACTATGCCATTCTTGAGGCTCCACTCGCCTCCCTCATCCATGGAAAAAGTCTGCAACCCCAAAATAAGATCACATGGACCCCTGAAGCTGAGCAATCTTTCATTGAACTAAAACTTGCCTTACAGACTGCTCCAACATAGGATCTGACTCTTATCAGCCCTTTCATTCAAATAGTTGATGTGACAAATGTATAACTTCTTCTTGGCAGGATCCATGTAGCACTAGAGGTGAGTCCAGTGATTCCCAGTGTGTGGCAGCCTGCACGGAAGCACAAAGGACGTGCTTGTGAAAAGAGGAGGAGAAATTTGACAGTTGAAAGTCCAGTTGATCTTCCACCCTGATTACTTGACCAAGGAAATGTCCCTTTTGGGTTACTGATGATAGAAAATAACAGAACTGCATTGCTGTCCTCCAACAGGTTGACTCTCCAAGACTGGACCTTTACAAGACACATCATTCACTAACACTGATTTTTTTTTATAGATGGATCTATTTAATTTCGCTCTCACTTTGATAATGTGACACATGGGTAAAACTCATGTGTCAAAAGGGGGGATGTTAGATATGTTTTGTTTTGTTTTTTGTTGTTTGTTTTGTTTGTTTGTTTGTTTGCTTGCTTGTTTGTTTTTTTTACAACAGATACAGCAAGTGAAAATCAGTTTTTTCCACAACCAACGACCAGCGTCCACACTCCTCCATGATCTCCAGCTGTGAAGACCCCTGAAAGAGCAGCGTCGATGCATGCAAATCACTGCAAGAAGCCTGAGACAAAAAGGGACCAGCTGCGAACCAGAACAACAAAGAGGAGCTTCATGAATTCAGCCAGAACCATCCAAGCACACAGAACCGTCTCCAACACACCTGAAACTGCCAGAAGAACACCTGAGGAAACAACTCAGGCTTGACGGCCCAGAAGAAGACGACAAACTTCTTTTACAACCACCACAGCATAAACAGATTACCCGTGGAATACACTCAAGAGGATTACATCAAAACTCTACTGCACACACCAAGTTTCAAGTTTCAATACTTTATTGCCATGTCAACAACATTGTTGATTGGAATTTGTTTCAATGGACTTCACCTTAGCCCAATCACCACAACTCCACTGTCATGTGGGCAGAAGGACTCTCACCCTTGCCATTTCAACTCCATGAACATTCTGCACGTCCAAAACTCACCACAGTTAAGACACTGAACCATGGCCAAACACTGTTCCATGTTTCTACCTTAAAGACATTTGTTCGGGGAGGAAACAGCAACAACTCTCCTTGCCCTTTTCCACTCCCTTCATCATTTCTCCGCATCTTTCTGAAGAACACCTGGATGAGATTTTGTTGATGTCCTCAGACATCAAGCTACAAAGCCACATAGATAATTGTGAATCTTGTGAACTCTACAGAAGGCATGTCCCTGCGAGCAATGCCTGCAATAAGGCTCAAGATTTTACAGAATCGTGTTGGACACAACCGACTGACCAAGAGACTTCACTATCATCAATGAACTGAATATTACAAGTTTGTTCCAGTACAATGTAACTTGACATGAAATAACATATGTGACAACATGACAATTGATTACATAATTCACACACCATGAATCCATTTGGAAAGTTGACAGGTCAAGTGTCAGTAAACTAGAAATTTGAAATTGTACTGCTTGTTTTAATAATCACTTGTTTTTTGTTAATCTGCTCTCACATCTGCATTTAAAATCTTTACATTCAAGAAACACATTTTAGATAACCTTCTCCTAATACACTCTACCTCTTAATGCGAAGAATACGTTTAGAACACATTTGGAATTGACAGTATTGTTTGTTTGAATTTTGTTGTTTTATTGTAACTGATACCTGGATTTCCTGACTATGATTTCTTACTTTTTCAACTTTTTCCTTTTCTGACAACTGTAATGACATTTAAGTTGTGCCTTTTTCTGGTGTGATTAATGAATAATCAAAAGGGGGAAGTGTAGTGGCAGATTTGAATATTCCTTTGACTTCTCCACATCCTGCTTTCTCAAACAATGTATTTATATATTCTAATGTCTAGACCTTGCCATTTGTTAATTACCTTACCCAACTATTTTGTCACCAACATGCTAACCTTTTAAAATTCATTATCCCAATCACTTGAGATGCGTCCAAACCCTACTCTCCCCCACAGACACTTTCTCACCAACATGCTAATCTTTTACATGTAAATATGTTGATTCAATCTCTTTTGTATTTAACCCAACTTCCTACTGAATCGTCTAGACTCCCCAATTCACACTCCAGGGGGTTGGTGCCAATGCATATGGGGGCTGACCTCATTGCAAGCAAAAGGTATAGCCACACCCAGGAGGTGGACTTCCCCTAAGACATAAATGTTGAGCTTTCCTTCTATTAAATTGTCTTTCACCATTTTGAACCGCTCGCTTGCTGAATGACCTTTTCTTTGCAAAGAAAATAAAACTTTGCCGGCCGGCACGAAGTCTCTATTTCATTTTTCACCAACAGCAAACGGCTAAAAATTTCCACCACAGAACCTACTCATAAAACTATAAGAATTATGGCAATGGGCCAATTTGCAACATGTTGAACTATCTCTTTAAGACGGTTCAGTTTCTAACAAGCAATCTCAGACTCTAATCATGCACATGTTCACTCAGAGCTGCAGTTGTTATGTACTGTATGATCCATGCAGTCCAGGCGTCTGTAAACAGATGTTCTGACCCAAAACAAGTGCGATCATGGGCTTGAAGTTTGACCACCTGGAGTTTTCTCAGTCTCCATCAGGACAGTTGAGAGGTCAGTGTGAACAGTTCGAACTTGCATGGATTTGATTATGATGCCTGATGGCGTCACGTTGCAAGCAGTGAGAGCTGCGAGCCCCAGCTGTGGCACAGAGCTGCTATTGTGCTTTTGACACTGATTTATAATTTCTATTATAGATGATTTTACTTGGTATTCCAGAGTCACTACATTCGCCTTTTTATGGCGAGAGAATGTCACCGTCCTCCCATTAAAGCTTGACGCAACAAAAGAGTCTGTCTAAGAAGCGTAAAAGAAGTGAGGAGAGAGCGAAGCCAGTCTTGCATGCCTATTTTTGTGCGTCCAGCAAATTCCTCAACAGCTCTGAGTCCACGGAGAGAAAGTCACATCCTGAGACCAGAGCTCATTAGGACATATTAACAGTCCTGTCATGTGTGACCCAGCAGAGGTTTGGCCCCGCGCTCGGCCTCAAAGACTCGGTAGCACAGGTTCAGATAATGAGGAACAGCGTTGTTTGTCGGTGACGGAGCGCTGTCATCATTGTTGTGAATCAAAGTTCCTTTTATGAAACTGACCAGGAGATGAATGAGCACATAATGCCTTTATTCCACCACACTGAGTATTAGTTTCCAGCTTTTTACCTGAACACACTGATATAATATCTTCATCAATCAACCGGGTGAGAAATAGACATTTTATTTTGAAAGGACTTGAATTGGTGGAAGAATAAACTGCCACAGAGGATGATCACACTGAACCAGTATCCTGCTATGAATCCATACTCGTTTTTTTAGCACCGCCAAAAGTCTGAGACCACTTCCCCATTCAGGGACACTGTTTCTCTCTGACTATAACTTCAAGTGATGCTGGAGGTTGAGAAAGAAAACGTTTAGAGCGGCGCAGAAGCCGGGGTTGGCGGTTGCGTAGCTTAGAGCGGCGCAACGGCCCGTGAGCTCGGTGAGAAGAAATCCAGCAAACGCTGTCAGCTTTGATACCATTCTTGTGGAGAAGCTGAGGCTTTGAAAGACACTCCAATTACAGCTCCTTCGCCTCGCAAAGCAAAGCCCATATCACCACGCAAGCCCTGCCAGCCCGGCCGTTTTTTTTTTTATGCACAGTATAAGTTCAAGAGAGCTGTCTGAGCTCGGCTCTACCTGTGCGAGTGCATGCATTAATGAAAACGTGTGTCAGAAAACGCGAGCGAGGCCTCCCCCGTCTAACTCTGGCTGCGTGTCAGAGCGCTCGCACACAGAGATGGGAGTGCTGCGAGGGGATGTGTCTAATGGCTGCCTGTTTATATCAGCGCCCGGTGGGACATGGATGAGACACAGAAGAGGAGGCAGTTTGAACGAGAGACAATCACAAACATGTAAAAAAAAGTAGATAAAGTCATGTCTCGTAAGCATTGGGAGACGTCTGTGTTGGACGTTTGTCTCAGTCGCAGTTGCCATCGGTGACTTAATGTGCACATCTTTGCTGACAAGCTGTGGTTTGGTGCGTGAGGATTCAGATAAAAGCTGTCTTATTTTCACCAGTGTGAGCTGCTGAGAATAACAGGAAACCAAGGTGACGACAGTCGCTGTGCTCTGAGGGATAAACCTTTTCACACATACCTTTCAGGTTTACAGTGGGCGGCTGTGTGATGCTCTGATTACTGACACGACTCAACGGTCCACAGTGTCAGTAAGTCATGTGTAGGTGTGCTGAGCCCACCTGGGAGGCATATTGTTCTCCTTTTGTTCCTCCTCTTCTTCCTCCTCCTCCTCGCTTCAGCCTCTGGGTTGTTTCAGTTTCCCTGAAGCTGAAACAAATATCAGGGCCAAAGCAGGCAGCCGGTCTGTTCCGCCTTCAGCTCTTTTCCAAGGTCCCAAATCAAAGTGTAAGCCTGTAGAGGCATTCACTGCTGTTGGATGTTGTGAGATTCTTGCACAAAGACTCATTTACTTTGGTCTAGTTTGGTTTATTGTTTATTTGTCAGGGACATCGCACAACTGACAATTGCAGCAGAGTTAGCTGACGGCTCATTTGCATCTGTCGTCCCTGAGCAGGAAAATACGGTACAGAACAATTAAAACAGAACAAAAACATTGAAAATACAACACCAAGCACTAGAGCCACAAATCCAATCCAATCCCTTCAAAAACAGTGGATATAAATAGCAATGTAACCTACAGTATAACAACAATATATTAATCCTATGCTACAATAAATATAGATATAATAAGCTGTTCACAACAGTAAATATAAATAACAACCTGCCCAGTTCAACAGTAAAAAATATAAGTAACACACATTTTATGTTCCTGAACTTGCACAATACAGTAATTACACTAATAAAAAGTGAAACAAAAGCCTGAGTAAGATAAGAAACATATGCACTAATCAGATTACAATGCAGATGCCTGAGGGGGGATGCTGCAGAACATCATGCAGATAAAGGTGTTTTGTGTTTGAGGGCAGTCGACCACTTAATCAGGCAAACAAGTTAGTGTCGATTAAAGCCCCTGCAAACATGCATCCAGCAGCTCTGACTCACCACCACCACTTCGTATCATCAGCGGGCACCAGCGTCTTTCCGTTTGCTCACTGGTGTCAGTCACCAGATGTGAGGGGATCGATCGTGAATCCCCCCGTGATGAAACCCGGAGATGTGGAGCAACGGTTTAAAAAAAACCCCGAAACCCTTTGGAATAACAGAAAATTAGATTACTGCGCTCTCTGTGGAGCAGTTGAATAATAATGTTGCAGCATTAAAGGAATTTTTAATTTGCAAAAAGGCGCTTTGACATCGCTCCCTTAATCATGGGGGCTGTTTTATCAGGAGAAACATCGATGGGGGAAATTTACGATGCCCTTTACTAATGGAAAATGCCTGTATGGAAAAGTTTGATGTGTGCTTGTGAGGAAAATGATAACCAGATTGTGTTATTGGGGGGATATTCTGAAGGAAGCCTGACTGAATTACATCAGAATTAGCTTTCAAGATGGGCAACGCCATGCTGAGAGTTTAGCTTTCATTTTTCCTCTATTTGTATGACTTATGTTGGGCGGGCCTTATCTGGAGCTGGCTTCTGCTTTAATGGAGGGGATCACGGGGGGATCACTATCACTAATGCAATATTCTCTGTTCCATATCTAATATTATCTGTCTGTGGAGGAGAGGGACAGCCGTCTCTCTCTCTTTCTGCTGCTCATGGTCTCCCCTCATTTTCCTGCCACATCAAACCTAAACTGCTCTTTACTTTGCAAATAGAAAAAAAAAGCAGCGTTGTGAATTCAGGTTTTACCGCTCCTGTCTTTCTCAAATTCTCCCGTCAATTACCGACTCCAGCGGCTGAATTTCTCGCTACACGTCTCTACTGTCAGCCGTCACATATTCAAGACTCTCACTGATGAGCGTCGGCCCTCTCACAGTCCTGTCTTGCTGTACCTGTCTGACTCCGTCTCTCCGGCGAGTCTTGTAATTTGGTTCAGACAAAGACTTTCCTCTCCTCCTCAAAATCCATTTAAATTCACCAGCAAAGTGCTTTAAGGGAAATCCACTGTTGGGCCTCCAAGTGATGGAGTGGAAGAACAAAGAAGGAGAGGAGATTTGCATGGAGCACAGGGGAAATAGTGTGTTGTGTAGGAGATGAGACTGCGGATTCCCCTGATGACTTCTCTGATGTGGATATTGAATAGATGCAACAGAGGGATGTGGATGAAGCGGACACAGGAAATTGCCATTAAAGGGAGAAATTGGCCAAATAAACCAACGAGAAGCGAGAAAGGACAAAATAATCAGAAGGCAACGGAGGTGAGGTGCAGTTTATGGGAGTGATATTACATAAGTAAAAAGGTTCTCGTTATTTTTTAAAGACACTATCAGGCCGTAAACGCTGCTCTCTGGGAATGAGATTGGCTTGGAAGTGAAAAGGTGTGGCAGAAGGTCAGAGAGAGGAAATATTCCAGACTCAGAGAAGTTAGAAAAAAAACAGCAATTTTAAATGGCTCATGTCGCCGCCAAATATTATGTTAGATTATTCTTTTTTTTTTTAAAAGAAGAAATCACATAATTGAACCAATGCAGACCATGTGGGTGGTTGCATGTCTGCCTTACAAATACTGAAGCAATTTTTTTTTTTTTGACAAAGCCATTCTTCAAAACTTCACTGAATCAACCTTGAAACCTGAAAATAAAGTAGATCTGAGAGGATGATATCAAACTGTATGCGCATCAACTTGTAGTTAATTATTTTGGTGAGTGTTTCATACACATATTTATCAACATTTTGCTCTTCTTTAGCTCTGTTGTGGGCTCCACCAGCTTCTGCAGTGAAAAACAGTGAAGTTGCGGGCTTCAAATCTAAAACAATAAGAGAGCTGAAAGAGACTAAAACAAATTTCAGAGTTGCTAAAACTGTCCAAACTTCTGCGTTTTCATTTTAAAACGAAAACAATCTCCTTCTAGACTATCAAAAAAGTCTCTTTGCTTGTCCAGATTACGACACAGTTTGTCACAAGCCACATTTGTCTTACTACACACAGTCATCTGATGTCATATAAAAATACCTGAGTACCTTGTCATTGATTAAAAATACAAATACGAATATTTATTAATTTATTAATCCCCAAATTCATTTGTCTGTCAGCTCATCTACCATTTGCAGAAGAACTGAAAAGCCTGATGGCTGTAGGTACAAAGATCTTCTAGTGCTCACATAATAATAAGTTGTGTAGTTTTGGAAAATTAAACTGAAAATTTACAACACAATTTAAAAAAAGAAAAAAAAGTTGTTTAGAATAATCCTTCGTCACTCTCTGTGGATAATTGTAATTGTGTATTCAAAATGTTTAAGAAGTCAGAGGTGAGGAATGCTTCTCCTCTCCTCCCCTGCTGGGAAGTGGCGTCTGAGCTGATAAGGTTGTTGAACATGGAGCCTCCGGCCATAGCAGCGAGCCACAGCGTTTGGTAATCACACAGGTTCCTACTCACTCACTCACTCACTCAGAGTACAGACGGAGGCAACAACGGGCTGTTTATGCTCCTTGTAACAACTACACCATGAGATAAGATAACAGCGGAGGACAGAGGGACACTCTGGCCCAGAGTGCTCTGAGTATCAGAAACTGAACAGAGTGGACAGAGCTGTACGCTACATAAAACACAGTCTGCATGTGTGCGCTCGCTGCTCTCTGTGTGTTTTCTTGTGTGTGTGTGACAGATACCGCAGCTCCCCCGGACTCTGAGCTTCCTTCCTTGTCAGGTTGTTTCAGGCTTTGTTTGGATTCGGGAGGAATTATCTCAATGGAAGAAGAGCAGCTGCTGGGAAAAGAGTGTCCTGGAGCGTCCTGCCTCTTTATGTGTGTGTCTGTGTCTGTGTGTGTTTCTGTTGTTTCCTCTGGTCACCGACATTTGTCTGTGAAAATCCTCGTCCTTCCCAGGTCTGTGTGGGTGTTTGCATCCGTCTGCCTGTGTGTGTGTCATGTACATGCCTGCAAGCATCCGTTGTTATGTTGTGTAGTCACTTTTCTCTTTCTTTCTTCTTTTTTTCTTTACTGCGGGTGTGTGTCTGTGTGTGATAAGTAGGTTTGTGGCAGCAGTGTCAGTCCAAGACAATAAAAAGTCCATTTCCTCTCCTCTGTGTGGAGCAGGAATGCTGCGGTCATCAGTCTGATGCCCACATTACTGCACGAGACCCTTTTTATATAGTCAGGTTCACTGTGTACTTTTGAGGGAATTTTTTGGAGATTTGTTGACCTATACATTTTTGGAATCGGCAGACCTTGGGGATTCCAAAAACCAATGTTGCCACTTACACAGACACCTGCATGGCGGCCATTTTGGAATTTTAAAACGGGCGCCATAAAATACAGAATTTCAGTTATCTTGGCCTCTAAACAACCTAGAAACTCAATTAAAAATGCCAAACCTATGTTTTCCCAGTCAAGGAATCCAATGGTGACTTCAGAATTGTGCTCCTAATCAAGCTGTGGTGCCCCCAAGGGGTGGGAAATGAAATTGTGGCGCCCCTAAGAAGTGGAACTTTAATTCCCGACCCTTGTCAGACGTCGTGGGAAAAAATACTTTAAATTTCTGCATATGATTATATAAACAATGACAAATGTAAATTAAAACTATAATTACTACATAAATGTTGTATTTATTACACAATAAGGTGGTAACAGTTGGGACCCAGTCAGCACAGAAAACTCAAAAGTTTGAATTGCATTGAAACAACTAAAGCAATCTTTACCAACCAACAGATTTATCAAACAGAAAATGGGTCTCAGTATAAAACTCTTTACAAGGGGGCTGAGGGGCGTAGGCCTGCACAGGAGGGGGGGGGGGCCCGGGGGGGGGCACGGCCCCCCTCGTGGCCCAATTGTTGTAAAACATGTGCTAAACGTGCGCTAAAGTGCCCTCTAGGAGCCAAAAAATGTGCTAAAGTGCCCTCATGGCAGCCAAAATGTGTGCTCAAGTGTTCCCTAGGAGCCAAAACATGTTAAAGTGCCCTCATGGCAGCAAAAACATGTGCTAAAGTGCCCTCATGGCAGCAAAAACATGTGCTAAAGTGCCCTCATGGCAGCAAAAACATGTGCTAAAGTGCACTCTAGGAGCCAAAACATGTGCTAAGGTGCCCTTATGGCAGCCAAAACATGTGCTAAGGTGCCCTTATGGGAGCCAAAACGTGTGCTAAAGTGCCCTCATGGCAGCCAAAATGTGTGCTCAAGTGTTCCCTAGGTAGGGCTGCGTACCGAACTTCGGTTCTTTTGTGGCACCGACCGAAATGCTTCGATAGTACCGAGTATCAAAAAATGTCTCGTCTTTCGGTGCCAAGTTTCGGTACCCAGAGGTTAATCACGTGAAAAAAAAAAAAAAAAAAAAGTTTAATCACAAGACCTGGTAATGCTGCCGGTGATTGGCTGTACGTTACACGTGATTGCGGCGTGCCGAGACGTTTTGCGGTTACGCCCACAGACGGGGTTCACGTGCATCTGTGTTGTGATTGTGAACTGTAGCTGTGTCGTTGAACCGGTTAAAAATGCCACCGAAGTCAAAAGCGTGGCTCCATTTTAGCAAGATTGATGGCAATAGTGCGCGATGCAATATATGCGACAAAGTCATCATGGGTAAGGCTGGCAACACAACTAATTTAATGAAACACCTGACCGTGCACGGAATCAATTTAAGAGCAGAAAGTTGCTCCGTGTTTGACTACAAGAAGAGCGGACCGCAGCCATCCTCCTCTCAGCATTCAAGTCCGCCTGTGGACGTTACAGAGCTCGAGCGACCTGGTTCACCGGCCTCTGCTTCATCTGAGAGTACCAACGACGGCGCCATGTCTGGGATATCAGCAGGTAACTGTTACTGCAACTTAATACGTGCATCGCGCGGTGAGTTAAACTGTCTGGGATCGATGCGACGCTAACGCAATGCTAATTAGTGTAGCTTTATTTTATGGCTATGTAGTTAGCTAAATCAAAAGCTAATTAGAGATTGACAGTAACTGATAAAGCTTAGCTTAAGATATGCTCATCAATTGGGTCGGCTGGTTAAACAGCTCACGTAATGTTCACTGTTATGTTTATCTTCTCCTCACAGTAGCCTCTGACCCTGATGTGAGGGGGACAAGGCCAGCCAGTGTGAATCCATTCACACTGGCAGAAAAGGGAAAAATTACAAAGGAAAAACAAGATGAGTGCCACAGGGCAGTCACAAACTTTGTTGTTAAAGGTTTGCTGCCTTTTTCAACAGTGGAGGCTCCATGGTGGAAGTAAGTAAGCTGTAAAGGATATTGTTGATCAGTTAAGCCTTTATTTTTCAGCTTAGATAATAATAATAATAATAATAATAATAATAATAACACAGCCATGTTATTGTTGATTTTTTTGTGTTCTAATGTCAATTAGGGAGATGATAAGAGCCCTAAACCCCAGATATCAGCCCCCCAGCAGAGACATGCTGTCAAATACACTCATACCTGCATGGTATGCAGTGGAGAAAGGAAATGTCAAAAGAGAATTGAAAGACATCAGACATGTGGCTGTGACCGCAGATGGGTGGACCAGTGTGGCACAAGACCACTACTTGACTGTTTCAGTCCACTTTGTGAGAGAGGGTGCCATGAAGGAGAAAATCCTACACACCAGGGCAGTCTACACATCACAGACAGGGAATGTTATAGCTGAGGAGATAGGGGATATTCTTGATGAATTCAACATCAAGGAAAAAGTTGTTGCAATCACCGTAGATAATGCAGCTAATATGGATGTTGCAGTAAAAAGAATGAGCATTAGAAAAATTGGCTGCTTTGCTCATACACTAAACATTGCTGCTCAAAAGTTGTACACTATACCTACCATCTCAAAGTGGGCAGGAAGAATCAGAGCTATGGTGGTGTGGTTAAAGAGGTGCAGCTTGGCTAAACCTGTCCTTAAAGAGAAGCAGCGTCTTCTCGGTAAGTGCAAATCAAAATAGAGTAAACTTAGTGCAACATTCCATGGCTAAATCAATTATTGAACTATTACTACAAATAAACAACCACTGTCTCTCTCTAGGTCTTCCTGAACATGCCATCATTTTGGATGTGAAGAACAGGTGGAACAGCCTGTTCCTGATGGTGGAGCGGTTTCTGGAGCAGTTTCCTGCCATCCAGGCAGCCTCCATGGACCCTCGGCTAAAAAAAACAATGGAGAAGGACAGGTATATATATAAGGATGGACATTGTTATTACTTCATTCTTTCAGCAATGTGTACTAATGTGCTGGGCTGTGGTCTAGCTAATAAAACAATGTGTATATTTTTTTTCCAGACTGGAGAGACTTTCTGATGAAGATTACAGAAAAGCAGAACAGTTTGTTAGAGTAATGAAGATACTCTATACTTCAACCATCTGCATCTCTGCTGAAAGGAGTCCAACTTTGGGCCAGATTCTCCCCATCTTGGGGAAACTCCAGCAACACTTCACAGTGACTGATGAGGACTCCTCCTTTACACAGACCATCAAGAACACGATCTGGGGTGACCTCTCAAAACGATACCAAGTATGTAGCATAATCCTGTAGATTTTTTAATTGTTTTCATTAGGTATACTCAGAGATTTGACTACTATATATGTTTTTGTCTTGCAGGATGAGAGCATCAGGCAGTTCTTGGAGGAGGGCACAGCCTTAGACCCAAGATTCAAGACGAAAGTGGCTGATGAAGTGTGGACCAGACTACAAGAGGAGCTGGTAACTAGGACCTCACAACAGGTATTTTTTTGTTATTGTTAATATTTGATTCCTCTTCCATTGTAGATCAGTTTATATGACTCCCATAATCTATTGAATACAGAATAAAGGTGCAGTGACCCAGGCCCAGCAGATGGAGCAGGAGCTTGAAGGGACAGCAGGTGACCATGATGACAAATCTTCTGATGAAGACTGTACAGCTGCAGTAACAACACTGGTAAAATAAAAATATACAAAGACATCATGCCCCCCCCCCCCCCTCTCATTTCATTGTCAGAACAAAATTAACATCTATTATGTCTTTTTTCTTCATCTTTTTCTTGTTTCCAGAAGAAGCCAAAGCTTTCTGCCCTTGAGGAGCTATTTGCTGATGAGGACATGGCAGTTGAAATAAGACCAGAGAACACTCTTAGCACCACAGA
Source organism: Decapterus maruadsi (assembly GCA_030347415.2). Classification (NCBI taxonomy): domain Eukaryota; kingdom Metazoa; phylum Chordata; class Actinopteri; order Carangiformes; family Carangidae; genus Decapterus; species Decapterus maruadsi. Next base: position 26,048,094 of record CM064886.1, read on the forward strand.
GAAGATTCAGGAAGAGATACAGCGGTACAGAGGTCTGCCATCTACCCTAACCTCAGTGAATCCAGTAACCTGGTGGTGGAATGCGAGGGACACTATGCCAATGCTATCAAACTTGGCAACCAGGTATCTCTGTGTGCAAGCATCATCCACACCCTCAGAGCGTACTTTTTCTACTGCTGGGGACACCATCAGCCAGGAGCGGGCTTGTCTGTGTCCTGAGAAAGCAGACATGTTGATTTTTCTGAAGAAAAACTGCTAAGTGAAAAGGTTCTCAGTATGTAGCAGAACATTAGATTGAGTTGTAACTTGTTTGCAAGTGTTCTTTTGCACTGGAAATTATTTGTTGTTGTTTTTTCTGTAAGAAAACTGCTTTGAGTAGAAAATTACCAAAACTGAAAAATAAAACTGAAGATTTGTACAATGTGTAATGTAATTTTCTTTTTGTTATCTTATAATCTTGTAAAATTAGTATCGAAAAAAGTATCGTTCAGGAACCGGTATCGAAGTGAAGGTATCGGTATCGGTACTGGTATCGAAAATTTTTCATTGATACCCAGCCCTATCCCTAGGAGCCAAAACATGTGTTAAGGTACCCTTATGGCAGCCAAAACATGTGTTAAGGTGCCCTCTAGGAGCCAAAACATGTGCTAAAGTGCCCTCATGGCAGCCAAAATGTGTGCTAAAGTGCCCTCTAGGAGCCAAAACATGTGCTAAAGTGCCCTCATGGCAGCCAAAATGTGTGCTCAAGTGCCCTCTAGGAGCCAAAATGTGTGCTAATGTGGCCTCTTGGGAGCCAAAACACGTGTTAAAACAGGCCAAATCTGCGTTTTTAAGTCTTAAGGTACTGATATCATAAAACAGGTCAAATCAACATAATTTTTAAAATTTTTTTTAATTTCACTGCCGACCTGTGGTCGCCGGCCAAATGTACCATGTCTCATTCTTGTCATTTTCCAAAACTTGGCAGCCCTGAAAGTGCCGTTGTCTCTCAGCAATCAGTTCGGTCATATGGGATAGAGTGTGGAGACGCTGGAATTGCTAGCAGTGGTCTTGGGTAAAAGAGAAGAACCTGGATATTAAAGCAGATATCAGTGGAATGTTTTTGTTAATATAAGTCCTAAATAGTCCTATTTTCCGTCAGCAATCACGAGTGTTTCAGCTGTAACACGAGTCTCTCCATCACTCTGCTCTGCTGCAACCCGAGGAGAAAACTTTCCTTGTGGGATACAAGTGTTATCCAATGAGGAGAGAGAATGGCATGAAGGGCTGTGTGTGCAGCCAACGGATGCGCGTGAATGTGGTGACGTAGGGACGAGGACCAATAGATGCCTGACGAGGGCGGGGGCTGCTAACTCATGGTGCGTTCAAGGAAACTCGTACTTTGTGTTTTTCCTTCCTGTGAAGTCGTACCAGTTCGATCTGGTACGAGTTCACGCGTCGGAAGTTATGAGAGGCCGTTATAGTGACTTTCACAGGCAACAGGTCGGTAAAAACACGATTTACGGGTGGCCTGGAACGCTACAAAGTCGTAGTTGTGAACGCAGCATTAGCCAAAACGGCCGGACCGCTGATGGCAGCTAAATAGAGACAGCATGCAAGAAATCATGGAAAGAGATTCTCTGAACTTCTTCATCACTTTCCTCTGTGTCATTCGGGCCACCGCAGCCTGCATCATTCTCACATTCACTTCCACACAAATAAAGGTCTGTGCAGGGCAGGTTGTGTTGTCTATTTAGCTGCAACCTTGTGTAGTGCACATTTCCCGTACCCCCCCAAAGGTGCAACCTTTGTTGTAAGTACAGAATATTGCCATTGGGGTCTTGATAGTAGCCAAGGCGACGTGCAACAGCGACGGCAATGACAAAGCAGAATGAATGCATAGTGCTGTCCATGGTTACATGACCAAAAGCCTCTTGACATATCAAAAAAGGGAATATGGACTGTGGAAGTTAAAGGTTGACTATGTAGGATTTCCAGAACAATAACAGAACGTTAGACCGTTGCTAGGTAAAACGGGCCGTTGCTAGGGACTCCGTTCTGATCAGAGGACAGCAGAGGAGGAGAACGATGCAGGATTTACCTTATTTTTACCTTTTTACCGTCATTAACAGCATAATAAATTACTTGCAGCTTGTTCCAGGGAGAGTGGAGGCTCTCATGCCTTCCACACCGCTGCTGGAAACCAAACCTGCGCTCAGAGCCTGCGCTGTCGCTGCTCTCGTGAAGTTGAAAAAAAAAAAAAGCTCCGAGGCACCGGGAGTCGGCGACAGTAAACGTGTTTATGACAGATTAGACTACACAAATACACCCATCCTAACATGTAAATGATAATCCATTGATCCACCGATTGGTTATTGAAAAGGCTTAGTTGAAAACAGACGCATACGACCGGGAGGAGGCAGGAAAACAGCTGATTAGTGATCCACGTGTCGGCTACAGGCAGGTACGAATGTAAACAGAACGTTGACAAAAAGTCATTGTCGAGCCCGTCAAAAAATGTTAAAAATATTAATTCAGACTAAAAAAAATTTTTTTGTGGAGAAGGAATACTTTCATTCTGTTCACCTCAAAACGCACTGTGGATGTATTATTTTTTTAAAAATATAGCTTTTAATAAAAATTCTACATATTCAACCTTTAATCGTATGTTGCTGTAAAAAAAAAAAAAAAAAAAAAGAATGTTCACCCGGTGGAAACCCGGCTTTACAGGCAGGGGCGGGGCCCCCACAGTATAGGCACAGGCTACTTTACAACACAGACCCCACCCTACTTTGGACCGGGACACGTTCAATATGTTCTGCAAGTGCAGCGACTCTGGGAGGCAGCTTGCTGCTTTCAGCCATGTTTGCAGAAGAGATTGCCACCTTAGGTCTGTGACATTTTTAGGTTGGAAGCTGAAAGCTTCCAACCTATTGTTATTCTGTTCGGCCGTTTTTCCACTTTCTTTGCCGGCTAACTACTCCTTCATACTTTGTGCAATTTCAACAATTCATACATCAAAACGTGCAGCTTTTTCACGACAGTGTTGCTATTATTCAACTTTTTCATACTATTTGTACTTTTTACAATATTTAATTTTTCCCCATAGGAATACATTGAAAACATCTTCACACCTTTAAAATCTTCACACTACTTTGAACCTCTAAAGCTCCAGCATACTTTCTCCCACAGACTCCATTTTTCTTTTAAACTGTAGACAAACTTTTAATCTATTACTGCATTACTCGTCTTATTGATATCTTCAACAGTTTCAGCTGTGTGGCAGTTTTTAAATCATTAAGATTTCTGCCAAAATCCAGCTTTACAATGGGTGTGTATTGGGTCTAACGAGCAGAGCTAGAGTGGGTGATGTCACAGTCAGAGCGGAAAGGGGGTGAATCACAGACTGGAGCTTTTGTTTTAAAACTGTCCCCAAAGCCACAAATCACACTCTGTACTCAAGATTTTGTACACAGTTTGTAGCCACACTTGTCTTCTGTCTCACAGTGCCATCAAAAATGCAAACAGATTTAGAGAATAATTTACAATATTTTTTAAATGCAGCCTGGGAGCTCTCTCTCTGCCATTCAACCCCATGCATTTTTTTCTCACTGCACACCCAGGGATTTCGATTTTATAATTCACTGAAATGGGCATTATACTTGATGTCATTTCGCCAAAAAATATTCAAAAGTCATTAAAAAGTCCCCTACTTAGTTGTTGTGGCTCATTTAGACTCTTTTCTCTTTTTTTTTTTTGAGCATTATTGAAAGATCAAACATTCATGAGAGTCACAACCTCTCCCTCAATGCCTCTGGCTGTAGGTCAGTGGTTAAGATGACAGACCATGAATGCAGAGGTTCTGAGTTCGAATCCAGGTGGGCACTGTTGTTATATTGTGTTGAATTCGGCTTCGCCATCTTCAGTTTATTTCAGGTGTGTTCATTAAGAGACACAAGAGCCACACACAACATTCCAGTGTGGGCTAAGCAATACTACTTAGTCTGGTCACATGAGCAAACTTGATAATGCATATATGCCCCCACCTTTCCTCTTAACCTCTTTCAATCTTGCTTTGTATTTACATGTTTCTACTACTGCACTAAGATTGATTTGCACTGGAACTTTGAACACAGCAGAGAAATGTAAAGCACTTAAATTATTCTTACCCATCATTTCTTGTCCTGCACTGCCCCCTGTGACCAGCAGAATTAACCTCTCCTCCCCCGCCTTCAATTAGTTGCAGGTGTTTGTTATCACACTGATTACTCCAACCAAAGTTTGCCAAATATGATCAAATTAGAATAGATGTCAGCAGGTATCAGCGTGTTCTCTGTGGCGGAGTGGTAGAGTGAATGACTGGAGACCATGAGGTTGTGGGTTCGAGACCAGCCTCTGTCATGTTGTTTCAAGCTTTCTTTCCATCTAACTAGATGCAAAGTCTCTGTCATGTCACATAGTATCTTGACTTTTCATTCAAACTATTCAGCTGTCATTGGACAGTCTTTGAATCTTGACAGTATAAAGCTAGGTACAAGTCAGGTCCTCTGTAGCCATGTGGTTAGTGTCTCAGACTATCACTCACAAGGTCACGGGTTCAGATCCTCCCTTGTACATGTTACTTGCATGTCTATGTGAACTTGTTCAGCAATGCCTTTCAGCTTCCAACCGCATTTTCTGCAGGAAATGCTGTTTCTAGTTTATATTGATAACCTTTCAGGCAGTACACTGACCACACAAACTTTTCCAGCGCATCTTTTACTTCCTGTTGCATGTCGCCTTGGCTACTATCAAGACCCCAATCGCAATACACTGCCTAATACAACAAAGACCGCACCTTCGGGTGAGTACATATCTCACCCAGGGAAATGTGCACTGCACAAGGTTGTAGCTAAATAGACAACACAACCTGCCCTACACAGACCTTTATTTGTGTGGGAGTGAATGTGAGAATGAAGCAGGCTGCGGTGGCCCGAATGACACAGAGGAAAGTGATGAAGACCTTTGATAAGGGTAAGTTCAGAGAATCTCCTTCCATGATTTCTTGCATGAGTTCTTTTTCTAGTGAAATTGATTATTCCCTGTCTCTATTTAGCTGCCATTCATTAATATCCAGCTTCTTCTTTTATCCAAGCCAGCAATTCCAGTGTGTCCACACTCTATCCCATATGATTGAACTGACTGCTGAGAGACAACAGACTAGGACTCACTCTCCAGATCTGGACTTACATTGGGTTAGCCCCTCAGCCCCCTTGTAAAGAGTTTTATACTGAGATCCATTTTCTGTTTGATAAATCTGTTGGTTGGTAAAGATTGCTTTAGTTGTTTCAATGCAATTCAAACTTTTGAGTTTTCTGTGCTGACTGGGTCCCAACTGTTACCAGCTTATTGTGTAATAAATACAACATTTATGTAGTAATTATAGTTTTAATTTACATTTGTCATTGTTTATATAATCATATGCAGAAATTTAAAGTATTTTTTCCCACGACGTCTGACAAGGGTCGGGAATTAAAGTTCCACTTCTTAGGGGCGCCACAATTTCATTTCCCACCCCTTGGGGGCACCACAGCTTGATTAGGAGCACAATTCTGAAGTCACCATTGGATTCCTTGACTGGGAAAACATAGGTTTGGCATTTTTAATTGAGTTTCTAGGTTGTTTAGAGGCCAAGATAACTGAAATTCTGTATTTTATGGCGCCCGTTTTAAAATTCCAAAATGGCCGCCATGCAGGTGTCTGTGTAAGTGGCAACATTGGTTTTTGGAATCCCCAAGGTCTGCCGATTCCAAAAATGTATAGGTCAACAAATCTCCAAAAAATTCCCACTAGAGTACATTTTTGTACATAGTGAACCTGACTAATAGCTGGAGCAAGAAATACTGACCTCTGTGGTCCGTCTCTGGTAGCAGGGAATCATGGGAAATAAGGAAAGAGCTGCATGGAGACAGGAATGTCTGGAGGTAGACGCCTTCGGTCGCTAATCCAGGAGGCTCTCATCCAGAGTGCCTCACATTAGCCTGGCTGAATAACATTTGCAGTAAAAATGGCTCCAGTGGGAGCGAAACTCTGTGTCCGATGATGATACCGCAAAAAGCTGTAAGACACAACCAGCGGTGGAGGAGCAGCGATCGCCGGTTACATAACAGACATTTTCACATTTTCAGACTTGTGGTCTGGAGGTAAATAATAGCCAGTGTCACATCCAAACAACCCTAATGGCAAATAATGAGTAGCTGGGCCTGTGCCAGCGCAAACAATGGAGGATTCTGCTCTATTTTCTCTGTCTGTCCGTCTGTCTTGCTCTTCTCAGCAGCCTCAATGCAGCCAGGGAGCAGCGAGACAAACACAACACAACTTTGTGTTTGTTCTGGAGGAAGAAGTTCAGGTTGTTTTTGCTGAATATACCAGAGAACATGAAGATGGTTGGATCATCTGTGCGTGTGCGCATGTTGGCACTGTGATGCAGAGTTTTTACACCTGATTACAGGTGAAGCAGTCTGACCCTCGCTGCTCTCTGACCTCTGGTTGTTCACCTGTGTGTTGTTAGTCAGTAGCAACCTCACTGTGGTTGGCGATATATTTGCCTTGTTGCGTTTCTTCGGGGCCCATTTTAGCATTTCTCAGGAATGTCAGTGTGAAGAACTGATGTGAAAAATATGTTCACAATGTTTTGGTGCCTTCAGACTTTTAAACTCCTCTGCATTGGTTGTCCTCTAAATAATGATTGTGCTGTGTGGATTCAGTTTTTGGGTTATGTCACAGCAGGACTGACTTATTTGTTGCTGCAGTGCTCCACCGAGGCCAGTTTGAATAATGAAAGTTATTTATGTCCTAAACAATAATATGCGTTGCCTCCTGTTTGCATATTTGGACTAGAATCATTGTAAAAATCAGTGTTTATGTAAACATGATGAATATTGGCTCATTAATTAGTTCTCTTTTCTTTTTCTTTGGCCAATAAATCCCACACAATCAGGTCATACTTTTCTTTTTTTAAATATATTTAAACTGATAAATAAACTGTCTGGCCTCTGGATGTTCTCCATGTGTCAGTGTTGGATCTCTCTGGGTTCTCCAACATCCTCCCACAGTCCTAAAACATGCACAATAGGTTGACTGACATCTCAAAATTGCCAGTAGGTGTGAATGTGAGAGTGTCCTTCACTGTCCTGCACCAACACAATTGACAATAAATAAATAAATATGAATCATCTTTATACAACACTAGATGTAGAATTTGCATGTTCATGGCATGATTTTACCCTGTTTGAAAAGACAACAATGTGTTTGTTTGATTAAGTGGCAATTAAAGTTGTTTTTTCCTGATCAGACCTCCTCCAAAATGCAATGATCTTTTAAAGGGATAGTTCAACATTTTGGCAAATTGACCCATTGCCATAATCCCTATAGTCATAGCAATAGTTTCGTTACCTTTAATTGTCGGTGAAAGCTATTTTTAGAGCGGCGGAGCAGAGCCACGGGCTGCTCAGAGCTACGCTACGGAGGAAATGGGATTTCTTGGTTTCTCTCATCAAACTCATACAATCCAACAACTCCAAAACGCTCTTGTAGAAATGGTTGTGACCTGCACATTCACCACGCTATGAGATAATAACAGAACGTTACCAGACACAGTTGTTTTCGAGGTAAATGCAGAGACTGCTTGATGAAAATCTGCCCCTGACAGGAACATACATTATAGCGGTTTTGCATGAATTTACTTCTAAAACAACTCTGTCTCGTAACGTTGTTGGATTGTGTATTTGATGAGTTTGATGAGGGATACCAAGAAATTCCATTAGATTCCGTAGTGTAGCTCTGAGCAGCTCATGGCTCTGCTCCGCTGTTCGAAAAATAGCTTGCACTGACAATTAAAGGTAACAAACCTACTCCTAAAACTATAGGGGTTCAATATTTTTCCTAAAATGTTGAACTATCTGTACGTGGAACAGAAATTCAGTCTGCCCCTGAACCACACATAAACACTAGACACCCATAAAGACTGTGTTGCTCTGTAAGTAGCTTCAATCCCCCTGAAAATGTGTGTAATAACTAGAAGATATCACCTCACACACACACACTCACAACTTGAGGAAATCCGCAAGTAGGAAGGCACGAAAATCCACCAAATCCAGGTGTGCCAAGCTGCAAGCAGGCAGCTCCGACCTGGAGCTGGAGGCTGTGGATAACATCCCACCTCGCTGCTCTGACTCGTCAGATTAAATACGCATTAAAACAGATACTTCATCTTCATCTCAGCCCCTTTTAAAAGATGAATTAGAATTCAGGCGGCGGCTTTGCGCTGCGCTGAAAAGATGTTTCATTACCTTGAGGCATTACATCTTTTAAATAGAGAATTGTGTTTTATATAAATGTGATTGAAATCCTCTCTCAGGCTCTAAAGCTGCATTTACTTAAGAGCTGATGGACCTCTTTAAAGTGTGTGACCTCCTCATAATGCCACCCCTCCTCCTCGGGCCTCTCTCGTTGGCAGGTGTCGCTGCTGATAATCCCCGGCTAATTCTTTGTTGCACCACATATCGTTGCGTTGTTCCCTCCTCAAAAAGCAGAGACATCCCTCTAATCCGGCACTAATTACCCTTGTACAACACAGCTAAGCACTGTTAATGATACTGCAGTGAAGTTACATGTTTCATACGATCCGCTTTTGACTGATGTGCTGAACATGAATCCCGCTAATGATCCTCTCCCGCGCTAAATGTTTCACCCCGAGCTGTAATTGATGTGAACAAACAGGAAGTCGGCTTTTAATGCCCGACAGAGACGTCGTGGGCCGACTTCATTAACCTGCCAATTAAAGCTGTGAGAGCTGATAATCGTTAACTTACTGTACAGTCTTCTGAAGGTGGCTTCATCACGACAGTCGGCCCGTGCTGTAATTTAATTGCAGCCGTGGACCCGGCTGTCAGCAGCAGCAGCAGGGACCTGCCTGTGATTGGTTGCCTTGTCATGAATGTGCGTCTCTGCATGTGTGAGACTCAGCATGTGTTGTGTTGTGGTTGCTCTTCGTGGAGGTTTTCAGTCCAGCTTGTGGTGGTGGTGGTGGTGGTGCGGTCTGACAGCTTTGGCTCCGTCACACGACACTGTGAGGCAGCAAAACCATGTGCCAGTGGATTTTTCCCCAACTTCTGCACCATTTGTTCTCCCGGATGCTGAGCAGAAGGACGACAGGATCGGCCATTTGTTCAATTGCAACACACACAATGTTGTGTGGTGGAAATCTGGTGTTGTTCTGTAAAACAAAGCTGCAGAACAAAAAAATGTAAATCCATCAACAACCTTTTTATGTAAATGGCATTGAAGGAGCTGTATGTATTGTTTTTTTGTGACACTTCCCGCTGCTGAGGTCATTCAGGAATATTTCCAATCCTCTGGGATCTGTGATTGGATCACATGATGTATTCAAACTGCTGTAAAAACAAAACTAGAGCACCTGGAGCGCTGCCATCAATCAAAAGTACATTTTTGAAACTCTCTTCCAGTTTTTATTTGACTTTGACAGATCACATAAAACTGCAGATGTGATTTGTTTTAATTTGATAGTACAAAAACTATTTATCTGGGGGATGGGATGGGAGGAAAACATGGTCGAATCAGATGATGAATCTACCAGAGATGGATGTTTTCAATTCAGATTTGATGATTTCTGTGTATCTTTGGGCCCAGTGTCTTATTAAAGTAGTGAAAAAATAATTATCAGATCACATAGATGAAGTTCTGCTGAGAAAAAAAAGATGCATGGGGCATGTTAAACAGTTTTTTATTTGGCGTATATAAAAGCAAAATCAAAAGTATTCAAAAACAAAATGGGCTAAGGGTTAAAAGTTTAAAAAACACCAGATAATAAATGGTTCAGAAAGAGCCATCTATCCTCTGCGGTGAATCTTGTTTAACTGTGACTTCAATCTTTTCCTAATCAAATGTTACACATGAGAGCCGATCATAAAACACACTGATATGAATCGGCCGTTTGCAGCTGACAGCTGAAGTCGTCCTGCGCTGATATCCATAATGTCCCCAGATAAGGATAAGTTGATTGGAAATGAATCTGAGCCATTTTTCATTTAAGAGGATCTGCAGGACGTTTCATGTCTGGTTGTTTCTAGCAAAAAGACAAAACATAATATTGTCTGAAGTACCATTTTGGGACATTGTCCTACACTTGCACAGTTTTCTTCCATCTCTGCTGCCATATTCCCAGCACACCGTGAAGCTATTCTGTTGCATTACTTTTTTTCTTTATCATTAAGTTAAAGTGAAATATCAATGGTGTCTGAAATAGGAATGTTGCAGCCTTTTGCGTGTCCTCTTTTTTCAGGTTCAACTTTTTTTGGCAGAAACACAACAAACGATAAAAGAAAGTGTTTTTTTTTTCAGACTTGTACTTTGTCTGCACCCATTCCTGTCTTCGCTTTTTTCCATTTCCCCCTGCTACCGTGGTGCCCCCCTCCCCTCCTCACATTGTCTGCCTTTCCCACATTCATTCAGACTGCAGACAGTGCCTTGAGTCCATCACAGTTTGAGTAATAAATGGGCCCGATGCTGGAATAAAAGGCTTTTATTAGCTGCATGGTGAAAGCTTCAATCCTCCCTGCCGTACTGCAGACATAAATAAAAATGGATGTGTAAGTCGGGAGCAGCCACCCACATTAAAAGCTACTGTAGTCTGAACACACACCGAGTGTCTTTTGGCATGTGTCACTTAGGAGTTTAGGGTTTGACTGGCAGCCTTTGACATGGTAATGAGTGAGTGTGTGTCTCCGGTCGGTCCAGACGCACACCACTGCTCAGTCTCTTCGGTGTGGACTATTTAAATAATTCCCATCAGACTTAATTGCAGCTCATGTTCACACACAGTTGGCTCAGCGCTGGTCAGGAGTCGAGTCTTGTCAGTCATCTCACCGAACATGACTGCATTCATGTTATTATATCAGAGTTAGAGCGACTCTCCGGTTTCATAAGTTGGTTCTTTTGGTATTTAGAAATAACAAACCACCTTCGTCGTCATGAGAAATAAATCGTCTGAACCGAAGGCTCGTCTCGGCTTTAATAACTTTCTGAAGTTGTTTCAGTTCAGCGTAATCCCCGGTCTCCGAAGCAAACTTGAAAACTTCTAAAACAAGTCGGTATCAAACTGTTGTTTTTGTTGGGACGAGTCTGTCTCACAGGCACAAAGAGATAAAAAGACAACCCTGTTGATTTGAGATCTGGCATATTTACAGACGATAAATAAGACGCAGATAATAAAAGAAATGAAAATCTCTTGACATCACGCTGTGTGCGAGCCGAACGAGCCGAGGAAAAGAAAAGAAAAGTTTCCATAACCTACTTCCAGGCCCTTCAGGCTTTTTTATACTCAACAGGTTGCATTGATACCGATTTAAGTGCATCTCATCATCCAATTAAAATCTCCCTGGTCCTGATGTGACAGCGATGTTTGACAATAACATTGTTTTATTTAGCTGCAGCTAAATAAAACAATTCTCTAAGTCACAGTTGTCTGAGAAGCGGCAGAGATAAAACTTTTGTTTTGTCTTTGTCTTTAAAGGTAAAGAACATAAATGAGGACACAGACAGACGCCACATTTAAGACCCTCTATTAAAATCATTGCTTAGCAGAAGTAGTTTTTTTAAGCATTTCATAGTTTACGTCAATTTCATCTGCTCCTGTCTGAAACAGCAGCAGATATGGAAAACCTACTTTCTCCACATTTCTGGTTCTGACATTGGCATCCTGTGACATGTCATCATCATCATAATAATAACTCTATAGCGCCTTTCAAAAAACCCAAGGTTGCTAAATGTAAAATAGAAAATTATGAAATAAGAAGAAATAGATCACATATGGATAGTAGTATTGTGGTATTTTGCAGACACCAAATATCGATCTGAACAGACTAAGAAGTTTATCTTATTGGAAAAAACAGATGTTCAAGTTTTCATTTGGAAACATCATTTGCAGTTGAAAAAGGCGAATAAACCAAAATATATCGAGGCCTACTGCAATATTTTTTAATAGTCAAGTCAAGCTTTATCTATATACACCTTTTACCAAATGCTTTACAATTACAAACAAACACAACTGCAAATAAATACATTAAATAGGCACAATAAAATAGACACAAAATCTATAAGAAACAATAAGAAGCAGTGATTTGAAAAAATCCCAGTGTTGGAGCTTTTCTAACACAGAGTGGCAAACTGTTCCAAAGTTTTGGAAACTATAACTTAAATATCACAATAATATCGTATCAAGACACAAGTACTGTGATAATATCATATCGCAGGGCCTCTGGTGAATCCCACCCCTACATATGGGGGTACGAAGTGAATATGAAGTAGATTAGAAATCCAGTCCACAATAGAACGGCTTTCAAGGAGTTGAATGGGACCAAAAAAGATCCATCCTCCGTTGTTGCATTTCTCCAGTCTTTCATTGAGCAGAGAGCTTGGTGGTACTCAGCAGAGGCTCAACTGGCTCTGAATACAGTCCAGTTGTAGTTAAACTCTACCAATTGTACTCCACTAAAACAAACACAGTGTTTCCAGCCCTCTGAGTCCCCATTAAATAAGAGGAGTACAATCAAAGCTGTGGTTTCATTTTGACATAATCAGCGGCTCCACTTTCCTTCGACATGTTCATCATCAGATAAAATCTATTACGAATGAAAGAAAGCTGTAATCTCTCCAACCAAACACGGCCCATTAGCTGCTTCAGCTTTTTATACAGCGAGGCTCCCGAAAATGAAAGTGTGCTGCCATGACTTGTCGATACACCAACTGCCTCTAAATTGAGTTTGTCTCTCTCTATCCTTTTGGGGAATAGAGAGATTTCTCCTCTGACACGGTTCAGTAAGATCAACGAAAAGCCTCCGTAACCAAAAGGAAAGGGGGTCGAAAAAACTCTCAGAGGTTTTCCTCCATCTTTGATCATAAAACAAGCCCGGTGTAATTCCTCATTAACCCCCCCCCCCACTACGAAGCTTGGTTTGTTAAGTCTGCCTCTCTGTGAGCTGTGAGCGGACAACTTCTTTCAGCGGTGACTGTATGTAAAAGTGAAATGAGATCCTGATGCGAGTCAGATCAACAGCTGAGCAGCGTATCCCCTCAGCTGAACATCTGTAGGTGGAGACGCTCAGAGAGAAGGTCAACAGCAGCGGATCAGCTGATCTCTCCCTCCAGTCAAACGTTCTGATCCAGATCCACTGGACTTTCAAAGTGAAGCTGACGCAGCTGTAAATGAGTTAAATAGTGAAACAGCCGCGCTTTTACAGCCCATTTTAGGATGAAACTCTGAACATAACCTAAGCATAAATTACCATGGAGATCTAGCCGGGTTAAAAGAGAGCCGGCGTTGAAATCAAACGCACTCCTCCTGTTGCGGTCGGGTTGAACTGAGTTGAAAACAGCGCCACTGAGCTTCCATACCGTACATTGAGTTTCAATCAAGATTCCAGCGCGACGGCAGACAATTTCAGCGAGGCGGCTGCCTCAAAATTTATAATGCAGTAAAAACCCTGGCAACGTATTGATCAGTGTCACACTAAATCCAACAGCTAAGCAGCTGTGGAGGCTTCGAATGAAAGAATCAGATATATCGTCATCTCAAAGGGAATCGATCAGCCTCTCGTGGAGTGATATGTCTGATGTTGTAGGTGTCATGATAAGCGTCTGTTGTCTCTGTGCTAGATGGATTTGTACAGACGGACAGATAAGCTTCAGTCACAGACGTATGACCTCGGAGGAAACAAATGGTAGGAGAGAAGAAGAAGAAGAGACATTGGTTAGAAGGGAGGCAGAAGACTTGGAAACCAGAAGCTGAGATCCAGGAGACAGAGACAAAGTGACAGAGGAGAAAGTCTTTAACTATGCATTAACGCCGTGACAGTCGACAGAAAAATAGATCTTTTCTTGTTTCCTATAGGACACGACGGGGGAAACTCTGCCAGCAGTCGTGGAAAGTGTCATCCATCAAGCCTGATGACTTAACTTCTCCTCGGATGTAGAATTTCTCACACTGGAGACGGTCCAGATGTTGAAACGTCTCGTTAATTGGATGCAGTTGCAAATGATTTCTTTTTTATGTTTTAGTAATGCACGTGGGAACAAACCAGCGTCAAAGAGAAAAAACTGGCTGCCAAGCGTTTTTATGGATAATTGTTTTCCCCACTCTGCTGCAAAATATGCACATGAATGTGGTGAACAGGTGTTGGTGCAGGATCCAGCAGCGGTCGACGACTCGCTGCTCTAAATGACTCATAAGTCAAAAGACTCATAACTGATTGAGTTGGCTCAGACGAGCCGGCAGCAACAGCTCCCTGAGGTCTTTAGACACTTAATCAACTGTTAGCATCACATTGACAAAGACATAAAATGAAATCATTTGTGCTTTTTGAATGTTTTTTTCTGTAACTAAAAAGAGAAAGCCTCGAGATTTAGGAGCCTGGTTGTAAACATTCACCATAAGCTCCAGCATTCAGTAAATTTACATGAGTCCGACCTAAACTGGACAATTAAATTACATGTTCGTCCAACTGAAATTGTGCTAAATTGAATTTGTCAGAGTCTAAATCCAGGTCTCAAATTACTCCCTGCATGTTCACCTCGGCTGGATGCAAAATGTCTGTGGTCCTCACGTGCATGAGCTCCACAGTTTCTGCCTCAGGAAGTCAAACCAAATGTGTAACAGAAAGAGGAGCGATTATACAGTTTACAGCTTGTATGAAATTTACAGAGCTGTAAAATCGTCCTTGTTTTCACCCCTTGTTGTGTTACCAGTTTACTGGGGAAAGGGTCAATACTAACAAGCCGAAATCCACCTGTAGCAGAGTGCTTGGGTCAATAGATCGATTCCCGTCCTGTGTTTTCATACAGGGACAAGGACAGTGGTCCAATTGAATGGCCTAGTTGAGCATGTGAACCTCCTGGCGGTTAATTGGTGTAGCAACGTTAACAAGACCTGGCTCATGGTTCAGGGTTTCCTCTACATGTAATTGATCGTGGAGCACCGCCACGGCAAAGTAAAAGCTGCCACACCTTCAGAACGATGATTTTTTTGTATTTTTTATGTTAAAACAATATTAAGCAGGGTTTCCACAACCACTTACCATTTCCTATACTTTGCACCCCGTTCCACTACAGTTACAACGTTCGACTCGTGCTTTTCAATCACAGCTGAGTTGTTTATTTCCTCCTCATTAAAAACGAAACTTATCAACGAGCGCATCCAGCCTTACCATTGATTAACGACTCTGTGGCAGCTGGGGGACAAAGCGCTTTGCCCCTCAGCTGTGTGTGTGTTCATCTCTCGCTCTCTGTTTCGATTAATAAACACAAATAGGCTACAAACGTACACACATTGGCCTCACGTGTTTGTCATTCCCGGTGTTCTATTATGAAAATTGACCGGATTCTCTCTGCCAAGATTTACGCGATGGCTCGTGCACAAAATAGACCAAACGGCGAAACAATCGCTTCAGGGTGCGAGACGGCCGCGGAGGAATGGACGCCGAAATGAAAATGTCCCCGCTTACAGCGTGAACACCCCCCCCCCCCCCACCCCCGTCGATCACACCACCCCCGCCGCCACTCTTCCTGGAGGAGTTGGTGTTCCAGTTCATCCTGAAGGTGCAGGATTAGGTTAAAGATGCAGGTTTTCATGCAGGGATCTCATTGTCAACAATTTAACAGCTGCTGAAAAAGATCATCAGAATAAAAAGCTCCAGATGTTTCCATGGTAGCAGAACCTGTGGTGAAATCGTTTTGGCTGTTTGTTCATTTCAGCAGTGACACATAAAATACTGTTTCAGCTTTTTCCCACTTTGCTTTCTCATCAATTTTTATTTTTATCGCCTCGTTGTATGAAGTGACAAACTTTTTTTCAATCAGTTTGATGTGACTTTAAATGGACTTTTCTTTAAGTTACCCATTATATTTTGTTTTTTTCTTGGTAGACGCAGAATGCATGAGCCCTTTGTGTGTGTGTGTGTGTGTGTGTGTGTGTGTGTGTGTGTGTGTGTGTGTGTGTGTCATTTCTGCGCATACCAACATACATTCAATTGCAAATTTTTGGCTTTGATTCAAAAAACACTGCAGCGTTGCTGAGATTGATGAAACGTGATGGACCCTGTAGCATCTTGAACACAAATGGTTTTGGAAAATGAAATGCCTTTTCATAAACAACATTGCTCGAGATTGAATCAGCCACCGGTCTGTGGAGAAAAATGGGGGTGGAGGTGGGCGGGTGGGTGGGTGGGGGGTATGTGTGGAAGAAAACATAAAGAGAGGGGGAGAGAGTGAGACGAGCATGAGTATAAAAGAGAGAGAAAATGATGCAGCGACAGAGAGAGAAAGAGAGAGAGGCACAGAACGGGCCTGATGCTCCATGAATATGGCCGTGGGAACGGGTGTAAAAAAAAATGACAGAGTGGTTAGAGATGGAAAATGAACGTACACAGACACACTCGAACGACTAGCAGTAAAGGAATAAGATTAAGATGGATGGTTGAAAGTGGAGAAAGAAAAAAAAAGCAGAATCCAGCCGGGTTGATGTATAGAGGAGAGAAATCGATGAAAGCTTTGTGGTCGGTCCGAAAGACACAAGTATGTGGAGGTAGAAGAAGAAGAAGAAGAAGAAGAAGCTGAGAGAGACTCTGGGGAGTCGACATGAAAGCTGTGTAGTGGTCTAATCAGAAGATGCAGCAGTTCAGCTCTTCACACTCCAGTGGAAACACAACAGTGGATCTAGTGTTTTTCAGTCTTTATGTGAAGTAGAAAAACTCCTTGTGTGTTTTTGCATCATGAAAACTTTCTGAAATGACCATCATTTAAACACGGTGGAAATAGGAAACATTAGAAGTGTATGATTCACAGCCTCTTTATTCGAACAATCTGTTTGAATTAGTTTTGCTTTGCGCCCGGAGCAGGTGGCGTTCATTCGCTCCCGTCACCTTCTAAACTGTCGTCGGCGCTGTCGAGTGTCATATTGGCCCTGTCAGTAAATGTTATTCTTTGTGACAACTGGTAAATGGAGGAACAAACCAGTGAGCCGTGGCGAGCAGCACAACAGCAGCTAACGGGAACAGCAAAGCACCCGGGAAGCAATCGAAAACGCCATGAGAACGTATCATCGTCCTCATTTCCTGACTTCGTGCAATCTAATTTCCCATATAGATAGATACGACAAGAAATATGGGAGGTCGCTTTCTACAGCACACCATGTTGTTATATGTGCTGCCTTCATATGAACTGGCTCATTTTGCACAGACAACACATTTGAGGAAGTATTGTCAAGGACAATAGTGAACCTTAACAGTGTAGGTGTTGTCATCTTGTATATTTTGACATTATAACGACTGAATTATATTATAAATTGTGACAAAATCAACAGATCAGTGGAGAGATCAAAGCGTCAGGTTTTTCATCCAAAACAATCATAATAATTTTACAACGAGGACAGATTATTGTTTTTAACTAATGTTATCTGAAATATAGCCTACAAATGTTGGGTCGTCAGAGAATTTGTAGTTTAGAATAGCTTAGATTTATATAAAGTGATGTTAAAATGATGTGAAACCAGATGCTTTCATTTATAGAAAATGCAGCTGTTTCCTACGGCAGTTTTTGGAAACACTTTTCTTGACCATCACAACTGCACAATCAGAAATGGTCTTTTCCACATGATGCGCTTTGCAGGTAAAACTCTAACTATCTGAGTTCATCATGTTCTTCATCTTCTTAACTTGATGTGATTTCAACCATTCAAGATGATTTGAACAAGGGGATGCAGGAGGAAAAATAGAAGAACATACAATGATAAATTGGCCAAAAAAAAAGAGAAAAACTTGTGACTCTGCTGTGTGTACAGCGACAGCTCAGGGGACCAGTTTTGAAATAAAGAAGAAAAAAAAAAGAAGCAAAATAAGACACTGAGGTAGTTAAAACAGGATGTGTTTTGTTGACAGTTTTCAGTGAAGTAGAGGAGCCTCTCCTCTCGCCGCAGGAGTTCTCTAGTTTCTTCCAGTGCTGGAGAACAAAGAGCTGGAGCCAACGGAGGACCAGCTCGTCCTCTAACAGCTCAGATTGTCTGTTTTCTCTCTCTTCATCTGGCACTTCCTCTGCCCCGTCCTCCCCTCTGGACAGCAGCACAGATCCTGTCGGCTTCCTTTCTCTGCTCTCTGATTGGTTTAGGGCCCGCAGGTGTATGTACACGCGGTCCAAGAGTCTCCATCACCACCTACGGTGGGTATGGAAACTATTTAGACCCCCTTCAATTTCTCAGCATTTGACATTTTTATTGTTCCCAATCCCATGTGTGGGAATTTCACTAACCACTAGCAAAGAGTACAGGATACATAGGAGGGAATAAATAAATATATATATATATATATATACACACACACAAAGATATGTAGCCTAACTGTTATTGTTATTGTATAGAATATTATTTAAATAGAGAAAAAAACAAAACAATATAAATATTTGTTTGGAGATATTGCACAGTGTGGGTGGTCGTGAAAAAAAAGGTTTAAGTACAAATGTATTTGTACTTTTACACCAGAATAAATTATGCAGAAAAGAAAAAAAAAGTTAATATGTCCAATTAAATGTCCAAACTATTTAATTCAACACAGCTGGACTCGAAGGTGTGGAACCATCTCAAAGATGATTAAAAGAAATTGACGGCACCTGAATGACCTACATGAGTGTCACAGCAAAGGGTTGGAAAACTTATGTTTATGTCATGTAATTGATTTGCAAAATGTCCTAAAATTCTTGGTTTGTGCTTTCATGATGGGGTGGTGAGTGTAGAAAAATTAGGAAAAAGATTATTTTTTTCCCCATTTTAACATAAAGCTTTAACATAACAAATGGTGAAAAATTTAAGGGGGTCTGAATACTTTCCGTACCCACTGCATGTACAGTATGCCACTCAGGCAGCATATTGAATTCAGTATCACTTCAACAGAAGGAGCCGGGGATCGAACCGCCGACCTTCCAGTTAGTGGATAACCCGCTGCATCTCACAGCTGTCCAATTATAGGAAGTATTTAAAGGTCACTTTTCACTAAAAATCAAAAACCATCTCCCTGGCCTCTGAGCTGAGAGCGATAACTTGCTCTATTGTGACATCACAAAGTCACAGGAAGTACTGACAGCTCGTTTAAAGGCTCAGTTTCTGAAAACAGGCTGTGTGCAGTCCTCTGTGGACTGAGGCTTTGAGACTTTCACAGTGTTATTGTAGAAGCTAGAGCTCATTTATAACCTCAAAGAACTATTAATACTATATGAGACCCTTAAATTCTAGACATTTAACTTCCCAGTTAAAACCAGTGAAGCCTGAAGTTCATTGCCTTAGCGCTGTGAAGTGACACGCCTCGTTCCATCAGGACCTTAAGATGAATTCTCGGCTCAACGGGTGATGCATCTGCAGTGCGAAAGTGTTAAGCTGCACATCCAGGTGCCTCTGTGGTGGTGGAGGGGGTGGAGGGGTGGGGGGGGGATAAAACCACATGGCTCTCAGCTCATCGAGTGCCTAATGACAGCGCGACACTCTGCACGTCTAAGAAACCTTGACTTCTTGGTTTGTGTAATTAGGAGCTTAAAGCTATGGTCTACGATTTGAAAGAGGATGAGAAAAATTTGAAAAAAGCACCCCACCTCCCTCCCCTCCGAGCTCGTATGGCCCGCCCCTCGGAGCCTCCTCGCGACACGCCCCTCAGCCGAGCAGAGCTGAACCAGCAACAAGCCTGCTGCACGCTACGCCAAACGCGGCTTTGAATGCGGAGTAAATTGTCATATTTACAGTCACAACTTCCACAATAAAACCAAAGATGACCTGTTCAACATAATCTCAGCTCCGCCGCTGCAGCCTGGGTCTCTGCACCGCGGGGCCGCAGAGCTCCAGGTCCCGACTGCTTCTCTTCCCCGGACACAGGACTCTGTCCTCCGTCACCCAGCGCGAAGAGCCTCCGTAGCTCGGCGGTGCTCGGCGCTAGCCTACCGTACTAATAGCGGCGGCGCCAGTCCCGATACCGCCGCTGTGCACCAGCTGCCGGTAATGAAGCGGTGCCAGCGTGCCGTCGTCGCCGCCGCGGTCTCGTTGCCGGGGACCACGGCGGCGACACCTGGTACGGGCAGCGCCGCTATTAGCAGCCATTAGCACAGCCTCATGCTACAGGGAGACTGCTCGCGCTGGGTGACCGGGCACATGGCGCTGTGCCTGGGGAAGAGGAGCAGAAAGACCGGGGCCTGGAGTTCCGCGGCACCGAAGTGCAGAGAGACCCGCTCAGGCTGCTGTCGGGGAGAGGAGGAGGACGGGGTAGCTCCGCAGGGCAGCGGTGTGTAGCGTGTAGAGCACCCCGGTCAGACAGGCTGCAGCAGCTGAGGATCAGGGAGACTCAATACGGCTCCAGTACCAGTAACAAGGACAGCAAAACATTCAGTGCTTCTGTACTGTGCTTCTCTGAATCCTAGTGGGCTTTCAGCGGCAGGCCGACCGGGGGTGGAGGGGAAGCGGGCTTGAATTCACGGGTTCATGTGTCTGTGGCCGAGCAGCTTAGAGCGGTTACATCTACTTGTAGTTTGTAAGCAGAAGGGGGTGGGGCGAGGCGGCTCGAGCAGGAGCAGGGGAGACGAGGGGATTGGATGGAGGATACGAACCTATGCGAGCCGCGCGCCCAGTCTCGCTCGCATTGGTCAATTTCTATGCAGGCTCAGGGCTGACAGACTGGATGGATTTTTTTGGTTCTTTTTGCTATTTATATTGTGTCGATCGGACCACAGGACTATAATCACTGTATAAATGCTGTTAATAATAATTACATATCCTCCAAATCGTAGACCATAGCTTTAATGAACTGAGCTGTTAATTGAACGTCTCTCTCATCTCTTTCTTCCCTGCTATTGTTCCGTACAGCACTTTTTATTCTTTATCCGTCGTGTCGTTGACTTGTGCTCATGATGAGGAAACTTGCGGCACAGTGGAAGAGGCCTCGGTCAATGAGCTAAATAAAGAGTTTGCGTAACAGCAGAGCTTCACCTCCTCCTCCTCTTCCTCCTTCTCTTCTGTCTGCTGAGCTTCTGAGATCACACGTCGCCACACACACACTCACACACTCTTGGTTGCCGTTATTTGACCCGGTGTGGAAACTGTGTGTACTGTATCTGTGTGTGTGTGTGTGTGTGTGTGTGTGTGTGTGTGTGTGTGTGTGTGTGTGTGTGTCGGCATGTGTCTGCATATTCATTTGAATCTTTTCTTTCACTTCCTCTGTAGGTTCAGCTTTTGTTGTGCTCTCCTGGCTTCCCGCTGATATTTCAGCGAGTGAAAACAAGAGCGCTGGCTGAGGCACTATTGTGTGTGTGTGTGTGTGTGTGTGTGTGTGTGTGTGTGTGTGTGTGTGTGTGTGTTGGCGTCTTTGTTGCCAAAATGATGGATTATACTGGAAACCGGAGGAAGGGACCTTTAGGAAATAATGACCTGTTTATCAGGAAGTAGTGGCTGCAAATGTTAAGACTGACTTATTTGCATGATGGATGAGCCCATTCTTAAAACTCAAGTATTCATTTCATTTCACGTTGGTTGACGTGAACACCAATATCCTGTCACGGTCACCGAAATGGGCCCAACTCCAAACCGCTGCACGTAAGCGAATCCTGTTTACTACCGCAGCCCAGCGCTGCCAGGTACAAGAATAAAGAGGCTGTTTGCACGAGCGCAGGTTCACCTGGGACGGCCGCCCGTGTGCAACAAGTCGGGTGGTTCGCTGTCATGATAAAGAAAATGTGAAGAGCGAGGGAGAGTTTCAGCAGTCCAGACAGTTTCTATTCTGTGATGTCAGAGTCAAACCCAGTGTGATGCTAAACGGGAATATTTCAATGGATCACAGATGACATTCAGACCTGGCTTGTTTGGGGCTTGTTGAGCCTGAAAATTACAGATTTTTTTTTGTCAATTCTCACGTTTTTGGGGCCGGAAGGCAAGACAAATATGTTAAAGAGCCTTCAAAAAGTGATATTTCCATAATATGTCCCCTTTCAGACCAATTGGGACTGTTACCATGTGAACACAAACGACCCAAAAGAAAAACACAACAGTTGTATCATTTTATCCCCTGAATGGGAACTACTGTACCTGGTGCAGTGAAGTTTTTTAATGAACATTGTTGTTGATTGTTGTTGATTTCTGTTGTTTGCTATGCTAAGTAATGCATTGCATTGCACTTATTGTATTGCCTGAGTTTTCAATGCCTTTCATGTTGTAGTATTGCGTGTTGGATGTTTGTACGTACAGGGTGACGATTAATTGCCCTTCACAGGGATTAATAAAGTAAACCAACCAACCAAGCAAAGAGCCACCAGTCTGAAAATGTAAAACGACATCATGAGGTTGTGAGGAAACATGGTGGACGATCTGGACTCATTCTAAACACAATCCAGCTGATCCTGAATCAGCTACATGTCGACTTATGATGTAGCACTGAACAGAAAGTTCATGTTTCTCCAACAGCTCCTTCATAAATCCAGGAAATTCAGGCTTTTCATGCTCTGGGTTTGTGCAAGTGTTAATTTCCTGTAATTTATTTCCACATGCCTGACATTAATGGACTCGGAGTGCAGAGGCCTTCGGTGCTGCGTTAATCAAAATTCCACTAATTTTGTTGTTATTTTTTTATTTCCCTGCTGCTTCGTTTCGTCCAGGCATTCCTCATCCTGCAGAGACATTAGGGATTAAACCAGATGACCTGAAGTGTGTTGTGAGCCGTTATCTGTGCTCATTAAAACATTCCCACCACCTCGCGTCGGAGCAGAGGTGCTGCATTCAGGGAACGAATGAATTGCCAGTTGTGCGAAATGAAAGCTTTTGTACATTCATTCCTCAAGTGGAGCAGCTTCTGCCGTACAAGTGTTTTAATTACCCAAATTCATTTTCCCACATCCAGATAGATGCGGCGGTGATATGATAAATCTCACTGCTGCTGTATCTTGGAACGGAAACTCTAAACGCAGCGCGGGGCCGGCGCAGTGCTGGATGTGGATTGGATGACGGCGGCCGTATCAGACAGGAATAGACAGGCTTATTAGAGATAAGTGCTTTCTGCCATATTATGCTGCATACACTTAGCCAGTCAAACCCTGCGTGAAATTTGCTAAATTGCTACTGTAATCATCTCCGTGGAGGTCGATCATGCAATCCATCAGGAGCGGCAACGTTTAAATCTTGCGTGTGCAGCAGTCGACATTACAGCAGATTACAACACAGCAGTAAAAAGCACTCGTAAAAAAGCCTCGCACAGAAACATTCACACACTTAAGAGACTTGAAAATAATGGTCAAAGTGGCTCCAGGCTCTCTGTTTTAATCTATGGAAATATATTCTGAGGGTGGCAGTGTGTATGTTTGAGTTTCTGTGTGTTGCAGGTATCAACAGGTGGTTTTAGCACAGCAGTTGTAATTACATGTTGGTTTTTTCTCTACCTTGTTGTTCTGTAGCAGGAAAATGAGCCACGTTCTCATTTCTGCAGATTGAAGGAGACAGAGTTGGCTTTATATTCATGGTTTTACATTTCCAAAGGCTGTGAGAGTTTTGTTTCACTTCATCTGTTGAGCCTTATATTGTGACCAGAGAGAATGGGAGGGGAGGGCGGAAGGTGGAGTTATATTGTTTTGGCAAATGACCTCCTTTGCTTGAATCCATTCTCAATTAATTTGCAAAGGTTTGGAAACCTGTGTTGTTCACATTGGCTCCAGGTCAGTGCCTCAATTCTCTGATTTCACTTCTGGTGTGAAACTTGGAGGCACCTTGAAGTCAGTGAAGTTTTGTTTTGCCAAGATGTCTGTGTCTGTGTGTGTCAGATGGGATGTGATATGGTCACAAAAACCTGGAAACACACACACACACACAGAATCCAAAACTGTGAAAGAGACGGGCAGGGATGGTAAAAGCTTTATGGCTTTTTATGGTCCAACGATGCATTGTTGTGATTCCTCACTGTTGCTCCCAACGGCCAGACCGAGCAGGCATGACAGAGACAGAGAGAGAATCAATGTGCTGCCCTACAGTGAAATAAGAATTTAATGAATAAGGTCTGAAATAGTAAAACTGTAGAAAATCAATATGTATTGGTCACTGTTGATGCTATGGCAGCTCACACACAAACACACACACACACCTACAGAAAACCTGACAAGTGGACCATCATTATGACCGGAGAGGAATCTCTTCTCCTCCTCCTCAGTAAACAAACTGGAATTGCATACAAAAATAAAAACTGTGCAACAAAATGTGATGCAGTGTCCTGAGCTGCTTCTTCTGCCGTTAATTTACCACCATACGTTATAGCTTAGTACAGTGGTTGTCAAACTTTTTTACATCAAGGACCCCTAAATTGACACAAATTAGAGCACGGACCCCCATTGGACAACATTTTGAAGCAAACACCATATGTCATTAGTATACAACATGACACCACACATCCCGGTTTATCCCAGTTTATTGCCTTGGTTGTGCATATAAAGCGAGCTTGGACTGAGCTTTCTAACCTTGTGTCAGTTACTCGAGGTCCCTCACAATGTTTCGTTCTGCCAGTCCTTCTACAGGGGTGCTGTAAACTCACCAGTAAAAAGGATCAAGTGTTTGGGGGGGGGGGGTTTTGATACGGTGGGAATAAAAAAGGGAAGAAACATTAAAGCAGTAAAGCACATTGTTGTAAACGGTATCATATAGTGTGCGTGTGTGTGTGTGTGTCATAGTCAGCAGAGTTGTTAACCCAGGCTTCAGGAGCTGATCGAGTTCCTGTGCTGACGAGGCTCTGACTTGTGCGTTCTGTCACCTTCCATTACGCTGCAGCCTTTTATCCACACTTTGTCAGCAGCCAGCCACACACACATTTCAAATGTTCCACTGTAAACGTTGAAGGCTGCTATAAAAGAAAAAAAAAGTGAACTATAGTAAGTGTTGAATTTGACAGCTGTACCAAAGCCATACTTTTGGGGCTTTTAACAGTAGGGGCTGCTTTCACTCCAGACTGATACTTGTTGGTTCTCGACCAGGTGGAGCAATTTGGCCGCTAATTGCGAGGTTGTTGGTTCCACCTCCGACTCCTTCAGTCCACGTGTCAGAGTCAGAGCCACAGTCAGATTTATTTGTCACCTCCACAATATATTCATCTTACATGGAGGCCAACGGTATGTTTTGGGCAGTGCTGAGTGAATGGGTGAGTGCAGCTTGTAGACCATGTACTGTATAACCTTTTAATGCTTTTTTGCCTTTCAGTCACACAAAAGCTCAGTTTTCGGCCGCTGAAATCCATTATAACTCTGGCCAAAGTGGAGATTTGGCAAAACTCTGCTTTCATGCTTGTGTAGGGAAAAACTGAGTTTAAAGGAGACATGTCACGCCTCTTTTACACAAATTGAAATAGTTCTCATGTGTCTTAAAGACATGTCTGTGACATGCTTCGGTCCTTGGTCAAGTCTCAAATGCATCCTTAACTAGGGATGCACAATATATCGGCATTAATATCGGTATCGGCCGATGTTCGTCATTTTTTAACATATCGGTATCGGATGAGTAAAATTGGGCCGATATGCACAACCGATGTATATCCGTCTAGTTGCTGTTTCAGGAGAGGGAGAAGGAGGGGGATTTGGCCATGTGTAACCTGTAACCTTGCCATTTGGAAGTAAAATACATTATGAAAATAAAGGAAGACATTCAAAAATTCAGTTTGCATGATTTTCAGTCTGTACAAAAATTTCTCAGAAACTTAAAAAAACCCCAACACATATCGATATCGGCCAATATCCATTATCGGCCATAACAGAAAAATTAATATCGGTATCGGCCAAAATTTTCATATTGGTGCATCCCTATCCTTAATGCCTCATAGTAAGTAAGGAAACTTTTTGTAAAAAAAACAATTAACACAACCAATAAAATAATAAAAGCTAAACCCAGGACACACCAGCATTGGGACCATAAGAATTAGAGTTGATTTAACTGCTGAAGGAACAGGTGACTGTGTTTTTTTATTGATTAAAAAAAAAAGTCCTGTTGCAGACGGTCAGACGCTGGTCACCTTAAATTTTTAATCTGGATTTTGAGATTTTGCCAGAGGACGTTTGTCAGTAGACTGCAAAGATCTCCCTCAAGGCAAGGAACACGATTCAGAATTAAAATGAAGGGCCAACCCATGTGGTGCTTTTAGAAGTAATTAAAACATTTTTTTAATTAATCCTATGTACTGTAGGGTAGCCGGTGTAGATGAGACAGTACTGGTGCAATTTAAGGTTTTTAATAATGGGATAAAATAACTAAAGCTAGAAGAAACAAACACATGGATAATTTTCTACAGGTTTTGGAAGAATAACACAAATCCAGGTGTGAATGTAGAGTGAAGCCAGAAGAAATGAAGGATTATGTCAGTAAAATGCTTTACACTTCAGTTGAGTGTCACTTTACCTGTTTTCATTTGGACTGGAGTCTGTTTCTTCCCTCCGTTCAGCTGAAATGCAATTAAAGTAGAGTGAATCATGTCAACAGTCAGCAGTCAGTGAAGAGTGACAGCACACAGAGCAGACTGACGGCTGCAACAGCTGGAATATTGACAGATTGACTGGCAGGAAGAGTGGAGAGGTTCAACAGAGCGACTCCTCTCAGATTTGATGTGGAGGTGATGGGAAGCAAACCCAGCAGGTGATTGGAGCAGGCGTTTACAATCAAAGATGTTTCTTTTATGTGATTGCGTTTTTTTTTTAAGTGAGTGACAGCGCCAGGTTTGGTCTGAGACGCCGGAGGATTTCATGTGAGTGAGTGAGTGAAAACACACCAGGTGACAGCGGTCGACTAAATCATCATTTCGGTGTCCGCTGGAGGCGCCGAAGTGAGTCGAGCCTCGTACGCCCGGCTCGGCTTTATCTGGATTTGGTATTTCTGTCACTGCTGTCTCACTGCTTAACTTTCGATTTCGCACTTCCTCGCACTGAGCAGTTTTTTTTCCTCCCACGAGCATCTCAGAGTTTAATTTGAGCAAACAGGCTGAGTTCTGCTGCAGTGTCTTGGGATGGGAGGCTCTGGGCTCATGATGCACTTCAGATTGCTACCTGCTGCAGTATTAATGAGTTTAGGAGGCCCCGCTGTCTTTTCCAGGCTTCAGGGTTACAACTCAATCACATCCCACTCTTTTAAAACACCATCAACATGCAGAGGATTGTGGGAGAGGACTCCTACAACAACATAAAAGCCACTTGATCCACTATGGGTTTTTTTTTAACGCCTGTGCAGCATTTGATATGCGAACGGTGTTTTTCTGCTAGTATTGACTGTGCTGTTGTTTGACAGTGCTCATCGCTCCATTAGCGGCGGTGGAGGTGATGGAGGCCGTCTCCGTCTGATCTATGGTGTGTGAATATACTGTGACAGAGGTCTGCAGACCGCGCTGCATCCATTCACCCAGGCTGTTTGTCATCTTCCATGACAAACGTGTTCACGGTTAAGTGTGAAACGTTGAGCTAACAACAACAACAGGTGGATTTTTATTTACATGTGAATGTTGTTGGAGCTGATTTACACATAACAAATAGCAACTCAGTCTTAGTTAGAGTCTGCTTCACTTCAAGGGTCAGGCTTCGAGTCAGGAGCCAGTCGCCTTTCACAAAAGAGCTTCACGGCCGTTAAGCGTTCACACAAAGCTTTGATAATCTCTCTCTCTACTCTCTCAGCGCTGCAGCCGGAGAGCGAGTTAACAGCAGCTGTTTTTAGATACTGAGTGAGTCGTGTCACAGAGCTGATAATCAAACTGAATCACAAGCGCCAACAAAAAGCACAGACGCAGATGTGGAGATGTGAGTGGGTGAACTGAGACAATGATGTTGAAATTTCCTCTTTTCCCCCCTCAAAGCTTTTGATAATCAGTAAAAATAAATGTCACATCCACACCAGCACGTTTAAAAAATATCTGTCCACTTGTAAAGACAAATACCCAAGAAAAACCAACATTGCACATGATTTTAACTTTTAAAGATGCATTTGTTCAAACTCATCTACAGTAATGGTGATCTCTGCATATGCGTCCATATGGATCTTTTGAGTCTTTATCTTCTTATGTTTGTTATTACTACTTATGCATATTTTCTAGTTCATTCCACATTCTCATGTTCATTTACATGGACCAAAAACGCTGCTTAATTGTGGATGATAGGCCCAAACGCATCAGTTTTTTCGTGGACATGGTGTCAGTTCTAGGCCATTTCGTAGGTTGTTATTTGCAGCTGTTTGTGGCACATGGACACAAACCGGTCTAAACTAGGTGAGTAAGTTTGGACTGGGTGTCAAACTTCTGACCAGATTGATACCATTGAGAATCTATAAATACATCTTTATACAAAATCAGATCTCAATACCCAAGGACTAAATGAGTTACTTACTTCAGTCAGTTTACACAGACATACTTGACTGTGTGAGGAGATGGAGCCTGGAACGAAGCGTCAGTATTTTCTTTTCATTAAAATGGATTTCATAAAGTTCATATTGAAAAAGAAGCATTAAGAATTGAACGTCAAGGCTCCGTTGTCATTGAAGTTTCCTGAATGATGGCCAGACTTAATCTCCTCGTCAATAGGAGGGAAAATATGTAGTGATATTAAAAGTGTTGTGGCTTTGTATGGGAGCACTGTGTAGAAAATGAGAATTTATAGAGTAGATGACACACAGAGGGACGTTATGATGGTATTTCATTACGGAGACATTGGCAGAAGGACACCAGCACATTGTCCTACAGGTGATACTGAAGGTCAGCCATGTTTGTTAATCTCAGGCTTCAGCGGCTGTGACTCTACTCTGACTTTATCTCAGCTCGACAAGGAGAAAGAAGCAACTTGGATGTTCCTTAGTCTGTATTCAATGTGATCTGTTTTACTTTTTAAGAAAAATGTTGAACTATTTTAAAGAATAAAAAAATGTGGATTATTTTTCTCCACATTCTCATTCTGTGCTTTTTCTATTCAGTCTGCCTCCAGACATGAGTCATCAGACTTGACCTCCCCTGACAAATATTTGAGAAGATGTTACAATGTCACTGTCTTCCTTTAGCATATCTTAATATTAATATGTCTTTCTCCCTTCCTCTCTCTCCCTCTCTCTGCAGTATGAGTTCAAGGTGAAGAACATCAAGAAGAAGAAGGTCAACATTGTGGTGTCAGTGGACGGCGTCAAGGTCAACCTGAGGAAAAAGAAAAAAGTGAGTGACCTTTTATCGTTTTGTTTGAACTCTGTCTATCCGCCTCCGTCTGTTTGTGGCATTTCAAAATAAAAGTTTTTTTCTTGCTGATGCGATAAAGAGTAATCTAAATTTCTATGCATCAAGGGATAAAAGCAGATTGGATCTCTCATTCATTATAACTGCTAATGACAGTTTCCAGTTTTACACAAACTTCTTTTGAATCAATAAGATTTGAAGACATTTTGTTATCATGAGGTTAATTGAATATAATCAAAATCTTTACACCTCTATGATATGATGTTAAATGTCAATATTGTGAAACATTAGTCTTGTTCCTTCAGCCTGACACTGGTAGCATGCAATATGAGCTCTTACAATGTCTAAAATTTAAGTTAAAACTGGTAGAAGAAAATAGATATCCAAAAGATTAACATTGCAAATCAGTTTTAATGTTGTGTGTTATAGTTTTTTATGTCGTCTATGTTGCTGAAATAAATGTATTTACAAGAAGTGGTTGTGCCAACATGCTCCAAAGCACTAACCCCGGCTGGCATAAATGAAATTGACTTGACATATTGTTGCAATATCTTCCCTCTTTGTGTCTTTTACTGAGCACATATGATGTAGATGTTGGTGTTTATGGGCAGTTGTCACATCTCTTCATCAGTCTTGGGTCTTGGTTTCTTGGCAAAGTGCAGATCCAATGAGAAGGTCGGGGGAGGATGGGTTTAAGTCGTTGGTGCTCTGACCCCCACAGAGCACGTTTCGCTGTTGAGTGTTTTGAGTGTATTTTTCTGCAGCAGAACTCGCCTCTTGGCTTTTCCCCCAGTAATTTAAGTAATTTAAGTAAGTGAAGAAAAAGCCATTGTGCAAAGTGATGAGGGCCAAAGAGTCAGCACTACAAAATATTAAAATGCTATTTTCCCTCTGATTATGTAGAAATTAACACGAAATTCAGTTGTAAGGTTGAGGAAATGTGCAGCAGTAACAGGAAGTACCAGATCTATCCATCAACATGCAGAATTAATGGTGTGGTTCTTCAGTTCTGCTGCTGCTGCACATGTTGACGTCTTTTATTGCTCTGTTTCTATTTTTGTTGATTATGTGCTGTTGAGCTTGACTACTTTTTCTACTCAAAACACTCATAATAGGTTATATGTATGAAAAAACATCAGTTTGATATTGGATAGTCTTAGTTTTGATGTATTTAAGCCCTAAAAAGGTTAGATAAAGTCCTGATTTAGTTAAGCATTGATCCTAATGAGGAGCAAACTGAGTGTACTGGTGCATATTACAGTATCAGCTGCTTGAACATCTATAAGAGTAAAAGATAATCGAGACGCTTTTCATTGTGTTAAGGAACCAGCAAAGATCCATTTCCTGTTTACAGTCTGGCAGAAGGAGATGATCGATCCTGGTCTTAATAAGACGACAGACAGAGGTGAGAGTGAAGAAAGAGGGTGTCAGGGACGACAAAGAGCCTGAGAGGGATCGAATGTGTGATGGATGATGAAAAATGGCGACGGATTCAAGAAGCAGTAAAAAGAAAGGAGGGAGTTAAAAGATTTTTAAAAAAAACATGGAGAGAGAAAAGCTGCAGAAGGTGCAGGGCTGGATGTGTTTCTAGGTGCAGTGAGGCTGACAGCTGTAATCCACAGAGATGGAGCACAGTCGACTTCACCTGCCCAGAATCACAGGGAGTCTGACAGGTGGAAAACCACTGGCTGGAAACAAGAGTGAAGCTCACTCATTGGCTTTGTCCAGCGGCCTTTTCCCAGAGTTTAGCTCTTCATTCATTAAACCGGACTTCAGGGCTCCGGCTCCTCTGAAATGTCTTCAATATTTAATGAAACTACTGGTGACTGTCAGCCGTCATCTGGTGTTGGAACTGTTGCTCCGTTGTGCACAGAACCACATAGTTAACTTTACAAAATCTGACTGGCTGCTATCTGAAAAGGTCAGTGTGTTCACTCAAGGCAAATTTCTCTGGTTGCTTTGTAAAGAAATTGACTTTTAGATAATTTTTCGCATAAAAAGTGTGAGGTCTGGATTTGCATCAACCGAATAAAAAGTGGAACCAGAGGACGAAGGCTGCCCCCGGATTCAGCTGTGAAGTGTTACACTCGCTCATTTTAAATCGATACAACTATTCAATCTTTATATGCATCTCCCCGGCCTGAGAGCGACACCACCGGCGAGACGGCAGTCACTGCATGCAGCGTTGACCTTGAGTCGTTCTTCCAGCCCAGATGTACAATTCACATGTGCATGAATGTCTGATGAAAAAGAGGCTTAATTGAGTTGTGTAAATGGTCCTCAAAGGAACGGCCAATTCATTGCAGCAAAATAAATGATCAGCTGTGTAATTGCATGTGGACCTGAGAGCTTGTCCACGGTCTTTTGTGTGTGAACAGTGGAGATACCGCAAGGATTACATAATAAGTAATAGTCAAACACAACATATAACTCAATACGTTTTGGAGCATCGTTACACCGTGACCCTGTGAGCTGGAGACGTGCTGCTTCTTTCCTCCTTGAACTAGACAATCTGTGTTTTCTAACGAGCCCCTGTTGTTTCCCTGTGATCGATAACACTGATGTTAAAAAGTTAGGAAAGATCAGTGGTAGTTGTGCTGTTTGTGTTTCACATTAGTGCTGTGTCTCCTTGTGTGGTTGTGATCGATTCTCATTCACATTCTTTGCCAGCGATGCCACTGGTCTATTCAAAGCTCTTATTGGTTGATTTAAAGGCCTGGACTGTTTTGTTTTTATTTTTAAGCTCATAGTGCGGAGTTGTGACAGAAAGATGAGATTGGTCGCAGGTAATTTGAGCTTTTTGTTTCGACACAGTCAGGAAATGTTGACATCAGCTGACTGCCATTAGCTCTGATCATGTCGTCTACTATCCCATAATCATCACGGGAGAGGAAAGAAATGTGTTGATGGAGGTGAAATGGAGCGTGTAAACTGTGAAAAGGACGTGTGTCGTGTGTGCGCAGCTGTGTGTTAATTGGTGAAAAGAAGAGACCTTGAAAGTGGAGTTCAGATGTAATTAAATAGGAGTTCATTAGAATTATGTCTGCTGTGCTCAGGTCAGGGAGAGAGGACGTGGCGAAGAGATACGACTGACTGAACGCCTCTGATTCGATACAACATTAAAGCCATCATCGAAGGCTCAGTGTCAAAGTAATTGGCGGCCTGCACTGAAAGGCCAGTCAATAGGAGGATGTTTCGCCTCCACCTGTTTTCTTTGCCTTCTTTAACTCCCCGGCCAGAAAGCTGTAAAATGTCAAGTGTGACGGCCGGAGATCTATTTACATCTTTGAGTGCCGGCGAAGGCGCTGAAAGACCGCAGACGAGGAGAGACTGAATGATTGACTCAGCCTCGCTCTGTGGAGATAGAGATCAATAGGAATAATTCCTGCGCGCTTGCGTCTTGACATTTTGATTGTGACATTAAACTGGACGTTAGATTTATACAAATGAGAGACAGAGGCACAAAAGGAAGATTTGAAAAGAAACGTAGAGAGCATAGAGACGTTACAATAATTTCAGATGAGGATGATTTAAGCGACATAAATGTTTGTTTATTGTAGAGTTTTTTATTGTTTTGGAGTGCAATGTTTTCTTTGTTCATAACTTTGTATTTTCACTTGGCCCAGGCTGATATTTGATCATATTTACTGCCATATGTGAAATTTAACACCTGTGCAATAACATCCTATATCATATTTCACCAGGCCTCGTAAACCAGCCTCCCCCGGAAATGCATTTCATTTCATTTCATTTCAGAGGGAGAGTCTGGCCTCATCCCCATTCTAACCGTTTCACCAGAAATCGTCTGTCTACCGAGCCAATCAGCGTCGCCGCTGTGATTGACACAACACGTTGGCCAATCAGGGCCTGAAAACATATGGACTGGACTCACCTACAACAAACATGGCGGAGCGTCAAACAGCGGCGTAAAAACAGCAATAAGGGAAGTTCTAAATGAAATACCATCAATTACAGAACTTAAACAAGAGCAAGAGTCGGCGCTTGTTGAGTTTCTTGGAGGAAAAGACGTTATCGCTGTTCTTCTTCGGTCCCTGATTGGCCAACGTGCTGTGTCAATCACAGCGGTGACGCTGATTGGCTCGGTTGTCAGACGATTTCTGGCGAAACGGTTACAATGGGGATGAGGCCAGACTCCCCCTCTGAAATGAAATGAAATGCATTTCCAGGGGAGGCTGGTTTACGAGGCTATATTTCACCTGCTCTGTATCAAAATTTGAAATGTTACTGTAAATATTGCCCAAATGTGGTATTTATAAAGGTAGACTTTGTGTTTTGTTTGGTTATAAAGCAGCTCTAGGCTCTATATTAACACTGTGAAAGTTTTCTTTTTAATCTTAAAGTCGTCATCCGTCCAGCATAGAGTTCATCTTAAGGTCTCCTGATAGAACGAGCCGTGTCGTTTCACAGCACTAAACGTACTTTAACAAAGGGATGAACTTAAGGCTTCACTGGTTTTACCTGTCAAGTTAAATGTCGAGTATTTAAAGGTCTCATATAGTATAAAGTTAGTTCTTTTTATGTTAAAAAAGCTCCAGGTCCTACATTAACACTGTAAAAGTATTTAAGCCTCAGTCCACAGAGAAACACGCACAGCCTGTATAAAAAAACACTGAGCCTTAAAACCAGCCGTCAGGACTTCCTGTGACTTTGTGATGTCAACAAAGCAGTAACTAAGCCCTGCCCACCTGGACGCACAATTCAACACTTCCAAGATTTGGTTTCTCTGAGTGTTTTACTTGAAATCTTCTCGTCTTTTCCTCAAACAACAAATATATTCTTTCATGAATTGACACTTTTTGCTTTCTTGTTTCCACAGAAGAAGGAGTGGACATGGGATGAGAGCAAGATGATGGTGATGCAGGATCCAATTTACAGGTGAGTTGCCTTTCGCGACATTGAATTTCTTCAGCTCGGCTTGAAAATGCAAATTAATTGTTTCTAACTCTCATTGTAATGACTTGGAGCTTATTTGGGCCCCCAAACAAAAATTTTAATCCAAACTTGATTACATGCGCTGTTGTTGGTTAAGGAAATGAGACTCTTTTGTCACTGTCACCACGAGCGCTGACATTTAGAAGAAAGAAAGATATTGTGGCGCGTTGATAAGTTTTACTGACTGCAACACAGAGCGACACACAGAGAAAATAGATGAGTTATTTGGTATTGAAGTTGAAGTGTTGATTAATAAACATAGGAGAGTGGAGGGAGGTTGATAACAGGGGGAATAAACAAATGTGTCAGAAATTTGTGGCCATGGAGAACAAGGCTTTTTGAACATTGCATTCAGTTCTTTTTTAATATTGCGTTTTGAGAAAATGCAATTTAGAAGAAGGCATTTTGAAAAATTCATTTTAATAATCCATGTAATAAATGAGAGAAGAGGAGGCCATGAAAACAAGCCTTGAAATATGAAACTGTTATTGTCAGCAACATTAAATTAACAGGCTTTTTTTTTTTATTTTAATATTGCAGCCTTTTTGTAATAGTATCATCTCAACTCTGTTTTCCAAAGTCCTTTTTAATGAGCCGGTGTGTCGCTGTCTCCTGCAGTGGTCGTCTATACCTTAGTCTACGGCAGCAACAGATTCATCAAAATCACAGCGCCAGTGTTTTATGCACATTTTTACAACAGCTCGAGTGTTTTCGTAGCGGCAGCTTGAGCCGAGCCGCCTCATTTACTCCAGATGGTTTTTGGATCAAAGTACGGCGAGCCCACCCTTCCTCATCATCTGTGGTGGTGGTGAGAGCTGGTTTAGGTCTCTGACTTTTCCAGGGCGTTGTTGTTTGTGACGGGGCAGTAGCTTCTGTTTACACTCACATCAGCTGCGTCCACAGAGAGAGTTAGTTACTGCTTGAGTTACAGGCTTTTTCCTCAGGAGATCTCAGAAGGGAAAGTAAGTTTTTCTTCCTATGAAGCAGCTCGAGGTCACTGACAGGTCTCCTGTCTCTTTTTAGATGAACTCTGGACATAAATAATGAATTTAGATCAACTTTTTGACTTTGAAGTTTCACACTCTATAGGTTCAAGGCCAATGGTTGGTTCATAGACACTTCTGTGAAGGAGCTCAGATTTCTGCTCTGACAAGGTCACAGCAGAAAGCCGGCTTTAGATTTTTGTCTGCAGAGGTCTTAAAGGGATAGTTCAACATTTGGGCAAAATGGCCTATTGCCATGTAGTTTTAGCAGTAGGTTCGTTACCTTTATTTGTCGGTGCAAGCTATTTTTAGAATGGCGGAGCAGAGGTGCGAGCTGCTCAGAGCTACGCTACGGAGGCTCATGGGATTTCTTGGTTTACCTCATCAAACTCATCAAATACACAATCCAACAGCTTCCAAAACGCTCTGGTGGACAAGTTGTGACCTGCACATTCACCACGCTCTGAGATAACAGAACATTACCAGACAGAGTTGTTTTAGAGGTAAATACATG
Organism: Decapterus maruadsi; assembly: GCA_030347415.2. NCBI lineage: Eukaryota > Metazoa > Chordata > Actinopteri > Carangiformes > Carangidae > Decapterus > Decapterus maruadsi. Next base: position 26,083,802 of record CM064886.1, read on the forward strand.
CAAAACCGCTGATGCGCGTTGCCTTCAGGGACAGTTTTTCAGCAAGCAGTCTCGTAACGTTACATTATTATCTCATAGCGTGGTGAATGTGCAGGTCACAACTTGTCCACCAGAGCGTTTTGGAGTTGTTAGATTGTGTATTTGATGAGGTAAACCAAGAAATCCCATTAGTCCATTAGCGTAGCTCTGAGCAGCTCGCGGCTCTGCTCCGCCGTTCTAAAAATAGCTTGCACCGACAATTAAAGGTAACGAACCTACTGCTAAAACTATAGGGATTGATGGCAATGGGCCAATTTGCCAAGATGTTGAGCTATCCCTTTAAAAGGCTTTTTATGACAAGCTACACATGCGTTGTCTCTCTGAATGCTAAGCTAAGTTAGCCACATCGCACAGTCCAGCTGTGTGCATCAATCTTCTCATCTTCTTGCTGCACTGAGAAAGAGCTGAGAATGTTGTCATGGGTAACTGGACACGGACAGATGAAGGCAGTTTTCACTGCTTCATATTTTTGCTTTTCATCAAACGAATCATTAGGTTGGTTCCTTCCTGCGTTGTTTTATCTTTGTGTTTCCTCCTGAAACTTTTCAATTCAGCTGCATTCATCTTTCCCTGTATTAACAGAATGTCTCATTTTAGCAAAGCATTGGTAGATCAACTATAAAGATCAAATGGAGGATTGCAGTTTGTGACTTTAGGAAAACTGAATGGGTCTAATCAGTCATGAGATCAGAATTACAGTGTCTGTGTGTTGATGTTTGTGTGTGTGTGCGTGTGCGTGTGCGTGTGCGTGTGTGTGAGAGAGAGACTGATAAAAATGATGAAAGTGAGAGAGTGAACTGTGACCTTGAGGTGCAGTTCATCCACTCGGCTGCTGGGCTGAAACTCTTTGATTTGAGCTTGTAACACAGTCTGTTGTCATCAGAACAGACGCTACGCACACACACGCACACATGCATAGACACACACACTCACAGCTTCACAGTGCTGCTGAGAGGCAGCCGATGTGAATTTGGTGGCTCAGATAAATTCGGTGAGAAATGAGAGAAATACCTTCAGATGTCGGCACCATTAATCTCTCTCATCGACACACACACGCACACACAGTCCCACAGACAGAAGTTTGGTCACCAATCGAGGGTGTGCTTCTGATTTCACTGCACACACACACACACACAGGTCATATTCCCTCCTCCTGAATGACTCACACCTTTTCCATTCTCCCTCTCTTTACACAAACACACACACACTCACACACACGCTTGCTCGCCCGCTCCCAGGCGTGTGCGTCTCAGAAGTGCATCCAGGAGAACCAGTTGGGGTTTCTGGCTTTGGAAATGATTCTGTCAGAAAGATGGATTCTGGCCGGCTGTTTGTGTAAGCGTCTCTGAGCATGGGAATTTAGGAAGATTTAGTTTGCTTGGAGATGCCTTATCTTGTCCCGCACATTTCAGCCCTGCGTCCTTTTTTTTTTTATATTACAGTTGCAAAGTTTCCCCCACAGGAGGAGGGAGAGTGGCAGAGGGAGGGGCGTAGTAGAGCAGTGTATGATGGGTAAGAGTCGCTCCATCCATCAGCGGCTGAGTGGAGTCTGACAGCTCCTCGTCTATTCCGTCCAACAACCGGATCCAGACAGAAGCCGAGTGTTTAAATATTTGGTTTTCGCTGGATGTGAGTCGCTTTCATTCTTTCATGAGGGTGCACACACCCGATTCTCCCTCCGTTTCCCTGCAGCAAGAAAATATAACGATACAAGTTTTGTTCAGAAAGCAGATCCAGACTTTGTTTAAAGTTTCCGAGATGACAACAAGACACAATTAGTGGTCGTTTCTTGTTTCTGCTGTGTTTTCTCCAATCAACTCAGGCATTATTATTATCGTCAGCGCTCCAAACCATCCTGGAGTCTTTAATGTCTTTAATGGGGAAGTCACTCGTTGACTCAGACCCGGCCGAGACCTGCTTTCTATTAACGAACTTGTGGCGAAGGCTGCCAGCCTGCCAAACTCAATTATCATCATGAGCCAGAGATACTTAATGCGCCGAGCAGGTGAAAGCTCCCACTGCTCTAAAGCCAAGGAGAGAGAAGTTTTAAGATGAAGTTATTGAGTGGAAACTTATTTCAAGAGTTTTAAAAAAAAATCTTTTTCTCCAACAGAGAGATGGATTGAGAGTTAGATACTTCATTGATCCGAAGGTTTAAATATCCTCATGTACTGCTCGCGGGGCCCTTACGTACTAATGTGTATGAGTAGGTTTTAAACACAAAAACGCAGCTACTGTATAGAACAATACCAGCCCACGCTGTCAGAGGAAACACACACTGAGCTGCTGCTGTAAGTCGTTGGTCTTTGTTGCTGCAGGTGTGTAACTTATCTCAACTTGAGATGTCACGATTATAGATTTACAATTATTATCAGAGAAATAATCACAGTATTGCGATTATTACGATTGATAAATTTAACATTTAAATACAGTAAAAAATATAATGACATTGCTAATTATTTACACAAAATATTTTAATACAGGACCAATTTTTTAATTTTGAATCACCCACGGGAAGTGTTTGAAATATTCAAGTCATTAATTATCATCTAAAGCAAATTTTTATTTTAATTTTTTTTTTTTTCCTGAGTTCAACCGTCACTCACCTGCGACTCTCGGCAGTCACTTTGTCAAATCCAGTGGTTCTCCTCCTCCAGATGTTCACATAATATGGGCTTATTGATGGTGTTGGATCTGAGTGTGACTGTCAGGATGTTTCCCTCCACTGTGGCTCAGCGGAGGTGTCTGTGACCCCAGGAGATGGACGAGGTCATCCTCCAGGGTCGACCTCGTCTGTCCACACATCAGAGTGCCGACACTGAATTATTTGAGTAGCGCTTTCCCGCTCCGGCTGTGACCACATGTGGAAAAACGCCGAGTCATGCCAGATGATATAGGCGGTGGATTCTCTGGAGGCCTGCAAGGATTTTGGGCCCCATGAAAAGGGATGTTAGTGGACCCACTTACAGCCGGCTGGCAGGATGGAGAAAGATTTTGATTCTGTTTTACATAGAACTGTACATTTTAATGGTATTTTTGACTATCATTCCCATATTTGTGAAAAGAACAACATGACAGGTTCTTGGTAGGGGAAGCACTGAATACAATGCATTTCATCATTTGCTGCAAGAATATGTGGAGACTGATGCACACCTGGTGTGTGGGAACATAGAGTCAATGTAAGGAAGAAAAATGTTTCCCCGCATACTGTCCTAAAATCTCTGCTTGACAAAAGTCTGAGGACTGAAACATTGTTTCTTTGTTTCATATTAAAGTTTTTTGCAAGTTAAAGGGCAGTATGTGGGCAACTTTTTTCTGTCTTACTCGTACTCAAATGAATTTCCCTTGGGGGATTAATAATGTAATTCTTATTCTTGTGGTTTCAAAGGTCAAAGGTCATACAACACATGTTAAAAACATGGGATGAAAGAAATTACGATGCCCTGGTCCCGTGCCAGCCCACTAAGATTTTATTTATTTATTTGGTTCATTTCGGGCATGTCAATTAGTCATCATCACACATCATCTTAATCCAATAATGCAATACACATGACCGAAAGGGAAAGCGGGAGAAGCAAAAGCTTATCTAGTCCCGCCCCCAATACTCTCATATTCATTTTTTCTTTGTCTTCTGCCTTCTTCTTTGTCTTCTACTGTAAATAGAAATACAATAGATAAAAACTGTAGTTAAAAAAAAACTATATTAATGTCATTTAAGACATACAGTGAAAAAAAGTGCAATAAATAAAGGATACAACGACAATGACAATGACAGCAGCATCAAATTGATCTTTAGTGGTTAGGAGGACTCAGGAAATGTTTCCAAAAAACCTAAAGTTAGTGTTCCCATTACATTGTAAATAAGACATATTTGTGAAATAACTTCATTTTTTTGGGCCAGTATTGGATTTTTATTAGGGATCTCTCTGTCAGTCCCTCAAATTCTTCTCCTTATTCTCCTGTTTTCGGCGCCCCAGGTGGCCTCAGCTAAAGAAATCAAATTAAATGGCAAGAAGAATTAATAATAGTCCATTTCTCATCAACAGTTCATTCCTAGCCATGTAGTTGAGACAGTGCTGTGACGTCTTAGTCCTTGAATTGGCTCCTTTGACATTAATTTGTAATCAATATGCAAAGCGCAGCATATAGTATGTATATATACATATCTTTCTGCATGAATATCATATATCAGGATTTTAATTTGAAGTGACCCCATGCAGTGTGCTGTAGAAAAGGGATTAGACTGTAATGTAAATGTTTGAAGGATTTTACATTTGCATCAGCCTCCTATCGTCGGAGTGTAAATTAGAAGACTTTTCCTCGGCTGGTGGAAATCCTCCTGTGAGAACACATGGTGTGAGTGAAACCTTTTGGTCTGAGCTTGTCTGAGTTGCTGCTAATGTGATCCATATTCACATCTTGCCCTTTTTACTTTTTTTAACGCAGAGAAAAACTGCACATCAAAGACACCGGACTGTTTTTAAATGCTCCTATGTGATTTTTTACAGCTGCACACAGGCCGAATGGCGTGTGTCTAAATCATTTGGGAGGATTTAAGCTGAGAGCTTTGGGTTTTTCTCTGCGTTTCCTTTTCATCGACAGCTGCTGTGGAGCTGGAGCTGCTGGCCAGCTGCCACCTGAGACACCTGAGGTCATATTACCATCATGTTTATTTCTCAAATCTTAACGAAATATGTCAGTGTTTCTCGTATTAAAACTGACACATGGGGGGGCGGTGCGTGGCGCAGTGGTTAAGGCAGGAAAAACGAGCGGTCTTCGGGAGACCTTTCCTGCTATGTCTTCCCCTCTCTCTGCCTCCCCCTTTCCTGTCTATCTCTACTAATCTATCAAATAAAGGCATAAAACGGCAAAAAAATATACTTAAAAAAAAAAAAAAAAAAAAAAAAAACTGACACATGGGAAAAACAGTCACAGTCACAGTCACACATACATTCATTCAGAAGTGCACACACACACGCACTTGAATGATTCATACACAGTCCTATGGAACAAACTACAGAGACGCAGGCAGCCAAGCAAGAAGATAGTTGACAACTTTTGGACCCTGCTTACAGTCCCATGATGCACCACTGTGAAAAGTAGTTGCTCAAACAACTTCAGTTCAGTGACAGATAACAAAGGTTTGTGGATGTGGACGTGGAGGTGCCAAGGGTTTATACAGTAGATCCAGCCGTATCGGCCCGATGATATCAAACATGTTTGATGTTTAGTTAAAGTTAAAGGAGAACTATGCAAGTCCGCTGCGTTGCTAACCCTCCTCTTGGCCATGTGCATTTGTTTTCAACAGTGTACTGTATAACGTTATTTATCGTATACGTGTTACTATCTGTATATTTATGCAGTTTAATCTGTCATAAACAAGAGATTACAGGTTATGGGGTGTGTTTGTGGTGCCGCAGAGACGAGAGCTGAGACACCGGGTTGGAGGCTCTGATTTTACAAGGTTGGTTTTTAGCCAAGAGACACTATTACTACAAGACGCAATTACTTCAAAGCTGTTTAATTAAGGTAAAAATGTAGCATAGCCAAGCTAAAAATCCTGCAGAGTTCCTCTTTAAAACCAAGATGATTGTGGGTATTACCTCAGTTGCAGAGCAGATGACAGTGGTTTCCAGGTAATGGTAAATATTCTAGCTATTGAGGTGAATGTTAGCCAGCACTTAACCTTCATTTGACCTTTTTGTTTTATGAATGTTACATCGAGTTGTTTCACCACAAACTCCTTTGTGTTTACCTCTGCTTTCCTGTATGTGATGCGTCATTATTTTCATATCTTGTAATTGTAATAATTGTGTGTGTGTGTTTGAGATTAGAGAGAACATCTGCGAGGTTTCTCCTCATGCATCCCAATTTCTGAGAGCAATTAGGATCTAGAAACCATCGTAATCTGAGCTCGGCGTTTAGCGATTGATTGGTTGGTTGGATTGATTTCTTTTTTTTTAAACTGTGATGAATAGATGCTGCTTTATTCAAACAAGGAAGCTGAGGCAGAAAAGTAGTATTAGATTATGTTTTTGTACTCGATACATTCACAGCACGTTCTTCAAGTTGGCTGCAACTTCTGTTAAAAACGCTCGTCAAATAATAAAAGAAACAAACAAGCATAAACAAAAAAAGCAAAAACTGAAAAAAGAGATGTTTCAAAGAAGAAACTGATGTCACATTGGAAACCCGTGTGTTCCTCTCCCAGAAGTGACAAACACTCACACTCATTTCTGACTTGATTATTCACCACTGAATGTGGACTGAATTCAGGATCCTTGTCATCGTGTCGCTCCATTGTCCCACACTGTGCAGACGAGAGCTTGATTCATAGCTGCTTTTCATGCATCGCTGACATCGTACCAGTGTTTAATCAGCTGGTGTGTTCAGATTATGTCATTCCTAAAGAGAGGACCCATTGTACTGTAGGTGTTTGTGTTGTTGTTAGTGAGTCCATGTGCTAATTATGGGGTGTTTGCAAAAGGCCAATTAAGTTGATCATATCTCAGATCAGAAATTTATAACAGTGACTACAACTGTCACGTCTTTTCAGGATCCCATCACTTATATCAACTTAATGATGCTCAGCAACAGGACAGACGTAACCCTGTGCATGTTCAGACTCACTCACTTCTGGAGCTCTAGTTTCCTAATATTTTAGGTCTAAAAGAATGAACCTGAAGATTTTCTTTTTAAGTTCTGTCTGTCCCTGCATCGCCACAGCAGCGATGAATGGGAGCAGACGGATCTTTCGCCATTTAGGCTGTTTACTGTATATGCCATAAAATTGCCTTTTTTTTAAGTATGTTTTTTTTGCATTTTTGCCTTTATTTGATAGTACACAGTATAGACAGGAAAGGGGGAGGCAGAGAGATGGGGAATGACATGCAGGAAAGATCTGCCCAACGCGGGATTCGAACCGGGGACGCCTGCGTTGAGGACTGTAGCTTCTACATGGGGCCGCCTTAACCACTGCGCCACACACCGCCCCAACTGCCATTTTTTTTGACAGACAACGTCAGATGGCTTCAAACACACGCCGAGGGGTTTGTGAACGGAGCTGTAGCTAATACAAAGTCTCGCGTGAGAGTCAAGTTGACACTCTCAGGTAAAATAAACATCAGCCAGATTTTCTCTCACTGCTACAAAAACGTGGTGCCTCCGAGCTGATATTCCTTTGCTGATAAACAAACAGGAGCTTCAGACAACCTGTAAACATAGTGAGCCGTCAACTTGACTCTCACGTGTATTACACTTTGTATTACAGCTGCATTTACAAACATGTCGGCTTTCTTGAAGTCAACAAACCCCTCGGTACTGTATATATATTTGAAGCCATCTGACGTTGTCTGTCTGTGAAAAGAAAATTGTGATTTTATGGGATGTAAGTAGCAGGGACAGACAGAAGACTGCATAACAGAAGACAATAAAAAGAGAATCTCCAGATTCATTCTTTTAGACCTAAATTGTTAGGAAAGAGCCCCAGGTTGAATTTGCGTCAATGGGAAAAGATATTCTTGAATGGAGTTGGAGCCCTGACTCACACTTTGTGAGCGTCATGCCGGCCCAGATGATGAAGCACAAGGCTGAGCTCTGTTCTCTTTGTGCTGTTGTGAGTAATTTTCCCCTGAGGGGCGAGCAAAACGATCTCCAACAATTAAAAAGCATATCGGGCCATACAGGAGGTTTATGTTGCCTTAATTTGCATGAGGGATGAGATCCAGTCATATCAGAGGAAATACCTTCTTCACCCGTCGGTTGCACACACCATCTGTTTGGTACAGCTCATTTTTGATTTATTTATTTATTTTTGCATTCACACAAACACCGGATGTGCACAAGCCGTCACATACTAATGGTCTAATTCACCAATTTATGAAATGAATGTTTCAATTCAGTGTTGACATCTGTTTGTTTTCCTCTCATTACACGCATTGAATATTGGACTGTAATTGGTCATTTGGGCAGTTAGTGGGGAAACATACTTTAAAACGTGCTTCATTTGTGAAACGTCAAACCGTTTGTTGTTTTTGTTGTTGCTGCGTGAAATGAAAGTTCAATATTAAGCGAACAGGTGCGGCTGTTCTCGAAGCCTCCTGAGCCAGCAGGTGTTTCGGTTAGAGCGAGTCGGACCTGGAAGGATCCACAGAGCGCCGGCCTGTTGTGCTCATTGAGCTGCACATTCGGTTAATTGGGCCCCATCTGATGCCATCTGATTACAATGCCCTCGCTGGATCATCACCAGAGTGTTCAAAGTGTCCTTGTCCAACAGGACCTTGGTGTAGTGTCGAGGGAGGAGAGCAGCGTTGGGCTGTGTTGTAGTCAGTGTGAAAACGAACAACAGAACAGCCTGTCTCTTTAACCTTTATTAACTAAATGGTTCATATTCAGATTTTTTTTTCTCTTTAATTTTTTGCATGGAAGGAGCTTGTACTTGTAGTAAGTTTTGTTATTTCTACAGAGCCAAACCTAACAAACCTTTTGCCTCCGTTTCAAGGACTTAAAGGGGAACTATGAAAGTCCGGTCGCTTTTCCTCTGTTTTGCTAACCCTCCTCCTGGTCATGTGCATTTGTTTACAACAACGGGGGTAGAAAACAATAAATAGAGCGATGGATGATGTTATATATCATTTAAACACACCAATACATTGGGTAAATCATACTTTACTTCATATAAGAAAGACTGTTGCTACTGTCAGTGAGAATATTTACAACTTTGCAGATGTGTGGGCAGCGCTGAGTTCACACTCAGAAGGTGTTTGCTGAGATCAGTGCATAATCCAAATTACTGAGAGACAGATTTGAGCAAAAAATATGTCAGATCTTGTATCTCATTAAGGAGGGTAATATTGCAGCTCAAATGGAAGGAAAATGATAATAAACAGTATTTGTTGAAGTTCAATACAAAGTAATGTTATTGCAGCTACTGTATCTTTAACCATGTTGACCATATTTTGCCCATAAAAAAACTGAACAAACAGTGAGAGAACAGTGTGAACTAAATGCTGCTGCTGCAGGAGGCGTCGGTGTAAACACAGGTCTCAACCTTTCTAACAGCAGCAGCAGACGGTGACGGAGGGTGGGACGACGCCTGCAGGGAGGAAAACTTTGCTGCTGTTGCTGTCACTTGACATTTTACAGGTGTTAGTCTCTCTGCTCTGCCTCCTAACACACACATGCACACACACAGAGATACACATTTACACACAATATAGGTTGTGTTTGTGGACGTGTGTTTTACATCCTGCCTGCCAGAGAGGAGCCACAGCCTCGGGGCAAAACCAGCAGACCAACTCAGTCAGGAGTGTATCAGAATCCCCTGGCTGAGGAACACACACACATGCAGCACACACACCAAGCTGGCATCCTGAACACTTTTTTTCAGTTTTTAGCCACACTCACAAAGCCAACTGCTGACACAAACGTCCATATACACATGAGGAATCGCCAATTTAAAACACACACACGCACTCAATCTTGACTTTTCTCCGAACCACACATGCAGACACACACACACACACACACACTCTCTCTCTCGTCAATGACTGGAGGCCACCCACCAATTCAGAGCTGCAGGGGGCTGGGAGCAAAAGGCTTGGAGGGATAAAACAACACTGAGGCCATGTCCGGAGTACTAAATACCTTTATCTGAAATAATTTATAAAATCTGTTCCACTCACGACTCAAGATTCACTCACGACTCAAGGGGAATTGCCTTTTTTTTTTACCATCTGGACCTTATTTCTAGCATAAAGTACGATCATTTACACACCCAGATAACTTTGGTGTCAGTACAAGTCGTTCTGATGAAATTGGATTCAGCCGAGAACCACGTATATCAATATAATGCGAATACACGGGGCACGCAATGCAGCCTCTAAATAACACATTATCTGCCGCGAAACTCGTTCATTTCACCAATATTTTGTTAAGATACGCTAGTGTTGTTCCCCTCTGAGTCCGAGGTTAGCTGTTAGCAACACTCGGGGTCTATCTACAGTAATTTCATCAGAAGGACTTGTAATGACAGCAATGTTATCTGGGTGAGTAAATGATACATGTTTTATGCCAGAAATAAGGTCCAGGTGGTTAAAAAACGGAAATTCCCCTTTAAAATGACCTTTTTAGTTCACTAAAACCAAGAAATATGGAGGTAGTTGTCTTTCACTTAATGTTGAAAAAGTCAACGCAATGTGGCCGCATGTAAATTTCACTTCCCATCAAACATTTGTTCCACAGCAGAAAAGGAGGAGAGAGTGATGATGATGATGATGATGATGATGATGATGATGATGATGATGATGATGATGATGATGATGATGATGATGATGATGATGATGATGATGATGATGATGACGATGATGATGATGATGATGCTGTGGTGGGTTTCCCCTCCTTTCTGCCGTGTCCCCGTTTGCTTGGAGAAAAAACAGAAACGATGCAGATCAGATCAACAATTTGGAGCAGAACACAACCTCAGGCTGGAGTTATTTCATGCACAAAGAATGACTGGCAGCTGAAGCTCTGACTTTTTTCTTATTCTCTCTGAAGAAAGAGGGAGGGAGGAGGGAGGAGGGGTGTGTCCACTCAGCCTCCGTCTACATGTGGAAAGCAAATGTGCTCGTATCTCTACTCGTGTCTGATCTCTGCTTTGTCAAAAACACACTCCAGATTTGCCAGATGTGGTGGTTATAAATAAATTCAGGAATGCACATGTTGTTATTCCTTACAAATGGTCTGATCAGTAATTTGAAAAGACATCTTTACTGTACGCTGAGGCTGAAGTATTTCTTTATAGACAGACATAGTTAGTATCCCCATCACCTGCCTGAGTGTTGGCAGGCTCGCCAGAGGAAACGCTAACGCACTCGCTTCGATCACTGAAATGAATTCGACTTTAAATCGTCAATAAAACTTCTCTGAATCACTGGGATGTTATTCTGGAGGTTGGTTGGTTTCACTCGCTAAACTTTTATAAAAAAAAAACAAAAACTGTCTTTATTCCCCTCCTCCCCTGGTGTTTTTATAACTCACTTAGTCCCACGGTGAACAGATGGCACAGATGCTGCAGTGATCATCGCAGCAGATAAATAAATAACGGCAAAGATTTTTCAGAGTCAGGATGCACCTCCGCTGCTGATGCACCTGTTTCATCATCACGTTACACCTGACGACACACATGTGGAAAAACAGTTACACTATTAAATTGTCTTTTTCCTTTTCTGAAAACCTCGCCCACAGTTCCCTCTCCTAGTTATACACCATTGTCTTTATCATCTCACATTATTTATCTACTGTATGTGCAGTTATAACCATCTCATTATGTCAGTTGGGAATTTGATCCGAGTCATTAAAACCAGTTCAGTACAGTAGATATTTGCTTTGAAATGCCCCGTAAACATAATCATCCAGTTGGAAAGTTGATATCAACAAGTTGGTGAATTGGCGACTGAGTGAGCAAACAGACAATCAAGCTTCAAAATACATGAGTAATGCATGTTATATCAGTACTGCAGTGATTCACAAGAATATTTTGAGATTACTTATCATTAATGTGGTAGTGGTGTTACGTCTGAATGAAAAGTCATCATACTGCATCAAGTCATCTAAAGCTGCGACACACTACACAGTTTTCTTGCCTGATTTTACCAACGATTCACAGTCGGGTCTAGTCCGCACCAGTCGGCACTAGTTGGAGACGGCCTGGCGAGTTGGTGCAGAAATCTGTTGGTGTGTGATCGGGAGCAGACTCAAATTGGCAATTGTGAGGCGAACAGAAGCCACCCGACTTCAGTTGTAGTAGTTTTTGAGCCGAGTCTGGACGCAGACGGCTAGTGTGTACTGGTTACCGAGCTAACCGCGAACACGTTGCACACCATAGCTGTTTTTTCTTTTTAATGTTTTTTTTTTCTTCCCTGCATACACACACAAACAGCAGCAACAGCAGCAGCAGCTGTATGTCGGATGCTAGTGCTAGCTTGTCTCTCTCGCTCAGCAGCAGTAGTCAGGACCACAAAGAAAATGAAATGCAGTCTAAGTGAAGCGCTGGAGCCGTGGACCGATACCCGGACGTCACCGACAACTAAAGCCTCGACTGGTAACAACTATGAGGGCCGTTGTGGTGAGCTAGCTCAATGCTAACTTCGACTAGCATACGCCGCTAACACCCTCTTCCCAGCGCACGACAACGGCTCTCCTGCTTGTTACAACACAACACTGGAGGCTCCTGGTGTTGGTGACGGCCAGGTTTCGGCCCACGGCTCCAGCGCTTCATTCGTACTGCATTTCCTTTCCTTCACGGTCCTGACAGCCGCTGCTGCAGGGCAGGATGCTACACAGTTGAGCCTGAGAGGAGGGGCCCAGTTTGAATGTTTTGTTCACAAACTGTAATGAACAAAACTCCAGACTCTACCTTTAACTTATTTAATTTGTCACAAATAAGTGACTGGATGTGATCATTTGCCCGATAAAAGGTTAAGAAAAACATAAACATCTGTTGTCGTTATGGTATCAGGTCTGAAAAACTCAAACTGTGTCTCTTTCCTCGTCGGGGGCAAAACTTTGTTTAGTGTGTGTGTGTGTGTGTGTGTGTGTGTGTGTGTGTGTGTGTACACATACTGGATCTGTCTAGGGTCATAACTTCTCCGGCCTTCAGCTGTGGTAATTGCTGTCACTTTGTGCGAGGAGCAGCCAGCCCCCGCTGACTCCCACCTCCAACCTCCCACAGTAACACAAAGTTAAAAACCCTCCGGTGAGAAGTTCACACCCACCCAATTACAGTCAATCTGATGTGTGCGTGTTTGTCTAGAAACACCCTGATTACCAGATACGGAAAAAAACAAGCTGCGATATCAGGCGTACTCAACACATCGCGCTTTGATTTTTCAGCACTCTCATTACACACAAAACCACGAGCACAGAAACACACACACATCCACACAAGTCCATAAAGTTTCTCACAGCCTCATTCGCTCCTATACAATCTCTGTCTCAGCAGCATCCTGTGCTCTGAGCTAATGGACTGTCCAGTCAAATTTGATAGCTTACTTTGCCAAAGGGAGAAACAACTAATGGAGAAGAGAAGAGATGGAAAAAAAACGTCTCCCTTTGACAAAAACACTCTCAAAGATGCAACCAGCCAACATTTAAAGGGTTAGTACACCGAAACAACAAAAGACAAGCTCATTCAGGGAGTTTTTGTGTTGAGATGTTGAGATATCGTCAACTGAAATTTATGCTGCAGCTGCAGAGTAATGGAGGGAGATGAAATCTTGTTTATCTCCGCCAAAATTACAGTAAAAGAAAAACACACACACACACACACACAACCCTTTCTGCTTAGTTAGGAGTGTTTCTGGTGAAAACACAGGTGGTGTTTTTCCTCTTTGTCGCCTTCTTTTCAAAAGGACTGGAAGCACAACAAACTATACGACACTCAGCTCTTGTTGTGTTGGGGCTTTGCAGCAGCAGAGGAAGAAACTCAGACACGGATGCTTTAAAACTTTAGCAGATAAAATTGAAACTCTCTAAATGACCAGATGCCACTTGGGGAAAGAGAAAGAGAGAGAGATTTTCTGTATGCTGCAACATCCAGACTCAGACTGACACAGTTCAGCAGCTGTGGTTTCAGTGAAGTTCAACTATTTATGCTTTACTTACATCAATGATTATGAAATTAAGAATTACATAAGATACTAAAACACCGTGCTAATATCGTTGGGTAAAAAAAAAAAAAACCATGCCGACAATCAGGAGCTGAGGGTCAGAACAGACCGAGTGAGGCTGTAGTGGCAAAACACTTTTTTTTTATTGCTTATGAATGAAACATTTCATTTTGAATGGGAAGAATATTTCATTACTTTTTTTTTTTGGTCACTGAGTCAGCCATATGATGTATCAGTTATTGAATACATTATGTCAGTGCGTGTGTGTATCTGTGTTTGTAGCTTTGGGTAAAGCCAGACAGATTCTTCAACCAATTCTTCATAAAAAAAAATACCAAAAAGTGAATTTTTTTTTAACGTGTCATTGAACTCCTCATTAACTGGTCTTGTGCACCCACTGAAACCAGGATGTTATGAGGTCATTATTTCTCTTTAATCTGTGACTGATCCTCAGACTGGATTCATTCAGATGGACCCGTGGTTCTCAGGGCAACGTCCAAATCTGAGAAAAACAACATGGCTGAGACTTCACCATTAACAGTCTGAACACATTAATAGTTCAGCTTCTCTCGTCTCCTCCTAATGCAGAAGTCGGAGGAGGTCGCAGCACTTCAGTGAAACATCTGCACCTGTCCCGTCCTGCTCCCAGCCAAATTATTAACTTAAAAAAGGAGAAAAAGTAGTGAAAGTTTTATCACCTGTGCCCCGGAGGGAACAGACGCCAGCTCCTTAAACGACTGCAGACCTGTTGCTTTCGACGGTCCTGCAAAGTGTGATTTGCACCTTCTTAATTCAAACTGTGTGTCTTGAATCCCACAGTTCATGTTGGGACATATGCTGCATCCAGATATGATTAGCTCTTTTTTTTTTTTTTACTCGACATCACAGCTACACAACCTTCATTAGCTCTGCTCTTCTGTCACATGCAGAGCCGTCCCCACTCCCTCCCTCCCTCCCTGAATCCCTGAATCCCTGAGAGCCACAATATCTTTTAAACAGTTTTACCTTTTGTTTTGTTTCTGCTGTAACATTTATCACCTCTGACTCTCTGAATTAGCTGCTGAGGGGGAAAAGCAGCAGCCGCAGAATGACACCACATTAGCTCTACAGGCCTGTAATTGTGTATGAAATGACCTTTAACTGTTTAACTGTGGCTGCGGCGCTCCTGCACACAAAATAACACTAACGGGGGAAAAGGAATCGGCGGTGCAGCTGCTCTCTCTCCCTCTCTTTCAAAATAAAGGACAAATACAGTGGAAACCGCTTATAGTGATCACGTTGACCAGAGTCAATTTGATCACTATGACCGGTTCATTACTAAAACTGAATTTTATTATTTCACATTTTTTTAATGCAGAACATCATCTAAATGCCATTTGTACAGTTTTTCAATGAGAAAAATGTAATGAAACGGTTGTCAGCGCGATCATTTCGTCAGTTCCAAACTCACCGTCTGCACCTTAATCACAGACCACAGCTGGTTTTCCACACAGCATCATTTACAGTGAGTACATGTGGTCCACGGGCGCTGCTGTTTTTAAAATTAGCCAACTACTATAGGCTACAGTAGCGCCGCAGTTTCTCATTTCCCCACCTTGTTTGACTGAGAGTGTTTCAAAATGGTTTTCATGAATGAACAGGTACATGTCACTGTCAGACTGGACCTTTTCTGGACCGTTTCACTTTACCTTTTCCTCTCTCTCTCTCTCTCTGTGCAGGCTGCTGCAGCAGTGCACATCAAAGGGACACCGTCGAAAATAAAATAAATAGGCTACACATAGTTTTTAAATTGTTTTTGTGCACGTTTTCTTCCATAAGATGACAAAAAATGAGCATTATAAGCAGATTTCTTGATCGCTATAAACAAATTATTTAAACAGCATTTGTATAGAAATGATTCCGTCCCAAGTCTTTTGATCTATAAGCGGTTGATTACTGTATCCGTGACCACTGTAAGCGGTTTCCACTGTATCTGGAAATGTGTTGCAAGTCTTTTTTTAATCACTTCCTCTGCTCCCATTAGAAACACAGCCTGGCGTTTTAATTGGACTTTCTTTTATTGTTCAGGCCGTGTTAAAGCAGCAGTCCAGCATTTATTTATTTATTTGTTTATTTATTTCATTCATTGAGTAAATTGATCATCTGAGCCCTCATCTAGATTAAAAGGGTTCAGGGGGTATAGCACCCTGTTATTACCGTTGCTAACACTTAAAGAGATTGCATTTTCTGGGAACACAACTGCCTCGGTTTGTGTGTCTGCATTTATTTATTTCTTCCAGAGGCTCCGGCGTTCCTCTTCTTCCTCCTCCTCCTCCTCTTCCTCCTGCTGCTGCTGTAAACCTCTCTCAATTGAATGTAAATGAAGCCGAGGACGGTTCAGTTCTTGTTTTGCTCCTCTCTACCCACACGTTTGCTCCCCACTGCCTCTGGCCGTTGTGTCTGTCTCAGTCTGTGTGTGTTGACTGTTTAGGTATGCGAGCATGACCTTGGCTGGTGTGACTGTATTAGATGACAGACCACATTCTCCATGGTGGATGAGGGTGTGGTGACTGAATATGACACACACACACATATGCACGAACACAGCGACGCTGATCAGCACACAGAACAGGAGTTTGTGATTTGTCTGTAGCTGTCAGATCTTTACACGAC
This sequence comes from Decapterus maruadsi, assembly GCA_030347415.2. Taxonomy (NCBI): domain Eukaryota; kingdom Metazoa; phylum Chordata; class Actinopteri; order Carangiformes; family Carangidae; genus Decapterus; species Decapterus maruadsi. The sequence goes on from CM064886.1 coordinate 26,100,160, forward strand.
TTACCCTGCACCGTTCAGATACAGCTGTTTTCAGTTCTCACCTCTTTTCTTCTTTTTTTCACTTTAAAACTCACAGAACTTTAAAAAGTATTCGTTCACTTTAATCTGATTTCTCACTCTTCATTTTCCACGGCAGCAGAAGTTTCTCTGTTTCCAGTTGCAAGATTTAGTAACACTTATTGATTTTATTCATCCAGTTTCTCTTTCGCCAACCATCTATTGTCCTCGGTGTGTGTTCACCTACCTACATTATATACAGTACTGTGCAAAACAGAAAAAACTTTAAATCAGAATGTCCATTTGTTCACTGATTAATCTGATTTACTCAACCCTAAACATTCATTTTAGAACTATCATCAGCATAAAGAAGAACAACAAGTCCTGGAAGCAGGGCCGCCCCTGCCTACACGCAGACCACGCACAAGATCCAATTTTTCTGTTTCCGTGCAGTTGCAAGATTTATTAGCGATCTGATTATTGATTTTATTCATCCAGTTTCGTTAGCGCTGTTAATGTTTAAACGGCCTAGCATGTAAAACTTTGTGGCATAATCAAGCACTAAACTTCCATACTCAGCACAGCTGCTGCCATCTATTAGCCTCCAGTCCATTTAGCTAGAGTCTAGATGTGGACTGTGGTTTGGAGATGAAAGTCATTTGTTAACACATGTGCATTCACCTCTGTTGAAAGGCAGTTAAATATCAATAAAGTTTATAATCACCACACAAGGATTTGGCTAATGTTAAATGTATTTTAGGTCATCTGTTGGTGAATTTAATCTATGACAGGCAGCTTTGCTATTAGAGCTAAAATTGATAGATTTGATGCTACATTTGAATGTCCATTTTGAAATATCAGTCTGTTTGGTAATTAGTACCTATATTTAATTAAGTTTGAAGTTGTAGCCCATATAATATTAATAATGATGATAATGATGCCAGTAATAATACTATAGTAATAATATAGCAAAGAACTATTAATAATAGGTTCCTGGAATAATGATGGCCCCGAAGAAATTTTTTCACTTAGGGCCCCATTTTGGTCAGGGACAGCCCTGCCTGGAAGTGATGGTGTCGCTGCGCCCCCATGGAGCCCTGAGCTCAGCATCATCCAGTCTGTCTGGGATTACAGAGACAGAAGGATCTGAGGAGCTCCAAGATATTTGGAAAAATCCACCGGCCCAGGTCCTTCAAAAACTGTGTGCAGGTGTACCACCTAGAAGAATTGATGCTGTTTTGAAGGGAAAGGGTGGTCAAACCAAACATTGATTAGATTTAGGATTCTCATCAATTTTATTCACTGCATTTTGTGAATTGATGAAAAAAAAAGAACATTTTCATCTTTGAAAGCATTGAGCTTTTTTCCACACCTGCCTAAAACCTTTGCACAGTACTGTATGATGTTGTATAATATAATATACATGCACATCAACATTTCTCACCAAGCACCAACTGCAGTATTGTTTCCTTGGTGCTTGCTGCAGTCATGTGTGTGTGTGTTTTTACTGCATGCTTACATAAGTCGTGTGTGTGTGCTGCCTCAGCTCAGACCTGACTGAGGTTGTAGAGGAATTACCCTCCTACTCAGTCAAGTGATTAATTTTCATAAACAGTCATGACAACACTTAAGTACTATGCACACACACACTCGTTCATATTCATTCACACCCAGTGGAATAGACATTAAACTTAAGTTGAAATCTGACTTGACGCATGCAACGCGTCGCTCCCCTCGGGGTTTATTCACATTAGACGAGAGAGCGCGTTACGACTGTGGTGTATTGTTGTTGGATTGCGGATGTAATGCGTTTAATTGGTTCTGCATATTCATGAGTGAGCGTTCACTTTAAGCAAAGCTGCGCACTGTCATCACAAAGCCTGGGAGGCGCCGAGTTGACGTCGCTTTGTGGGATGGTTGGTGTTTAGACAGATATCAAAGAGTCAGTAAGTTGTAAGATTATAGTATTTAGTGGGTTTGTTTTGTTTTGTTTTGTTTTGTTTCTTATGTCTGAGTAATGCATGGTAAAAATAGATCAAAATATCAACAATGTCTGAGTCTGCAGGAGACGAAGGCTGGGGATCGATAGGAGCTGCAGTTTGGGCGTTGGAAAAAGAAACTGGAACATTAAAAGGATACTTCACCCAAAATCGATAATTCACCAATTTTCCCAACCCAAGTGTCCTGAAGCCGCCACATGAAAAAGTTGGTAGGAAAAAATGAATGTGATGTCTGTTTTTAGCCTTGGGTCACTTGGGTCAGTACAGATGAGCAGTATGGAGGTATCTGGATGTTTTATAAGCCCTATTCGCACAGGATTAGTATTACCTGAGGACCTCTGGTAATTTGTAATAATTGCGGAGGACGTCTGTGATCTTAATCCCGTGTGAATGCGCCATGTCAGTAATTTGTCAAGTAAAAATTCCCCCGTGAACAACCTACTATATTTCACCAAAGACCGACGTCCCCTGGTAAAACTAGTCCCGTGCGAATCTGCATCTCAGTAATTGAGGGGCATTTTTTGTTTTTGTTGTTTTTATTGTGCACCTTTTCTACTTCCTCCACTACAGTACTGTATAGTGGCTCAGTTAGTCCACAGCTCTAACAATGTCAGTATTCGACACTTTGATCCAGACTAGTGGACGGTTGCCAAGACGACACTGTCCAAACACCAGCGATCCTTTGTGGAAAATTTATAGAGAGAGTTTAGTGATTCTCTGACTTTTTATTTCAGAGTTTACACTTTCCCTGCAACGTGTTGCAGCTCATGTGGACAGACACGATTAATATTTGGTACACACACATTTCCTTCAATTTCTGCTGAGTCATGTTAAACCTTCAAACTGATGTGACCATTTTAACTCAGTGATGAGAGATTCCTGTTTGTTCTCAAAACAAACATCAGAGTTTCCCGTCTTATAACTGTTGTGCGGTGAGCTCTGAGGTTTAGAGCGGTGCAGGTGTAGCAAGGTGCGGTAAGGAAAGGAGGAGACGACAGAGACAGTAAAGAAAACTTTATCAGGCAGCAGCTGTAACTTGAGGCAGTGCATTAAAACAGGCCACTGGGTTTTATTGTTATTATTTTGATAGAGGCAGTGGGAAATAATTGAAACTATAAATTAAGTTTCAAATAAAATGACCAATGATTCATAATGAACTTTTAAAACAGGCCATAAAAACACTGGCTAATCACATCTGATCTGAATTTAATATTCAACACAGCATCTTAGAGAAGAAGCTTCTGTAGAGTTCTCGACTTGTTTGGATTAATGTTGTTACTGTACATCGGAGTTGTCCGAGCTGATCGGTGCACACGAGTTTTGTTTTATTAAAATAGTTCCCAGGTGTCCTAAAGACATGTCTGTGACATGTTTCGGTCAAAATACCCCAAGCTCTTTTCAGAATGGCTGGTTTCAGTACCTGTCTCTTTAAATGCAAATGAACCACTGCTTGCCCCGCCCCCTCTACAGGTGCAGGTAGGGGTGGTATTATGCAAATTCGAATCCTAGCCACAGCCCTGGAAGACAGGGAGGGAACAAGAGGGAACATCTCATAAAACTACATGGATTTCAACCTAGGGAGCCTGAAAATTACAGATTTTTTTTTGTCAGTTCTCACATTTTGGGAGCTGGAAGGCAAGACAAACACCCAGATATATGTTAAAGAGCCTTCAAAAAGTGATAATTCCATAATATGTTCCCTTTAACTCACAGTAAACAGTGTATAGGTCACCTGGTCCTCATGTCCAGATTTTTCCCTTTTACACATGAGATCATGTGAGTCAAACTGTACAGTGGTGGAAAAGTCACAACACTTTGAACGGGAGTGTCAACAGATTTAACGTCTCTCCCTCTCTCTAATCTCATATGTGTGTGTTTATGTGTGTGCATATTGATGCTTCTTCATCCTCTTCTTCACTTGGTTCATTTTCTTTTCATTTTCTTCCTCAGCACTTGAAATGATTTACCAGCTTCCTCCTCCCTCTCATCCCTCCCTTCTCTCTGCAGTTCTCAGGAGACCCAGTAAAAAAAAAAAAGAGGTTCATCTATTGTTGTGTTAATAAAACTGTCATAAAGCACTTGATCCAGTCACCGACCTTCTGAGACGCCTTTATTGTTTTAAGTAGAAGTAAAAGTGAAGTTTCTGTAACGAGGACAGTAAAAGGCTCGCAGAGTTTAAACAGAGACTCGTCAAAATGAAACCGGTAGAACCAGTTCAGATAAAGAGAGAGAGAGAGAGAAACGCAGAGCAGTTCGGTAGGAAATTTAGATTTCAGAGCCAGAAGTGCAGAAAAAAGTTTTTAATAAACAATTTAAAAAGTTCTCATCGGGCTGAAAACCAACCTCCTCCCTCCTCCAATAAGGTCACGGCTCGCTGCCTGAGGAGGCTCCATCGGGCCACTAAAGTTCCTCCCATGAATATATTCTGGTGGCTGAAAAGGCTTCATCGCCGCTGCCGCCTCCGAGGAAATCACACACTGATGCAATTTCACAACAGTATCACCTTTTTAAAATTCATATGTTTTGTTACTTTTTTATTGCAGCTTAAGAATTTTTTTGGGAGGGCGTTTTTCTGCTGTCAGCTTTGCATCGAGTCAGTGTGGGATGTGAACACACAAACTAAGAGCTTCTCTTCTTCAGGATGTTGGTTTTCATGAGTCATAGTTTTGGATCCAAACTGCTGAGTCACTTTGTAAAAACTCATGTCAAGTTACTTTATACACAGATTATGCAAATGATTTAGTTTTATTAAGGTTTAGATGTTTACCACCAGGAGATGCATGCAGATATCAACATGACCTCAGTCTTGTTTTGTTTTGTGGTTTGAGTTTATGTGGAGAGAGGTTTAATTTGGTTCGTCTGTTGAGGTAATGATTAAGTGATCTCATTTCTTGCAATCGACCAAAAAACTCTTATAATATTTCATGTATATGTGCGAAGAACAGTGTTTTTATCTTTTCTTTTTATAGTAAATAATGCATTGTGGAATAAAAATGAGCCGCGGACTTCTCACCTTGACTTTAACAAGTGCCGTAGGAAATTGCCTGTCTGCCGGATGATTAAGTCTGTTTTGTTGTGTTACTCAGAATTGCCAAGTCTGTGCTATAAAACTCGAGGCCTGTCTTTACGTGGCTGCATGAAGGTTGAGCTTCTCACAGCTTCTCTGATAACAAACCTCCACCTTTTCACTCTGATTTTTTTATTGTCATTTTTAATCAGCATAATGCCCGATCCCAACGCTCTGTGATTACGTCTGGTTTTTATCTCCGAGCTGCAGAATCTGCGCTGAAAGTTTCAGGTCAGGGCCTCGTCTGTGATAAAACATGGAGAGGAAATAACTGGGGCTTGTTGCTGTGAGTTTATTCTTCCACTAGTATAAAACCTTTGAAATGATCCTCTGCTTCAAGCAACACACACCTTTGAACGCAACACGCACCTGCAAGGCTTCAGACATTGACCTGAGGAGCCCTCCTGAACACAACCGTGGAGGCTCAGTGTTCAACCACACAATGAACTAACAAGAAAAAACATTCATACAAAAATAAAATGTAAAAAAATACAAAAATAATGAGGAAATTTCTCAAAATTGAAACAGAGAAGAAAGAATCAGGATCAGAAAATGTTATGCAGCTCATTCAAGAGATGTTCTGCTTTTAGCGATGTTGTATGGAACCTTTTTTAATAAGTTGTGTCAGTTCAGAGAAGTATGTGATTTTAGTCATGATTAACATTCGATCACCTGTCAGTGATCTTCTGTAAGCTTGTTTCAGCTCCTCATTTACAGTAGGCCACTTTTTTCTGTGTTATTTAACATTCAATTTTTAACTATTTAGATTCTTGAGAGCAGTAAGAGCGGGGATGACATGCAGCGAAGTGCCTGAGCGTTGAGCTACCAGAGAAACTTGACGTCACAGTGTCACTAATGCATTCAAAGAGTAAATACAGGAAGAACAGGTTATAAAGTGTATGTTTACATTTGCATGTTTGCACATGTGTTTAATTTGGATCAGACGTCTTCTAGAGCTCTGGTCTTGGAAATAAAATGAAGAAGGATTGTGGATGAGATGCTGACGGGAGCGACGAGGACGACTCCAGGTGAACATGTGAACTCCAGCTCCAATAAAACCTGATCAAGCAGATCATAGAAATCAATCAAATTCGAGGCAGTGAGATTTCCTTCTCCAAGTTGAAATCATTTCCGACCTCGATTAAAAAGTTGAGACAAATTTGACCTTTAATATTAAAAAAGTTTTTTTGGTGGGGGAGGGGCAGAGGAACTTGATTAAATGATCTCAGTGTCACATCTGAAATTTTAACTAAATATGCAGTGACGTCCCGTCCTGACCTCGTCCTCCGGCGCCGGCGGTGTAACACTAATTAGTGTAATGGGGAGAATAAGCTGTAATTACTTCTTTTTTTTTTAAACGCTATAAATTTTTACCCTGTGATGCTAAATGACACTAAACCTGTCCATCAAATCCTGCTGCTCTCCACCAACAGGCCTAATTACGCTCATTAGGTCGCTCTAATTAGAGATCAAACTCATTGAAACGCCATCAATCTGAACTCACCTGTTATCAGCTCCAATTGGAGGATTTCTAGTTTTAAAGGGATAGTTCAACATTTTGGCAAATTGGTCCAATGCCATAATCCCTATAGTCATAGCAGTAGGTTCGTTACCTTTAATTGTCGGTGCAATCTGTTTTTAGAATGGCGGAGCAGAGCCGTGAGCTGCTCAGAGCTACGTTCAGAGGCTAATGGGATTTCTTGGTTTACTGTACCTCATCAAATTAATAAAATACACAATCCAACCACTCCAAAACGCTCTGGTGCACAAGTTGTGACCTGCACATTCACCACGCTATGAAATTATAACGTAACATTGCGAGACAGAGTTTTTTTAGAGGCAAATACAGAGACTGCTTTCTGAAAAACTGCCCCTGATGGGAACGTGCATCAGCAGTTTTGCATGAAATTACCTCTAAAACAACTCTGTCTTGTAACGTTCTGTTATTATCTCATACTGTAGCGTGGTGAATGTGCAGGTCACAACTTGTCCACCGGAGCGTTTTGGAGTTGTTGGATTGTGTATTTGATGAGTTTGATGAGGGAAATCAAGAAATCTGTGGCTCTGCTCTGCTCTCCGTTCTAAAAATAGCTTGCACCAACAATTAAAGGTAACGAACCTACTGCTATGACTATAGGGATTACGGCAATGGGCCAACTTTCCAAAATGTTGAACTATCTCCCTTTAACAATGAGTTTTTATCTCAAATTTCATCAGATCTGCAGAGATGATCTAAGTTATTAATTATGCATCGGTTTTGTAAACATAATTACCTGGAGGGGCAGAGTTGGAGGACACGTTCAGGCTTCATTCTGTCACTTGCTGTAAATGTTTTTTAGCCCAGAACCAAACTGAGATTAAAGGCGGCGGCGGCGTTGCCGAGGCAGCGGGTGATAATGGATCTGCTCAGTGATGCACATCGTCGGCGGCGTCGGCCCCATTCTGCTCCATGTTTCATGATACTGGAGCCGATACCGGAGCCGCCATAGATTTCCAATAACAGGATGTTAAATGCTGAGAGATGATATTAATCCAGATGTATTTAGCTTCCACTCCTCAACATGATACTAAAACGAGCCCACACACACACTGTTATACATCTACAGCCTGATCTGGCACAGGTGCGTTATGGTATTGATTCCCAGTAAAGTGTGCAATTGTTGACAAGCTGTGTGTGTGTGGCGCTTTGCCTCTTAGCTTTTGATTTATAGCGGCTGCGTTTCACAGGCAGCGATTTATCAAGAAGAAAAAAATGAGCGAGGCCGTGGAAAACAAGCCCACTTCATTACTCAGACATCACATCGCGGCCTCCTGCGTGATGGAGTCGGCCTGTTAACAACGAGGGCTTATTAACAGGGTTAGCTGAGAGTGAGCGTGTGTGTGTGTGTGTGTGGTCATTGAGAGCCGTGTTATCGCAGCATTACTCTGCCAGTCAAAACTTTAGCATGTGTGTGTGTGTGATGGAGACGTGGCTGCAGCAGGTTTCTATATGAATGAGTGTTTTTGTCAAACTCTTAATGCGCCGCTGAACCTCAACTCGCCGGATGAGTCATGAATCATCTACTTTGCGCCGCTGTCTTCAGCTTCTTATTCATGCACAGCCTCCCTCGCCCACCGCCGCCACCACATCTCTCTCTCCATCTACCCATTCACTTGTAATCCCTCACACACTCATTTTCTGCATCACTCCATCCTCTCATTTTCCTCTGGAGTGTCCATCTCTTTTTCACTCACTCTGACTTTTCAATCACAGTCTTTTGTTCTTTCTGTCTCTGACTCATGCATCAAACTCTTCAGCCCTTTTTTTTTCTCCACACTATTTTCTGCCGTTAACAATAAAGTCAATCTGCAGAGCTGCTTTCAAGAGCTTAACAATCCAGCTATGTGTTTGTTGAACCCTTGAACAAATTGTAGGATCCAGTGACTGTCAATCTCTAAGAGAGGAGGAAGACTTTGTCTTTTTTTTTCATTTCATTTGTTTGTTTATTGCATATTAATGGACGTACAGTACAGGATTGTCATAATTAGCACATCTCAGTCGTCTCAAGACATAAAAGAGAACAGACATACCAACAGTACAATATCACACAGAAATACAATACAAACAAAAATTGTAATTAGATAAGACAGGGCTAACAAGGGAAAGTGCTAGTGCTTTAACTTGAAAATGAAAGCTGTCAGACAGATGTTGTGGTTTTAAATCAGGATTTTAGCAGCTGTTTAGTGACAACAGCAGGTTGACATGTCGTCTCTATGGGCCGTGTTTCATTCACTCGTGACGTTGCGTTAAAACAAAACTAAACCGGACTTCTAAAATGAAATCTCACTAAATCAAATCCATAACGCTCCCAGTTAAAGCTGGATTTCTCCTGCATGTACACAATCACTGCAACCTACTGTAGCAGAGTCGAACTTACTTCAGTCAGTAAATCAATTAAACTCCTTCCGTGCTTGTTTACCAGGAAAAGGACAGTCGTCTAATTACATTTCTTCATCGAGCTGTAACTGTAGCTGGACTGAACTGTGCCTATAAACCTACTGACTGTTTCAAACCCGTCCGGTCGTCTGAAGCAGAAACAGACGAACAGGCTGCATTAAAATACTGTATACGAGAGAAGCAGATGGCCCAGACACATGCTGAGTTATGACCTAGTCTTGTTTTATTGGCGTAAATGAAGCCAAATTTAAAATGAATGGAATTAGTTTTCCACTGAGTGTTAGTTTTAACGCTCTATCATATTTCTAAAAGATAAACTCGGTGTCCTCAGTGAACTGATTTATGAAAATCTGCAAAAACATGAACAGTGTGACACCAGACATTAGACAATGAATCTGCTGCTGCCGGTTGAAGAGATCTTGACCCCTTGACCTCTATTTTCATCACCATCCTTCTTGTGCGATTATTTGAAAAGAAAAAAAAAACAGCAACTGCCGAGTGAAAAGCCACAGAGATTTCCTCATTTTTGATCCACAGGTGCTGCTACTGATGTAAAATCATTCACCGTTGACTCTTCAAAGAGACACGAGGGCATGTTTTAATTTGATTCTTATCTCATTTATAGATATGTCCTCCAAAGCATTGATTAATGTTGACCCACAAACAGAAGGAGTGACTTTCTATTGGGCAGAAAAGTTGTGACTCCTTGATGAAGTGTCGGTGGTTTCTGCCTGAATCCTCCGTTTGTGTGGTTTGTAAAGCTGGAGGAGGCTGAACGGTTTTATAAATTCTACTTTTTTTCATATTTATACAAAAAAAACAGAGGAAATAGAAGAAATAAAGCTGTAAAGTTACAGATAATTAGTCCTTCTTTCGCATTTTCACCAGAAATCTCACAGAAAATAATAATTATGATAAGGAATGATGTGTATTTTAAATCATTTTCGCCTGGTTTTATCTACATGATCATATGAATATTCATGTAAACAAACATTAAAATCCCCTGACGAACACACAGACTCCCGACAGGTTCATGTCTCCCAGCAGATTTAAACAGATTCATCAACAGAAGCATCTGTGAGGGTTTGAAAAAAAATGATAAAAAGCCTTTAATATAAACTGCTCTGAACAAAATGAAACACATTTCTCTTGTTCAGCTGCATCACGGCCGTTGTCACAGACCCACCGCTCGGCCGTAAAATGTTGTGGATTGTCACTTTAAACAGAAGAGGCAGCAACCACCTCTTCTCCACCTCCTCCTTCTACTTTAAAGCACAAGATGAGAAGCTTTTTTTGTGTTGGCAGTGTTTGTAGTCTGATGCATTTTGCCCCTAAACCATCTCTGACTGCTCTCATGTCGAGGCTGCCGTTCTTATTCGGAGATCTGATCTGTCTGAGGCAGCTGCTGCCGTTGGAAGCGCTTGATAGAGGTGTATCTGAGCTGTCATTTCGGAGCTGCGTGGGGATTTGTCAGCTAAAGCCAAGTCAGCTCGGCTCACTCTCACTCACTCTCAGCTGAGCTCTGCTTGTCTGGCAGCATATAATGTTTCTTTTTAACACGGCCTATGTTGTTTTTTTCTTTATAAAATAAGATTCAGCTCCCTGCAGGCGATAGTTTGGCAGAGTACAAGACCTTTTTCCCCTCCTTAAGACGTTGAAGAAAGAGATCTGTTAGGGGACTGATTTGTATCTGGGTGGCTGGAGGCTCGGGGTCCAGAGGAGTTGAAAGCTGTGAGGGCTTCCCTGCAAAGATCAGTCAAGTTGGGAGCGGCCGGTTTTCTCCTGCTTGATGACTCCCACCGATAAAAGAGACTGAAATGTTTCCTCTGGCCTCATTTAGCTGAGGCTGCCCAGCCCGCCTCGCTCTGTGCTGCTTGGCTGCAGGATCTGTCGTCTGAGCATCAGTGTGTGCAGTAGTCATATCGTAGGATGTGCAATGTTTGTTTCAAACTTACACGACAAGCTAGTCCTCCAGTCACACTACAGATCCGTCGCAGCCTCAGACACAATGTGGCATCACTCCAGTGACTTTGTATGTAATTTCAATGCGCCGCAAATTAAAAGTTGCTTTTGGTGCCTACACAGCTTATGAGGCGCAAAGAGCCTGTGATCAGCGGTAAATACTCCTGACTGTGTGGTCGGCTTCGTCTGGAGAAAACACTGTCAGGTTGTGTAACTATAACAGAGTTTTAGAAACGTACTATAGTTGGAATAAATTATGTAAAAAACCCCTTAAAGGAAAACTGCAACTGCGGTTTAACATTCATAGCTTCTGTCATCAGTTACAATAACATTTGCTCTCGCAGGGTAATTTCTTGAGATAGAGCAGTAGAAAAAAGTGGGTCAGCCAATCGCAGGATGTAAAAACAAACAACTGCTTTAGTCAAACTTATTTCAAAAGAAAAGACACACAGGGAAATTACTCTCAAACCGCCCATGTAAACACCTGTCACAGGTTACACACACACACAGCTACTGGTTCAGATTCATGTACGAGCTTATCAGTGTTGCAGCCGCTGCAGTTTTTCCTGTGTATTTAAGGATTATTATGGACGTACATTTTATGTGCACCAATTTTGTTTTGTTTTGCCTCCAAACAAAGTGAGACCTGCTGTAATCTATCTGAACACAGCCTGACTGATTATCCCACCGTGCTCTGAGATCTGAGTGACTAACCACAGTGAGAGCATGCTGTTTTCACCCTGTACATGTTTCAGCACCGGTGGCCGTTGTGTCATTTCATCTTAGAGAATCAGGAACGAACGCCTGGTTGTTTTGAGTCCATTATCAGCAGCATCCTCAGATCCCACACGCTCCGACATCTGGCCTTTACTAACTAAGTGTAGTGAATATTTTTAAGTAATTGGGAGTAAGAGGAATCACTGCTAATGCGTTGAGAGACGCTGTAATAACACTTAAGCGTCTCTGGGAAAATGAATCCAGATTTAATAAGCTGACCACATGGACCGTAGATCTTTGCAGCAGCACCAGGATCAGATATCCTGCTCAGTGTGTGTGTGTTTGTGTGTGAGAGATTGTATGAGTCACTGCAGATAGCTGTGTCTGGTATTTTGACAGTCTGCTAAGTAGGATTGACAAAGACACCATCCATACCACAAGACCTCAGCTAGTCTGGCTCCCAGAGAAGAGGCCAAATCAAATACCACAGAAATGTCATCGAGCGTATAAACGAGACCCCGGCTTTCTAGTACCAAGACACACACTTTCACATACACACAGAAATATGCACACTGATGAAAAGGGAGCATGCACAGGAACACAAAACAGACACACACATCAGGACGACTGGGTCATTTCTTGTCTCTGTCTCTTGTTGTCTGTTGTCTCTTTGTGATGAATTAAAGCAGAAGTCAGCGATCGGGTCGTTTTGGCTAATGCTGCGTTCCAGTCAGGCTTTTGAAACCGTAAGTTACGACTTCAAGTCACGACTTACGACTTTGTAGCGTTCCAGGTAACCCGTAACTGTTTTTCTGTCCTGTTGCCTGTGAAAGTTCACTATAACGGCCACTTGTAACTTCCAACCCGTGAACTCGTACCAGATCGAACTGGTACGACTTCACAGGTCAGAAAAACACGAGTTACGGGTTGCCTTGAACGCACCATGAGTTAGCAGCCCCCGCCCTCGTCATGGATCTATTGGTCCTCATCTCAACGTCACCACATTCACGCGCATCCCTTGGCTGCACACACAGCCCTTCATGCTGTTCTCTCTCCTCATTGGATAACGCTTGTATCCCACAAGGAAAATTTTCTCCTGGGTTTACAGCAGATCAGAGTGACTGAGAGACTCGTGTTACGGCCCAAACACTCTATGTAAGTGATTGCTGACGGAAAATAGGACTATTTAGGACTTATATTAACAAAAACATTCCGCTGACTTCTGCTTTAACTCCAACTTTCCGTCCTCTCATTAGGAAGCAGCTCTGCCCGAGGTTTCTGCTACTTCCTGTCGCCACTTGACATTTTCAAGCTCACAGCATTAAGCTCAACTCCTTCATTAACCTTCACAAATACACAGTCAAACATCGTATTTAATTTTTGAACCATCGTAAAATAAAATAAAAAGTGGCACCGTTAAAGAGTATGATGAAGGATTTTAGGGAACAGGCAGAACATGTTGTTGTGGGAGACACTATTTTCTCTTTTTTGGTCTTTACAAGTACGATTTAAGAAAGATTGTGCGACAGATTGCTGCCTTCTTTCAAGATTATTTTTGAATTTCTTGTCATGTTTCATAATCATAGACTGGAAAAAGTAAAATAGTGACACAGTCTTGATGTTGATGAGCACACACATCATCATCTGATGAAGGTTTCAGGTCACAGTCACAATATGTAAACATGGATGATGCTGTTCTGTCAGTGGAGAACCACCTCTAACGTTCACGGGTCTGGAGTCGGAGCAGCCGACAGTTCGTGTTGTGAAGCGAATCAATTCCCTCTCGTTTCCATGTTCCACCGCGATGTGGTCTGACTGAGGTTTTATTATTAAAGCACTGACAGCACTTACTCACTGACAGTGGACAACATGTCTGGCTCAAAGCTCTGGTCTCAGGCCTGGAAGCAATTTGCTTTATGCAGGAATGTCACGCTGCTTTTTGCTCTAATTGGTAAAACACAGGGTTACAAAAGTCACACAGACACGCTGCTGGTTTCATGATATCATAGAGTCACCAAATATGTAATCCAGGATTCATGTGGAAATAATGGAAGGACTGGCTTACATGGCTCTGAATATACTGTATGTTGGAGCTGCACTATTACCCCTCTGGCGTCTATTAACACACTGACATGATGATTTCTGTGTATTTTTGGGCCCAATGTATTAATAAAGCAGGTTAAAGTGAAATAATGACACAGTGACATGCAAAAGTTTGGGCACCCCTGGTCAAACTTTCTGTTAATGTGGACAGTTCAGCAATTGGAAGATGAAACGATCTCCAAAAGGCATAAAGTTAAACATGAAACACTGTTTTTCAATATTTTAATCAATATCTGTGTTATTTTTGTTTTCTAGTTTATAGTGAAAAAGGGAAACAAAAGAACAGGAAACCCAGGAGACTTGAGCTCTCAGATAACTTTGACCAAGGTATCAGACAAGATATTTACTATTTATACACTGTGATAGTTTCCAAAAACAGCAAGAGCGTCTGGCTGCAGACCTCCACTGTCAGACGCTTCCTTGCAGACCTCCACTGTGAGGGCCACCTCCACTGTGGGGACGAAAGTTGATTCGAAGCTTTTCAAAAATAAAAAGAGAGGGACACGGCCCGGGCGGCGCCATCATGGATGTATTATATTCAAAGATATTGAATAAATGGTTTATAAACCGTCTTTTTCTCATTTACCGGAAGTTTCTTATGTTTCGCTTATCAGTTAGCGGTTAGCAGCAGAGCAGCTAACGGTCCGCTGTTGCGCCGCTAATACGTTACTTTATTCGTTTCTAATGTGTTTTCATGCGAGAAAGTCACAGTTTAGATCAGTCTGTGTTCAGTTTATATGACGGCTGTTTGGAAGTTTGCGCCGATGTTTTGGGAGAGGTGCACAACCGGACACAGCCGCTTAGCACCGGAGCTTGCTGCTAATCACAGAGCAAGCAGCCGGTTACAGCCACCGCAGCCCGGCTCCTAACAGAGGAAAGCAGCGGTCCGTAGCCACCGGAGCTGGGTTCATAACAGGCTGCAGCACCGGGGGAGAACCAGAACGCCAGCAGTCACTTTATGATTAGTTTGTCAGTCATAGTGGTGTCTTTGTTCTAGGTAGCCTATATTCTTCAGTATGTATCATAGATAGACACTGAGATAGCTTTGTTCTAGTGGGTATACATTAATGCGTTTTCAGTGGGCATATGTGTATAAGTTACTGGTATGCGTCAAGTATCAAAGCACTGTCAAAGTGCTGCTGGTCAGACGAGCAGACTACCTCGGCTCTCTGTAGCCTATGTACACAAATCACCACATTTACATCAATAAATACATGTTTTACAATAAACTGATGGATCACAACAGTTGCGGAGTGTTTGGTCTTTCTCCCCGTCAACTCCGTGCATATCCACGGCGTCTGCCGGAGGAAGAGGGGGATGGACCGTGTTTCCAACTTTTCAAAGGACATCATTTAAATTTAAAAATATTTTTTGATTTTGAGCCAATTTAGTTTTAATTTTATTCATATATTAAGCCCGGCGTTGGTTCATTGTTGACCACTTTTTCTTATTCTTCATGTTTAAATAAAAAAAACGTTCACAAATACATGCTTCCGGTTTATTCGTGAATCAACTTCCGTCCCCACAGTGGAGGTGGCCCTCACAGTGGAGGTCTGCAAGGAAGCGTCTGACAGTGGAGGTCTGCAGCCAGACCCCTCTCAAAAACAGAGGGTCACTAGCTACTATGCAGGATGCCCAAACCTACAGTATATAAGAGAATCATCTCTAACTTAATGCCTTTTGGAGATCATTTTCATTGTCCATTTGCCGAACTGTTCACATTAACAGAATGTTTTTTTACTAGGGGTGCCCAAACTTTTGCATGCAACTAAAAGATAGATAGATAATAGATCACATGTTGATACCAAGAAAAAACATTTTTATGTGGTATAAAAAGCCAAAAAAGTATTCAAAAACTAAATAGGCTCAGTCAGACCCCTAAGGGTTGAAGAAAGTATAATCAAACTGCAGGAGCGTTGCCGTGGCAGAGAGACACCGCAGCCTGCAAACATCCTGTACTCTCCAGATGTTTGTTTGTTATAAGTTTTTGAGATCAAAATCACAACACGGTTTGTTTACGTGTATCACACAGGACACTTTCCACCACCTCGCATGATAAATCTGCGCCGCCGTGTCCCTTTTGTCATCATAAATTAGATCATGTGCAGAGCTTAAGTCGCCCAGCGCTCCCTCTCTCTCCCCCTCCTGCAGGTTATTGTGATTCTCTCCTCTGCTCCCAAACTTCTTTCTTTGCATTTACCTGCTCTGTGGGATGTTGTAAATCCTTTCACTGTCAGTGGCATCCGATCCCTCCTCACCAGCAGAGCTTCTATTTTTGTCTCCAACTTAGTTCCCACCCTTGCATCTCTCTGCTTTCACACAGGAAGATGTTTGTTATAATAGCATCGCCACCTCCTCCGTCTCCTCTGTGCACCGTTTTCATTTGAAGTAGTATTTTTTTTTTTTACTGGGGATTGAAGTTAACCTGGCTTTCGATGTGTGTCACTGAGCCTCTTGTCCCATATTCCCTGATAAATAATGGAGTCTATGAGGAGGCCTGCTCTTCGCCAGCTTGTTTAAATAGCTGATAGCTGATTCCCCTCATTGTCAAATCACAACTTTCTCAGCCGTTATTTATTTAAGTCGTATTGAAACCCTGGAGATACGGGCTCGCTGCCGATTCTGTGTCTTAAAATACACTTAGAAACATTGCCAGCCTCTGATTCTGTTTTGCATCATAATCTTTATTTATTTATTTATTTATTTTAAATGTCTGACCTATTTTATTCTCTGTTTCAGGATATTCTATGTGTCTCATGACTCCCAGGATCTGAAGATCTTCAGCTACATCGCCAGAGACGGACAGAGCAACGTCTTCCGCTGCAACGTCTTCAAGTCCAAGAAGAAGGTACGACAGACAGGAAGTCCTGGTTAATATGCTCACGTGACATGACATGAGTGCATGAGGGTCTCACAGCCACAGATGGACACACAGACTGAGCTCTGGAAACTCTGAGTGACTCCAGGATCAATCAATGTCTTTGATTATTATAAATTAGCCGTGGGAGCACAGAGCTGATCAGGATAAGAGAGTCAGCTGATCAGATGACTGTGATGAGGAGCTGCTGGTTGTGTTTGGGTGCCGTTCTTTGATTCAAGAGCAGAGATGGACAGACAGAACGAGTTGTTTGGTTGAGTTTCGTTCCTGCTGCTTCTTATGGTTGTAAAAGAGAGGGATTGATTATTTGTTATTTGTGACAGAGGAGGAAAGAGATCAGATCATGATGTGACTAAATGAATTCAGAAAGAAAGGGACTAGTTTTTATTTTTTGTTGTGTCAGTGACAGAGCGTGTGTTTTTGCACAACTCATCAAACTTTGTGTCTGTGTTGTTGTGACAGCGGACAAGCGAGTAGAAGAAGAAGAGTGTGATTGTGTGTGTGTGTGTCACTCTCAGTGTGTTTTCAGTCGTGTTCTGTTTAAAGCGATTCCTCCTCCTCTCGTGAATCATGTCCCTGTCTGAGTCACATCCTGGCGTCCTTCGGTTCGGAGACACCGAGCAGCAGCGATACCTCCGGCCTCGTCAGCGCCGAGGGTCTGACGAACTAGTTGTGAGGTTTTTTCTTTTTTCTTTTTTGGTGGAGTTGTGTTTCTGTGGAAACAGAGTTCAGTTGTGTGACGACCTCAGTTAGAAAATTGACTCTTAATCCGTGTATCATTCGTTCTTTCTATTTTCAATTGGCAAACAAAACTAAAAAAATTAAAAAGTGACGGATTATTTTGTTTTTTTGTTTTTTAATCGAACACAAAAAGCTAAATAAAAAAATGTCTGGTTTTTCATTTTTCAATCTTAGGCTCGGATCAAAAATACGAAATGGGTAAAGGGGCCACAGGATTGATTTTGATTTGTTATTAGTAGGATTTACGTGACCCGAAAGTGTGCCCCCCATGGTTACTGTTGCTATGTTTGTTAAAGGGATAGTTGATCATTTTGGCATAATCCCTATAGTTTTAGTTTAGTTAGTAGTTGTAAGTTTTAAAAACAAAAAAAACAACAAAATAATCTGTCACTTTTTGATTTTTTTTATTGCCAGTTGAAAACAGAAAGAACGAATGATACACAGATTTTTTTTCCTCTTCTGCTGCCAGTTCCTAGAAGTTGATGCTTAAGTCCAGGGGTCAGCTGGGTGAAGCACGCCACCGCCTCATTATCTGTAAGAGACAGAGCGACAGTGAAAAATGAGCACACTCACTCACACACACACTGACACACACACTGCTGGGGAGACAAAATGGAAAGTGACACATACCAAGGTTCTCTGGGGCAGCAGTGGCCCTTAAGCCATTAGGCTGGGAAGTGTGTGTGTGTGTGTGTGTGTTGTGCTCTGGTGATGGAGACACTGTGGGAAATATTTAGATTTTAACACTAAAAACCTCATCACGTGTCGTGGTCAAACTTTAGCCGTCATCGTCTCAGACAGTTATAATCAGCTTTATGAGACGTGTGATGTTCAGAAGTGTTTTTGTTTGTAGGTGGTGAATTGTTTTTGTCGTGTCTGTGTGGTGACTGACAGAAGGAGGACGCCGTGTGCTGCAGAAAACACTCGCACTGCTGCAGCCGCACGAAAGTTAACAAAGTAAAGAAAAGTTACTGTAATTTGGTTCAACTGTGAAAGAAACACATTATAATATAGTTTACAAAGTCAAAGTATTGACCCCTCAGTGTTAACCTGCTTGCTTTAAGCTCCAAACATCTGTCAATTGCATATATTTAAACTTAATTTATTAATTTATTATATTATATATTGAAAAAGGCAACATACTGCTAAAAAAAAACATTAAAATCCAAAAAGGATGATGAATATACAATAAAAATGAGTCTTTAAACATCTTAGGACATGTTGGAAATGTTTTCGCTGGGTTTTGAATTGTCAGCGGCCCATAGATCACATCACATGTCACAGCCACTGTCATAGACACAAAACAGGGCTGTCACTCAAGAGTGAGTCTAAAGAAAAGGATGAATGGAGATGAAGAGGAGAGTAAAGAGACTGTTACAAAAAAAAAAGTGACACAGTCAGTGACAGAGGGGAAAGTTCCATAAGATTGATTGAGCGAGACAAAAAGAGAATGAAACACTCTGCCGTAATGAAAAAGGGGATATACATATCAAACGTGCAGTAAAAGTGTCATCCGGGGGCAGTGTGTGGTTTTGTGCGAGTGTGTTTTGACGTGTGGAAGGTTGCGAGTGTAAGATTGAGTAGAAGATTAAGCGGACTTTATTTCCCTCTTAACTACCAGCAGTGAAAGAATGGCCGCACTTTAAATCACAGCCGCATATAAAGGACTTTAGCGGTGGCGGCGGCTCAGTCCTCGCACTCGGACAGGTAGTGTGTGTATGTGTGTGTGTCTCCGTCCTTTCCTCCCTCGCATCGACATTTTAAGGAAGCTAATGAACGACCTGCCCTCTATGATGTAGAAGTGAAGAGGGCGTGAGCGCCGACCAGCGAGTGTTCATCAGAATACCGGATGAGACAGGATGACACTTTATTGATCTCACGGATGCGATCAATATCTGCAAATATAAACAAAAATTGGTAACCCTTTAATTTACAGGCCACTAATTAGGCCGATGTGTTACAGGAGAATTCCAGCCATTTTTGACCCGTAAATCGTTTTCGGGATGGTCACCCAGTGTTGGAGGGAGCAAAAAACGTGACTAAAATTCACAACAAGGAATAAGTGTTTGTTTCTGTGGCGGGGAGAGCAGGTGCTCTGCAATCGGATAGTAATGTCTTTCCAGGACGTTTCAGAGTTCGGCTAACGTTATGACTACATGCAAAAACACAAAGTTTATACTGTTTATACTGTACACGATATGAGTTCAGTGGTGTCTCCTAAGGATTCCAGTCATGTACCATACTGTAGGCATTTGATTGTTTTTTGAGTGTTTGTTGTGGTTGAATAAACTGCCCCCCTAGGTTAGCGTTGTTGCTATCCCTAGCACCGTCTAGCTATGGTGTAACTCTGGTTTGCCTGCATCAATTTTAGTCGCGTTGTTTGCTCCCCCCAACACTGGGTGACCATCAGGACAACGATTTAGGGGTCAAAATTGAATGGAATTTTCCTTTAATGTCAGGAAATAGCCAAGAAATAACAAGTAATGGGGTAACCCCTGTAATTCACCGGCCGTTATTTACGTGATAATGTCAAGAAACAGCCTAGAAATAACGGCCAATTTCATAGTAATGTCAAGAAATGTCACCAAGAAATAAGTAACGATAGAAGTAGCCCAGAAATAACAGCCAATTGCAAGGAAAAGCATGTGTAATCTTTTGCCTTTATGAAAAACATGACAATACTATGAAATTGACCATTATTTCTAGGCTGTTTCTTGGCATTATCACGTAGTTAATGGCCTGTGAATTACAGGGGTTAAAAGTTCAGAGAGAACGCAACAACATAAGAGCAAAATAAACACAAGGAGGATATGAGTAATTATATAGATGGTATACACACAATGTGCTGTATGCAGAACAAAAGACAAAGTGACAAGTGTGTGAATGCATAAACATCAGTACAACGTATAGCAGAGAATAGTAATTACTGTAGTGGCAATAATGACAGAGTGATCATAGTCCAGATGTGAGTGTGACAGCCAGATGTGGGCTGTGCTGGCAGCTGTTGGAGAGGCTGACCGCTGCAGGGACAGACAGAGGAGCTGTGTGGGTGGAGCAGCTCCTTCAGCGACGGGGGGGCTCAGTGGAGCTGGTGCAGGAGGGAGGGAGGGTGAGGTTGGAGATGTCATGAAATCTGGCGTCACCTTCCTCCCACTCGCCACCTCCAATGTGTCTAGCGGGAAAAACCGCTGCTGCTGCTGATCGGTTTTTTAATCAGCCACTGCAGCTCAGACAACTGTAACAACGGTGGCTGAGTCAGTGGGAACTCCTCCGTCCTCCTCCTCAGCCCTCCTCGGCCTCATTAGTCAGCTCGCTCTGGATCTGACGTGGCTCCTCCTCTCTCTGTCTCCTCGTTGACCCTGCTGGTCCCTCAGTTCAGGTTTGATCTCAGGTTTGTTGTTGGAGAATCATCACCGCCCCCCACGTAACACAAGGTCACATAGTCACCATTCTCCTCCTCCTCCTCCTGCTCCTCCTCCTCCTCCTCCTCTCTCTGACGACATCCCAGTGCGAACACTGAAATGAGTTTGTTGTTGAACCAGAGCTTTGTGTGTAGGCAGGAAATGAACCAGCTCACAGGCTGAGAGGCACCTCCAACACTCAAACGGCTGTATTTACAGTGAGGTGTGAGTTTAAAGAGGAACTACATGTATGCTACGCTACAGTTTGACCTTAATTAAACAGCTTCAAAACAATAGTGCCGGTTAAATTAATGACAATGGAGGCTCTCTGCCTTGCATCTAGCGTCTCTTGGCCGAAAACTAACCTCCACAAACGCCCGTTATGTCTTGTTTATGAATCAGACACAAATATACACATCGTAACATTGTATATGATGTATAGTGTTATCTACGCTCTATTAATTGATTTCTCGCCGGCTTCATTGTAAACAAATGCACATGGCCGGAGGAGGGTTAGCAAAACAGTGGAAAAGCGACCAGACTCTATAGTTTCTCTCCCCGAAGTAAATCAGAAGTTTTCTGGCTGTGAATTTTTTACGCCTTCACTCCTGCAACAGTTTTCAAGACGTTCAGCTGGGCTCAAGGATGAATTGATTTTGATGGTAAAAGGTTAGAAGGTCACCTCATGAAATCTGAAGGGAATCCCCTGAAATCTGGTGCAAACATTCACTTGGACAAATCGATTCAGTTTTGTTGTTTGTTGGTCAAAGGTCACAGTGACCTTTTGACCTTTTGTTCTGGTTTTAGCACAGTGTTTGTCCTTGGGAGTGTGATATCTGGACAACGCACTATGGTTTTTACAGAGGTGCTAATTGCAGATTTGTGCTCCAGTGGGTGGATTTGGTTTCTGAGCCTGCAACTGGATCCCTGCTCATAAAACGCTGCAGAAACCCTAAAGCTTGTGAGCTGATTTCAGCTGACTGGTCAATAAATATCACATTTCCAGGTCAAGGCTGCGCACACTGAACAAATGTGACCTTCTACCGAGTCCCACCTTCCACCTTGTTGGCTTTGCCCGCAGTCATTGAGCTCACGGGATTAATCCTGTGTTTCCTTCAGCTCCACCTGCACCTCAGTGTTTTACATTTATACAAAAATCGAAAGAGCTATAAAATCTACTCAGCATCTCTGTGACGCCCAGAGGACGAAGCCTCTCTCTGTGTGCGATCCTTCGTCCAGTGGTCAGATTCTCAGCTTGATGCCTTCGCTGCGCACAGTGATTAAAGACAACGAGGTATGAAAACCCAGTTATGGTCTTTTAAACCTGATAATAGACTGCAACACTAAACATCCCATCACCGCTGCTGAGTGGAGAGTAGCTGCCAGCTGTGCTGTTTTATGCTGTTATTGTTAGAATTAAACTGACAGGGGACGCAATTCTTTCTGTTTTGTTTTTTTAACAGGGGGAGTTCTGCAAAAGCACTCAACACCCACTGGATTAAAAACATAAAAACATCAAGTAATGGAGCATTTACTCATCCAGCAGTTATGTTGGATAACGAGTCTGACTCGTCTCTTGCCCTTTGCTAATTATAGTTATCATATCAAATGCTGATTGAACTCCGTCTCTGCCCTGGATGGATGCCCTCCAACCACAGTGTCATCTAATGGTTTGATGACGACAAACTGAATCTTTTGCCTTGGAAGATGAAAAAGGAGATGCTTTAGATTTTTTTTTTTTTTTTAAATTTGAAAAAAAAAATGCTCAAGGCTAGTTGCATCTGAGGCTGAGCTAGAGGATAAATAAAATCAGTTTAAAGTTCAATGTGAAGATATAAAATATAGAACTGAGGTGTATTAGTAAGTTAACATGCAGGGTATAGGTGTAAACACTCGAGCTGAGGGTCAGTTGTTTCATCATTGTCAGTGAAGAGCACAGATATAAAATGACATCAGGCTCCTTCTGGACAAATTGATGGTGAGGACTCTGTTTTTTTTTTTACTTAACTCAAACCAGCTTGGTATAAGATAATTGGATTTAATAGCCTTTCAGCACTTTTTATTGAATATCCATATATCAGTGAAACGATCCCTCCGTCTTCAGCTCTCTGCCTTTTTTCACTTTCTCTACCTCATTTATTTTTTACCTCTTTGTCTCGACTGCAGTGTTTTTACAGCAGCAGAGTCTGAATTTAATCATAAGTCAATGTGAACACAATGTCTGGTCTGTGTGTTTGCGTCATATCACAAATTTTCCAGAAACAGTGTTGCTCATGAGGTGTCAGTGCTGAGGCGTAAACAGGCAGAAATCAATACACCTCCCCCCCATATGTGCACTTTTTGTTTTATTTTTATGAAGCAAGATAAAGTGAAGTTTCCAGAAAGTACACCACCCTCCTTACTTATTCTCCAGTGTCTCAGACTCTGGCTGTTTCATTGTTTACACCTCACGCTCTCTGTGTGAGTCCAAAACCGTCCAGCAGGTCCAGTCTGAGATAGAGATAAACTGCAGGACTTAGGTTACAGTGTAGGATATTATTATTTTATCTTTATTTGTCACTGTACATTTTATAAAGCTGTGAAACTGTGCAAAAAAAAGCAGATTATATTCAATAATTCAATATTATTGATCGGCCCAAACTGATTCCGCAGCCTCTGAAGTGTGCCGCTGTCTGCTCCGTCGTCTTTGAAGCTACACCTGAACCATGTCCATGATAAAAAATACATCATAACCACCACAACCACCGTCTTCTTCATCTTCTCCTTCTTCTACTCTTCTAACTGTTTTTCCTGCGCACGGTTCAGTTTGGACAGGACACCAGCACGGTTATTATAGTTAAAGGTTATACAATACATTTTTTCCAAAATAATACACCCACAGAACGTCTAGAGGGGTGCAGAGTAAAAGTATTAATTTTACAGATTTATAAAAAGTATATAAATAATTGTTTTATACATTTTGACAGGTCCACAATATATAAATATTTTGATCTGCTTATGTTGGCAAAGTCGGCATGAAATGTTCTCTGCAATGAACAGGCAGAGCATGTGTAGCACTATGGTCCTGCACTGGTTTGGTGTCAATGGGTCACATGACCTGGAAGCTATTGAGCAAAAACGCTAATTTTTACATTATTTACATTATGAAATGTCTCAAGAATTTAAAATACGAGGGGTGTCAAATGACCAGAAGCTGTCCTGCACTGGTTTGACGTCGATAGGTCAAATGACCAGAAGCTGTTGTCGCTCGGGCCCTAACTAGTCAATTCCTCAAAAATAAAAACTAAACTAAAACTGCTCAATAACCACTTGTTGAACTAACTGAAACTAAACTGAAATCAAAAAAAGCAAACTGAAAAATTTAATAAACTGATTTAAAAACTAATGAATAAAATGAAAACTATAATGACCCTGGTCACCTCCATCACATGGAGACAACAGTGTCTAAAATATGAACGCACATTTTGATAAACATTAACAACTCTGGCGAAAGGAGACAGAATAAGAAGAAGACAAAAACTTTTATTTTGTAATTTTTCAGCAATGATGCTGCAGACTGGATGAGCCTCTGCTGCCGTGGCAACCATAGATTAACCTGTGACAGCTGTTACAATATGAAATATGGGCACAGCATGTTTTCAGGAGAC
This sequence comes from Decapterus maruadsi, assembly GCA_030347415.2. Classification (NCBI taxonomy): domain Eukaryota; kingdom Metazoa; phylum Chordata; class Actinopteri; order Carangiformes; family Carangidae; genus Decapterus; species Decapterus maruadsi. Next base: position 26,124,610 of record CM064886.1, read on the forward strand.
CTGCGTCATCTGCTGTTGCTGCTGCTGCTGCTGCTCTGCTGGATTCATAGTGTCTTGGTTTTTCTGTGAAAGCGACTAGACGGTTGTTGATGCTCAGAACTCATTTCTGTGTTTACGGCTCCATAACCAGGTCTAGTCTGAGCTACGTGAGTGTGTTTGACTGTGTGTGTGTGTGTGTGTGTGTGTGTGTGTGTGTGTGTGTGTTTGTATGATGCTGTCTTGAGCCACTGGGGCATCACAAACTAATTTCTCCTCCGTCAGGCTCTCCCACACAAACCTGCCTATTGATCAGTACCAATTTTAACCCTGATTATATCCTCTCACACACTCACGCTCAGTATTATTCCTCTCACTTCTGCACTTGAAGCTAAAGTCTGTGTGCGTGCGTGCGTGCGTGAGAGCATCAGGTCCAGTTTGCGTCCTGATGGGGTCAGAGGGTGCAGAATTAATCAAATCAAATTGAGGTATCCAGGCCGCTGCTGTAATCTCTCTTTTGTCTGTGTGCAGAGTGATGGATGTGTAAGTTGTGGAGATGTAGGCTGAATATGTAAACACGAGAAAAGACGAATGAATGCGCTCGTCACCAGAGGAGAGAGAGAGAAAGACACAGAGACAGAGTCGGAGAGAAAAGGCTTTAATCAGAAGTAACTGTCATTGTTTACCCTGCTTTTTCCTGGGTTGCGTTATATTCCCCCGTCTGCCTCTTTTGCTTGTGCCAAAAGCACCGAGAGGGCAACAGAAAGCACAGCTGAAGCTCTGTGGGTAATCTGGGATAAATAATGCATCACGCTTTCTGACTGTTGGTCCTATCAGCTACTGAGATCCAGCTCCCTGGCAGTTTGATGTATAGAGAGGAGAAAGAGAGAGGCAGATGCAGAGAGGGTTGCATTTATTCAGAGAGGGAAAGTGATGGGGGGGTTGGAGGAGGAGGAGTAGGGTAGATAGAGATAGTGACAGATGTCCAACTTAAGAGCTACTCTGTATCTTTACAGCAGGATGTACAGTCATTTACGTTTGAGTGACAAATCTCCCGGATGTCCTGTCAGCCTCCAGGGTTGGAGATCCACTGCAGTGATGGCTCAGGGCAAAAAGAAAAGAGAGAGAGGCCTACAAAAAGAGTCAGAAAAGTTGAAGATAAGTGTTTTTTAACAAAGCTGGAAATGACAATCATAAAGAAAAGTGTTTCCATGGTTACAACAACAGCCATAGCTTAGATTGAGGATGAGATTGTTTCAATAAGTACTTCATCACTAAAAACCTGTGCAAAGGCAGACAGGTGACCAAAGACACACTGTCTTAGTCGTTTTAATGAAAGCACAAGCAGTTGGACCGTCGTCAGGTTATGTTACGCCATGAGAAGAGGAGGCAGTTTGAATACCCTCCAAGGAGCATGTGGGCCAATCAGAGCCTCAATCAGAAAATCATATCACAACAATAGATCATACAACACAAGCAAATACATGTGGACAATAGAATAAATAGAGTCCACATTACTGTTTTGTATTGTGCTGATGTACTCTGTTTATTCTATTGTCCATTGATATGTATTTGCTTGTGCTCTATGATCTATTGTAGTGTTATGATGTCACTGCAGGTGTGGGCTCTGATTGGCCCACATGGTCCTTGGAGGTTAAGATAGTGTGCGGGAGACAGATGTCTTTGTAATTACTTCACCCACTAGGTGTCACCTAGCAACAAAATGTATCTATAGATCATAACAACCTGCTGCACAAACAACTTGTTAACTCACTTTTTCATGCTAAAACTTTTTAAAATGAGATTAAGTTAAACCAATGGAAACATTTCTGTTATTAAATAATAGGGATCATAGTTGTCGTTAAAGTTAATTAATACAGAATCCAATTAAATTTCCTTAATTAGGACCAGATGATATGGTCTATAAATACTGGAAAACAATCACAATATAACATGTTTACTTGAAAACTCCTCTAAAAGGGGCGTCGTGTGGTGTAGTGGTGGAGTGGGCGCCCCATGTAGAGGCATAGTCCTCACTGCACTCGGCCCTGGTTCGAGTCCCGTGTTGTGCGCCATTTTCTGCGTGTCATTCCCCTCTCTCTGCCTCCCTGTTTCCTGTCTCTACTATCCATAAAGGCAAAAACCTCGCCTCCACCTCACCTGTGTCGCGTCCAGGGGGTGGAGCAGTCACAGAGGAGAGAGTGAGAGGAGCAAAACGCCGGCAGCTTAAAACAGTTATGTAACAATTAAACTCGTCCCACGTGGAAGAAGCTGATAAATCACCTCACCATACTCAGCACTGGTCAACCTCCTTTCTTCGTCGCACACATAGAAGCTTGTTTGTGTTTTTTTATTACACTTTTGGGTTAAAATACTCCAATACTTTAGTTCGACCCCCTCAAAAAAAAAAATTCCATAAAACAATTGCAGCTTATAAAAAGCCGCTGGCTGGAGTTTAAGTGGAGCAAAGAACACAGCTCACATCTCTGCTCTCCCCAAGTTTCCTACACTGGCTCTGAGGTATTTTAATATACATACATTCTCACAGTAGCACACACAGTGGCACTGTGTAGTTGATATGCTGTGAAGATTCGTCCATGACCTCTGCAGCGCCCTCGCATGCTCCGACTCTCCGCTGCTGTGCTCACCCTGCAGAAGATTAAAGACCGGATGCTGCTGTTTTGGGTCCAAAGTGCCTGCTCAGGATTCACCTTTTACCCAAAGGCTGTTATTACCGCGACACAACATCCCTGCAGACCTGTGTTCAGGTTTTAAAATATTAAAAAATAAAATTTGTCGCCATCGACCAGAAAGATGGCCATGAAAATGTTGACATTGACATGAGTTGGATGCAATTTATCGGTGCATTTGCTTTTTTTTTTAGAGGTCATTGAAAAGTTACAGTTGAGGGGAAGGTACACATAAACTTAAAGAAATAATAAATAAAAAAGTGTCTGTGTTTGTGTGTTTTCCAGACAGTCGGTGTTTGAGTGCGGGGCGCTTTAGCCTTGTGTTTGCTCTCGTCCCCCTTACACAGCTGCCTCTGGAAACGTCTTCAAAGGAAAAACACATGTGTTTACTGTCAAGCTGAGGGCCGGCGTGGGGTGAAAAGACATGAATGGAGGGTCCATAGAGGAGGAAGAGAAGGAGGAGGAGGAGGAGGAGGTATGGGAGTGGAGATGATGAAAAAGAAGGGAACAGCACAGTGGGTCTGCGGAGGAGAATGAAGGGTGGAGGCTTCCTGAAGTGAAGCACACGGGATATTTCCCATTTCGTCATGTGACAAGTGCAAATGCATCAGCTTCCTACAAAACTCTCAAAACACAAAACGACGACGACTCTCCCGACAGTGACACTGTGTTTTTCCGTATATGACTCTGTTAGTTTTTGACGTCTTGTCTGGCTCCGAAACCAATTTTCTCTTCAACTGACAAATCGTTTATCTTTGTTTTCCTCGATGCCGTCAGAACCATCTGTCTCATCTGCTCCAGGATATTAATACTTGTGGCCAGAAAAATTGGAAAAGAGAAGAAGACAGGTGTCAGTTAGACAAATAAGGAACGAGCTAAAGGTTGTTTAGGCTTACGTCCCAGCGACTGTACAATGACAATAAAAATCTGTCTGTCTGTCTGTCTAAGATGCAAACATGATTAATTTCCTGAGGTACTGAGGTAAAAATAAGATTCCTCCCTGGGTCGGGACACATGGTGCCACCAAGTTTGGTGCAAATTAGTTTTGTGCATCTTGTCTAATCTTGCCGACAAACACACAGAAAGACAGATAGAGGTGAGATCAGGCGAGGAGCTCCTTATGCAGACGACACAACTCCACAAGATGGTTTGCACTAGTTAGTTTGCTTCAGTTTGAATGTGTGTAAGGTTTCAGGCTTTCACTGTGATTCTTATTTGTTGTCACAGTGGATGTGGATCAGATGGGATCAGAATGTGTATCTGTAACAAGGGCCCAGTACAAAGAAGCTAAAAACTCCCAGAGGCGACCAATAAATGTAAAGCATCTTTTTTTTTTGTTTCGATTGTATTGAGCTTGTGAGCACATGTGGGGACAAGACTTGAGAGTGCTGTAGAGTTGACCATGGGGACGAGACAGAGAGAGAAAGAGAGAGGGTTTTTGTCCTTTGGCAGAGTCCTGGTTCTGTTCTGGCTCTCAGGCCGCGGTGCATCTGTTCTGCTCATTCAGCTGTGGAGGAGTGGTGTTTTGAGGCCAGGCCTCAGCGCTTTAAAATGAAATCTTTTCTGCCTCTGCGCCTCCCCTGCCGTCTGACATGCCAGACAAGAGAGGGCAGATGGCAAGATAGAAGTCACCTAAGCTGTTTTCACTCGACCTGCCTTCTTTTCAGAGCGGGGTGGCGGGAAGAGGGGGACGTAGAGGAGATAAGCAGCCGCATCCGAGTCGATGCTCCCCGGGGTATAAAACACAAATCCATAGAAATCGCACAGTGGATATTTGCTCACATAACACTGAATTTGTAATTGATTCTGTGACCTACATATAACTACCTATTGTGTGTGTTTGATATAAAATAACACATGTGGGTCCAGTCTGCACCTGACACCGGAGGGGAAAAAGCTGGAGACGCTGGTGTTTCCTGGAAAAATCCCCAGCTACATGAGAAGGGATGTGTTTTGTTTTCACCTCTCTGCAGGGACAAAAAGCAATAACACAAGGCTCAGATGGTTTAATGATGAGTGTTTTCATCCTAATGATGATATAAATGTGTTATTGATTGGTGTTTCTGAGAATTAAAACAGTGTTTACTGTGTCTCTGTCCGTCCAGAGTCAGGCCATGCGCATCGTGCGGACGGTCGGCCAGGCCTTCGAGGTTTGTCACAAGCTGAGTCTGCAGCACACGCAGCAGAACGCAGACGGACAGGAGGACTGCCACAGCGAGAAGAACGGCAACGACTCCATCTCAGGTACACAAACACACAAACACCTGCAACACAGTCGGTATCACGTTTGTTCTGCCTTTGCATTGTGTGTAAACATTTAGCTCTGCCGTCAGTTTCTAGATGATACAGTCGCTCTGAGGAATCCAAAGGTGACATTAGTCAGGGTGAATGTTTGCTTTGTGATCTAAGGTGTTGAAAGGAAGAAAGATATGAATATCTTCTTCAACCTTGTCTTTTTCTTTGTTCATCTCCACTCTTTTTGTCAGCAGCCATTTTCAAGCCTCCTCCAGTGTCATTAAGCAACAAATTGCAGACGTTCAAGGACTAAATCTGTGTGAGAGGACAGAGACTCTGTGCCATAGTTGTGCTACATGAAACACAGCAGAAGTAAACTCAACATAACCAGAGTGTTTTCTGTGTGTGGAGAAACACAATAATGGAGAAAATGTAGAGGCATTCAGACGTTGTGGGTGGAACTGATGTAAGGGGTTGGAGGTTCTCTGTGCTGCTGATGGAGGAGGAGGTAGACGGATGAAGAATGTCTCCAAAATTTAAAAACAAAACATAAAGTGACTGAGAGGAGGCAGCAGAACAAAGATCATCATGTGATCAACAGGTGTCTGCCACCTCTCTCAGCTCAGAGCCTGCGATTGGCTGACTGGTTTATGAATGATAAAATTAGGGGTGCACTGATACCACTTTTTTCCAAAATGAGTACTGTATGAGTACTTGCATTTGAGATTACTCACCGATACCGTTACCGAGTACCAACATTACATACTGTACAGTTACTTTGAATTTTTTTTCCCACAGACATCATCTGTTATTTGAACAACATTCCTCAGTTTGTTTTTCTTGTACATGGGTGACTGTCACAAATTTCACTGCAGTACAAACTCAAATTTAACAAAACTGTCATATAGCTTACTGACCTTTAACATTAGTGCTTTTATAAATATGTCACTGCCAAACATACTGTAAGATGTCAGTAAAACTTTGTCATGTACTGAGTGCTGACATTTAACAAAAGTGCTTCAAACATGGCACTGCCAATCATACTGTCTGAAATTGAACAAAACAAAAGTGAACTCCTTATATTCTGCGTCGTGCTGAGATTTCAAATGTTTAATCAAGAGGAACTATTTAAGGTCGGTCGCTTCTCTGCTGTTTTGCTATAGCCGCCCGACTGGCCATGTGCATTTGTTTACAACGATTGGGCCGATACCCGATACCGGTATCAGTGCATCCCTAGATAAAATAACTGGGTCCAGGTGGGCGGGGCTTTGGGTATGGTTGAGAGTGGAGGCCGCTTTCTGTGACATCATAAAGTCACAGACAACTAGTTTTTAAGACTGAGTTTTTGATACTTTTACTGTACAGTATTGATATAAAATTTAAAATAGTTACTGTATAAGGTTCATGTTCGCTAAAATCCCAACGTTTATCCCACCTTCCACTGCACAGCATTTCTCTTACTTCCTGTCATCTCACTACTTCTTTCTTCAAAATAAATGCATATAAAGCCTCCTATATAAACATTATGTGAAAAATAACCATTTATTATCATTTTATGTACCTCACCTTATTGTCGTGAAGCTCAGTAATAATGAGATCCGTTAGATGCTGTCGCCTGCCGAGCTTAATGGGACAGATCATATCGCAGCCTGAGTCATAATCAGTTTAGTTGCCAGGTGACAGCATTAACAGCTGTCTCATTAAACGTATGGTCTCCCTCCCTGAAGGCCCATGTTTGATAATCACAAAGGTTTAAGAGGCCCGAGAGAAACGGCCCGAGTCATGTTACATTTCCTGACAGAGCTGATGATCGGGCTGCGACAACACAACCAAGACAAGCTGCAGTTTTTATTTCTGTATGTGGCTTGAGGCGACGCTGAGGGGAAGTGGGTCAGGAAGGAAGACGGAGTTCCTGGATCCGTCCGCAAGGTTTCGACTCAGCAGAGGAGCCGCTGTCACCCCCGTTTGGTTAAAACAAGATAAACAAACCTGGGTGGATTTTTATTTTTAGGTCATCTAATAGAAGTAAATCAAAAATAAATAAATAAATAAAGTGTGAAACCTGTATCATGGAGGACACGCTGGAGACGGTGGCAATTGGATATACAATCCAAAAATAATACAAAATGTGAAGCCTCGTCAACCCGTCGCACACCAACACCTACACAATTCTCACAGTCGTGTCTCATCAGATTGCACGAACAGATTTTGCTGTACATGTATTACACATACACACACACACACACACACACACACACACACACACACACACACACACACACATGGACGTGCTAATTCCCGCCTGCATTGTGCCCAAGTTGGCAAGCAGGAGAGTGCAATGCTTGGGTTGAATGTCACGGATGAGTCCACCCAGAGAAAGGCTGCACAACAACACTGATGGGATGAGCTACTTTTATCCGCGGCCTTGTGCCCGGACGGGGGGACGGGTCTCAGTGCGGCGCGGCGGCAGCGACAGCGGTGACACGTGGCTCCGAGGGTGGTCTGAGATGACAGACATAGAGAGTCGGCGTCCATGAAAGTCGTCTTCTTTCTCTGCACTGATCCAGTCATTCCAGCAGCCGGGCAGTGGTCAGCTCACCCTCCTCCTCTTCCTCCTCCTCCTCCTCCTCCTCCTCCTCCTCCTCCTCCTCCTCCTCCCTGATGTGAAGGCAGGCGTCAGGCCGGGTGCGTTATCTCCACAGCCCCCTGCAGCCCTCCAGAGACGAGCTGGCTTTCACATGCTGATGAGCCCAGAGATCACCCACGCGCTATAACTGTACATCCACACGCACACACATAGAGAAACAACCGCATATGCATACAAATGTGCACACACACACTCGCTGTCACGGTGTGTTTGGCAACACAAGAGCTGCCATGCACAACCAATGAGCTTATCTGGAGAACTGATTATCATGGCAATGAAAGGAGAAGGGAGAGGAGAGTGGGAGATGGTGGATTAGAGAAACGCAAATCAGGATAGCATGGAGAGAGGAGAGAGAGAGAGAAGGGGGGAGGAGGTGGGGCAGAGAAAAGGCATATTAGAGGAAAAAGAACGGAGGAGCAAGAAAAGATGAAATGTAGAAGTGGATTAGAGGAGGGAGGATGAGACTAAGCAGCAGGGAGTCCCAAGAAAAGATGACAAAAAGACAAGAAAAGTGTGGAGAAAGTGATGTTTTGTTCATGAGGGAGAAAAAAAGTTTCTGCAGCTTTTCAGAACAATCGCACAAAGTTCTGCAACATAACATAAACAATATAATCCCATTAGCAAACAAACAAGCATGTATAGAAAGGCTTAGATCTCTGGAACTAATAATGCCCAGTCAGTGGAAAACCATCATTACAGTTCACATTAGCATAAGACATAACCGCGCCGCAGGCAATTCCATTCAGCAGCTCGGTACACACTAAGCGCTGAACACTGAATTAAAGCCTGCAGGACACACCAAGGAGCTTCTTATCGGCTCGTCAGCGATATTCACTCATGTTTAATGTCGCCTGGAATAAATCTACAGAACAAAAAAACGTTTATCGGAACAAGTCGTTGAAGCTTTTTGAGACGTGTTTCCGACGCAGTTCCACTTTCAAACAAGGCCAATCATTTTCCAATCACACAGTTTTGCAACGCAACATAAATAAGATAAACAGTTCTGTACTGCACATAAGCTTTACAGACATTGTAATACAAACACAAACAGCAATGTAGCAATGTTGCTCAGGAGTTCATTAAGTTTCAAACGATTTAGTACTGGCAATATGCAAAGATTACATAAGAGCAATTAGATTTTATTTTTCTGCATCTGGTGCCCCCGTCTCTTTCTCACCACCTTTCAAATTAAAGCAAAATATCAAAGTCAAGACTTAAAGAGGAACTAGGCAAGATTTTTACCTCAATTAAACAGTTTTGGAGAAATTGTAATGGTTAAATGTAATGGTTTACAGCAATCCTTTTGGTTAACTTTTTCCACCTGTGTAGACATCGCTCCATGGATTGCCTTCTCACTGGCTTCATTGAAAACAAATGCACATAACCTGAGTGGGAGGAAGAAAATCTGCACTCCGAAACTGAAGGGGGAGCTCCGTAGGGAGAAAAAAAACGAGCAAAAACGCAACCACACTTTCATACAGTAGTTCCTCTTAAAAACAATCCACTAATGAAAACCCAATCACAGATAATCTTCCTGTTAACAAGCCTGCTGTCAGACACATCACATTTAGCTCAAGAGGTAATAAATAAATTTATGACTGAAACAATGATAAAATCATGAAATAGCTTCTTTAGTTTGGTATTGATTCACTGTAAAGAAACTCACGTTCACATCTTTGGACAATTTAAAGTAATCTATTGATATAAACCTGCATGTGTTTGGTCTGAAGAGGAGGAAGCTGAGGTACCTGGAGGAAACCTAGTGCAGGAAAGGAAACTCCACACAGAGCCGTCTCGCTGTGAGGCATCAGTCCGAACCACTGCACCACCATGACGCCTTCAGTTTGGTACATTTTGCATTAAACTGGAGAATTGATTCAGTTCGGTAGGCATTGAACCGCCTCTGATGTTTCACTTTTTTTCTCTTCTTTTTTTTATAATCCATATCTCGCTCAATTCACATTCACAGTCTCCTCTCAGCTTCCATGCTGGTCTGTTTGAGCCTTTTATATTTAGCTCATACAGCGCTCAGTTCATTTCTGCACCGTTCCTCTATTTGCATGTTGTAATGTAGAGGAAAAAACACCGTCTCTGCACAAAGATCCTTTTCTTCTGTCACTTTAATTGACAGTGTTGAATCTTACTGTGAAGTGGGAGAGAGGGGGAAGACATGACAGCAGCACAAAGCAGGAGGACGAACGGTACAACGCCGATCTGGAGAGAAAGTAGGAGGCAGAGGAGGGAGCTCAGAGCAGGTTGTTGAGGATTTTTGGAGGAGGGAGAAGAGGACGTGGTGTGCTGGTGCCAGATTGTCAGAGATGAGGTTTAAGTGTAGGGGCAGGATGGCACTAATAGACGGGTAGGAAGAAGTCAGGCAGAGACTGAGGTTGAAGGAGCAGGTGGGATGGACAGCAAGAGGCTGAAGGAGCAGGAGCAGCAGTGATGATGATGAAAGGCCAGAAGGAAGGAGGAGGCGAAGCGTGAAGGAAACAGCTGCAAAATATGGGCACGGAAAGAAATAGTGAACAATTTTTAAAAAGTTTGATTTGAAAATAAAGCGTACGAAGTTAAACATCAAAGCTAACTGTCCATTTCCATCAGAGTGTACTTTCTTTGGGGGCAATAAAGGAAAAGGATCAGTGTCTGTAGTGACCTGGAAGCTAAAAGGAGATTATGAGATGTATAACAGAGGAGTCAGAGGAACAGCACTGTGGCGATCAAGTTATGATGTCACTTCTTGTTCAAAGCACCTCGAGCTTTTTTTAAGAGCCAGGCTAACACACACCAATAATCCTAATTAGACATCTTAAATTAAAGGGATAGTTCAACATTTTGGCAAATTGGTCCATTGCCATAATCCATATAGTCATAGCAGTAGATTTGTTACCTTTATTTGTCGGTGCAAGCTATTTTTAGAACGGTGGAGCAGAGCCATGAGCTGCTCAGAGCTACGCTACGGATTTCTTGGTTTCCTTCATCAAACTCATCAAATATACAATTTATTTGAAGCTAGGTTAACCCCGTCCTGACCGGAGCTCTGTACTGAACTCACCGACATCGCAATAAACATATGAAGCAGCTTTATTTTGTATCGTCAAACGTTTGCGAAACCCAGCTTTCTTTATGTTGAATCAAAAGTGGGAAATATTTTAAGTTGATGATAACCATGACCCACTTCATCTCCTAATATGACTTTGTACTTGTAAAGACAAGTAGCGGCACCTGTAACTGTTGCTCCTCCCTTTGCGTGTCACCCTAGGCCTTCCCAGTGTCTACTAGTCTCTAGGTACCAGTTACATAATCAGAGGACGAAGTTAAACCTGTGTGGAAAACACAATTCCCTGATCCGCACATGTCACCAACTTCCTTGTGCAGCACTAAGATTTATTCCAGCTAGTTAATATTCTTCCTCCTGTTTGTCCAGAGTGAATGAAATCTAACAGGTGGTCAGATCTTACAAATTTCACCTTTTAGATGTGTCCCAGTTCGCCTGCAGAGAGCGGATTTATGTTCACCGGAGCCTGTTGGAAGCGGCTTTGAGGACATATTAGTACCTGCCATCTGTTTTGTGTAGAAAATAGTTTCACCACTTAAGTGACCACAGTCCCTGCAGCGCCTGGTTATTTTTAGTTGGCAGAAACCGAATGCGGTTCTGTCTCGTAGGCAGTTGTTGATCACTTTGCTTTAAACTAGAAAAATTCAAATTTAAATTGTAGCAGAGCTGTAGCGTCATATAGTCAGTTTATACTTGTGTGAAGAAGTTGTGATTCACAGCCAGAAACTTCAGGCTCTTTAGTCGAGGGGGAAGGAAAACTGTGACAAACAATGTTACGGAGTTTTTATTCTGCTGAGACAAACCAAATACCCTCCAAATAATAAAATGCTGGAAGAAAAGAGGTTTATAATTGTTTTTTTTCCAAAATCAACATGTTTCTCAACAAATTAAACTTCTGTGTTGATTTTATGGGTAAAAAAAAGTTTATTATGATTATTCAAGTGTTTTTCCGTGTATTGATTTAATTCTGTTAATGTTGTGGATCTCCATTGTTAATTATGCCTCCTTGGGTGAAACCGCACACTGTTTCCTGTTCCGACCAATATGTCCCATTAAAAATGCATTAACTATAATTGGAAATGGAAACTCCAGGAGAGAGATGTATACGTTATTATTATTTATCTGCATTGTGTTGTGGCTCTTTGTGCGTTGATGAGCGAACTAACTTTTCTTATTTATCAGCAGCTTTACAGCTACAGAACAGTTTTCAGTCTTATTCAATGACATCATGTGTATAAAACTGTGTTATGATGATGTTTCTCACTCGAGTGTGTTCATGTGTGTCCGCCTCATGTGTGCGTGTGTACATGCTCATGCCCACATGTGTGTATGCAGGCGTGCGTGCTCATCCACCTGTATGTGTGTGTACTTTCCTCGGCTCAGCTCGGGAGCTTACAGGCGCAGAGAAGACGCCGATCGTCGTCGCCGAAGAGACAGACATCGATGCAGAGGACGTTAGCCAGGTGGCAACGGCGGCGACAACGGCGGTGGAGGAGTTAAGCATCAACAGAGGAGTGACGGATCTGGACGCAACGGCGAAGACGTCTGATGTGAACCACACAGACAACAAGGTAAAACGACAACACGGATGACAACAAATGTCTAGACAACGATAAACACAAGGAAATAGGAGGTCTAAAGTAATAGTGAGCTCTCACACCTTAAGGCAGAGTTGAGGATTTGCTCACCTGGAGGTGAGAACCGATCTCAGCAGGGACAAAGAGAAAATGTTTGGCTTTGGCTTTTGTAATCTGGCTTCTCCTCAGGTGAAGGTCCAGTCACCCCGGGCTGGTATCACAGGCCCCGACTTTTATTTACTAACATTACTTTATTCAGAAAAGAGGAAAGATTTCAAAGCATCTCTTTCCCAAAGCACTGACTGCTGCTCAGCTGGTGGCACCGAGAAACTGAACCAGAGGTTATCACATCTGTCCAACCCATAACTAGACTTTAAAACGTCTCTATTCTCCTCTGATTTTACTTCATCTCAGTCTCTGCACTAGAATTAAATATTGCATCTTACATAATCCATGTTTTATATAGTTTTTATGTTTTTATTATTCTGGTCTTTATGCTTTTTCTGCTAGTTCTTCTTCCAAGTTTAGCTGTTTCCACTTGAAGCTGTGGTGACTTAAAGGTAGGGTTGGAGATTCTGGAAAAACGGTTCTACCAGGCCACATTTTGAAAATACACAAGTGAAAAGTCCCAGCCCCCCCTCCTCCTTTCCCTTCGCAGCGTTTATTGCTGGAGTCCATCCGACGCAGTTGATGTCGCCTGACAGAAGGCGGCGGCGTGTTCTTGAGGGTGGTGTTTTTTAAGGTGTCTGATGAGGTTCGTGGTGTTGAAACCAGGCCTGTTACTGCCACCTCGTGAAATTTCACTCCTACACACATTACAGGTAGCAGTTGGAGACCCGGCTTTCTGTGTTTTTAAATGTTGCCACATTGCAGACATTTTGGCGTGCTCCACTTTTCCAAGCTCGCTAATGGCGACTGACAACAACGACGAACTTGTGGGAAGCACAGCATTTTAGTGCAAGCTATTCAATGTAAGTTGTTAAAATATCTATTTTAATTTGTGCAATATTAATATTGAATGTTAATTAGTTTTATTTAGGCTTTCGTTTTGAAGAAAAAAAAATTAAATGGAGTGGCATTGAAATTAAGTATAATCGGCCGATTCCGATCCACCTTAAAAGCCCTAGATCGGGGCCCAATCCGATCCAGGAGTAATCGGAACATCCCTGCTCGTAGGTGAAGACTATCGTGCAAGCGAGAGGAGGGCGAGAGGGAGAGAGACGCCAGCTTAACTGGGCGTAGGCAGAACAAGACATGAAGGCATCTGATTGGTTTTTCCTTTCCCGAGCAAAAAGCATGGATTGGTCAGAGTTTTGTCAGGCCTGCAGCTGCCTGGTCTGATTATTTTTGTTCCTTTTCCTGAGTACATAACGTATTGACTACTGTGAGGATTAAAGGACCATTTCACGCAGTATAACAAACCTGTTTCTGAACATGATTACTAGGGCTGTCCCCAAAAAATCGAAGCTTTGAAGCTTCATTCATGGCCATGGTAAACGATCATGAAGTCCGTGATCGCTACGATCGCGCTGCTTTTTTGTTAAAAGAAGATTTGCTGCAGGTGCTTATGGGGGATTGATGGCTTTTGAAAGTGGTTGAGTTTCTCACCATGAATCCTGACACACCTGCTTCGCATCCAGCAGAGAAACGCTCCCCTCACTGTCAGAGCTGTGATAAAGTGATACAGCATTAAAAAAAAACAAGACTAATACAAACACAATTTAAAAGAGTATAAAACAAAAAACAGCTGAATATTAAATCCTGTTGAGTTGTTGATGCAGTTAAAGCAAATAAATGTTTCTGTGTCAGTGTTAGAGTTTGAGTTGAGGGTAAAAGCTCCACTATAAAAATGCACCAAAAACTCTGGAGTCAGCTCAAGTTAATGTTTGGAAACCTGGCAGGAAATCAGAAATCTGTTCATTCACCTCCTGCCAGGCTGGACACTGGAAATCCAAACTTTATACAAGCTTTTCTTTAGTTTCATGTCTTTCTTATGGGCCTCAGATGAGAAACTTCTTAGACTTAGAGATTAAGAAAAAGAAAAAACACACACATTCCTGCGTTAACCAGTGGTAAAGTCGAGTTAACACCAGGTGTAGGAATGATCACTCTCTGTCTGCCGCCGGCCGGGTGTTGGCAGCTGAGCGCTCAGCCCACAGCGCCAGTCATCCAGCTCACATGTTTGTGTTTGCACGGCCGGTCAGGGCGCCTGCTCTCTCTGGCCCGTGGGGACTCACCACCACCACCACCACCACCACCACCGCCACCAGCAGCGGCAGCAGCAGCAGCAGCAGCAGGCGTAGTCGTCTATCTATAACCAGAGAAATGCTCTGTGGCCCGGCTGGAGGTGTGTGTGTGTGGGCGCAGGCTGGCGGCTGTGTGGCTCAGCCGCCGTCGCTGGGATTTCCAGCAGTATGCAGGGGTGTAATTGAGCCCCGCCCCCTCCACTCACTCTGACAAACAGTCAACATTCGGTGACAGTCGCTATGGCAGCAGTCACAGCAGGAGACATTTCACAGGAGGCAATTGATGGTTTTTGGAGACAGAAAGATCATCTCGAAGTCACCAAAACTTAACCTAACTTTACTGCTACTACTGGCTGTCGTTTGCCGCGAAACGCTGATAGCGACGGGCTAATTTCTGTTAGCCTGTCTATGGAAGTTTGGATTATACGTTAGCATTAAGCTAGCGCTGGCTTTATGCTTAGTTGTGATGCTGGCTAACATCCAGACATCTCTCACAATATGTTGCCTCAAATACGTTGTTGATTTAACTTAGAACATACAGTATGTAGACATCCTTGTTAAGTTTGTCCTTGTTTAGTTGGTGTTGTGGTCTACAGCATAACTTTATCCAGAGCAGACACTTCTCTCAGTTGAGATGTGGCTTGGGAAAAGGTAAAAAAAAAAAATCTCTCGGGATACCTACACAGAGAAAAATATACAGAAGGGGGACATTTCTGTACTAAGGTACAGTTCTGAGAAAGTGAAGCTGACGTCACGCCGCTTTGGTGTTGTGGGACGTCGGCGCCATCTTTGGAGAAACGTAAACAGAGTGGGGAAAACGGAGGAAAACGAGCAAGAAGTAAAAGAGAAAGAAAAGGAGAAGGGGGGGAGGTTATTGCATTACTCTTTGGCTCCAGCCCTTCGGCTCTGCGTGCAGTTGGCAGCCATGTTGCATCATAATCATTTTATTATGTTTTTATTTTTTTCACCACTTCCCCACTGGTCCAGGCCTCGGAGCACCTGGACCGGCTCCATGTGCTTCATCCTCACAGCGCCGTTAACAGGAAAATATTGTTTATTGTTTCAAACAATTTGGTAGAATCGATGCTTTTTAGGATTTTCAACAGACAACGAGGAGTTTGCTTTTGGTTATAAAAGAGTCTCATATTAATGTGGATGAATCTACGTTACCCACACTTGTTAATGGGTCCATTTTCGATAAACATATCGTTTTGTCTTTAAAGTTATTTTGATATTATTATTTAGTGGTAGGCTCGCTGGCATTTCCTAGTTTCGGTCATAGGAATAATGCCGCCGGATCGCTTATGGCATCGTTTATGGTCAGAACTACGATGGTATCTGATCATCTTTCGACTTTTGTTGTTGATTATGAAAACATTGTTTTCGCTTTCGTCTGTCTTGCGCTGGTCCAAGAATTTCACCGTGCACGCAGAGGCTGATGGGAAATGTAGTGTGAAAACACTTCCTCTTTCCGAAACTCCTCGTAGTCCCTTTAAAGATGCAACCTTGTCTCCAAAAACACTTTCATTTCATCCCCGGAATCCGAGTCTGAAACACTGTTGTACACACATAAACCTCCAGCTGTTTAACATGTTTGCTTTTCTGCTGGGAAAGATTTTTTTTGTTTTTTTTGCTTAAATATAGAATAAATACTGAGGGCTCTATTTTAACGATCCAAAGCACATGACCGGAGGCGTCAGTGCGTTCAGGGCATGTCCGTGTGTTTTTGTGCTATATTAACAGCACCAGGCTCGTGGGTCAGAAGAGTTTCATACTTCATCTCCTGATTATTCATAGAAGTGTTTTGGGCTTCACCTCCCATTCCCATTGAAAGCCAGACTCTGTATTTCTGTTACAATGGTGCAGACCAGTGAGTCCAGTGAGCACATGCACTGTAACTCCTCCTCCTCCTCCTCTCTGTGGTGCACCGAGCGGACTAAAAGGACTAACTGGTTGGTTTTGTAAATGTGTGTCTGGTTAACCAGCCCACCCCTGTAAAAGTGAGGCTCGCAGCCACTTCCTGGAGTTTTTTGTTTTATCTGTTCCACTTTCAGAGCTGGAAAAATCCCGAACAGAACTGGAGGTCGTGACACCGACTTCTTCTTCAAGCTGATTTAACCGCATCCACCCCCCCCCCACAACCTCAGTAAAGCGTTTTAGTGCCCTAAAGGTCTCGCCGTGCTTCAATCAGAGAGCTAACAGTTTGTGAAGACCATTGTAGGGGAACCGGAGGCTGCGTCCAACTATTTCTGGACTGTTCTGACAACAATAAAAAAAAAAAAAATTCACACAGAGACTGTCCAGCTGTGAAGCGGCGCGGTCAAGCTTTTAGAAAAGTTTCTAAAGTAAGTTTCTAAATCAACAGAATAAAAGAATATATAGAAATCAGCCACATAAGATAGATTCAAGAACAAGGCTGCAGCAGCTTTTTTACCAGGACAAAAAAAGTTGTTCCTACATTCATCACCAAGCGCTTTTGGTACAGAGGCTGCGGCCTGAAAAGCAGCAATTTAGTGGTGGAACGTTGCAGCATTTGTCAAAATTATCCAAAGGCAAATCTGCCAACACGACTATGAAAACCCCTGCGTCCTGTTTCTGTTCCCGGAGATGAATTATTGAAGCTTATTGCAGCAAAACCTCATTCAAAGAAAAAGTTTTTTGTTTTTCTACTTCTCTATGTTGTTTTTCACCTTTGCCATTAAAGGTTTGCAGGAAGAAAAAAAAACCCTGATCAGTAGTTAAGTCAGGGTAATTATGTGGTTCCTCAGGCAGCCTCCATTAACACTGAATAATTAAGCAGACGAGCTGTGAGGCAACACCTCCAGACACAGTTTCTTCAACTTTTCATCAAGACCCCGACGAGAGCGATCATCACCCGAGGCGCCGAAATACAGAAACCTGCGAGATCTCTAGGACTCATTCTGGGTCCCGACTCGGAGTTACCGAAAAAAAAGAAGAAGAAGCCCAGAGCTGTTCAGCTGTTTAACAGTCTCTGGGTCCCATTAACGTGAAGTTATGAAACCTTTCATTACAGCCCCTGATTGAAAGCAACATGGCGTGAAATCACTGAAACAACGAGCTCCCAGCAATGACCTCTATTCTCAGGTCATTTGAGGGAGTGAGTGTGTGTGTGTGTGTGCGAGTGTGTGAGACAGTCTGTGTAGCTGCGTATACACTCCGCTGTATGTGCTGTCTTCAATTTTTCTCCCTTTGACAGATTTGTCACTCCTAACAGTTTGACAGATTAAATGGGAATGTGCAGGGACAAGCAGGAGGAGGAGAGGTACCACCGTATAAGATGTGTGTGTCAATGTGTGTGTGCGTGTGTGTGCATGCGTATGTTCGCTCAGCGCGGGGATTTGATGCACTACGGGGGTTTCTCTGGAAGCTCATGAAAGGGAAAGCAGCCTGCGAGTGTTAAAGTTCATTCTCTCCCTGTCAGCTCCCGTTAGACTGACAAATCTCTGTGTTCAAACGCTTCCAGAGGACGAGAGAGAGAGAGAGCGTCAATTCAATCCTACCTTGGGCTCCATGCGTCGTCGTCGTGGGGGGGGGGTGACTTTTAAAGGAACTGAATTAGACACAAGACAAAAGGGGAACAACTGAAGTCAGTCTGGAGATAAATGCATTTTTACACTTTTCAAGAGGCTGCGTTGTGAAAGCAGGTGGTCATCGATGCTTCAGCACAAAGCCTGTGGAGTGTGTGTGTGTGAGTGTTGTGCATAACAAAAGAAAAAAGGAGGAAAATAAACGCTCCGTGCCTGAAACAAAATGTCAACATGATTTCAAAGCCTCCATCCACCAGATTTCCTTTCTCTTCCATTGATCCTGTGTTTATGAGCTGCTGTTCAGAAACTGCAGATCAGTGCAGCGGTTAAAGTCGGAGCTAACTGTTTCCTTTTGTGGGTGAATTAGAGAGAGATTGTGTGTGTGTGTGTGTGTGTGTGTGTGTGTATGTGTGTGCGCTTTAAAGTGAGGCTGTACAACAAATGCTTTGATAGAGGTTTTTGCCTCTGGCCTGCTCTCAGACGCTGTCAGGCAGGTGTAAACACTCTGATCTCTGAGTGTAACGCTACAGGCAGCGCCGCACCGACACACTCCTGCTCTCTCTGCTGCTCTCTCATCCCGTCATTAGTCTGCCTCACTTGGTTCAGACCTGAAACTACAAACACGTTCCTCACATGGGTGGATTATTATTGGATGATGTCTAATGGGAGCAGGCTGAAGGGCCCAAAGGGTCAGGGAGGGAGGGGGGCCCTGGTCCGAA
The DNA here is from genome assembly GCA_030347415.2 of Decapterus maruadsi. Lineage (NCBI taxonomy): Eukaryota > Metazoa > Chordata > Actinopteri > Carangiformes > Carangidae > Decapterus > Decapterus maruadsi. The sequence continues at coordinate 26,143,303 of CM064886.1, forward strand.
GCCTCTGTTTGAAGTGACAGTGGCTGTAAAGTCACAGAGCTCAGTTTTCCTGATGCGTTCACTGTCTACTCTGTTCAACCCAGGTTTTTTTTAACATTTAACTTTGGGATAAACCGATTATTGACATAATACCGGCCGATATTTGACATTCTTTCGATAATCGGTATCAGTCATTTTTTCACTGGTAATCAATATAATGAAATTATAAATTATAAAATTATTTAAACACACTCCTTTTGCTCTAATGTAGCCATCTCTATCCGCCTGAAGTCACCGCTCTTAGCTGTACAATAATATCCCGCCCACTGAACCAAGATCTGTGTTGGAGTCTAAATATTACTCTAGGTTTAGGGTTAGGGTTAGGTGTACAAAAATGACTGTGTTCAGTCTAATCCTGGGTGTGTTATTCTAAATTCTGACACCAAATGAATATTGTTCTAAATATCAGTTATCGGTTTCCTTGATTACTAATCATCGGTATCAGCCCTGAAAAAAACCATATCGGTATATCCTAATTTAACTCACAGATTTGATCACTTCCAAACGAATAAATAAAAGACATTTCAAAGGAGCTGTGATTAGTTGGCACATTTCTAATTGATTCATTTAAATGAAGTACGGAGCAACTCAGTCAGTTCACAGCAGGACAGCTGAGCATGTAGAAATGTGAAATTTGAATTACAAACAAACATGCGGAATGGAAATTTCCACTCATAAGCAAATAACAAATTAACATTTATTATAATTACATGGTACTAAATGCCATAGTTTCTTTCCAGGAAACCTGTTGGAAAATAATGAGAAAATTCAGTAAATAGAGTAAATAACAGAAAGTGTCCCCTGATTTGCAGGTTAAACTTGAGTTTGAAAAAGTTCAGGTAATGTTGTCTGTCTCCTACACTTTGACCCTGCTAGAAATAACGCTTTAGAATTATTAATGAGTTGTTTGTTCTATCCAAAAGTTTGTGTTTAATGGGACAACAACCGCTGCAGTGCCTTCAGGTCACTAATGTAATCTCAGACGTACAGAATGTTTTTCTAACTCAAATCTTCACATTAATCATGATGAGAGTGCCTGTTCCTGGCTTGTTTTGATGTGAAATTATCAGTGAAGAAGTAATTTACTGTCAGAACCTTGACATGTTGATGGTCCCATATATTAACTTGTCTTATCTAAATTGCTTTTCACCATAATTTGCTTTTTGTTTTGTTTTGCTGAACTTTTAAGTCCCTTTTCACTTGGACCGCACTGCAATTTAAGAAAAGATATGCAAATATAAATTCAGGATGATTTTGCTATTATGAATGGTGCTCGTGTTGTAGCAGTTGGTGTTCAAGCAGAGAAACTGGCATTATTTCTCTATACAGCTCTGGGGATGTAAAGCTTTACTATAATAAAACACCCACACACACAGTGCAGTATGTGGTTTAGCTCTGAAGCAGGAATGTCTGCTTTTCGCTCTTAAAGCTTTTATCGAGTGAGACTGCAAACACCGTGAATTTTTGTGTTTTCACACTTAAGATTATTTTCCTGACCTCGGGACAGTGGTGTGATGATGACATGGAGACTTGTGTAGGAAGTGTGTAGGAGGTGTAGAAATCACAGCTTTCCTGTCAGTGTGACTTGGAAATGAAATGTGTCTATGCACATCATGCAGCCATCGATCTGGAGCAGAGCAGCTGCAGAGCCGCCAGGATTAACAACAACTTAGAGACGGGACAACTTCCTAAAATGTAGTCAATAGGATTCTAAGCTGAATATAAATGTGGAGTGTAGAAAGAAAACATTAGAGACTAATTGTGCCTAAAAGCAAAATTCAGGTTTACACTGACTTTATGTATGCAGATGGATAAACCAAAAGATTAGCACAACTAAAACACAATCATGAAAATGCTCCCTATTGCATCTAGCTCTGAATCTGAATCCAAATAAATGATGATGCAAAAATGCATTTGACTTACTGTGATGAAAACCCATCAATTAATTAGGAGGATCTATGCAAGTCCGGTCACTGACCCTCCTCCTGGCCATGTGCCTTTGTTTGCAATGAAACTTTTGAGAAATCAATCAATAGAGCGTTACATAACGTTATACAATATTACCGTGTGTATATTTGTTGTCTTGTCTGTCACAAATAAGAGGTTGCAGGTTACGTGGTGAGTTTGTGTTGCGGTGCCGCGGAGACGAGAGCTGGGACACTGGGTCAGAGGCTCTGATCTCACAAGGTTGGTTTTCAGCCAAGAGAAGCCAGAGAGCCTCCATTCTCCCTGGAACAAGTTAAGAAAGCAGAAAACCAACAGTAGCCTATATCAATCCTGTTTTTTTTTCATTATCAGATTTGCCAAAGAACATTATTACTGTCTTTCATCAAAAAAAGGCCACAAATCAACCAACGTAATAAATGTAAACAAACACCATCTATACATCATATAGATAAAGTAAACTGTCATCTGCATACAATGGTGTAACTCCACAATCATTTCGAGTCACACTCTGCATGTGGACTTCATCTGATAAAGAAAACAAGAAGGTTCAGTACTCATAGCCAAAAGAGAAGATAAGACACAACATTTCTCTCTCCCTTTCCTTCTCTAGCTCTCTCTCTCGCCCTTGAAAGCCGGTCTGGACCGGAGCTATTGGCAGAACACTGTACCTAGAAGCTACACGTGGGAGAGCTCAACAGTCCAACCAGTGTGATTAAACATCCAATTAATTTGTTTCCAATATTTGCAGTGCTGCTGTGGCAGCTGAAGCAGCCAGAAAGAAAGAAAGAATGAGGGTCAGGAAGTGAGAACTGGAACTAATAAAGAGAGAGATGTAGGAAAGAAGGAGGAAGACGTGCTGTTTTTAAAGAGCCAGCTAGGACACAGACACAGATAGAGCTGTGCAGTTATTTATGTGCCACAAAGTATTTTCAGTGGAGCATCGTATACATCCTGTTTTTACAAGTAGAATCTAACTCTGCAGAAGAAGTGAAGTGAACAGGAAGTCATTTCAACCTTTAAAGGGGACATATAATCGAAAAATATCTTTTTGAAGGCTCTTTAACATGTATTTGGGTGTCTGTCTTGCCTTCTGGCCCCCAAAATGTGAGAGTTGACAAAAAAAACTGTAATTTTTAGGCTCCCTAGGTTGAAATCCATGTGCTGTTCCCTCAATTGACACGCAATGATGTCATTAGTTTTTGAATTTGCATAATACCACCCTTACCTGTGAATACTGATCGAGGAGATGGAGCAAACAGTGGTTAATTTGCATTTAAAGGGACAGGCACTGAAACCAGCCGTTCTGAACTCTGGCTGTTTTGAGCGGATGAAAATCGCTGTGATGTTTGATCCTTGGGGTATTTTGACCAAAGCATGTCACAGAAATGTCTTTAAGACACCTAACTATTTTAACTTGTGTAAAAGGAGCATAATGTGACTCCTTTAATGCTAAAACATGGGCTATTATCTTACGAACCATAATGAAAATACTCATTCGTCATGTGTCGGCCTTTGTCCACAGGCTCCTTCTGCCCTACATCCTGTTGGCAGCAGTCACCACTTCTCCTCATCCTTAAACTCTTGACTAACTCTTGACCTCCGTGTTGCAGCCGCACACACTCACACTTGGCTTCTCTCCCCTGGTTGCATCCTCAGCAGCCTCACACGACAGAGATTTATCTTTTCAATACACTTCACGCACAAGCAGGCAATAAAAATACAGCCTATACACAGACCCATTTATAACAGAGACCACAATCTCTTCTCTCTTTTTTTTTCCACTGCTGTTTTCTCTCAATCGCCTCGCACTCTGTGATGATTTGATTTCTCCGGGAATGTTTTCCTCTTGAGTTTTTAGCTGATGACAAACCACAAGAAAAACCCGATGACAGGTGAACAGCAGTGACCTGATCAATCCTTGTCTGAGTGGAGTCAGGCTGGGATTGATCAGGATTACTTTTCAAGTTTCCACTGTCTCAAACAATCACACACACACTTTCACGCCCTCACACACAGGCTTTGTTTCCTCCCTCTGTCATGCTCTGTCTCTGCCGCTGTCACTTGACTTTCCGCTCTATTAGCTCCTTTTTCTCCCTTTTTTGCACCGCTATTCAATCTATATCTATCTTTCCAAACTAGGCCACGTTCATACCAGGAATCGAGTTTTCAGTGCAGAAGATTTTAGACAATCGTGTCACTCATGTCCAAGAAATAAGACAGTTCAACTCCCAGGGAAATAAGAAGTGACAAACCAACAGGACTACGTCAAAATGCGTATGATCAATGAGGAAAAACTGCATAACAAAGCTGTAAACAACTTTTTTTCAGAGGAATGTAGGAAGATCTAGCCTATTTGTATTTGCATTTTGTAAATGTCTTTGCTCTTTTCAGCTCTTTTTCGTGCCACATTGTTTAAAAAGTGAATTACACTTTACAAATCATACTGAGACATGATTTTCAAAAGCGAAACGGCAATATTTCACCTCAGAAACTGCTCTAACCTGCTGCCCAGGTTACCTTTTAATAATATTGTCAAGAGACCAGAGTGAACTGCAGCAGCAGCAGCAGCCACAGGACATTTAGTGTTTTTTAAAGGGCACAGCTCTTCAGTTTTTTACTTCAGCTGAGCTTCTCATTGTGGCTCTGACGAAGCTTTTCGACCTGTTGACCGGAGTTTGTCCAGAGCAAAATGTGGAAAAGTGGAAGAGTTCAATAAGTGAAGTGGATTTTAAAACTCTACAGTAAAGTAAGGCTGACCCGATGATCATATTTTGATAATCGAAGCTTCGCGGACATAAAATAGATTTTAATCAAAGTGTTGACGGCCGGCGGGTGCGCGATCGTAATGTGTGTGTGGGAGGGAAGTCAATCACAGACTTCATGATCGATTAACATGGCAACGAATTTTTTTATTTTTTTGGGTCAGCCCTACAGTAAAGTTTAATGGAAATTTTCTTTGGTACAACCTGTTGAATGTCTCATTTTTACCAAATGACTGTGATTATGATTTGCATGCATTCTGCTCTTGCTCAGTGTGTTAGTACTGTATGTTGGCAAGAGGACGCGTCTCAAACTACAACCATATAACGACATGATCTGATATTACAGATCCATCTTTCTTTCACAAGAGCCCCAGATAAAGTTGGGAATGTGTCTGCAGTGAAGGAAGCCAGACCCTGTCTAACCTTTTAGTGTTTTATTGCCTGTGTGTGTGTGTGTGTGTGTGTGTGTGTGTGTGTGTGTGTGTGTGGGAGAGGACGGGCTGTTTGACAGACAGAGAGCAGCCAGTGTAATCACAGCCAGGGGAAGTAGAAATAAAGACTTCCTTTATCCCATGTCGTCTATCTTTAGTTTCAGTTCTGTCTCTTCTCTCCTTTTTTTTTTTTTTTAAACGTTCTTTAGTTAACGAGGCTAAAAGATAAAGGCAGACTCCCGCTGCCTGCTAACAACCTGTATTAGCATGTGTATGGGTGGGAATTAGATGGTAATAGCTGTGTTTTCCCCTCAGGCGGGCCACATTTGAGCAGTTATCATGACTGTTTTTCATAACCCCCCCCCCCCTCCTTCACCAAATCTGTTTGGATATTCTCCTCCACCGTCATTTGTAATTGGCTTTAAATGTGTTAAACAGCTCAACAGGATTCAGTGTACAGAGGTGGGTTGTTGTTTCTCATTCTGTACAGTAAACACAGTGCAGAGTGGCTAAAAACAATGTTTGAACACGCAGGCGTTTCACTCTGTCAACTAAGACTGTGTGTGTGGGATTTGTTCATAAAACCTTCATAACAGATTCAGTGCTTGTCATAGTTTTTGTCACTGTACATCATTGTCATCCATCCCTTCATCATCATCGCTTGATGCCTCCACATCCACCTCCTTTGAAAAGATGATTAATCTTTTATTTTCTTAGCATTTTGATGAATTCATTTTTTATTTCTCACCGCCTCTTTGTAATATTACGAATGTGTGTTTTCCTCAATAGTCGTCTTCCACTGAAGGCCTCAAATGCCCCGTTAATCATCTTTCATGGTTTTTTTTTTTTTTTTTACTCTGCCAAAAACCCCTCCTTGCGCAGCCATTTTTGAAGAGGCACTCCAGGCATCGACTCCCAAGAATAATTTGCCACCCCAATCTTCGTAGCTGTTTGGGCTCGGTGCGCCGCCGTGGCATTTTTGAAAATTACAGTAATTGGCCAAAGGGTACGCTGTAATTACAGGTCAAAGCAAGGTGACATTTCTCAGCAAAAAAAGAAATCTGTTTTGCCTGGAAGCATTAAACATCCACAGTTTGATTTTTAGCTGTTTCACTGCCTCTTTATATGTTTTGGCTGCTTCGTTAATGTGCTGTTAAAGCTGCATGATGGGATTTGTGATCACCAGGGGGCAGAAATATTCCACAGCAATGAAGTCTTGATACACTTGAAGTGACTAAGCTCACTACACCAGGACCTCACGGCCAACATGTTAGTAGCGAGTCGTCTACTCGTCTACCTCCACATCCTGCAGACCTGTGCAGAGTTACGTTAGCATCCTGTTAGCATTAGGTTCCAGACCTCTGATGTGAGGTGCCACCGATTTCTCCTAAACATTTTAATAACATGAAACAAAATGCCAGGTTTAGTTTCTGCAATGTAACACAAGAGCGTTAAAGAGATATTCCGGCATAAATGTAACCCATACTTTATCGCACCGTGAGACCGAGTACAACCCCGCCTCCAGAGATGAGATTTGCCGATCGCAAACTTCTCTAGTTGTAGCAACTTCAGCACAGACAGCCAGATAGAAAACCACTGCTCTCCAGGGGTGGAAAGAGTACCAAAAAAATCTACTCAAGTAAAAGTACAGTTACCTTGATGAAAATGTACTCAAGTAAAAGTAAAAGTACTGGTGTAAAAATCTACTCAAGTAAAAGTAAAAAGTAGCTCACTTAAAATTTACTCAAAGTAAAAGTTACTTTGTTACTTTTTTTTTTTTTTTTGAGGGGGGGTGAGGGGATATAATGGCCAGAGATCGGCCTAACGTTCTCCATGCATGTCTCTGTGTTCCAAACTTGTCCCGTCACCATGGAGACACTGGTCTCCATCATCTTTTAGCTCCTGTGGAACCAACTTGATTCTGACCTTCAGACACTGCGTCTGTCCAGAGCCAATCAGATACCTCCATACTGCTCGTCTGTAATGTCCCTCTTGTATTGAAGCCCCGACATGATAACGTTGTCTTTAATCATTAACGCCACTTTTAACCACTAGCTGTGGCTAATGCACTAACTCACGTAGCAGTGCGGAGGAGAGAGGTGTGGCTACCTGCTGCTGCTGTGTGCGTCTGAAGGGACAAAGAGAGAAGCGGCAGCACAGCAGCGTAGTACTTTTGACAACCCACACTGACGCAGTGCAAGCTCATACCCTATATATTTTTTACTTTGTAACTTAAGCTCTTTAAAATGTAACTAAGTAAATTTCTTTCAACAATATGTACTCAAGTAAAAGTAAAAGTACTGACTTTAAAACCTACTCAAAAAAGTACAAATACACAAAAAAGCTACTTAGTTACAGTAACTTGAGTAAAAGTAACTAGTTACTTTCCACCCCTGCTGCTCTCTATGGAGCCAAGAGCCAACCGCCATCAAAAAGCCGCTCATTGCCACTAATAATGCTCAGAACAGCACCAAACTTCATCAACTGTACGAACAGGGTTCCAGCACATAATACGAGGCATCAAACACCTGCTAGCTTTGTTTGGTTTCTATTGAAAAGCAGTAATGGGAATAACAGTGTTAAAATAAACGGAGCTACTTTTTTCAGTCACGAGTAATCAAAAAAGTTACTGTTTCCCCTGTTACAACACTGTTACCATTACTGACAGTAAGATGTGGTGTTATCAGCGTTACTTGACTCAAGAAGTACCATCAGAGAATAATTCACCCGTTTAGAGAGGAACTATGCAAGTCTGGTCTGGTCGCTTTTCCTCTGTTTTTCGAACCCTTCCTCTGGTCATGTGCATTTGTTTACAACGGAGCAAAAATCAATCCATGGAGCAGTGGATGATGTAACTGTCACAAACAAAAGACTTGGCTGTAGATAAATTCATGGTTCCTGTGGTCAAATATGAAACTTGTAACTTCAAAATAGATGATCTGACATTCACACCCTCCTTGTGCAGTGATTGGTCAGCCGCTCTGTGGTGAGAAAGCAGCCAGGGTTGAAACTTTTCCCTCTCTGTCTCTATTTATCCGTCTGTTTTACGACAAGAAGGATTCACCACCACGGATTCAAACAAACAATATCACACCTCTCTCCTCTTTGTGTCGCTCAGTTTTTCATCCTCACCCTCAAAGTGCAGCTGTTCTGAGGAGCTATAAACACCTTTCATTTTCCAGTGCAGTCTGATAACATGTCATAACAACCACTTGTCCTCCATTTAGACCTTCACATTAAAAGCACTCATTTGATTCAGAGCTTAATGGCTGTGGAGGTTTCGGCCAAAGTCCTTTCTGTGCTAACAGGTTAATCTATCATTGTTATAAGAACCGATGGGACAGTAATGGTAAACTAGATGTAGTTTTCTAGGATACTGCTGGAGACGACCGGGCCTCCTGCTCTGTCTCACTTTCCTGCCGCTCGCGGTCTGTTTACATCCGTCCTCTCGCTCAGTTTCTGTATAATTGAGAATTGCTCCTGTGTCCACAGTGCTTGAAATCCAAACATGTCACAGTCTCTGCTCTCTGTTAGTCAGTCTGAGTGCTGAATCATCGTATTCACTCTTCCACTCCCTGAACTTTCACTGTTTGCTCGAACATCCCTTTAGTTCGCAGTCGTTTCAGGAGCACTTCGAGAGAGAGGGAGTCTGTTTTACTGTACATGGTCTGTATTGTTTCTGAGGAGACATTTTTTCCTCTTGCTCCTTTTTTCTCACACAAACACATATGCACACACACACTGCCATTTATTATGCAATGGCACCAACCAAACAACCTGTCTACTTGGACAATTTCCTGTCATTAACCTAAAAGATCCACCTCAGACAGACCATCAGTCACACATCCCTCGCATAGAGAATGTGTGTCATTCAGTGTGTGCGTGTGCGTGTGCGTGTGCGTGTGCGTGTGTGTGTGTGTGCACAAACCATTGTCTGTGTGTCACCAGAAGGTGTTTAAACCGAGACAGATGGGGAAGTGTTTTGGCATGGATTCCTTAAGGCAGGTTCAGGTTCAATTTAATCAGGTGTCGACTTTCTTTGCCACCCTCCACACACACACACATGCACACACACACACACACACAACACCACCTCCACGCTGCAGTCACTTTGAAGTGTCCATCTTGTGTGTCCTCTGTTAAGTCATAGGATGTAGTTCAGTCAGCAGCACATCTGTGTGAGGTCCAACAACCAAGTTACTGTGAAGGTAGAGCACTGCAAAAACTCAAAATCTTACCAAGAATATTTGTCTTATTGCTAATCAAAATGTCATTATTAGTCAAAACAAATCTAATAAGTCTTATCACATTTTAAAAGTAGTTTGTTTTTAGACACTTTTTACTTCTTTCAAGCATATTTTCAATTGGAATAAGTAGAAAAATCTGATAGTGGAGCAAGTTTTTCTTTATTATTACAAGCACAAGTGAAAATGATCTAAAAACAAGTTCATTTTTAGATGATGAGTCTTATTTTAAGCGGAAAGAGATTTGTTTTGACTAGAAATGAGACATCTGACAAGAAATAAGACAAAATTCTGAGCTTTTGCAGTGAGGTGACACCATCAGAGACTAGTAAACACCTTCAATCCAATGTTTGTTTGTTTTCTTATAAACTTCCAGCAGAGCAGAAAATTACCAGTTAGCCAACATTAGCACTATAATGAGAAAAAGCTATAAACTCTTATTTACAATGATGGTTTGGCAAGTGTCACAAAACACTTATAAAGAAGAATTGAAACAATCTCATTTAATATTAAAAGCTTCGTTTTCATTGTGCTTGATACAAACACACAGCATCGTGATTAAACATTTCAATGGACTGAGGAGTTAAACCAACTCACACCTAAGGCAAAACTTGATTTTCTCTCCTCCTCATGTTCAACACATGAATATATCATGGATAATATCATGTTTTAAATTAATCAGAAATGGAGCTGAAATCTGTAGCTTATTGAAGCCAAATGTTGAGAAGGTGTAAATGAAGTGATTTTCTCCCCTTCCCAAACATATGGTGGTATTTTTGCACATTAACCTGGAGGTTCATGCTCGACCACGAGGTCCCGTCCTGCGTCCTGCACCACCTGTTTCATTTGATTAGCCAGCGGTCAGAGGGGATGCATCGCTGGAAGAGGTCTCGAATCTTATTTATTCTTTCTCTGTGCACTTGTTTTAAAGAGGAACTATGCAAGATTTAATTTTATTTAAATTATACTCTTGTTTATGACAAATAAAACTACACATACACACGTTATAACACATGCAGTATATGATATATAACATCATCTCCCGCTCCATGGATTGCCTTCTTGTCAGTTTCATTGAAAACAAATGCACATGGCTGGAGGTGGTTTAGCAAAACAGCGAAAAGGCGACCGGAGTTGCATAGTTCACCTTTAAATCAGTTGGAAAGATTAAAGGGATAGTTCAACATTTTTGGCAATTTTGCCCATTGCCACAATCAATATAGTTTTAGGAGTAGGTTTGTTACCTTTAATTGTCGGTGCAAGCTGTTTTTAGAATGGTGGAGCAGAGCCGTGAGCTTCTCAGAGCTACGCTACGGAGGTTCATGGGATTTCATGGTTTCCCTCATCAGACTCATCAAATACAAAATCCAACAACTCCAGAACGCTCTGGTGGACAAATTGTGACCTGCACATTCACCACGCTATGAGATAATAACAGAACGTCACGAGACAGGGTTGTTTTCAAGGTGAAGAGACTGCTTGCTGAAAAACGGTCCCCGACAGGAACGCGCATCAGCGGTTTTGCATGAATTTACCTTAGAAGTTTAAAAAAAAAACATGTGATTGTCCACACTTGAGCACCTGCCTCATTTGCTCCTGTTTGTTTTTCAGCCTCGCTCTCCCCGATTTCTCATCATCATCCTCCAAATACCAAACAGTGCTGATTCTATATTTTACACACAGAGTGATCAATGCAGCGTATCTGCATAACAAAAAAAACAAAACAAAACAAAAAAGTATTTTTTGACTGGTAGAGTGATGGAGAGAAAACAATGTGTCATTGGTTACCAGAGCCTTGAACCAATTAGGATGCTCAATGGCATCGGATGAAGGAGAGCTGAGTCTCAGAGCTCATTATTGTTGGAGCGAGGAGTTTCTCTGCTGCTGATCTGCATTCTCAGCGCCACTCATTCCACACGGGTGCAACTAATCAGCGATTCTACATTTCACATTCAGATTCTTGTTTTGATGATGTCTTGTTCTCTAGGGCATTTTATTGATGCTATTGCTTGTCCTGATTATATATTCATTAGTGATTTCTTTTCAGTTTTTATAGTCTGTGTATTTGCATCCTCAATCTCACAACTTTTTTATTTCTGAATTCAAACTTTTGAAAACTGATCAAACTGATGTGAATAGGAGAAGTTGTCTCTTTGATTAACCCTCCTGCTCATTTGCCCCCCTGATTAAGTATCAAGGCCGCTCAAGTGTGAATGCTAACTTTGATAATTGACGATTAAAAGTTTAAAATGGATTTAATTTCTCCGCCTTGTTTGAATATTTGTCACGTACGAGTCTTTTCTAGCCCATTAAATATGAACATCGTCTCCCTCTACCTGCTCTCAGGCTCCAGATGAGGCCTCTCTGCTGATGTCCAGCCCCAGGATGCTGCTCCCCGCATCGGGCGCGCTGCCACCCGGCGCCCCCCTGTCTGTCCACCACCAGATCCAGCTGCTCCAGCAGCAGCTCCAGCAGCAGCAGCAGCAGACGCAAGTGGCCGTAGCACAGGTATGTCTCTCACACAAACACAATGTTGTGCACTTTTAAAGAAATAGTTCACCAAAAAATGAAATCCAGTCATTATTGACTCACCCTCATGCTGATGAATAGTTTTTATTTTTAGTGCATCTGGAGACTCGGGAGGCCGGTTCGTAGTTCAATGAAAACTTTATATAATAATAGCGCCCGACAGAAAGATGTCCATAAAACTATACAAAATCTTGTAATCTTCCTCCGTACTGCTCGTCCACTGCAATCCAAGTGTCCTGAAGGGATATAGTCCAGAGTTTACTCGAAACGACGTGGAGGAAGATTAGAAGATTTTTATGTAGTTTTATGGACGTTTTTCTGTCGGTCCCTATTGACTCTCTTATAAGGACTACAAACTACAAACCCCCCTTCCGGGTCTCCAAATGTCCAGATGTCAATAATGACTGAATTTCATTTTTTGGTGAACTATTCCTTTAGATAAAGGGTTCAAGGCTTCACTTGCGAGTATAAAGTAATAAGAGGTCAACCATGGCCATGAGGAATACTCAGCTTTATTTGGCCAATCTCAACTTTTAAACCGTGCAGTAATTGAAATATCACACAGCTCCCAGGCAGCGCAGACGATCTGTAATTGAACTCTGACTATTGTGTTTCATACGGATTGTTTTCATGCTCGTGAATAAACTCACTGTGACTATACATCCTCCTGTATGGCCTTGTAAGAGCTGTACCTCATCACTTGCTAATTGATTTTTTGTCTCAGTGAGAGCTTTTACAGTTTTACCAGCACCTGCACACACAGCGCGGCGACTGACATTACCATAACAAGTGGAACTTTAACCTTGAGTATTTGTTGCCGTGGGAACTACACCGGCTGCTGCTCATCTTCCAGAGCCAGAGCAGGCGCCCTCGTCTCATTTACATTTGTTGAATAATGTGAACACTGGTTGCATTAGATAAATAGACTTTTATAGTTCTCAAGGTAGAAATGAGTTTCTAGGACGTGTGCATTGTCCATCGGTCTGGTATAAACAGCTGACTGTAAATAAACAGTAGACGTCACAGTCACATACAGTATATATTCAATTAGAAATACAGATATTAAAGGGATAGTTCAACATTTTGGCAAATTCACCTAATGCCATAATCGCTATAGTTTTAGGAGTAGGTTCGTTACCTTTAAATGTCGGTGTATGTTGTTTTAAGACCCGCGGGGCAGAGACAGAGGCACGCAGTACTTTCACTTTTCCCTCTTCAGATTCATCAAATACACAATCCAACAACTCCAAAACACTCTCCTGGACAAGTTGTGACCTGCACATTCACCACGCTATGAAATAGTCATTTATAATTATGAAACATTACGACACATGAAGCAAATAGGAACAACTTGGGCTTTTGAAATCACTCCGCCCAGCAGCCACGTCTGGGATGTACAAAGGAGGGGAGATCTTCCGCCAGCAGCCTATATGTGGACGTCTCAGGACAGGGATGTACTTCAGGTATATAAGACAGATTTTTGCCTCAGAAAAGAGCAAAAAAAGGTAGCATTTGCCTCAAAAACAATTACGTCTCATAATGTTACGTTATTATCTCATAGCGTGCTATAACTAGTATTTGATGAGTTTGATGAGGGAAAGGAGAAAGTACAGCGCACCGTGCAGAGCTTGCGTCTCTGCTCCACCAATCTAAAAACAACATGCACTGACAATTAAAGGTAATGAATGTACTCCTACAACTATAGGGATTATGGCAATGGGTGAATCTGCCAAAATGTTGAACTATCCCATTAAACGATTAAAACAGACAGTCTTCATCAGAAAATGGCACCCTTGGTCGGACCTTTATATCCCATTGGTGCCACATCTACTAGCTGTATTACGGTGCACACCCAGCACCAGACATCAGTCACCAATCAGAAGCTGCAGTGAGGAAGTGACTGTCACCATCAGTAGCTTCAGGCTCATGACCCAGATCAACACATACACACAGATATGCAGTGTGTCAGCCTGTTTTCAAAAAGGCCTTGAGACTTGAAACTTGCAATTTGGAAGCTCAGCACACGCACACACTCTCCCACACACAGGCTCCTGACCCAGAAGTGTCCAGGACAGTTAAACACTGAAGTCTCTGGGCCTCCACACTCAGATGCAGAGGTCCTGATTAAACTGCCAGATCACAGTGAACCAAGCTGTTCCCCCAGTCCCAACCTGAGCGACGTTAAGGCCGGCTGCTGCTCCAGCTGACAGCTCACACTCTCAGGTGGAGCGTGCCCAGACATAAATGCCATCAATTATACCTCGATAAAGCCAGAGGTCACTGTCCGCTGCTGTACAGTTTTTTTAATGAGCCTAAACTGCTTTTTTGCACATGAAACAGTTATTTTTTTCGTACCTAATGTGGGATATTTCAAACGAGTGCATGCGCCATCCAGAGGAGCTTCTGTCTGACCTTCTGGCTCTTGTGCCATTTAGCAAGGTTTCCCCAGTGGTCCCAACTTGTCTAGGCTGCTGTAACAGTTGGCTCCCACACAGCATCTAAATGAGCCTCCACTGACTCTTCCTCTGGTTTCTTGCAAGACTTCTTTATCATCTTGAGTCTGACTGTCTGCTCCCGATGTTTTTGTTTATTTCTCTCCTTAAACACACAGTGTGTATCTTCTGCCTCTGGGGGTCTCAATCAAAACAGAAACAAACGACCCTGCAGTGTTCACAGGACTCATCTGAAGTATAATAACGTGACAGGAAAGAAGAAGAGTGCCATGCATTGTTCAAATTCCTCAGCCATTTAAGACTCACACACTTTAAAATTTAAAATTTAAATTAGTCAATCTGAGATAAACAGACGTGTAGATGTATTTATGTCTGTCCATCCCGTTCTTGTGGACATGATATCTCAGGAACGCCTCAATGGAGCTTCTTCAGATTTGGCATTCGACAATTAATTTATTAGATTTTAATCAAAGGTCAAGGCTACAATGACCTCACAAAACATGATTTGGCCTTGGGAACACAGTAGCTCAAAGACAAATTAAGTAGATTTTGGACGACAAGACACTTTTCAGTCAAAACTCAAAACTTCACAAAGCAAGTAATTAATAACAATTTGTTTAATAAACTCTGGATAAACAGAGATGCGACCTGAAACTAGACAGGTGACTGTTGGGCAGTAATTCCCATTGTATTCAGCTGAAATCTTCTTGACTGAATGATTAACCCATTCATAAAAGAGAATCAGCATTAATTAAGAACAGATTTGTCATGGAAAATTGGTTGAAATAACTCTTTGACTCCGGCTTCACATCCACATTGTGCATTCTTGTTTAAATGTGCTCAGGTTTTTTTTATTATTATTTAATATTTCCATAATTAACTCAAATTGGAATTTAATCAAACCAGAATTAATTAAAACCACTTTATTTTAATGAATGCAAATTACAGCAGCTGCAGTTTAGACTGAGACTTCTCCCCACTGCTCAGGCTGCACACACATGGACATCACTACTCCATGGTGGCTTTCACCACAACAGTGTGTGTGTGTACACATACACAAACACACTCTGAAGCATAAAGACATACAGGATTTTTCTTTCTTTTTTCTTTTTTTTTCCAGCCATGATTGACTGGTGGATGATTTTAAAAGATGCACAATCACGCACAGAGAAGCGAGTGAGTCTATGAGTGTGGAGGGAATGAGCTGAAGGGAATCTCAGGAGGGTCGGCCATCGCTGAGTGTTTACGAGCAGAGAAGAGAGAAGCAAAACTTCTTCCATCTGTGTGTGAATATATCACAGTATCTCTGGTCTCTGTCTCTCAGGTGAGAGTTACATAACTGGCCTGAGGCTGCTTCTAACCAGCTCTAATGAGGAGAACAGCTAACTCCACCACTCAAGGTCAAATAATAGGAAATAATAAGCGGATTAATTTTGCACTGATACTGCACATGATGGACAGAGGAAGAGGCGTATCATACTGTATGGCTGACACCAGTAGAGCAAATCTGCAGAATAGTTTTCCCTGGAGTCTCAGTTTAACACCAGAAAAGAAAACTGAGAGTTAATTCTTCTCTTTTTTCCGACACTAAGTGACCCAGCGTAGACGTTCTTGTTGCGTATGATTTGATTATCTGAAACGGCAGCGTCGTGAGGCTCGAGGGCACCTTCCTCACAGAAATGTTGTACAATGCCAACAGTCATAAACAAAGACATACAACCAGGAAGGAGCACCGATTTTTAGCACAACACCAGTCCTGCTTCATTTTAAAACTGTGGCTTTTACCAAAGCGCAAGAAAACAAACAAGTGCATGAATTTACTCTGCAGACGGGGAGTTGCAGAAAACACTATAAACAGCAAACAGACAGTTGTTGTGATGAACTGCAGAATTTACCTGCACAACAGCTGCTTCTAAGTGAGAAACAACACCATATGTAATCCAGCGTCTCTGTTTATAATTTCATCTAGTTGATAGAGTTTCCAGCTCTTTCTCCTGTGTCATTTTACTGCCACTTAAAAGCCTCCAGCTGGTGAAACGTTGAGGCTTCGCAGCAAAACGTATCTTGTCACCAACAAAAACGAGAATTCATCTTGCGCCGCCATGTTTGTACGACAGCCTGAATGGAAACTCCAGCCAGCCAGAGGGCGAGTTTCGTGCGCATAAATAAACCAACAAAGAAGAAGGCGGAAGGAAAGAAGAAGGAGAAGGAAACAGAAGAGTGTGAATATCGCTTATCGAATATCACCTTATCGCTTGATGCTCCTGAAATGATGACGCCATACCCACAAGTTTTTTTGGTCCTTGGATGCCACCGTCACTTTGCCAACAGGAGGGGTGAGTGCGAGCTCAGAATCTGAACGCTGGATGTCACAGTTTTCCCCCCATTTTACACACCGGACCTTTAATTGGTCATAAACTATGGACTCAGGTCTGGGTTCTGACTGCATGGATCACTCCTAAAGGCAGATTTCTTTTTACAAAGCCCCTCTGTTGTAGATTTACTTTGATGTTTCAGGGCCTGACATTATCCTGTAGGAAGCCTTGATAAACTTGGTAAATAATTTTGCTCTCGATAACGGCAAACTGTCCAGGCCCTCAGGCAGCAAATCAGCCCTGAAACCATGTTGCCCCCTCCACCGTGTTTCACTGTTGGGATGACGTTTACATGCAGTGCTCTTTTTACAGGCATATGAAGCACTGTGTGTTCTTTCCCCCCCAAAAAAATCAAGGTGACAGGTGCTCTTTGGCAAACTTCTTTGCAAAGAAATTAACAGAGAAATCTAGGAAATTCCAAGGGCTCACAAACTTTTTTCTTGCCTGCACGAGCACAAACACATCCGCCAGTTTCCCCTCTCATTGTATCTCTGAGAAATCTCCTGCGGCACAAGCGTCTGAAATCCAAAAAGACCAAATGAATATTAAAAGACGGATAGCCACAGTAATGAGCAGATTAATCAATACTGAAGTTATTAATCATCACTCACATCATTATCATGCTGTAATTTGTCACGTGCCTGTATTTAGCTAATCTCACTTCAGTCGTCCCAACAGCTGCATTTCAAAGTCATGTTACTTTGGTGCATGAAAGCAATCTGTCATGTGTGGATTTTCTGTTTATTATTATTATCGTCCCTAATTATCAGAGGAATGTATTAAAAGGCTGAGGTATCGATTATCATTATCGTTGCTGCCTTCAAATTCACGTACCCACCAGACAAGTGTGAGGATATTCCCGGTGTCGACCCCACTGCAGAGCTGAAGCGCAGGTCACAGTAGATGGAGGTAAATTAACGAACCGGCCGGCGCTAATCACCCCTCACTTAGGGATGAGTGGAAGTGGAGATGTTTAATTAAGTCAGGGAGGAGAGGCAGTGTATCGATGGAACTGACTCTGCACTGCTTAATGAAATCTTATCTCTATCTCTCTCTTACTGCATTCCCTGTCTTATTTTGTTTGTTCCATACTTCCCTCTTTCCCTTCCTTTCATCATCCCTTTGTTCCTCATTCAGTCATTTCCTCCTGATGTTTTTTTTTTCTTACTTTTTTTCATCAGTATTCACTCAGTTTTCTTTCCTCCCTCCATCTTTTCTCCCTTCCTCCGCCTCTTGCTCGGACATTTCTTGATTTTCTCTCACTTTATCAAGAACTCGCTCGATGTCTCGCACGTGTCACGAGGAGTGTGTGTGAGTGCATTTCTAAGGGTTTCCTTATCGTTACACCAGCAAAATGATATTTTCCCTCCTTCGGTCTTTTAACCCGAAACTGAGATTAAAACGGGAGACAAACCAGTGTTGGAGGGGAGATTGAAACACCCTCACATCAAAGGGACCTGGCGTGGGCAGTGCAGTACAGTGATGATAATCGTGTGTGAAGAGTACATCCTCAACCCTGTGGAGTCACAGCACACGAGCAACATTACTAATCCCCTTTACATGACCGACGGGAGAATCACAGGTTGTCAGTCTTGCCTGATAGGGAAAGGTATCAATAATGGAGTCGCATCCTCAGACCGAGTCAGTTTTAAAGCTCAAATTTCAACAATATAGTTTTAAAAATTCAGAAACAGACCTGGAAAAGTCATGGAATTTAAAAATGTAATCTTCCAGGCCTTGAAAAGTCTTGGAAACCTAAGAACACCCCAAAAGTTTTGGGAAAGTAATGGGATTTTTGTTCTCACAATAAAAACATCCAAGTCATGGAAAAGTGTTGGTTAAAATGTGTATGAACCCTTCAGATGTGTTTTAGATCCAAAAATAGGTATGGAAAACATTCTCGCATATGTTTTAACTGTTGTGACAAGAATATAACTTTATATGAATATAAACACATAATAGGAACGCTGTACTTTAGACTATCAATGAAAACCCTTGTGACAGTAAAACAGGACAAGGTAATACTTTGATAAAGCACAACTAAGATCAAATTGTTCGTCGTGTTTTCATATCATCACAGTTGTTTTGACTAATTTGGTCTTCCGGGGAAAAGATTGTGGTTTTGCCGCACATCAGTGGGCTGATGGATCCCCCACAGCCCCAAACAGAACAGTTGCTCGCTTTTTTCCTGTGTTCTGATCTTTTTTCTGATTGTCAAATCAAGTGCTCTTTACTGAAATGTTTTTTTCAGAGCTCTTTCCAGTGATAACGCACCATCAATGTTTCGTCTTTCTATTAAGTGAAGTTTGTGGAAATTGATTTTTTTTTTTTTTTTTTTTGTCCTTTTGAGCTTGGTTGGTTTTCACTTTTCATTCAGACAGCCCTGGTTCTTCAAACAAATTAAAAACATATAAAACAAGATATATGACAACCCAGAGGCAGTGTGAATAAAACTTATTTAAGAAATTAAGATTCAAGACCAACCATAAACTCAAAGTCAAACTTTTATAGTTAAAAAGTAGGATTTTGAAGCTTTATATATAGATGTTTAAAAGTCACTGCAGTGACTCAGGTGTTGTAAATTGAGGTCAATTAAATGTTCTCTCTGCACTGAATCAATGCATCACGCCAGCCTTCACCTTCATGCACACATGATTAAGACACATTCATAGCCAGTGGACCAGGTTATTACAGAAGAAGATTATAAGCGTTAACAATAAAGTACTAATGATATGTGATGCTATTATGATGGATGTTGTTCATAAAATGAGTTTAAGAGTAAGATAGTGCTTATTTTAAGTGAATGTCTATAAAATATTTGTATGTTAATCGACATAAAACTGAGGCATTTCCATGAAAACTTTACTGTTAGTCACATTGATGAGCAGCTTAGCTTATGTGATTCATATAATGGAAAAGATGATGATTTTGTTGTTGGGATGAGACCTGGCATTTATTATGAATATATATATAGATAGATTATTTAGAGCTGGTTTTGCATTGCATAGAAATGAAATATGGAAGGAGAGGAGGTAGGGAAATGTCAAATCGTTGTGAGAGAAGGAACTGGAAAGATGAAAATTGTCCTTGGGCTCCGCTCTGTTCTGGGGAACAGTTTTGAACAAAGAAAGCAATAAAAAGGCGGAGAGATGCTGCCGCCTAATTAGAGCTTTAAGGAGCCATTTCAGTCGCTTGAAGCTCCTTCAATTTCACGACACTCAGATAAGAGGCAGGAAAAAAAACGTCGGGTAGCAGCAGGTTTACCACCAAGGGACCACCACAGAGAAACACAAGGGGAGCACCTTTTAATTGGGTCTTTGTCTGAGTTCTACTTTTAGTCGGAGTTGTTCAGTTCTTCTTCTCTTGTTTAAGTTTTAAAAGAAACACAGTCATTGCTGCTCTAAACAAGCGGGTTGTTGTGCTGCGACAGTCGTGTCCATTCTGCTTTCTGTGCAGTTATACTGTAATCCCCTAATGTGCTTTATTTAAGTTCAGACAGACAGGAAGAGAAGATTCAGCCTTATCTCTCTTTTTCTTGCTGTGTTTGTGTTTTGACCGTGATTGAACCAATTTCCCCTCCTTCCGCTATTTTTCAGCACCTGATTATGCTGTTATAAGACGAACAATGCCACTGTGGGTTAGCTCCGAACACATGTAGGGAACGGAAATTTCATTTGCTCAGATACCAGTCTGCTGCATCCCTGACGTACACATACAGTACAGTAGGCTATAGGTAATGAAAAACATAATGGAGAGAATGGAGCCAAACAGCAATTTCAACATGCAAATCAAAATCACCATGGAAATGAGATAAATAATGGTCTAGAGAATAGAGTAATGTGTCGTGCAGTATGTCCTCCCTCTCAAATTATGATATAATACACTGTCACCATGGCAACGATGTCAGGCATACAGTTTTACTTCGAGACTGGACTGTTTTCAGCTTAAATTGTTTATACAAATATCCTTCAACATTAAAATAAAGTAATACAGTTAATTAAATAAATGTTTTAAGTTATTATTTTCCCTTCTGTGAATTCTCATATTTAGTTTCAGAATATGGATGATGGTATTACATCAAGTGTCAGAGAGTCTCCTGGATAACATCAATGTGTCAACATACTGTAGTGTTGTATTGCAAAGATTTACTCTGCTTCCTATTAGGGACCCACGTGTCCATTATTGAATGTTAGCGTGGCCTGATGACTCATCAGTGCTGCCAAGACCTCCAGGAATCAATGAGTCGACTGTCCAAGATGTTAAAATGCGTCATCTGACAATGACTGGCAGCTAAAGTGACTCGGTATCAGAAAATAATTGAGCGAGGTTGAACTGGTGACAGTAGCATCCGAACTTCCAGTTATGGAACATTTTGGCAAACTGGCCCATGCATTGCCATAATCCCTATAGTTTTAAGAGTAGGTTTGTTACCTTTACTTGTCGGTGCAAGCTATTTTAGAGGGTTAGAGTTAGGGTTTGCCTCGAAAACAACTCACATGTATGAGTAGAGCAGCTCGCAGCTCTGCTCTGCCGTTCTAAAAATAGCTTGTACCGACAATTAAAGGTAATGAACCTACTGCTACTATAGGGATTATGGCAATGGGCCAGTTTGCCAAAATGTTGAACTATCCCTTTAATGCTGGCTTTGTAGCAAGAGCAAAACTTAAAGAAGAAGTAAGTGGTCCGGTCGTTTTCGCTAATGCTGCGTTCCAGGCAGGCTTTTGAAATCGTAAATTACAGGAATATGGCAACCTGTTTTACCGGTGAAAGGCCAGTTTGCCAAAATGTTGAACCATCCCTTTAATGCTGGCTTTGTAGCAAGAGCAAAACTTAAATAGCTCCTGTTGCATAATGTCATGCATTTTATTTCTGAAAAATTGATTCATCTGAGTAATAACAATGAAATAGACAATAAAACATTAAAGAGAAGAAGAGAAAATGATATAAACCACAGATTTTTTTGTGAAAGCCAATGTTTTTACATTGACCTTAAAGAAGAAGTGAAAGTAATGACAATAATAAACTATCTTGGATCAAGGATGTTGAAGTGGAGTCACATCAGTTTGACAGCACATTACAGAACAATCACTGTTCAATCCTAAGAGATGTGACCTTTAAATGCTGTATTTCTCTGTGAATGAAAAGTTGCCGAGATTGTAGCACACGTGGGACAAAGGAGAGAAAACGAGGCGACTCGCAGGTCACCAGACAAACAGACACATGAACAGATAAATGGAAATCTCCATGGAGGGTTCCAGCTGTTATAATTCAGGGCGTAACACTTCTCATCTTATCTGTTTCTCCTTCCATAGTTTTGTTTTATCTTCAGAGCTGTGTTTGGTTTCTATAGGTATCAGCTCTGATTTAACCTTGTGCGGTTGCTGCGGAGTAAAAACAACAACTTTGTCCCTTTTTTAAATCACATATCCAGAAGAAAAACTTTGAGTTTATTTGACTTTGCTCTCTTGCTGTTTCTGCGTGAAATTATCCCGTGTCCTTTTTTTCCCCAGCCGGTGCATCTCAGCTCAGTGAGACATTTAATATGGACGGCATCAGGATGAATGTGACACTTGCTCCCAAGGCCTCGGTATAAACCACGGAGGAGGGGCTGATGCGCTATTAGAGTTGTCAGCAGGGCTGGTGCGCGCGTTGGGAGTCGAGCTCCACTCGTCCATAGATCAAGATGAGGTCCTGTCGGCCGTAAATTACACCGCCAAAGTCATCATCGCGGTGTCAGTCTTTACAAACGAGGTCTGCGGCGGCAGCCTGGCCCCCAACACAATCTGGAATCACCTCTATTTGTTGCTAAGTGCGACAATAATGGACGAAGATGACTGCCTTCCTCGAAACTCGTCTTGTCTCTCTCTCTCTCTCTCTGGTGGCGAGTGGGTGTGTGAGAGCGGAGGAGGAAGAGGAGTGGGTGGAGGAGGATGGAGGCCTTGGGACGGAGGCTGTGAATTCTGGCTCCATCTTGAGTCTCGTCTGCTTCACTGGCGTCTTGTTTGACTGATGAGGTTTCATCACTGAAAAGATGGAGAGAGGAAAAGGAAGGAGGCGATAAACACACAGACTACAGGTCGATAAATGACCGATAAATTAAATCTCTCAATTAGAAACTGCTCCAGAGGTTCATCAGTACGTTGTAGCTCAGAGTGACATTGTTGTTTTATCAGAGTGACATTTATATCAATATCAAAGTTTATGGACCTGATTTCACTCTTTAACAACAGGTTTAATTAACAGAGATGGTGTACGATGATAAAAAACTGCTGTCATCTGTTTTACCTGGACAGATGTTTGCACAGTCACAATGAAAACCCTTCAAAATAAAAGCAGAGAGCAATATTATTAATCAGTCACACAGTTATGAAAAGCATATGCATTTCGGTTTGTGGCGTGAAGTTATGCAATACATTAAAATAAAATAAGAATGCGCTAATATTTAAAAAGAAAAAGGTACAAAGACATGATGATAGATAAATAGAGACCCAGGCTCCTGTCCTGGGTAACCAAACAATGCAAAGCATTGAGTATAATAATGGCTGTTTCTGTTCATATAAACAGCTTAATCAATAATAGAGTGGGTCTGAACAGGTGCCTGTAAAAGAAAAGAGAGCAGTAGCAGCATATTTTCAGAGAGCTGTGAATTACCGAGCTGCAGGTACGAGGTGCAAGTCGCTGACACTCATAATGACTCCCCGATTCCTCGTTTCAGCTTGATGTGGTAATACAGAACTTGTTACCGAGGTGACAGGGAGGCTCTCGGCTCACCAGACGTCAAGGACGGTGACAAATATCAAAGGGAAAAAAGTCGGCAAAATGAAACTGTAATTGCCGTTGGAACCGAAACACAAAGGACACTTCAGCATCCTGAGACGCCGAGGAGGCTATCTCTAGAGAGTCCTTCGCTGTTTTATTTAGTCTGAAAATCATTTAAATGAAGTCAACGCCACATGTTTATTATACTGGTGTCAGTGCTGCTGTTTCAGTTATCACCTTTCCTAATATACAATAGCACGGCATTGAACTTGTTGATCTGCATGTTGTGTTTGTTTATATTTATACTAACATTAACATCTGTTATATTTCTAATATACTTTACTTTTATGTGATTCTTAGTTTTTATGTGTTCTCTGAACATGGGTTGTATGTTGGAAGGAAGCAGGTTATTTCTGGATTTGTACATGACTAACGCTGTTTTCTGGTCTACCAAGTCCATGAACTTAAGTGCTTTTGACCTTATGAATAATGAATTGGTACGATCATAAAAACGAACATTATTTACTATTCTCACTGCTTTTTTTTGTAGTGTAGTT
Organism: Decapterus maruadsi; assembly: GCA_030347415.2. Lineage (NCBI taxonomy): Eukaryota > Metazoa > Chordata > Actinopteri > Carangiformes > Carangidae > Decapterus > Decapterus maruadsi. The sequence goes on from CM064886.1 coordinate 26,167,399, forward strand.
TTACAGGCTTGAGTCTTGGCGGCGGTGTCCCACAACTCGTGTGAAAGTCACAGTGCAGCAGCCTCTTTTGCGAGCCCTACAGCTGATATTTCAAGTCGTGCTGGACTTGAGGGTTAAGCTTCATCAAACCGCCGAAGGCCTCGTCGCCTCTGCTGCTGTCAGAAAATCATTAGCGAGCGTGTTCCTCCAACTCACAGTCAGCTCACTCTGAACCCGGTCTTGTGATTTTGAAACCTTGAGAATTTCTCTTTTGAAATAGTTGAAAGCAATTATGTGCTCATGATAGGAGGAGGTTAAATAGGGCGGAAGGTGGGGCCGCTGACATTTGATTTGGAGAGTACTTTGAAGTAAAAGTGGGGAGTCGTCACTCCTAAACCTTTTGTGATATGTGTGTGTGTGTGTGTGTGTATGTGTGTCTGGCCACGTATGAGTGAACGCTGCCTTTCTCCAGTTCTTCCTTTTTTTATATATATATAAATGATTCAAAGTGTAATAGAAGTCTTAGCCTTTCTGTCTTAAATTGAAATGGAGTCGGAGCTTTAATCTTGCAGACCACAGCAGGCTGTGGCATTAAGGTTACATGAGGATCAGAGCCGCCACTGGAGCTGCGCAATAAAAGTGTAATAGAAGATCATAGAGCTGTGGTGATAACAAAGACATGGCATCTGTCACTGATGTTTCCTCTGCACCGCGCGGCTCTCCGACTCTGTATTTTGCACATGTGCGTAACAGCGAGACAAGAGGTGTGAGGAAGTTCAGTTAGAACCAATTATTAGTTTTAATTACGAATTAGTCCGTTGGTTTACATCTTGATTAATTGAACAATTTCCCAGAACGTATGTGTTCTTGTAGATTAATGAGTCGTAACTCTTAACGACTTATCAAACCTCAGTCTCACATGAAGCTGTTGCTGCTGCTGCTGTTTGTTGTGTTGAGTTTTTCTTAGACACCGCGTTGTCGCTGATTGATCCGTTTTACCTTCAGATGGAAAAACACTCAGAGGGAATTCCTTTTCTTTGATTAATTAACTCTCAGTATAAAATTCAGTGTGATGTGTTGATCAATGGCCACCTCCTGCTGACTCAGCGACACCCTGAAGCCTCTCATCTCCTGATCAATTCAGGCTCCAGGTGAAGGGCTGAACAATAGCTGCTCTCATTAACAGTGTGGCCTCTGATGTGTGCTGAGCCACTCTGGGCCATTTTCACTGCTGTTTTGTTTTTGTTGTTGTTTTATTCCTGATGGTTTTCTCATCTGATAAATGTCAGTTGAACCCACAGGGTTTTTCCATTTGCGCTGTGATGTAATCACATCTTTTAGTCCTTCAGTGTTAATGTTGTTTCCAGAGTTATGAGGAACCAGATCTTTACTTATTGATAATAAGATGTACCTTATGAGTTGTATCAGAAGGAGTCTGTCTGTGTTTAAGATATAAAACACCTGATGTGGTTCCTACAGAATGATGAATGATCCTACAATCATTGCACCGCCTCAAGCATCTAAACTAACTTTTAATGCTTCATCATTTATCCTACAATTGCAGACATAAAAACTATGATTCTGTGTCGTAATATATGAGACAGGAGTCACAGGACTCAAACACCTGACTGTGCTGCAGCTCCACTGATAAAGCAAATTATGTCAGAGAGGTCGGCGCAGTTTGATCCCAGCCTTCAGGTGGAGAGCTGTGTCGTTGTATCTGTGTGTTTACCCGAGTGACCTGGAAGAAAAAAAAGGTGTTTGTACTGTACACTGTGCACGGCGCCGACCATCTGTTTCTCTGCCTCTCATCAGGTCCACCTGTTGAAGGACCAGCTGAGCGCGGAGGCCACGGCTCGACTGGAGGCCCAGGCTCGAGTCCATCAGCTGCTGCTGCAGAACAAAGACCTGCTGCAGCACATCTCCCTGCTGGTTAAACAGATCCAGGAGCTGGAGACCAAGATGTCTGGACCAAACTCAAGTAAGAGGATTGTGTGCATGGCTTATGTGCCGAATGCCTATGCAGATGGGGAAATATATATAGTATATATGCACAAGCATCTACAGAGAAACAGATGTTCATGTGGGGGATGCTTTTGCCAAGAGGAGACACGGGGATTTTGTCATTTATGAACTCCACCGGCTCCTACTGGCAGGTAGGGGGAAATAAAACAGTAGCAGCTGCTGTGTGGCGAAGCTCCAGCTCATCCCGCCCACAACAGAAAGAAATGACAGGTCAGAACAAATTCAATACCATCGTCATGTTAAGCAGGTGTTTACATGAACATATCAGTCCCCACAAAAAATGTTGTTTTTGTTCATGATGTGCAGGTGGAAATTGCTCTGAAACGCTCTGCTCAGACAGTTCAGTCTTTGAAATGTGTTTCAGTTTTCCACAGGAATCAACATCTGCATCAAAAACACACACAGAACGACATGTGGAATAAAGAAGTTCATCAGTCAAGGTCGCGTTATTATATTGCATGTTTCAAACGCACAAGCAGTTCCTTTATGTAAAAAACTCCACCAGTAAAAAATAAGAAAAAATACATCAAATAGAGTTAAAGAACTGCATCAATACAGCTATACAGAAATAAATCTCCAATGAAGTAAAGTGCAACAGTTCAAACAATCCAAAGTTTCCTCTACTGCACTTTTAGATGAAGATTTGAATGTGGAGGTGTTTCAGCCTTGAAAATCATCAGGAAGTCAGGAGTCAGCTCAAGTTGTTAACAGGACATAACAGGACATGACCTTCATGTTTTCCAAACAGATCAGAAGTTTGTTTTGGCTCAAGGTCGTCGGAAAAATGTGAAAATGTTCAAAAGTCCTTAAGAGACGACGCTGAAGTCATCCTGAGTCTGCATGAGAAATCTGTCCCTTCCTTACTCTCCCACGGTTTAACACATCACTGAAATCTGTCAGTCAAACAGACATTAAGTTTCTATAAATATGAGGAAGTTTTATACTTAATAAAACACCGATCTGTTCACAGATCAGCTCAGCACAGCAGATAAAAAGAGACAGAAACACGTGATTCAGCGCTTTCAGGATCCAGGTCCACTGTCGCTGCATGTGACAGTTCAAACACTGAAGCCACACACTCAGCGCCATGACGGAGCAGACACACTCAGACAGACAGCAGAGAGAGGGCGAGGGCCCTGAACGCCTCGTCAGGCCTCTAAATGGAAATTCCCAAGCAGCATCAATACGAGAGTGGACCACAGCGCTCTGCTTTGTCAGTCCCAACATTATCCCCCCGCTGCTCTTTCATCCACAACCCCTCCCTCCTTCCCTCCCTCATCCTCATCCTCACACGTTGGCACATTTTACAGTCTGTTCATCGACTGTCAGAAAGCGACAGTCTTCTGGGTGCCGCTGCCCTGCAATTATCACCCTGTGAGAATCCATCGTTTTGTTTTATCAGCCAACGTTTTCAAAAAGATCAGTGTGAAAGAAAAAAAAAGAAAATGTTTTCATTGCTGCCTCTGCACAGTTCAAAGCTACACTTCACACAAGGTCAGAGTCAGAGAAGCTGCTCTGTGGAGTCCAAATAATATTTTAAGTATAATATAAAAACGTCTTTACCGTGCATTTACCTCCTTTTACCTCACATTGTTGAACAGATTCAATACCTAGTGTTTATCTTAAAGGTCTCACGCTGCACCGAAGCTTCAGTGTAGTCGCTGCACAGAAACATATAACAATGGGAATGTAATAATGTCATATACTGTTAGAATGAAAGTGTTTGTTTCTTTTACAGCACAATAAACATGTCGTTGTAACTAAAACACATTCACATATAGACTTTCTTCAAGGCACACTTCCACTTGTCAAACACGAGCGTAACCAATCAATTAACATCAATTACCACAGCATTTCATCTGTAATGTAATGTCGCCTGGGATCGACCGCGCGGACACACTCCTTTTTAATGTCATTAGCTTCACCTGAGTGTCCACTGTGAGAGAAGTAGATTTCACGGCATGTGACACAGTGGTTAGCGTCATTCCACAGCCTGAAATGTGGTTTGTCTGTGGACAGGAGGTTTTATTAGACCCAGTTCAGCATTAGCGTTAGAAAGGCTGTAGCTATTGAGTGCAACAGGTTTTAAAAAGTCAGTTACTGTACCTGCTCCTCGGCCAATAGGCTGCAGCAGCTGCACTCGGTTAAAGGGATGGTTCAACATTTTGGCAAATTCTCCTATTGCAATAATCCCTATAGTCATGGCAGTAGGTTCATTACCTTTAATTATCAGTGTATGTTGTTTTGAGATCAGCGGTGCAGAGACATGAGCTGCTCAGTGAACACAATGGAGGTGAATGGTACAGGTCCAACAACTCCAAAACGCTCTGGTGGACAAGTTGTGACCTGCATATTCACCACGCTATGAAATAATCATGTATAATTATGTAACATTACGATACATACTTTGAACTACTTGTGCTTTTGAAATCAGCCATGTCGTGTCTGTAGTTCCGGCTGCATTTGCCTCTAAACCAACTCTGTCTCTAATGTTACGCTATTATCTCATAGCGTGGTGAATGTGCAGGTCACAACTTGTCCACCAAAGCGTGTTGGAGTTGTTGGATTGTGTATTTGATGAGTTTGATGAGGGACAGGGGACGTGTATCATTCACCTCCATTGTGTTCACTGAGCAGCTCACGTCTCTGCCCCGCCGATCTCAAAACAACATGCACCGATAATTAAAGGTAATGAACTTACTGCTATGACTATAGGGGTGATGGCAAGAGGAGAATTTGCCAGAATGTTGAACTATCTCTTTAACGTGGATGGGAGGTTCAGTATAGTACAAACTATTTTTCTGTTTCGCCTTTAACCACACCATAAAGTTTCATCTAACAGCGTATGTGCTGAGACTCCAGATGTGAATGAGTGTGATTCACACAAGTTTCCTCTCAATGAGATAAGATGATGTCACGCTGGTTTGGTTTTTGGTTGCACGCGTCTGAACAGTAACTGAGCGTAGAAGAAAAGTGTTTCCTGCTGCCGGAGATCACAGTGACTCGCCAAAATAAAAGCGGGAGGTTTATGGTAAAACCTTGCACTTTGCTGGTTTCTGATTTGAGCCTTTAAATGTTTTAATCTGTTCCTCCAGCCGAGCCTCGTGGATCATGTTTCACGTCTCAGCGGCGACTCGAACAACACAGCTCCCTCTAATCTTCTAACACGGGCCTGTTTTTGTGTTTGATCGTCTGTAACTTTGTTACACATCTTTTAATCTGGTTTCCACTGTTTTCCACCTGACTATAGTCTTTCACCAGCTCTTTGTACCACATCAAACTGCACTGCAGATTTTACACCAGCTTTTGTCAGACAGTCGAGCAACTGAGAGAGGAAACAGATTTTTGTTGCAGGAAGTTTTTCCTGATGTACAGTATTTGTTGATTTCTTTGACAACATTGTAACTCGGTAGAGTTGAGTGTTTGATCCTGAGTCCACGGACTTTTCCTTTAATGTAGCTGTCTGCACCCACTTCCTATAAAGAATGCAAAGCATGTTTGACCGTGCAGCCCCAGTGGTGGTGGTGGTGATGATGATGATGAAACGCTTTGAAACATGTTTCCTTGTTCTTCATCTTCTTATTTTTCTTCTTCTTCTTCTTCCTCTTCTGCTTTTTCTATTTCTTCTCTTTTCCTTGCCCCGGTAGAAACACATGCATTGATTTATTGGGAGCAGAGTGTTCAATTCTGTGAAGATTCGGCTTCACATCACATTCATTATTCTGCTATGATCCGGCAGCAGGTGTGATAGAGGAGGAATTCAGATCAAGGCCCAGAGGAAGTTGAATGAATGTGGTATAAATATTTGATCTGTCTGATTTGCTTATTCATCACTCTTTCTCCTTCTCTCCTTTTTATCCTCTTTCTCTCTCCTCTCCAGTGGGCTCCCAGGACAGTTTGTTGGAGATCACTTTCCGGTCCACGGTCCCTCCGGTGATCTGCGACCCCACCACCCCGAAGCCCGAGGTGTCGGCGCTCAACCTTCCCGCGCTGAGCGGCGGCGACGGGAGCAGCAACGCCTTCTCGTCGTCCAACGGGACCCTGGGAAGCCCGCTAGGTAGGGACCAGTGTCTTCTCAAACTGGAATGTTTCCGTTTCCTCCCGGGACCGCCGGGGCCTCCGCCTCCTCCCCGACTCCCCTCGCCTCCCCCGCCGCTCAAGGCCAACAGGCTAGAGGTCAAAAGCCCCAGCGAGGCGTCCGAGGGCACAGCGGAGCTGCTGTCCCGCAACGTCAAAGCTCTGGCCTGCCTGGACTTTGCCAGGTTTCGCGAGTCGGGTATCGCCTCGGAGTACGAGTCGAACACGGACGACAGCGATGAGGACGAGGGGGAAGACGAGGAGGAGGAGGAGGAGGAGGAGATGGAGATTTTTGGCTGGGGGACAGACGAGGAGACGCTGAGGCTGCTCAATGTCCTTAACAGACAGGCCACTCCCGACTGCCTGGGAGATGAAATAGCGGTGTAACACAGTAACAGCCCCCCAAACACACACACACACACACACACACACACACACACACCACCATGAAGAATCCTACTGTCGAGATTGAAAACGCCTTTAACTGTGTTTGTCCATTCACTTCAAACAACATGTAGCAGACAAACAAATAAAACCAGAATATTATCAGACAGTCAGCCCCCCTCCTCGGATTTTTATTTTCACCTTAGTTTGATTATTAAAGGGATACTTCACCCAAAATCGATAATTCACCAATCATCTACTCACCGTCATGCCAAGGAAGGGTTTGGAGAACTTTCAGAGTCATCAAAACGCTGTTGGAGCTCCAGGGCGGGTCCGGCTGGCAACAGGTTTTCATATAATGGCGGCAGATAGAGTTCACTTGAATCGTCCAAAACACACATTATGAAACATCCAGACACCTCCATACTGCTTGTCTGTACTGACCCAAGTGTCCTGAAGCCGCCACATGAGAAAGTTGTTAGGAAATAATCATTTGATCTCTGTTTTTATCCTTGTTGTAGCAGTAGCTCCCAGTGGCTCTGCTGATGTTTGTGCTCATGCACGAAATTTCCTGCCAGATGTTCATGTGTTATTGTAAACCATTGTTTGATGTAAACACGGAAGAACATCTCGCAGCAAAACTTTTTCATGTGGCGGCTTCAGACGAGCAGTATGGAGGTATTTGGATTTGGTTTTCATGGTTGACGATTCAATAATGAAGTCTATTCACTGCCATTATATGAAAATCCGTTGCCAGTCGGGACCCCCCCCCCTGGAACTCCTAAAGCGTTTTGATGACTCTGAAAGTTCTCCAAACCCTTCCTTGGCATGACGGTGAGTAGACAATTGGTGAATTATCAATTTTGGGTGAAGTATCCCTTTACACTAATATCAGCTATGTGTGATGTCAGTATTAAAGTGGCTCCAGTTTGAACATGAAGCAAATGAAAGCAGTCATTTAAGCAACAAGACAGGAGCCTCCTGTTGTTTTTAGTATGAGGCTGCGCTGAACAGAAAGACACAAAGTAACTAAATAAACAAAGACAAAGACGCATCAGTTTGAGCCGCCTGACGTTACTGTCCTTGATCGTTTGACACGTGAGGATGACGTGTTGATGTGTTGTCAGGGGAAACATAAAATGAGTGTTATCAACAAAAAAACAATGGTCTTAGAGAGAAAGAGGATTCGTCCTTCATCAACATTCCTTGTAAATATTTATGAATTATTATTTTGTTTATTATTATGTTATTCTACCACAAAAATCGCTCCTGACTCACCTGGATCTGTACAGGAGTAAATCTCCAGAGACACCTGAGGAAACACGAGTGTTTGAGCAGCACAGGAATACGTTACTATCTATAATGAGTGGGATTTCAGTGGATAAAGACAAGACGATGATTTGCTTCATGTTCAGGCTGATCTCACTTTGATTTTAGCATCACCTGAAGGATCCTGTGACAACCACAGCTGTGAAACAGTGTGAAGCTAATCTCTTATCTCTATGCATCATGGTGCATACACCCTGCTTCCTTAAAGTCTCCTGCTTTTCTTTCCTTTCCTCCTTTTTGCCTCTGTTTTTCCTCTATTCACACACACACACACACACACACACACACACACACACACACACACACACACTCCTAACATCAGCTCACTGCTAAAAATTGAAATTGCGATTCAGGAGCTCTATAAATAAAATCAGGTATATGCCCTAAACAGTTTCAGCACAGATTGAAATCCAGTAAAAACGTCAGTCTGTGTGCGCGTGTGCTCGTCAATGTCAGCGTGTATGACAGAAAATCAAACCAAAACCTTCTTCTTCTTTTTTCAAATTAAATGTACATACACACGCACACAACATCTCCCGTAGGTTAGTTCAGGGGCAAGCGTTCAATTTGTCAGGACTGGGGGAGCGTACGCTGTCGGTCACGCTGAGCAGGAAAACAAGACGAGCGGGGCCGGACAGCGGAGAGACTGATGAGCTTGTGTCCTTGAAACGGAGTGAGAAGTGACTCTTCTGATGAGGAGAGACGGATACTCGGGCCAAATCTGGAGAGGAACTTTGTCACAGAGGGAAGTCCTCTCTCTCCCGCTCTGTTCATAATCGATCAAAAGACTATTTTTAGACGAAAAAACCTGTATCTGTTGTTTGTGTTGGAGCTTTGTTTTCTAGTACGTCGTCATCACACCTAACCGTCGAGCCGCCCCGTCCTTGACTTCTGCAGGCAACCCCTCTTTTTTGTCTCCTCACAATTTGTTGACTTGGTAGTCAGAGCATGTTTGCACTCTTTTCACGAGTCCACACATTTCCCCCTGCCTTTTTAATTTATGTAAAGCCGGGATTAGTTGGACCTCAAGGAACGCTGTTTGTTTCTTTTATTCAGCCCCATAAACAAAAACTCTCTCTCTCCCCGTCGTCGTGCCAGAGCAGCGGCTCACAGATGACAGCCAAGAGTGGTGTCGTTTTTTTGTTTTTGTTTGAACCCAGCTCTGTGTATGGCGCCGTCCAGGCACAATGCAGTATTAAAGTCTTCATTTTGTTTCACCAGGAAAAAAAAGCCACAGAGTTTCATTTCAACGTGCGCGGCCCTGCAGATCATCAGATCAGCAAATCCTGTTAAATCTATGCAGGCAATCCAGTGTTTTGGTGAAAAAGAAAAAAGGGGTAGATGCTGCAGAGATTTAAAGGAGAATCAGGCCAATTTCCAGTGTGCTTTTGCAAACAGCTGCACCCTGATCTGATGGAGGCAAAGCCAGTGAGAGTCCAGTCAACTAACTCCCAGTTTGTATTAAAGGATAACAAAGATCTTATCTGACGTGTTATTTCGCTGCGAGTTTGGGTGGAGATTTGTGCCAAACAGAGCGAACTGGAGTGTGTGTTACTCTCTGTGTATGTGTGTGTTCAGCTCCAAACTATTCAGACAAGGACCAATTTTCAGTTCCAATTGAAGGTTTTCACAGGTGCAAAATTTTGTTCCTGATCCAAAACAAACCTGTGAAGAGGCTCAGCTGACTGAGTCCAGACACTGAGCCACCAATTAACAAGCAGCAGTGAGTAAGAATAAGAGCAGCGATACTCGTCCTGCTGTTGGTGATGATGAAGCACCATGTGATCCGAGACCTGCAGCGATAACAGCGGAAAGCCCACACACATACAATAATATCATATAATTTTCTCACGTAGCTGGACTCAGGCCCTGAATCTGAAAGTGGTGATTTACCTGTTGTCTGGTCCTCGTGTGATTTCATTCAGACTGAATCCTCAAGGTGAACAGAGAGAATATTTACATGTGCACTGCTCTGCTACTAAAGGGAGGAAATATTATTTTGCTTTGTAAACCATCAGAGCAGCTTGTGGCTGTGTTTTCTTTTTGTTTAAATCAAGACTAAACAAAACATTTACCTGACATTACACACACACACATATAGAAAAATCTCCAAAATGTGCCGTCGCCACATTTCTCTCTATTTCCATTTCTTCTAAAAGTGTTTAACCAAGATGACAGGAAACAGACGGATCAGACGTACGAGTCTAGGCGGCGACAGTATGAAGGATGTCCTCTCTCCTCCACATCCTCTCATCTTCTCCTCTGTTGTCTCCTCTGATCTCCTCTCTTCTTCTTCTTCTTCTTCCTCTTTTTCTCTGTGGTTTCTTTTCTTCTGATGTTTATTTCAATAGATCTCAGCTGTGACAATAACGGCGTTAAAAAGTCAGATTTCTGCACTCGCTCTGATGTGTGAAACGGCTCGGCACCAGGGCACAGAGATAAGACAGACAGAGGAGTGTCGTCTCTACCTGAAGAAAAAAAATGACCATGTTTCAGCAGCTGATGCAATCAACCTCAGATAATGTGATGACGAGTAATACTGGAATAAAAGAGACATCGACCGACAGAGATATATATCCAGACCTGTTGCAGCAGAAGGCCTGTTAACCACTGATATGAGGTCACACCCGCCCCTCCCCCATCTCATGATTCAGTGATCGATTTTAATCAGAGAATGCATCACATAAGAGATGACTTCAGTATCGAGCTCAATCACATTTTTGACTTGTGTGCATAGAGTGGAGCCTGGAGACAAGGGCGTGCCTGGAGAGCAGGCATTATGAGACTGTCAGTACGTTATTGTAACTTCTGACATTGAGACAAGACACGCACATCCTCCAAACAATTAAAGGGATAGTTCAACATTTTGGCAAATTGGCCCATTGCCATAATACCTATAGTCATAGCAGTAGGTTTGTTACCTTTAATTGTCGGTGCAAGCTATTTTTAGAACGGCGGAGCAGAGCCGTGAGCTGCTCAGAGCTGCGTTCAGAGGCTAATGGGATTTCTTGGTTTCCCTCATCAAACTCATCAAATACACAATCCAACAACTCCAAAACGCTCTGGTGGACAAGTTGTGACCTGCACATTCACCACGCTATGAGATAATAACAGAACGTCACCAGACAGAGTTGTTTTAAAGGCAAATTCTTGCAAAACCGCTGATGTGCGTTCCCATCGGGGGCAGTTTTTCAGGAAGCATATACAGTATATTTTTTATATTTTTTCACCCAGTTTTTCATATTGACATATTGACCTGTCAGGTGATCCCTTGAATTGATTTAAGCAGGTGCATCTCTGCAGCATCTTCATGTTTAATGAATGGCCTCGGCCCAAAGTGGCACATGTGGTAACTTCTGATCAAGACCCTCAAATGTGATTATTTATTAGTGTTTTGTGATTTTTAGCACTGTCATTCATCTTTAGTCGAAGCTTGTACAGACTTTCTGTCTAAAAGGAATGAATACTTTAACATCAACTCTAAAACTGTTTCCTCATAAGAACAAAGCAGCTCTTGTAGGAGGGATGATAAATACCTTTACAAGTTAGTAAGTGGCTACGACAATGTGGCTGTTTGTAGTTAAGACCAGACTCACTGTCAAACTCATATCGAACTCATTCATTTAAAACTGTAACAAACACCTGTGTATTTGGCATCCAGTTATGTTGAGTGGCTCGCCACATTGTGTCTGCTGTACAAAACGTGTCATTATACATTAGGAGAGAAATGAGTATTTCTCTATGATCAAGGGAACAAGTACGTGTTGTTGTAAATACTGAGTACGCCTCCACTCATGACAGCTACTGTGTGAGGTGAAGGACAACAAGCAACAGGCAGGAGTTTTCTTTTTCACTTAGTGTAAAGCAGAGATTTGTTGCCTTTGCACACAAATACCACGGCTGTCATCTCAACCTCAGACACGCAGCTCATCGTCTCGTAGCCTCAAGAGAGAAAAAACTTTCTTTTTCTTTTATTAAGAGGCGTGAAAAAGCAAAATATCCTCAGTGCAGCTGCTGCTGCTGCTTCAGCTTCAGAGGCGACTGTGAACCAGTTATGTGAAATGAAAACACAGCAGAGCAGGTTTTATCATCTGTGAGGTTCATAATCGATTGATTTTCATGCAAAATATTTCATCAGTCTTGCATCTTAATAGTGGTTTTCTTACTTTTACTTGTACTTTTGATGAGTTGAGGATCTTTGAGTTTTTGGACTGCTGGTCTGATAAGACTACGTAGACATTTGAAGACGTCACCTCACAACTCTTCTGATTAGCTTTTTTCAGTACTTTCTTTTATTTTGCTGAGTAGACGACCGATCGATCCAAAAATGAATGGATCATGAAAATAATTTTAAAACTCCAGTCTTGAAATTGATTAATTTTAATCAGTCAAATGGTAATTTAATTTATGGATTTAAAGACGTCAGGACCTGTCACATTTCCTTTGCTTTGTAATATTTTCTCACATTTTCTTTTCTTACATTCCTTAATTTTTTAACCTTCTAATTTTTTAACCCTCCACACGTTTCTTTATTCTAGCCTCTGGGAGAAGTCGTCTTTATTTCTCTCACATGTTCTCAACCGTAAGCTCGTTGAATGCAGCCCGTCCTCCGACCTTCAATCCTGAACGTCAAGTGCACTTGTGTTTCTAAAAACGGTCTCTCCTCGCTGATTTTTCTATTAGTTATTCATGTCAAGTGCTTTTAAGAAAATAACAACAGCCCATGGCCTTTTACCTTGAGAGGACTGCTGGAGGTCAGCAATCCCTCCGTGAGTGGCCTGTGGTGGAGGGAGAGACACGAGGAGCAGCTTCTCTCAGCGTTTTGACTAATATTAACCGTCTGTTCGAGGGGTGGATCACACACTTAGACACAGGAGCCGGAGGAGAGAAGTTACTGTGTATTTGTATGTGAAGTTCAGAAAAGTTTGAGAGTTTGAACTCATTCCCACATTTGTAAATAGTTATTGATTCGGTCTCTAATGAATTTATGGGCTATACTACAGTCGAAATCTGGCAAGAACACCGGGTGTGTGTGTGTGTGTGTGTGCGCGCGCTCGTCGCTGTGTGTGTGTGTGGGTGAAGTCAGTCGTAGTCATCCATCATACCACAGCACTGTGTCAGCAGACACCTGCAATAATGAGCCATTAGAGTCTCGATCATGTCGTCTGGAGGACATATTTGTAGTCCTGTAGTCCTGTAGGCAGATCTGTGGTTTTCTCATAATAATAATTTGTCTTTTCATCTGTCTTCTCTGTTCATGTTGTAAAAAAAAAATTCAATTGCACTAGATTAAGAAAACTTGGAACATTTTTCAAGTTGTGTGACCAATGAAACCTCTAATATCCCAGCTCCTGGTGACACCTAGTTATTTGTTTACACAGCTGCAGCTCTGTTCATTTGGTCTGGAACCAGGTGTGTTTGTCTGTTTGAGCATCGCTGGTCGTCGCTGAAGCCTTGGCCTCATGAATAATGACAAACATAACCTAACTGTAACGTTGCAGGAGCGCATGCTGATCGCTGCCAAGCTGCAGAGCAGAGGGCAACGTTAACTGATCAGACATGTTACTATTATAACTAATGTGCTCCTGTGAATACATATCAATTATAATTGTTTCTTTGACAGCAGATGGATTTAGTTAAGTAGCTTTTGTATTCGTTCCAATATCCCAAACTCAATATGAGGCTCAGGAGTCATTTCAGTGTTTGAAACTGTTGAGTTTTTACATCTCTATTGTAAATCAGCGACGTTTACTGTATATTAACCTGCAGGAGATTAAAAACAAGAAATCCATTCTTGGGTTTTTTAAAGTCTCAATATTGACTCCTCTAATATCTTTTTTTTAAATGAGGCTCTTGAGATCATAAACAGAAAATTGAAATCATTTAACAAGAATCAATAGATGCCTTTGTTCCTGTATTTATCTTCATATTTGCCGGTACACACTCTGTGCTTTAAAGTGCTGAGTCCCTGAGTCTAGTCTGATCTCTGTCCCAGTTTGTCTCCCTCTCTCTCTCTTGTGGATTCCCCTCCTCTCCTCACCATTAATTAATTACCCGGTGGGGCTTGTTGTTGCCATCTGATCTGAGGTCCGTGTTGGCAACCGGGCCCCAAACAAGCTGAGCAGTATTTAGTGACCTGTGTCAGTTTCCCTCCTGTCATGTTGTGTGAAACTGGGGTTAACTGCTGGGGCGGCGCCGATCAATACGTGTCTATACGACGAGCTCAGTCCGTCGCCTGCAGCGACACACTCCGACACACTCCGACACACACGTATCCCAGCACCAGAGCGAGTCGAGACACACATACACACACTCTGACACGAGCTGTTCAGTGTTTTGGGAGTCGAACAGTGACACTTTTTCATCACTTTAGTTCTGTTCCCCAACAAATTAGATGCAAGTTCACTGTCAATTTCTGGGAGAAGAGTTATATATTATTTCTAACGCTGGCTATACAGCAACAGCAAAAACAAAATAATCCATAGCTCCTTTAAAGCTTTTGTGGCTGAATGGGTTTATTTGTGCCGTTCAATAATTACATTCAGTAGTGTCCAAAATTATTAGCATTTAACACTTGGCATATTGAAGCGGTTTCAGATGTTTTTGTTGAACTGGCAATTATTCGTCTATAAACCATAGAATACATTCAAAATTCTCGTTTTATTTTGTTGACATATTAGAGAAGTTTTTACGGAGGGGATTTTGGATATCTCTTTTTATCATTCTGTAAATGAGAAAAGACTGTCACCAGCCCTAAAAGAAAAATCTAATTTCGCCATGTTTTTAGGAATAAATTGTTGTATACAGTAAATCAGGCTTTGAATGATATATCAACAATCCCCTCAGTAAAAACCTTCAGAATGTAGACTATAGAATATAGACTCACTTTGAGAAAACAGTGTCTAAAGACTTGTACAGTAAAATTCCATTGATTGTTAATGTAAATGATATCAATGATGATACAATGATATCTGACATGATACTGTATGTGTCAGACTAACTTTTGGTGAATTTAGGAAAAATCTACTGAAGAAAGAGACAAAATGAAGGAAAATAACCTCCTTAATTTTTCTACCATTTCTTTCCACTTTTATGAAAGACGACATGCAGTTCTAAGGAAGAAAAATAGCCCAAAATCTCAAGATTAATCAGTGCATGTGTCTCGTGTTCATAGCAACCATTTGCACATTTCAGGAACATTATGAAATTAAATCATGTTTTGGAGGCAAATAAAGGTCAGGTGTTTTCAGATTTGTCAGCTGTTTTAATAATTTTGGCCACCACTGTATTGCTTTCAAGTGCAGGTGCTCATTGCATTTGTTAGGTTAGGTTATATTGTAACTATATAGACTATCTAAGGTTATTTTAGGTTTTCCTGTTGGTGTCACTAGTCAGCGTTTGGAGCACAAGTTTTATTTTTTAATCCAACAGATCAAATAACAGCGAGTTTCTTCAGGAACAGACTGTGAGAGCTGAACAACATCAGACAGAAGATAAAAAAATATGTGGGTGCATTGAAAAAATAAAATAAAATAAATAAAACCCTGAACATAATAAATGTGTTTCAGCTCCAGATACTCAGAAACACACACACACGTTCACTGACTTTGTGTAAGCACCACTCACACACACAAAGAGCTGCAGAGCATTAACTAAGTGCCCCCTGTGCTTGTGAGTAGCCGAAGCTGTGCGTGTTTTGTTAATGTGTGAGCGGCGCTGACAGAGACGTGTGAGTTAGTGGGTCACGTATAAACAAACACTCGCAGCAGAGCCATCACTGTGCCGAAATTAATGACCGTGTCTGCACCAGAAGAGCAGAGGGAATAAAGAACTTTAAAAGCCGAGCAATTAATCCTCCTGACCTCAACGTTAATGATCAGAGAGCCAAGACGGTCTCTGCCAGACAGACAAGATTCACACTAAGATTATAACTAACTTATCTGCTCTTTATAGACTAACCCCTGCTGCTGCTGGGTTAAATCTGTGTACTTGTTTTGTCCTTGTGCGTTATTATTATCTTTAATTCATGAGCTTTTTGCTACTCTTTTTTAGTCCAGACACAATTAAAAGGATAGTTCAACATTTTGGCAAATTTGCCCATTGCCATAATCCCTATAGTCATAGCAGTAGGTTCGTTACCTTTAATTGTTGGTGCAAGCTATTTTTAGAGTGGTGGAGCAGAGCCGTGAGCTGCTCAGAGATACGTTCAGAGGCTAATGGGATTTCTTGGTTTCCCTCATCAAACTCATCAAATACACTATCCAAAAATTTCAAAATGCTCTGGTTGTGACCTGCACATTCACCATGCTATGAGATAAACGTTATGAGACGGAGTTGTTTTAGAGTTAAATTCATGCAAAAGCGCTGATGTGCGTTGCCTCTGTCTTGTAACAGTCTCTTCATAGCGTGGTGAATGTGCAGGTCACAACTTGTCTGCCAGAGCGTTTTGGAGTTGTTGGATTGTGTATTTGATGAGTTTGAGGAGGGAAACCAAGAAATCCCATTAGCCTCTGTAGCGTAGCTCTGAGCAGCTCACGGCTCTGCTCTGCCGTTCTAAAAATAGCTTGCACCGACAGTTAAAGGTAACGAACCTACTGCTATGACTATAGGGATTATGACAATGGGCCAATTTCGCAAAAATGTTGAACTATCCCTTTAATAGATTCATCAATGATGCCAAACGAGCTGGTTCTGGTTGCAACTTCTCAAAAGTGACTCTGTGGATTGATTGTAAATTACTCTGAACTCCCAAGATGTTTTAATCGATTAATTAGAAATATCTGGGATCATAGTTGAAGACCAGAGTTTGTAACTGGGTGCTACTTCTCTCCACAGCTCTAGATTCACTCAGTGTCATGGTTGTATTTTCCCGCTGGGTCGCTGGATTTGAACTGGCGACCTTCCACAGCCTCTTGGCGGCGACTGCGGAGTCAGATTAGCCGTCCATGTGGAGGCGTTTTTCTTCACCAGGCACCATAGACATTTTGGAGGCAAAGCCGTGTTCATGTTCTGACTCGATGTCTGTTGCTGCTGCTGCTGTTGCTGCTTGCGTGCCAACATCTGGATGCGGTGGCAATCTGCTTTGATGTTCCTGTTGATGCAGAGCTAGAGGCTGTGCTGAACGGCAGCTTGGCGTGGCCCCGTAATCTGGAACATGTGGAGGCTCCAGATGTGAACAGAGCTAAAAATAAAAAAAAAGAGCAAAACTGATCAGGAATCAGTGTAGTTGCTGCTGTCTCCGCCACATCTGTCCATCAAGCCACATCTGTCTTGTCCCATTTCTTTCCCCCCACAGTTTCCTTCCTTTGTGTCTCTTCTCAGATACTGGCTCACAAAAGAAAGCTGACAAACGTAACACACTCACACACACACGGGTTGAATTTAAACCAGAGGTGAAAGTCAGCGTTGATCTCAAAGCGAGCGGCTCCCGCTGAGGCCCGACGCAGCTGAGGGGGAAAGACAAGAGACACCTTTTGATAGTGTGAAGCTTTCAGTCAGTAATTTTTAAACAAATTTATTATTTTTTTACAGTGTTTGATGTGTCATATTAAGACTTGAAATAGACACATTTAGAGATGAACAATCCCCGCTGTGTTCGCGTCATCTCGTTAAGGAGAAAAACTCAGATTAACAAATTGTGTTGAACGCATAAAGACAACAGCGTTTGTCTCAACTCCCCTCACCACCACAGCGTGTGGGCACAGACACACACACACAGACCAACCGCATGTTTTTGTGAACGCGTCTGATGTTTGTTTTTGTTTGTTTAGGCCCTTTGTTTCCCACTGAAGGGGAATTTTAATGCTGCAGCGTGTGGTGGGATCTCGGTGTGTACAGCTCATCAGGAGCTATTCACTACTGTTCGTCACATAAACTGTAGGTGTGATGTGTGTCGAAGCAAACTTAATAGATAATCCTTTACATAACAGTTAAAGGTAAACTATGTAAGTCTGGCCGCTTTTTCTCTGTTTCTGTCACTTTTTTACAATTTTGGAATGCACATTTTTGTCGTAAACACTCACAGCTAACCGCCTCCATGTGCATTTGTTTTCAACGAAGCCAGCGAGAAGGTAATCCATGGAGCGATGTCTACCAAGGCGGGTAAAGTTAACAAGAGATTACAGATTATCAGGTGTGTTGGTGCCATAGTGCCATAAATCAGTCCATGTTTCTTGCTAGACGAGATCTGGGACACCGGGTTGGAGGTCGGAGATCTTGCGAGGTTAGTTTTTGGGCCAGGAGACGCTAGGTGGAAGGCAGAGACCCCCCATTTCTCCTTGCAACAAGTCATTTAACTATCACAAAGCTGTTTGATTTAAAAAAAGGAAAAGCTCTTAGAGGGACATACAGTGAGGTAATTAAAGGGTTTACGACGAGTTTCGGAAAGCAAAGTGTTTTCACACTACATTTCCCATGAGCCTCCGTGCACAGTGAAATTCTTGGACTGGCACAAGACGGACAAAAGTGAAAACATTTGCCAAGAATGTTTTCATTGATCAAGAACAAAAGTCGGAGGTTTAAAGACGATCAGATAGTTCCGACCATAAAAGATGCCAACTAGCGATCCAGCAGCGTTATTCCCATGACCCGCCGGGCAGCATCCGGGAAACCGAAACTAGCGAAATGCTGGGTGAGTTGGTAACGGAGTGGGTAATGTAGATTCATCCACATTAATATGAGACTCTTATAACCAAAAGCTCTTTAAACTAAAAGCATTTATATCTATCAATGTTTTTAAGGCTATCTTAAATAGTGCAGTGAGGGAGAGGGATGTCATTGTTCTTTTTGACCGGCCACTGTGAGTAGCTGACATTTTGTTTTATTGCTTATTGTGTATCTTGTTTGTACTGATTTTTGATCAGGTCTCCCTTGCAAAAGAGATTCCTGATTTCAATGGGACGTCTTGGTTAAATAAAGATAAATAAATAATTACGGTAAAACAAAACAAAAAAATCTTGCCTAGTTCCTCTTTAACTGAAACCTCAGTGTAGACGTATTTCAGATTCCATCCCAAATCCAACTTCTTATCCTAAAATCTTTAATTCATTCCTTTGAAAGGCTGAGGCTGGCAACATGATTTCACTTCTCACAGATATCCTCACAAGGGTGAAAGCCCAAGGCAGAGAGAGAGTGTGCACAGAGACAGACACAAAGAGAATCAGCTCCTTCCCTCGCTGCTCCGTCCGCTCGTACTCTGTCTCTCAGATGCTCGTACGCTCCCGGGGGAGACGAGCCACGCGGGGGTCAGACAGACAGACAAGACAGACAGTGATGTGGCAAATGGCTGAATGAATTATTGATCTGATGACTTTGATACTGAGGAGACTGAGGTTCACCCAAACATGTCTGGAAGAAACAACAACCTGCCCTCCTCAACGCCACCACACCACCACCACAGAGCGAGAGCTGTGTATTTCAACCTTATTTACATGATATACGGCACTTGGCTGCGTCCTGTCTGGTCAGTAATTTCCCAGAATGCTTATGGAACAAGTGCCAGTAAATTGGAGTGAACTCCCTCCAGTGTGGCTGTGGTTTTCTTTCGGCATCATGCATGTGGATGGAGGAGAGTGTAAACATGATATTACTGTAAGACAGTGTTGACATGAGGAGTGAGCTCTTCCCAGCGCAGAAACATGTCCCCCCTTTAATTAGGACAAAACGTGCTCTCTGTGTGTGCGTGTGTGTGTGCTCTGCAGGGTGGTGGTTTGCAGCGAGGAAGAGAAACCCGGTTGTTGTATCTCGGCGTCTTTTTATGGGCGAGTTTCTTCCCGTACGTCATTATTTTGGAGAGACAGTGGAACACAGTGAATCTGAAGCGAATGTCAAAAAATCTGGCATCTGCTGTTTCCTGACGCTGTTGCACCGATGTTGTTCTGATTATAGCTACCATGCTGCTGTGGTAGAGTGTGTAGACAGGATGTCACAGCGCAGGTCAGGAAAACACAAACACTGCAGAAAAGTCCAACTCTCAAATATGAAATACTTCATTCTTATTTTTTGTGGATTTTTCTCCTTGTTTGTTTGAGTTTTTTAGCAAAGCCGTCGCTCCAGGTTTTGGTCAGTCGGCAGCTCGAGCTCATTAGTTCACACTGGTCAACAGCTACTGTTTGGTTTACCAACAAATCCAGTGCAGGTATCTATAGAGGATAAATTGTAATGACTTTATTGATCCCATAACAATTAATTTTGTGACACCATGAGTGGATTTAAAGGGGAACTATGCAAGTCTGGTCGCTTTTTTCCTCTACGTAGCTCCCCCTACAGTTTCCCAGTGCATATTTTCACTGTCATAAAAAGTCACTTGACACTGCGCTGATCTTGTAAGGTTGGTTTTCAGCCAAGAGACAAGTCATTTAAAGGAGAAATATGGAAGTTTGGTCACTTTTCCTCTGTTTTGCTAACCCTCCTCTTGGCCATGTGCATTTGTTTACAACGAAGCCGGCGAGAAATCAAGCGGTAGATAATGTCACTTATCATATACACATTTCAATTTGTATATTTGTGTAGTCTTATCTTAGCCTCGTAAACCAGCCTCTCCTAGAAATGCATTTCATTTCATTTCTGAGGGTCAGAGGCTCTGATCTTACAAGGTTGGTTTTCAGCCAAGAGACGCTAGGTGGAAGGCAGAGAGCCTCCATTCTTCCTGGAACAAGTTACAAGTCATTGATTTAACCAGCACAATTACTCCAAAGCTGTTTAATTAAGGTAAAAATGTAGCATAGTTAAGCTAAAAATCCTTCATAGTTCCTCTTTAACGTGATACAATTACTCCAAAGCTATTTAATTAAAGTGCAACTCTCACATAGTTCCCCTTTAAATGATTTGTCTCATTAACTATTGAAGGGATCCTCATGAAATTTGCCATGACAGTTATTTTTGATTGTTACATGAATGTTAGATCACCAGCATCAGGTTTTAATTAAACTTTACATTATGTATTTTGTGGCTAAGTAATCTACTATTCCCATCAGCCTCAGCTATACTTTGTCTCTGGTGCTAATAACCTCGTTTGCATGCAAACACGCTAATCTAAGACAATGCAGAGCGACTCTCTCTCTCTCTCAGTGATGAATACGTCCTGTCTGCATGTTTTAGCGTTTCCTCACTTGTGACAATGAGTCCATACTGTAGGACGGTGTTTGAATAGTCAGAGGAACATTTGTCTTGGCTCTGTCCTGCTGACCTGGTAGAAAACTTTCTTCAATGGGCAAATCTAAAACTTTTCAGCACAAATTCACTGTGCTGCTGTGTTTTGACTTTTTACTTTTCCACATTTCTGCCCTGTCCTTATCTGACCAGTGTCACCGACCTGTCATCCATTTGTCAACCCAGAGGGAAGAGAGCGAGAGAGGGAGTGTGTGAAATGAAATGGTGTGTGTCGTCGACAGACACTTCAGTCAAGTAGAAGAGCACTGGTAGTGTGTGGAATAAGGAAATAATTCAGGCTGCTCTTTAAGAGTTTTATTCCTAACATGATGGTTGAGTCTCGTTTTTATTTAAAGCAGCAGAGCAACTGGAGAGTCTGACGGGTTCATAAGGTCGTGACAGAATAAGAGGTGTATTTCTTTTAAAGTCAGCAAGATAAACACTAAGAGCCAATTTAACCTGCAGACACCAGTGCCTTACATGACCCAGTTAATTACAGAAATCTGTTGTGGATTCTAGTTGCAGGATTATGATTTAAATTCTGCAGTGATGCAGATTTTTTTTTAAAGTTTATGATGAGCATGAGGGTTAATGATGGGAGTTTCAGCTCTGCACCGTCAGAGGCTCGTTCCTGAGACTCATTAGTATTAATATCGTCTGACAGGACCTGCCAATAAAACAGACAGGGAGGGGCGGGGACACATTATGTGAAGAGGTTACATCAGGTAGAAGAGAGGAAGAGAAGGATGAGGAGGAAGGAGGAAGACAGGCCGGCTTTGTTAATGGGGCCTGTGTTTTCCCCCTGAGGCTCAGGTCAAACCAGGATGCTCCGTCATCGCTCTGAGACAGATGCTGACTGAGTTTGCTGCCCTGCTGTGTTCACAATCAGCGAGGATGTGTTTAAGGAGGAGGAGGCGAAGGTCAGCTCTGAAAACGAGAGGAGGAAGAGAGGTCAGCTGAGTGTACGGAGCCTCAGTCATCAGGGCTTCCTGCTTCCTCTGATGCTTCACCGAGAGAAATCATGGATAATTAGATCAGAGCAAAAACCTTAAATAACGTCTTGAAGAACTGAAGATGAACAAGAAACGGCAAATACATAGATCAAAAATGTATGTTTTTATTTAAGGTTTATTTAATTCTCTTTTTTATTTCTGTAGTAACAGGTTTTTACTGAAAAACAACACAAACTAATGTAAGAATAGCACGTTGAAGTTGAAGAAACTAATGATCTCTGTCTCCTGAAGGTGAACGGTCTTTGTTATCGCAGCAAAACATCCCGAGGAGTAAAGAAGAGTGAGTCATCCCCACTGTAGTCTCCATCTCTCCTCTGTCCAATAATCAAAACTATGATCATCCCCCAATTAAACTAGAGTTTTCGTTGCCTGAACTGAACTGGACTGGACTGACTCAATTACAGCTGCAAATATGGGAGTGGAACGTCTTCAAATGTTTGTTTTTTTTAACCAACAGTCCAAAACTATTAACTCAGTGTTAAAGAGAGAACAGCTGCACATCTTTACAACCTGAACTGGTTTAGCTGCATGTCAAAACAAAGTTGTGTAAAATAAAATATGAGACGTATTATTCCTGTTCTGATATCTGTGCAGTTTGGTTTAGTTCAAATCTTAAGGATGAAAACATGGAGATTAAGATAAAATGCTTGAATGTTTGCAGAGTGGTAATGAACTTAAAGGAATAGTTCACTCCAAAATGAAATTTCACTCATTATCTACTCACTCTCATGTCGACTAAGGGCTGGGAGAAGTTTCAGAGTCCTCCGTACTGTAGCTTCTCTGAATTACAGGGGGTCTCGGCGTAGCAGTGCATGTCCATGTAACGGTTGCAAATGGACACCAGCGGTCTTCGTCACAAAAATACACACTAAAAAACATCCAGGAGGTGTTTGGATGTTTTTTGGCACTGCTACGCTGCGACCCCCTGTAACTCAGAGAAGCCACGGAGGACTCTGAAACTTACTCAACATGAGGGTGAGTAAATAATGAGTGAAATTTCAGTAGAAAAAGTAGAAAAAGGCTGAAAGCAGAGGGAAGGAGACGATGTGACCGTCAGATAAGTGAGAAACTCCCTCGTCAGCCTCAGACAGACCACCACCCACTTTAATCATTCATGCTCTAATGAGCATGAATGATTAAAGATTAAAGATTGATGAGTGGCACTACCTTTTCTGTCTGTGTGTGTGTCTCTCTCTCTCTCTCACACACACACACACACACACACCAAGACGCACATAGCCAAGTGTGGAGCTCTAATTTAATACATCAGTGATAATGACCCCGTCTGGCCTGAGGATTAGTGTGTTGGTGTGTTGGAGCGAGTGTGTTTCAGGTCACTCATCCCCTCACCCGTCTCTCATAGTGATGCAGCTTCGCCCCCTCGCTGCTGCCGCTGCCGCTGCCGCTGCCGCTGCACCACTACATCATCTCACCCCCTCGCTCCAACTGCCACACTTTCCCCAGCCACGACTGCAGGCTTTCTAGGTTTCATTTTCTGGTTTGTTTGATTCTCACAAACGCCTCAAGGGACTGTTTTTAGATTTGGGACAAACCTTAACTTAGACTTGAGGATGAACTGGTTAGAATTTGATGGTCAAAAGTCATGTGACTACTGTATTATGATTGTGAAACATTAGCCTAGTAGATAAACACACAAAACTGCTAAATTTGGATTATTATCACGATGATTAAATTGTCAAATACCATTCATAGCACAAATACTCTGTACTGTGATGATAAATTATCACTTCAGATCAGAAGCAGGATCTTGAACTGTCCTTACACGACTCTGAAGCCCTGAGGTGTTTTTCTGTGCTTCACATAGACAGATGTGTGGAGACGTTACGCGGCTGTTTCTCTTATTGTACACACAAACTCCTCTGTTAGGATTTAGAGCAGGAATAATTGTAGTTTTAGTTTCTTAATGCGTCCTTTAAATGTTAAGTCAGTGCTGGCAGAGAAGACCGAGACAGAAACACCTGCACTGAGACAATGACCTTTGATTCATCTTGTTTCTCATAGTTTTTTAAGCAATTAGAATTTTATTTGACTTTAGATCCAAGATTCAAGATAAAATGTTTGAGTATTTGGCCTTTGAAACATCAGTTATGAAACGTAAGTCATGGTCCACTTGACTTGCATTGTAAATATGTGAAATAATCAACTTCTTTGTTTTACATTAGGGATTAAGAATAAATAATTCTCAAACTTCTGTGTAGAGATACATAAACTTTTTCCAGTCAAAACTTAAATCCACGTCAAAGTGAGATTAAATTAAGTCTTTAATATAAGGGAGAGACTTATCTATATGCTGCTAAGAGAAGGGTATGTGTGTGAGTGTGTGAGTGTGTGAGTGTGTTCATGCTCTGTGACAGAAGTGGGTTACCCTCAGCTAAGAACAAAGCGGAGAGTTTGGCACTTTGATCAGTGATGGCAAAGCAAGCAAAGCTAATTACAACCTCACGCTGGTTGTCTGGCAGAGTCGATGCTCAGTCACACACACAGACACACACACGCTGCCTGGGAGGGCGGCGGGAGCTGATTTCACCAATTACCAGTTCCACGTGAAAAATTAGATATTCTAATCATAATTACATCATGATTCATAATTATTCCCTTTTTACAA
Source organism: Decapterus maruadsi (assembly GCA_030347415.2). Classification (NCBI taxonomy): domain Eukaryota; kingdom Metazoa; phylum Chordata; class Actinopteri; order Carangiformes; family Carangidae; genus Decapterus; species Decapterus maruadsi. Next base: position 26,191,981 of record CM064886.1, read on the forward strand.
CAGAGGATGAGCGTGACAAACGAGCCTGTGGTGGAAAACATGTTGGAGTAAAACCAAATGTTATCACAGAGGAGGGGGAGGAGGAGGAGGGGTGGGGGGTGGGGGGGGTGAGGTGTTGATCCACAGTGTGTCAACATCTGATCTGATTGAGTGCATACAGTATGTGACTGCTACACCACTGATTCATCGTGGTGCCATAGACAGACAAGATGTGACTGTGTGTTTGTTTTGAAGTGGATAAGAAACAGTAAAGCACTGGTGTTAGCTCACCTGTTAGCTGTGCTGTTAAAGAGGAACTATGCTGGATTTTTACCTTAATTAAACAGCTTTGGATGTAATTGACCTATGGCTAAGCCCCGCCCCCTCCACTCACTCGGACAAACTGTCAACATTCGGTGACAGGCGCTACGGCAGCAGTCACAGTAGGAGACATTTCACAGGAGGCACTAAGTCCTAAAGTCCTAAGTCCTAAATAGTCCTGTTTTCCGTCAGCAATCACTTACATAGAGTGTTTCGGCTGAAACACGGGTCTCTCAGTCACTCTGCTCTGCTGTAAACCCAGGAGAAAACTTTCCTTGTGGGATACAAGCGTTATCCAATGAGGAGAGAGAACGGCATGAAGGGCTGTGTGTGCAGCCAAGGGATGCGCGTGAATCATGGATGTATTATTGAATGTGGTGACGTAGGGACGAGGACCAATAGATCCATGACGAGGGCGGGGGCCGCTAACTCATGGTGCGTTCAAGGCAACCCGTAACTCGTGTTTTTCTGACCTATGAAGTCGATGCTTTAACTTAGAACAGATGTAGACATCCTTGTTAAGTTTATCCACGGTTAGTTGGTGATGTGGTCTACTGCATAACTTTATCCAGAGCAGACACTTCTCTCGGTTGAGATGTGGCTTGGGAAAAGTTAAAAAATAAAAATAAAAAAATACACCCTTTCGCTTAGCATCTTGGGATACCTAGTGTCGGAGTTGCATGTACCCCATGCACACCGTTTGACCATTTTAAACTTAAAATGTCAAGAAAAAACATATAAAAATGAATGAAAACTGACTAACTGCAATGCATTTCAATGGACGTGGAAGCAGAGAATGTCCGAGTGTATGGGCTAGCTATGCGCACTGTGATTGGCTCATCATGTTTGGGGGCGTGGCTTAGCCATAGGTCAATTGTGATGGTTTGATAAATAACTTGTAACTAGTTCCAGGGAGAATGGAGGCTCTCTGCCTTCCACCTAGCATCTTTTGGCTGAAAACCAACCTTGTAAGATCAGAGCCTCCGACCCGGTGTCCCAGCTCTCGTCTTTGTGGCGCTGTGACACAAACGCGCCCCGTAATCCGTAATCTCTTGTTTATGATGGATAAGACTGCAAAAATGTACACAACGTAACATCGTATATGATATATGACATTATCTACCACTCTATTAATTGATTTCTCGCCGGCTTCGTTGTAAACAAATGCACATGGCTGAGAGGAGGGTTAGCAACACAGCATCAGTAGTAATATTTCAATCAAAAGAAACTGTAAACTAAACAACTAAAGGGTGTAAAGTATTACTGAGGGAGTCGCATGACCACATTCACTTTAGATTAATCAAGAAATGAATCTGAGTTTTCAAAATGTCTAAAAGAAACAAGAGTTTGTTAGCTCTGATGTGAAATTAAAAAGAAAGGGGGTGGTCTTCAGTAAAACCAGAAAATGTCTCTTTCTCTGTCTCTGCTTTTATGTCTTTATATTCCTGTCACTGGAGTTTGTCTGGATTCTCGTTCTCCTGAGACGTCACTTCAAACACACTGTGCTAAATGAAACTATAATTACACTGTGAGATTAACATGAATTTTCCTTTGGGGTTGGGTAGATTTTCCAATTTTTGTTAGTGTTGCAGGAGATTGCGTTATGGCCTGAGTCGATTCAGCGCCGCTGCCCGCTGCTGCTGCAGGAGTGGGAGTCACAACGCTCTGCTCAGGGTTTCCTTGACCATGGCGTCTTGTTGCGCCCAGTAAACTGTGTCTGTTTCGCCCCCTGCTCTGAATCCAGTTTATTCCACACAGTTGAGAAATGTCTGATTACATGTGCTGGAATTTTTAATTTAGCAACAAATCACAGGGGGGTGTAGGAGGGGGATTACACGTTGAATTACACCCTGGAAATAGCCGTCCCAACTCTCGATCTGTTTCCGTTTCTAATCTGGCTGTTGTTCGACTAATGCCGTTAATCCACAGCAGCTCCTGGAAAAAGAAAGAGAGGAAATCCTCATTTCACTGTTAATGAACGATAATTATTACAGATGGATTCCTTCAGGCTTGTTTTGTAATTAAAAGACAATATAAAACCACACTCGCCCACTAATCTGCCACTGGTGCTCAGTCCTGCTGTAAGAAACAAACTGTCTGTGAACGTCTCTTCAGCTTTTATGTTCACTTTGATTAAAGCTTCTTCTAGTGTTTCTTTGCCTCTGAGCTGCCGATGGTTTTGGCCGGAGGCTTTATGTTTTCATCTCGTCTGTCGGGAACTTCTTTAAATTTTCTTCAAACATTCAAGGATTGAACCCGAGGTTGAACTCAACTGACTGTGCTGGTAAAAGGCTAAAGGTCACTGTGACCCTGAATCTATTACATAACAAGAACAAGAGGTCACTCTGACCCTGACCTTGATCTTAACCTGCTCAGTGTGCAATTTGAACATGCAAACTTGCAAAATGAGTAATGTTTGCAGTGAAAATGTTTGCAAAAAAAGTGTGTACACGACGTGGTTTGACATGGTTTTTCAGACAGACAGCTTGAAATATAAAAGGTTTTGTCTTCACTCTATGGAAACAGAAACCAACTTTCATGGTCACTGTTTCTTGTAAATATCATCTGGCTTTTCATCGCTGCAGTTCATCTCTGAGTCCAAACGAACATTTATGCAAAATATGAAGAAATCCCAGCCAGTTGCTCTTGAGAAATCTCATTCAGGAGGCCAGGCTTCTGTTTTTTGTGAGGTCACAGTGACCTTGACCTTTGACATTTGCCACCAATATCTAATCAATACATGTTGTGCTCCAAGTGAAGTGAAGGTAGTTTCTTCAGCCATGAAGAGTCGACATCGTTCAGTTGGCCAATTCAGACACAAGCTGCCGATAAACACTGCATACAGACTCCTCCTCAACATCAGCCAAATCAAACTTTAAAATGCTGTATTCAGTTTTTCCATTTCTGTATTTGACATGATTTTATTTCCACATTCAGAGCTGCCGGTGGATCTGTTGTAGCAGAGTCTATAGTTTTGCCTTTTTACTTGTATCTGTCAGTGTACAGTATGAATCTGGGTCACAGTGCTGTCTGAGGGTTTAACGTTTATTTCATTCACAATAATGACTTAGTCTAAGAGTGAATGTGAAACACGCACAGCTCCAGTCTTCACAGAAAAACACGAGCTCTGACGAAGTTCGACTCTCTTGCTCTTATTTAACAATTACTTCTCAGCCTGTGATGCCTCAGTGGGCAGAACTCGCAGTGCAGAAGGCTGTCCCATCTCCGCTAATTGGAAGGACATAGATTTAGTGTTTGGGCCTAAACTGAATTGGTTTCTTGTGAGCTACAGACGCTCGTGGGAAATCTCAGCACAGGATGTGACAAATTGAAGAAAGCGTCTCTTAAACAGCGGAGAACGAGCATCCTGTCGGGAGGAAACACCTCTCACTAACATTAGATCTTTCAATTTGAGGGTACTGAAACCTCCAGAGAGCGGCGGCGGCGGCGAGGGTAGTGACGTTTATTTATGATTCAACCGGCTGAGAGAGACAGAGGAGGGTCTTCACCTGGTGTAGTGATGGAAGGAAGAGCCACGTACCTGTCAGATACAGTAAAGCGATGGATCGTTTGTGGCCTCGGCTTCAGTTCGAACTCCTTAGAGAAGAAGAATCTGTCTTCAAATAAATCACTCTTGTTATTTATTAGCCACTAAATATAGTCGTTAGCGTTACAACTGAACACACACACACCACTGTACTCGGTGCGTTTCAAACGTGACCTTGTTTTTCTGTGACTGTTCAATTTGCGATGAGACAACAGCGTGTCTTCTGCAGGTTGCTGTCACCGCCCACGTCTCACATTCATGCTCCCACACATTGTTTTTCTGTAACAAATTTCTCGACACTCTCCTGCATGATGATGACAACTTATCTTACAACGCACCCTGGCCTTGTGCCATAAACACACACACACCTCAACTTGGCAGTCCGGCTGATAATGTGCAGGCGGATTTTTCATCAGCTTCTGAATGCACCGCACTCACAGCCCAGTTCTTACACTCAGCAATCTGAACATCCAGACAGAAGCATGCAACGCACCAAAAAGAAACTGAGCTTTTTGGAATTAATTTAACTTGAAATGAAAGAAATAACAAAGTTTGTATTGCTTCGGGTTGCTTTCTGAACATGAACAGGAAGAAGATTTGTACTTAATGGAGGAGATGTCTTGTTTTAGAAGGCAATCAGAAAAACCTGACACATCCATCTTGTTGTTTTGTTGCTATAATAACAGTAAACAATCATATCTGATACTGAGTTTCAGCTCCAGCCTCTCTCACGTGTTTTGTTTCTGGCCTCGACTGTTTCATTGTCAGTCTGTCCTCAGTCAGGACAGACTGACCTCTAGTCTCAGTGGACAACAATTGCTTTTCTTACCGTGTACTTTATCCACCAACCTTTAACAAAATGTCTTTGTGTAAAAGAGTACAGGAGCCCCCGAGGGCAAAGAGGTTCAGAGCTGACACTGGGACAGTTTGACCGAGAAATGCTCATAAACAGTGATGATAAATCACATCTGTGTGCAAATGAGCCCAAACTGAGACACTTGGGGTTGGTTTCAAAACGGCAGGTTTCACCTCAGCATCATGGTTTTGAAAGAAAATCTGTAAAAAAATAAAAAATAAAAAAAAAACATGAAACGCTGACTTTTCACAGAGCACATTGTGAGTCTGGTCGCACAAACAGCTTCTCCTTCCAGTGCCCTTCACCGAAGCCCTCCACTGGGCGTACTACATTACAAGTCCATCCATTACTTCTCCATTAGGAGTTAAAGTGGGAGGAATATGTGGCCTCATTGTCTGGTGGGATCAATAAGAATGTTTTTATAGCCTATGCAATGTGACACTATCGATCCCCAGATCACCTGATGACCTTGATGTACAGTCAGTAGCCTACACATGGATGACCTTGGCAGACAGGCAGCATATCGAGCAAAGACTTAATGCATGTAAATTATGTGTCTTTTTCTGTCGCAGCTATGAATGGACAAGGGTAAACGGACACAGGCTTTATAGGAGACGGTCAAAACACATAAAAGACCAAAACATATGCTACATGTGCCGACAAACTGCTGCTGAGTCACGTTGCTAACAAAGCTGCTAACTGGCTAACAGCAGTGGAAGCTAGGCTAAGAGATTTCATTTGCAATAATATGAAAAAACAGTAATTAATTTGTTACCTAATACAGTATTTTTTTTATATTTTATATCGTGTTTCATCACACATTTTTACAAAATTTGTAGTCTTAGAAGTGGCGACAGTGGCAACTATTAGCTGTTTATCTAGTGAGCTAACAGCTAACACATTGTATCCACAATAATACTGCAACATGTTTTTCTCGCATTCACACATTTTTTCTCTGTTGTGGGTCATTTATGTTGCTCTGGCATTTTGTTCTCAGGCTTGTTCAGTTGGCCTATTTTATTTAATAAGAAGAAGTTGTTACCAGGCAGGCTAAGGCAGCAGGAAAACATTCAGATGTCTCATTCCAGTTTATTTCTTGTGTTGTTGTTGTGGAATCTGATAATCTTTCAATTCAGTGTGTGTAAATAGATTTCTGGATCACATTTTGTGTTTTATCCCCAAAACATGTGCAATCTTGTGGTGCTATAGCCTAATGCTCATTAGCCTAATTGAATTTAGGTTTTTTTTTTAAAAAAGCCAAAACAAATTTTATCCAAAACAAACTTTATCCAAATTGATTCGCCACAACCAGAGGCCAGATTTCAATAAAATAATTATCCACAGTAATTTTAAATGCACTCAAACACAACATAGAACAGCCTTGAAAGCAGCTTCTACCCCATCTGCACACACACACACACACACACACACACACACACACACACACACACACACACACACACACACACACATAACGGATCTCTGTTATGTAATTACATTTATAGCGAGTCTTGGTGCAGTTTCGCTCTGCTGTGGTAATTGATTTGCGATTTGATGACTTGCTGTAAAGTAAATGTGTCTCTTTCCCTCTGTTCCTCTCATATCTCTGCCTGCCATCGTGAACTTACAGTAGGCTACTGTGTGTATGTCCTCTTTATCGAGCTGATTCATAATATTGGATCACATTTCCTCCCGTTTCTGGCTCTTGTATCGCTATCTCATGATTGGGGACATTAAGCGAATGTGAGTGCGTGTGCAAAGTGAATTCAAGGTTACCTACTTTGATGCTTCATCTGACAAGGCCTGTTTCAGAATATTTACAGTTTTATCCCGTTACCTTCTCTGACTTCATCCCTTTTGTGCTAAAGCAAAAACAGCTCAATAATATGCTTCTTTAGACGTAAAATAATCTGAAATCTGGTTCTTCTATGTCTCGTTAAATGCCTTCTGAGAAACGTTTATCTCCAAGAGGTAAGAACATCTGTCTTCAGTGGATTCACAACCATCTGAGCTCCTTTTTTTAAGTTCTGGTCTCTCTGTTCCTGCTTCATTTTCATTGATTCATTGGTCCTTTTTTACTGTTTGTGTGCATGTGTCGTTGTTTTGGTTTGTTGACTTATTACCCTGTGACTTTGTGTTACTGCTCTGCCATGTGGAGCCCATATGTCGACTGTTTTTTCTCATGATTCCTTCTCTGATGGTGTTAGTGTATAAATCTGCAGAGTAACACAGGAAGTGTCACAGTTCATATATTCTTTTATTCGTTCACCGCCTGCCGTATCCATTTTATTCACTGCCCTCATTCATCCTTTGATTCATCCTCGTCGACTTTCTCAGCTGTTCTCGGTCTCCTCATCTCCTCTCTGTATTTTTTCCCAGACCCGTTCCTTGTTTTATCATCTGTTGTGTTTTCCTGCTCGTTGTTTTCCAGCTTTCCTCTTTTTTTTCTGTTGTAATTTGGCTGCTTTTCCTGTCGTTTCCACCCGCTGCTGCAGTGCCTCACCTCGCCCACTGTTTGCCTGCCTCTGCCTGCTGAGCCTTGAACAAGAAGAAATGTTTTTCTACCTGTCCCCTCTAAACCTGAGTTGTGCCAGAAGGAACATGGCATGATTACTGTGTTTTGAGTATCAAACACTTTCCACAATTCGGCTCAGACTAGTTTGTAGTTCTTCATGGACGGCAGTTTTGGTTCACAGCAAATTGCGACATAAGAAACCTTTCATTGTGATGCATCTCCCAGCTATTGTTCCATATGTTCAGTATGTTATGAAATCCAGTCCCAAAGTGGATAAATATGCGGTTAGCCGAGTTAGTTTCAGAGACATGGCAGCTGATAAAATAGGAGTAGTGCATTTGGCAAAGCCGTACTAGAAAAGCTGAACATGTTGAACATCCAGCTTTGTTGCACTGCAGTGAAATATATCCCTTTCATTTCCCTTCAAGAACTGAAAGTCTGCATCTCATTCTCGCAGCAAACATCCCAGCAATTCGGTCTAATTCTTAAAGGGTCTGCAGCTTTGTAACCACAGAAACGTCCTCCTCATCTTCTGTGTGTTTACCTCTCTGTCTTTGTCTCCTCTCCCTCTCTTTATCCCCAGTTGATCAAAGTATGTTTGAGAACTCCGTTGCCCAGCAGCAGAGTCCCCAGATCTCCAGGCAAGGCCCGCCGTCGGCCCGACGCGCCCCAGCTTCGGCTAATCCCAACCTGGGCTCCAGCTCCGTGGACTCTCCATCCTCCGGAGGCCAGCAGAGGCTGAAGAATGCCATTAACCTGGGGAAGGCTGTCGGAGCCAAGGTTTGTGAGGCTCAAATCCTGAACATGACAACTCTGATAATTATTATTTATCCCTGTTATCCCTAAGTTTTGCTTTTACCAGGCACTGCTGTTATGCATCTCCTGTCCCTCATCAAACTCATCAAATACACAATCCAACAACTCCAAAACGCTCTGGTGGACAAGTTGTGACCTGCACATTCACCACACTGTGAAATAATCATGTATAATTATGTGGCACATGAAGCAAATGTTCAGAACTACTTGCGCTTTTGAAATCACTCCACTCAGCAGCCGTGTCTGTAATGTAGATCCGGCTGCATTTGCCTCGAAAATAATTACGTCTCATAATGTTACATGATTATCTCAAAGCGCATGAATGTGCCGGTCACAACTTGTCCACCAGAGGGTTTTGGAGTTGTTGGATTGTGTATTTAATGAGTTTGATGAGGTACAGGGGACCTGTACCATTCACCTCCACTGTGTTAGCTGAGCAGCTCACGTCTCTGCCCCACTGATCTCAAAACAACATGCACTGATAATTAAAGGCAATGAACCTACTGCTATGACTATAGGGATTATGGTGATAGGAGAATTTTCCAAAATGTTGAACTGTCCCTTTCACATGAGGCCATGAAACATCATCACACTTTCTTTCTTCCTTCTTTAGGTCAATGACTTGTTAAGGCGAAAGGAGCCCAGTCACCTCGGAGACATCGGGGTCACTGAGGTCAACAAAAACGTGGGTGCCGTGTGGAGCTGCATGGACCAACTGAACCAGACTAACAGGTAAGAGGAAAGCAATGTGATGCTGCTACTTCGGTCATATTAAGACTGTAAACTATGAAAAAGCACTTATACAAGCTTCATCTTCACCTTAATTTAAACCCTAATCCTGATCATAAGATCTTCATTAATTAAACATTTATTATCTTTTTTAGTGCCTTTGTGCTTTCAGGATGAATATCTGAAAGTCACTTTCCAAGGCTTCACATTCATTTTAATGATAAAGACCCCTGAAAGACATTATCTCATTGTAGGCCCAAATATTAAATAAGCTCTCCTGAAAGAAGTGTCTGTCAGTGTAAATTAGGCATCGGGTCAGAAAAGTTGAATAATTTAAGATTTTTCCTGTGAAATGTGGATTTGAATTACCGGTAGTGATGACACATCAAAGGCTCCTGTGAGAGGTCTGCAATTGAATAAGACGGATTTTTTTGTAACCTCCAAAAATGGAAAATACCTTTTTTTTAAATTCTGCATTTCTTATTTCCTCATACACACACACACACAGGTTGTGTTTTGTTGTGGATTCATTCCAGAGGCATTGATCATCCGATGATCACTCAGGCAAACGTCATTTTTCAGCCGCTTTGCTCACATTTGTGTCCATTTAGTCGACTGTGAATATATTTAGTTTAATTTACCAGTGATGATCTGCAGAGATTTCACTCGACCACCAACCGGTTCAGACGGGTTGGAGTTTGAATCGCAGATGCATGAGATGAGATGAGATGAGATGAGATGGAGAGACTGAAGCCCAAGAGGTTCAGTGTTTTCTTCAGTTGTTGCTATGAGAATAAAAAGTGCTATTTGTCACGAGGCTTTATTTCTTGTATTCTATTTAGATCATAATTGATATCACCTGTTTGTACAATCAAGCTGCAAACGTAATTACTGTAGTTATTTCTAGTTCTAAAAATAAAGGTATCTATGATCTTTATATTCTCACTCATAGGATCAGAGTTTAATGAAGTTGAATTATGTGCAGAAAAGTCAACACAGTTATTTTTATGTCACCTTGTTTTTTAAACACTGTGATGTCACATCAGTGTGAGCAACTCCTCCCTGAATCAGCAGAAAAACTTTTTTTAAAAACTCAAAAATTAAATTGATTTTTTGACACAGTTCATTGCGTTTTAAGCTCCAACGATTCCTGACAGGTTATTATAGTTACAGTATTTCTCCAAAAATCACGGCGGGCAATTAGTTCTTGGCAAAATGAGACGTGTTTAGCGAGGTGAAGCTGCAGAACCAGATGTTTAGTAATGTTCAGATGCTCACCATGAAAACCTGCAGCAGCACACGCTCCAGTTCTCACCTGCAGGCTTAACGTCAGTGTTTCTGCAGCCTGTAAATATTACTCTTTGTTTTCTTTCTTTTTGAATTTTTATTCATCCTTGTCTGTTCTGCACGGATGAAGCTGGAGATGCAGCAGCATTGGTCTGAGTCCAGCTATCCCATTCGCTCTCATTCTCTCACTGGCTTTAATAAAAGAAGGAGGGAGCGAAAAAAATGTCAGAAAAAGTAACTTTTAAAAAAGAAAAGAAATGTACTGACATTAACAAATCATCTCTGGTAGGTTTTCATTTTTATTTTCCAGCCCAGCATGATACCAGAGTGGAAAGCCCCGGTTTAGTCGAATCAGTTTGACAAGAGCAGTAATAACACACGAGCTCACTCACAACAACTCACTGAAGTTGCATCATATTTTTTGTGCGTGTGTGTGTCTTGTTTTTTTCCCTCATTTCTTTGTGCCATCACCTCAGATCATGTGTTCAGAGCGGGCTTAAACACAAATTGCAGCATTTGTGCAACTAAATGTTTCAAAAGTTTAACTGTCTGCAAGAGCTGCTGCTGCTGCTACTCTTAAAGGACAATTCCAGGCAAATTCAACCTGGGGCTCTAACATTTTAGGTCTAACTCTAAACGAATGAATCTGAAGATTTTCTTTTTAATGTTTAGCATATAATGGGAGCAGACGGATCTTAGGCTGTTTACATCCCACAAAACCACAGACGTCAGATTGCTTCAAACACACACCAAGGGGTTTATTTACTTAAAGAAAACCAACATGTTTGTAAGCTGTAATACAAAGTACAGGCAGAATAAACAACAGCCAGATTATTCATCACATTGTGCCTCTGAGTTGATATTTTCCTTTGTTGATAAAACAAACAGCTTCAGACAATAAACCTACTGAGCCGTACGACTTCGCGAGACTTTGTATCACAGCTCTGTTCACAAACATGTTGGCTTACTTGAAGTAAACAAACCCCTCGCGGGGACAGACAGAACTAGTGCAAAACAGGCGACATTAAAAAGAAAATCTTCAGGTTAATTCTTTTAGACCTAAAATATCAGGAAAGCCCCAGGTTGAATTTGCCTGGAATTGCCCTTTAATAAAGCATCGAACCTAGTTTTGTACGTTCACAACAAAAGTCTTGATGTTACTGATCTGGTTCCCCATCAGTTCACCTTCCCGTTTTCATCCCTCTGCATCATTGAGATGTTGTTTTTGTGTTTTTGTCCATCTCAGTCTCACGATGCAACATCTCACAAACATTCACTTGTACCTTCACAGAGCAATTACTACAACATTTCACACAATGGTTCATATTTTATACGACTGAACGGGGATGTGACCTGAAACTAGTCTGATCAGTGGAGATGGATCAGTTCCTTTGTATCATCCTCACATGCTCTCCTCTCCTCTCCTCCAGTCACATCTCCTCCTTCGCCTCCTTTCCTCGGCTCGACCCACCTCCACCGTCCGGGAAGAAGCGCCTCCCTCGAGCACTGAAGACCACCCAGGACATGATGATCTCCTCCGACCCGGTCGTCTCCTCTCCGGACGCTGCAGACTCCTCAGTCCTTTCCTCCCCAGAAAAGACGCCCCTCATCGCCAAGGAGGAGGAGCCACAGCAGCAGCAGCAGCAGCAGCAGCCAGGAGAGAAGGAGGAAGTCACATCACCTCCAGAGAAAGACGCAGCTCATCCAGAGTTGACGGAGAGTAAAGTGGAAGGAGGGAAAGGTGGAGAAGAGGAGGAGGAGGAGGAGGAGGAGGTGGAGGACAGAGGCACTGACGGAGACGTGGAGGAGCGTCAGCCTCAGCTCCAGCTCTCGGTCCCAGACCTCATCAACAAAGATCCTCCTCTGCTGGAGCCTAGAGCCAAACCCTGCGACATCTGGGAGAAGGCGCCGGGGCCGGACTCCCGGCTCGCCTCCACCCCCCGCTCGGGGAAGACTCCCTGTCGCATCAGCCTGGGTGAGGAGGTGCTGCTGGGTAACGGCGCCCCGTGCACTAAAGGCAGCACAGTGGGAGCCGATGACGCGGAGCCACACCCCGACCTGCTGTCCTTCGAGTAACGAGCAGAGCCGAGGTCCAGATGCCATTTCAGTATGATTCAGAAAAGTTTGGAACTTCTTCTCTTAATTTTTTACTCGAGAGGCTTCAGATGTCTGCGGCAGAAACTCAAACAGACTGCTATAAGTCATTTGGATCAAATATTCACTGCCACTTTTTGAATATATAACTCGCCCTGCTCCGGGCTGTGCTGTAGGGAAAAGGAAACGTGTGGTTTCAGGGGCCGAATCTGTTGCTTTTTTAATTTCTCAGCGGCTTTTTACAAGTTTCTACAGGTTCACAGGTCATGCAAATAAAAAAATATGGCCCTCCAGACTATGAGCTTCTTCTTAATGAATAACAATAAGACTGACCAGCACTGCAGGATGGGAAAGAAGCAGGAGAGAAGATGCAGATTCATTTCAGTGCAGTTTAGTAATAACACGACACAAACCTGCTAAAGGCAGTTCAGGTAATAATGAATGTAATTAGTGATATGTCACTTTGAACAGGCTGCAAGATACAAGATATTATTAAGCAATAAATTATAAGATCATCCTGTTTTAAATCCATATAAAAGGGACATTTCATTACATGTTAGTCATAAATTCATGTAATACATAAGCTGCTATAATGAGATCATTTAAAACTGCAACTAATATGACAAACAGAGTGAAGAGTAGAGGAGGAGGAGAAGGGGAAGAAGGACACGAGTGGGAGAGTGTGAACGAGTGTGGAAGTGAGGGAGGGGAAGAGTTTTGGGTGAAGTTCACTTTCATGTCGGTCGGTTCAGGATGTGAAGCAGCCATTGGTGCCAGAGGCCGATCACAACCGGAGGCTTTTTGACTTCTAGCTTCATTCATATCATATTAAATCACCTCTAAGCACTTTTTTTTGGTCCAAGAAGTTTCAGCACCAGCAGAACGACCTCTGGCACCAAGAATGACCTTTTAAAGCTGCAGGTCTGAAGCATCAGCAACTAAATATATCAATCAGTAATGTTTTATTTCAGATTTAAGGAAACTCCCAAATCATAGTTATACATTTTCAGTAATTGAAGCATTAAAAGAAGCATTCAGAAGGATAATATATACTATATATATATTTGTATTTTTCTAGAGCTGAAACAGAAATAACAGCGACTTTTACACTCAATCGTCTCTTTTTATTTCAGAAATTGTGGAATATGTTTCCATAAGTCACTTATTATCAACTCAAGATCATATAAATAATATATTAATTGATTAATAATATGATTTTTTCTTCCCTGTGCACCTGGTAAGATTTAGTTTTCCCTCAATCACTGAGTACAGACAGAAAATTTCGTAATGAATCCCAGAGCTGAGCTGCTGCAGACGTCCAGCTGTCGGCTGCTGATAAAAGTCATTTTTTTCTGAACTGGCTGAGCTGAAAGTGAATTTAAGAAGAAAAAAAACCCGACAGAACATCTTGATGTGTGAGTGGAGAGGCGGCATGTGGAGGGCGGGCTGGTGGAAAGTTGTTGTTGAGCAAAAGATAATTAGTTGTAATCGGAGAGCAGATCGTGAAGTGACAGACCAAAGACACAAATTAGTGGCTCAGTCAGACAGGTAAATTCTGTCATATTGTATTTTTTACAGAGCTGTCTGAGTGAGAGGAGAAGCAATAATTCACCCAGAAGAGACTTTTTCTCCTTAATCTTCACTTCATCTGTGAACGAAAGTGTCAAAACCAAAGTCAAAGTGTTTTTAACATTTTAATATCTGTATTTTTTTTAGTTTTAAAAATCTTCTCGCTCACCATGAGGAGAAGGATCGAGCCGCAGGGGTCGATCAAAGAGGAACAATCAAAGTGTAAAAGAAGTATCTATTGATCTGATCTATGGGACTGGATTAAGATCCCAGTCTCAGAACTGAAAACAGACGGTGGGACTGCATTAGTGACCAGCAGGGATTTCCTGACCTCAGAAAATAGCAAAAAAAAGAAAGTTTAATTTTAGCTGGGACTTAAGCTGTAGCTGTAGCTAAGGTTGCATCTGTGGTTGCAGCTGTAGTTGCAGTTGTGGTTGAAGCTGTAACTGTGACTGTAGCTGTGGCCGTAGTTGCAGCTGTAGCTGTGGTTGCAGCTGTGGTTGAGGCAGTTGTACTGTAGCTGTACTGTACCTGTAGCTATGGGTGCAGCTGTGACTGTAGCTGTGGTTGCAGCTGTAGATGTGGTGGCAGCTGCTGTAGCTGTGGTTGCAGCTGTAACTGTGACTGTAGCTGTGGTTGCAGCTGTAACTGTGACTGTAGCTGTGGTTGCAGCTGTAGCTGTGACTGTAGCTGTAGCTGTGGTTGCAGCTATAACTGCTTGTAGGTCAGCCGGCAGCAGAACGACAGGACTGTGGAGCTGGCCTTTGGTACAGAAAAGACTACTTGTCTCCGTCCTCTGTCTCACTGACTGAGTGATTTATTTTAAAGCTGTCTGATGTTGCCCACAAGTCAAAACATTAAATCATTTTTGACAAATTACAAAAAAAGAGTTGAAGTACCTGCTGCTTTTGACTTTTTCAAATGCAGTTTTTGAGGATGTCAAAACAACAGTTTTAGGGCAAAATTACAAGACATAATTATGGATTTAATGTTATGAAAATAAACCAAAAAAAATTAATATGATTGAGTTATCCTGACAGATCACACAGAGTAGCATCAACACTTTGACTTTTACAGTTTGAAAACTGAAAATGAGACGTAATTTTAAAAACCTTTTTTTCTGACACCTCAGTTGTGGGCTTTTTTAATCAAGTCTTTTTTAAACATTAAACATTTATAGCTAAATGTGCAACAATCAAACAGAGAGTTTCATCAGGACTTTGTGGGTGTGGCTTGATCACATTTGATTGACGGTAGCTTAGCAACGTTAGCAAACAAGCCACTAACTCTCAGTATGTTTAGAATCGTGTAGATAAAGTTGTTTTGTTTTTGTTGTTTTGAGAGACAGAGACAGATCAAACCTGTTAAACCAGAATGTCACCCAGTCACACGTGGGTGAAGGGAGAACGTTTTAACCTGATAAACCAAACACATGCACACTATCAGACCCACAACAGCTGCTCGCATTGATTGATTGATTAAGATTCAGATTGTATGGAAAAAAGTTGAATGTTTTTTTGTTGTTGTTGTTTTTTGAAGCAGCTTTAGGAAAGTTATAATTGACTTTATATAAAACCACTAAACTAGATTTCTGTTGTATCGTCTAATGAAGGAACAGCTGTGTATATTTTATGGAAATATTCTGTCGCCCTTTCTTTTTTATACGATATCTGTGAATATGCAAATTTGGTCCTCGCTC
Source organism: Decapterus maruadsi (assembly GCA_030347415.2). Classification (NCBI taxonomy): domain Eukaryota; kingdom Metazoa; phylum Chordata; class Actinopteri; order Carangiformes; family Carangidae; genus Decapterus; species Decapterus maruadsi. Next base: position 26,207,393 of record CM064886.1, read on the forward strand.
TAACAAATGAAGGAAATTGATTTATTTTAATCCTCAGCCGTAGAATCTAGTCGTGGCGATCTGTTGTTGTGTAGCTGCCTCTGAATCAGATTATAGAAAATGTTTATGTTGTTCAATCTTGTTGACGCGATATCAGTGATGATTATGATGATGATGATGATGATGATGATGATGATGATGATGATGATGATGATGATGATGATGAAGGAAGCTAAATGCTGCACATGAAGATTTCTGGGACTTTTTTATCCCTTATATCTTCACTCTGCTGCACATTATAGTGAATTCTCTAATTTTTTTTAATGTAATGAAAATATGCTACAAAAATCAAAATGCATCAATGATTTTTTTTATCTTTTATTTTCCTATATTGTATCTTTTATAAAGTGGGGATGTAACAACTCCTGTAATCTTGTAAACATAAAACTGGAAATAGACCTGATCGTGACTTTGACCTTTGTCTTGTGTGACTTTTTTTCTCTCTCTCTCTCTCTGTAGAAAAAGACTCTTTTCTCATGTTTTCTGGGCATTTCCGCTCTTTTATGTCTTGTCTTTCCGTCGTCTCATTCCTGCCTCTCACTTCCTGTTTCAAGGAGGTCCATCCATCCATCCTCCTCAGCACAGACCGGGCCTTCTGCGTCCCCACCGTCCTCCGTCTGTTCGATAGAGTATCAAACATGGAGGAAATTCAGGAGCTGAAGTCACTCTGATGTTTAATTCATCCGTGTCTGTCCCAGTTCTGGGAAGTCCTGGTCCTGCTCATGGCGTCTCCATGTGTCACTGGCCTCGTGTTTGTTTGTACTGTCGAGACGAGTCGAAGAAGCCCTGAAGGAATACGACCGAGGACGAGGAGGAGGAGGAAGATGCAGAGATGGAGACGAACTTTATTTACCTAACTCCCACATCAGTGGAGTAAACAGCCGATCAGCTCAGACACTCAGGTCTTGTCACTTGATCAATAATTCAAACGTGATGCATTTATTCATTCTTTACAAAGGAATCTAGGCCTCCTGAATAATGAATCACTGAGTGTGTGGGACACTTAAACGTCCTGTTTCAACACTTCTCTTTACGGCACTCATGAAATGAGCAGAAGAATCAACTTCAACCAAACTCAACTGAATTTCAGAGCGAACGCACACAAGATCATATTTGGCTCAGTTTAATGACTTGATACAAGACATGTTGCAAATAAGTCAAGTGTGTTGAGTCAATACAATTATTTTACAGCTCCGGATCCACTTCAGCCAATAAGAGCGAGCCAACCAGGAAGTGTCACCAACCTGGGGCCTCATTTATCATTGTGGATACACCTTTTTTTACACCCTTTTTCCCTCGTTTTGTGCGTACACCCTTTTCTCCGCAAAATTTGGGATCTATCAAGCCAAAACCTTGCGGGAAAAAGGGCGGAAATTTACACCCATCTTGACCCTGGCGTACCGAGATTTACACCTTTTTTGAGGAACAGGAGGAATTGGCGACGCAGCTGCTGAGTCAGAGAACTGCAGTGAGAGGCAGAGAAAGCGGAGTAGTGTTTACTCTCGACTAGTAGTAGTGGTGGAGCGCTGATGCTGGCAATCCAACCCGCTCTGTAACCCGCTCCATAATAACACTAGTTAATTGATAAACAAAGCGGATTGAGATTTTTTGCTTTTTGCTTATAGCCTACACACTCTGAGGGTCCAATCCGACCCGCACGGACACGAGTTGAACCATAACACAGGGGAGGCTGTCGGAACGCGCGTAATAAAAAGAAAGAAAAAAGGGCGAGAATAATCAAATGTGGACAGAGAGAGAGAGAGAGAGCTCCACCAGTCTCTTTATTGTTAATGGACAGGAGTAAAAACAAAAAAGAAAGAGAAAAAATAACAAGTTTACTGCCAGTAACGTGTGACCTACAGTTTATTGATGATCATGATCAGCTGTGATCCTCCGCCTCCCTCACACACCTTGTGCGTGTTGAAAGCCTACGGTAAATGATCAGACCAACAACAACAACAACAACTGAAGAACTCAGCTGTAGGAAATGACATAAACCCAGTCCAGCAGGGCTTCACTGTGTGTAGTGGAAAGGCTTCAAAGTAATGGTAACTATCCTGGAAATCCTGCTTTACATTGTTTTAACATCAAGGTAAAAAAGGAAGAAAAAAAAAAGATTTTCTGTGGCAGATTACATAAGATTATTCCTCTTTCTGCTCCTTTTGTTGAGATTTGGGAGGTTTTTGTTTTTATTGTAGCTTATTAATCATTTTTCTGACTGATTTATTGGCCGATGTGGCCGTGTATCTTTCCCCCGTCCTCCGCTCGTTGTCTTCGCCGTCACCGCTGTCACTTTGTTGTCACTTTGTAGCCGCTCCACAGAGCGCACATGGCTCATTAATTATGCACGTGAAGACCTTAAATGGATGTATATAGGCGTGTATATAGGCGTATATAGGCGGAGTATGAGGTGTGGTCATGTGCGCAAAATTCTCGGGTCCGTTGAAATTTATCAAAGGGAAATTGCGGAGAGTTGGGTGTACGCACAGTTTGATAGATCTGAAAAACGTGTGGATATTTTGGGTGTACACCATTTTCCTCTTTTCGCCGTACGCAAAAGTTTAGTAGCAGTTTTACACCCTCTTTGATAAATGAGGCCCCTGATGTTGTGTACTCACCTGCAGTTTGCAAGTACATGTAAAAACCACACACACATGGTCTCCTCAGCCTCCATGTCACCCTTTATTCTTCTCTTTTTTGTTTTTTTGCTGCATAACACGCCATAGACATGTACATACACATTGGCTGCTGTGGCCCGTTGCTGTGATGCATCGCCACATCCATCATATTGGTCCAGGATAAATGTATAAATGGATATAATTAACTATAACATTTACATTTATAAACTCAGTAGATACTAAAAATACTTTGTATAATACTTTGTATTTCAGGGGGGAAAAAAGAAAAGAAATTGTTCTCTACATGTGAAAGCATGTTTAGAACAATAATAAATTAACTTTGAAATATAAAGTATAGGAAAAACAAGAAAATAAAAGACAACATAATGTGTTATGTGTATATTTTATATATCAATATCTAAGGGTGTATATGTCTCTAATAAGGACAGCCAGCTGTTTATATGTTACGTCTGTTAATCATCCTCCATATTTGTTTTTCCTCTGAAGTCACATTAGACCACGAGTTTGTGTGAGATTTTGTGTCGCGGCTGTCTGTGTGTGTGTGTGTGTGTGTGTGTGTGTTTCGAAGATTATCATGTTAAAAAATCAGTTTGATCTATCCTTTTATCACTTCTCTCTGACATTTTTAAAACCCATTTAGATTCAACAGGACTCATCTGAACTTTGTGCTCGACAGGTTTCTAGCAGGTCTAAGGCCTAAAAGGAGACTCCAGTGAATCACTGTGGGGTTTCTACTGAGATTATAGGTTTGTACAGTTCAGCAATAAAAAACACAAAAGTGAAACAGTGGACCCTGCATTCATTGCTCTGCACCTCAACAACATGTTTCCTCTCAGTCTCATCAATCACTAAATGCGCATTATCGTCTTTCAGCCTTTGCAGATTTTAACCCCTACATGTATTTCCAAACTTAAACTAATTCCTCCCTCCTCCTCTTTCTGAAACCCAGAAGCAATTACTCAACAGTTTCCACCGTGCTGAGCTTCTTGTGTAAAATCAACGGAGTATGTCTTTAAATAAGATAAGCGTCCCCTCAGCCACCGTGGGCCCCAGGAGGATTAGAAAATCTCTTCTGGTTTCATGTTTTGAAAAAGAGAGTCGTCGAACGTCACAGGTTAGCGAGCGAAGAGATTAAAGCACGATTTATCTGTGAGCGCAGAAAAAGTTTATCTTAACTTGTTCTCATCCCAGTTTTAATATTGGTTTTTTCAAGGTCTCGTATTTTCCTCCACCTCCTGATGTTTTTTATTGTGTTTTCCCGATGTGTGCTGTTTTAAATCGGCTTTATATTAAAATACAATTTGGGATTAAAGGGATAGTTCAACATTTTTGGCAAATTGGCCCATTGCCATAATCCCTATAGTTTTAAGAATAGGTTTGTTACCTTTAATTGTTGGTGCAATCTATTTTTAGAATGGCGGAGCAGAGTTGTGAGCTGCTCAGAGCTACGCTACGGAGGCTAATGGGATTTCTTGATTTCCCTCATCAAACTCATCAACTACACAATCCAGCAACTCCAAAACACTCTGGTGGAGAAAACTTTCCTTGTATCCTACAACCTTTAGGCTATCCAATTAGGAGAGAGACTCTGTGTGTGCAACCAAGGGATGTGCATGCATGTGGTGACGTAGGGACGAGGGCGGGGACTGCTAACTCCATCCAATGACAGGAAGTTAGCCAAAACAACCGGATCGCTTACTTCTGCTTTAAAATGAGTTGCCAGCACTTCCTGAACTTCATGATGTCACAACAAAGCAGATAACACAGACTCAAGCCCCGCCCACCTGATTCACAGAGGGCAGTGCAGCAAACGTCCCTGAAAACACTCGGCCTGGTCGTCCCTTACATTTCTTTCATCTTCTCAGTGTGTTGTTATTTACATCAGACTGTTGTTTGTCTCGAGCTCAGAGATCTGAAAGGAGAATTAAGAGAGTAATGAGAGCGAACGCCTCCAGAGTCGCTGCAAATGAGCTCTGCAGTTGCAAAAAAAAAAAAAAAAAGTAGACCCCCACTGAGAGAGAGGCTGTAATATCAATTCTATGTATATTTAATCTGGTCTATTGTTTGACAAATCAGCCAGCAGAGAAACACCATCATTAGGCTACCACCCTCCTCCCCCTCTTCCTCCTCCTCTTCCTCCTCCCACCAGAGTTTCAGCTTCAGCTCACAGTGGTGGAACAACGTGAATCACCAGATCCAGAGGAACTGAATGTCAAAAGTGTGATGGAAACGATAAGAGCTGCAGTGTTGCTGATTACAGCCAGGTCCCTGAACGTCACGCATGAGACTAGAGCTGTGTGCGCGCGCGTGCACACACACACACACACACAGGTGGCACCTGGAGGACGGGTGAGGATGTAAGAAGCAGATCAACACTGAGAGAGATAAAAGTCTGTTGTTTGTAAAGGAAGTTACCTGTACACGTGAGTTTGACACTATCAGGCTGCATCATTAAAACTATTATTTTGAAAACTCTTCTCACTGTTAGTTTATTAAATTAGTTTCTACTGCATTTAGATTTTGATTCCCTCTTTTCTTTGGCTTTTCACACCACGCAGGTTGTTGATTTTATGTGTGCAGATATTTCATCTGGTCTGGACAGTCTATTTATTTTTGTTTTATTGTGTCTTTTATCTTTAGTATTTTTGTCTTGTTATTATGTTTTATGGTTTTTATTCTACTATCCAGCACTTTGGAAACCTTAAAATTGTGCTTTATAAATAAAACGGATTGGATTGGATTTCTCTTTGTTTTTACTAAAGTTGCCCTTTATTTATTGCCTTTTTCTTATTTATTAGAAAACTTTAAAATAACATCAAATAACACCACAGACCTCTCTCTGTCTCAGTTGGAGCCACTGCATTTGGTCTTTGTCGGCTCAGGCTGGAGCTGAAAGGATGGAGTTCTTATCAGGTTTATTGATCAGCATGGTGGGGGGGTGTTTACAGCTCCATGTGCTCTTGAGGGAGTCGACCTGAGAGGAGACTATAATCACCTGAGCTGCTGGGAGACACTGAACACAACAGTGAGATCCTATATAGCTTTCAGGAGTTTCCTGTTGATCACACATTATGGATGGAGAGACTGTTGGAAGAATATTTTGTCCACAAATCAAACCCAAGGCAGATTTATACTTCATACTTTAAAGCAGCGACTTTAGTTCATTAAACTGTGTCGTAAGTCAGTGGAGCAGCAACGGTACAAGTGACTACAAGCTGTAAATCAGTGGCTCTCAAACTATTTCATCTTCAACTTCTTTCTTTTTTTGGATTAGAAACCTCACAGAAGAAAAGAGGACGCCAGTCAGACCAGTAACTGCTAACTGGTTTGTATCTGTGAGGATGAAGAAGACACTGGGAGGAGATCTCCAACAAAAAGTCTTCAGGTCGTCTTCTTAAAACTAGTTCAAAGTTTGTTTCAAGACTCAAAGAAGTGAAACTCTCTCAAAGAAAAAATAAAAATCTGAGAAAAGTCTGGTCTTAATCAGATTCTGGTTGGGAACAGAGAGAAATGCTCTTTGCACCTGACTCAATGGGACAAAGCACCTGCTGCAGTTTAAAGGAGACATGTTATGTCCCCTTTCCACAAATTAAAATAGTTCCCACGTGTCTTAAAGACATGTCTGTGACACGCTTTGGTCAAAATACCCCAAGGATCAAACATCACAGCTCTTTTCATCCTCTCAAAACAGCCCCGTTCAGAACGGCTGGTTTCAGCGCCTGTCGCTTTAATGACCAACTGCTCACCAGGCCCCGCCCCTTCTACCGGTACCAGGTTGGGGTGGGGTTATGCAAATTTGAATCCTAGTTACGTCACTGGAAGACGACAGAGGGAACTGCTCGTAAAACCACGTGGATTTCAACCTAAGGAGCCTGAAAATTACAGATTGTTTTGTCAATGCTCACATTTTGGGGACTGGAAGTCAAGACAAACACCCAATTATATGTTAAAGAGCCTTCAAAAAGTGATTCCATAATATGTCTCCTTTTAAGTACGGCCTGCAAGGTTTAACACATTGCAGATAAAGAAAACACATACAAAGACACAAACGTGCTGCGAATTCAGAAAACAACTGCAACAATGTGACACCACATGATGGGAAGTGATTCTGGGGTTAATGAACGCTAAATGACGTCATAATGAACCAAACAAACTGACTTCATCTTTACACAAACATCCATCTCTCTTTTGTGTCCCCTGATACACTTCCTGTTGTGCTGGGAGTTTGTGATGTGTGTTTTCAAAATTGATGAAACTGTCTCCTGAATTCGTAGCATGTTTGTGTCTTTGCATGTGTTTTGTTCAGCTGCAGTGCATTGAGACTGAGCACTTGAGACCTCAGGGCCACCGTAGAGGCCACCATTGACCTTCCTGTTAGAAATAAAAAATATAAACAACAAACTTTCTCTTTTAAATCCTGTAACTGTGTTGTTGTTTTTGTTCACTTCCTCACTTTGCTCAGATCCAGAGGACATCCAGTCCCTTGTGGTTTTACTTCCTTTCTTTTATTCTTCTTCGTTCTTCCTGTCCTCCCTCCCTCCCTCCCTCCTCCTCCTCCCCTCAGCCTGCCTCCCTCCCTCCCTCCCTCTCTCGGGGCCAATGACGTCTCAGACAGTGATTGCCTCTCGCAGCCCAAGTGTCTGGTCTGGCTTGACTTTGACTTTTGTTCTTTGTTCACCCATGACTGACTTAAAAAGATGGAGAATGAGTCGATTTTACAGCTTCCTCCGTCTTTACTTCATCTGTCCATCCATCCATCCATCCATCTGTCATCCATGGGGACCACTGCAGCCTCTCACAGCCCAGACAGAGCCTCCTCTATGGGTGGAGGCTGTCAAAGGGTTGCCCTCTAAAAACCGGATGGGAGTGGTGGGATGCACAGACAGATAGACAATCAGACAGCCCATTAAACTGTGGCAACAGCAGCTGTGGCCGAGCAGTCAAACAGGCCTCTGGGACTTTTACTGCAAAACTGTTATTTTAACAAGCCACTAAAACGCAAGACTGCCGTCTTTAAAACTTATTTTTCTGCCAGGAAGGAGAAAGGAAAACTGTTGCTGTGATATAATTGTTTTATTTGTTTCCGATGCAAATCAGCATCTTGTTTAGTTTCCGCTTGTTTAAAATGAAAACTAGGTTTACGAAGCCTAAATGAGAATAAAGTTTTTTTTTGTTTGTTTTTTTGATTTTCATTACAAGCATTCCCCTCAGGATTAGATTAAAAAATAAACAAGGGCCTCTTAAATAAATAAATAAAAGCAGATAAATGCACACACACCTCTGGCTGAGTGGATACTGCTTTCTTTTCATTTCAGATGTTTAATGTTGCAGGATAAAGAGGAGATGCTGTTGTTTTTAAAGGGGACCTATTATGAAAATCCACTTTCTAGAGGTTTTGTAGTGGTCCTATGTGTTCCCGGGGCCTTTCTATGACGCCTGAAGGTGAAAAAAGTCTGTTCACTCCCTCTATTGATTTTTACACTTTTTTGAGATCGTGTCTCCAAACGGGCGAATTGAAAGTGCTGGCAGACTTGACGTCAGGATGTGTTGAACTCGAGTAACTCCACCTCCCGGTACTTCCTTATCCTCCCCCTGGGCAAGTCTGGAAAAACGTTAGCTCCGCCCGGTGAGCCATTTCCTGGTCAGCGAGAGTCGCACCACCTCCACCCCCCCTCGTCCGTCAGTCGGTCCGTCATTTCACATGAAGGTAGATACGGGAGCATCGGTCGGTAACGCTACCGCGGCCGGTAGATGATCACTTTGAATCACTGACTGAAAAACAGCTGCCCAGTCGTCATTAAAAATGAAACCGCGGACATTGTCCTGATACGGCTTCTCATCAGCGCTGCGGTGCAGCGGTCCTCATCACGGACTGAGAGACATGATCCTGATCTGAACGAGGAAGTCTCCTCTCACGGCGCAAAACCTTATTCTCCGGTAACTTCTCATCAGTCCATAACAGTGTAGCCTACAGTTTGTGCTGCTCCTCAGTTTCACTCGTTTTATTTACTGTAGGCTATTTGACAGTTTGATGGCATAGGAGCCACCATGTAGGCGATCTCCTTCTGTCACAGTGAAACAGTAGGCTAATATTTTTTCAGACAAGATGCGAGTCTCATAAACTTTTTTTTTTTTTTTTTCCGGAAATCAATACCCGACCCCAGCTGTCTCAATGTCAACATTGGCACATGTACCTGTAGTGAAAACCACACCCTCTCCCCGTGACAGCTGTGGAGTGGACGTGGTTTACACATAATCATTTGCATTTCAAGGTGCAGACACAGAAACAGCTCGTTCTCAGGAGAGCTCTGGAGAGACACTTTTAGATTACTGAGATCTAGAGCTGCAGATTGATTTGGGGACAATACACTATGAATACAATATGCTTGGACAACTTAAAACCATATGAAATAGATGAAAAATAGCATAATAGGTCACCTTTAACCTGTCTGCTCTGGGCCGACTGTGGGTCGCACCCAGCTGCACACACATGACATGATGCATCATCTGTACCAACTAACACATAAACAGACACACATACACATATATAGACACATACTGTATATCTTGTGTGTCTGCACAACTGGCTCTTGACCCTCGTCTATAAGTGCAGCTGGTAATAGTTTCCCTTTAACGTCTTTGAACAACTTTGCTCTTTTTCTCAGAAAGTTTCAGAAGTGTATTTTATTTTTGCATGTTAGTTTGTTAAATCATGTTATAACTCACTCACTTTCTTTAAAAACCAAGCAATTTGTTTGTTTTTTTTAATGTGAATTTCAGATCAGCTCAGCCAACTCTGTTTCCTTTACCTACATAAAACATAACTGGACAAGTTGTTCAAAATGCAGCTGCAGGAGGACGCCTAAAAGTCAAATTTAGAATAAATGTTAAAACTCTTGTGATCACTTTTAAAGATCGACATCACTGAACATGAGCTTTTCTGCAGCCTGCGTCACCAGCAGGTCTCTGCAGTCCTCAGATTTGCACTTACAGACTCTTTGCCTTTGACAGTTACTTAAAATGATGAAGTGCAGAAACTTTAATGATCCTCCATCTTTTCCTTCAAATCATCATCAAATCACAATTTTAAGTTTCCCAACCCATGGTTTATGATGAAACACCACCAAAACTATGGGGGAAAAAAGCTATAAACATTGTTAATACACCTGCAAAAACTGCACATTTGCATGTACCTTGTTTGTGTTCAGTGTCATCATATCATATCACATCATATCATGTCTCAGCAGGCAGCTGAGCCCATGATCTGAACCCAGTGGATCTTAGCAGGATAAACAGCTCTATCTAGAGGACACATTGAGTTGTTACATCCTGAACCCAGAAAACAAACTGACCCAATGACCCAGAAACACGTTTTAGTTGGTGAATTAACAGTAAGTTTACACCATAATGGTAAAATATCAGTAAGTTTAGTTAGTTATTCATTTAAAAAGAAGTATAGAATATCAGAGGCAGGTGTCTTTTTGATTGAAATTAAACAAATGTATGACTTTGTACTTTTAAATATTTAATATTATGATATATTTTATATGTGTATGTTTTACAATTTGATCCAAACTTAAAGTTACTCACAGATGAGTATAGTTACTGTGTGAACTTACTGTAAAAGTGACAAACTCACGCTGCAGCTCCGGTGTGTGACCGGCAGGGGGCGGTCAAACAAACTCAACTCAAACTTTACTCCTTTATTTTTCACTCTTTTCTCTCTCGCCCGGTTCTGTCGTTGTTTCCTGTTCCTCCCGGTTCCTCCCATGGATGTATGGTTCCTCCAGCTGCTCCTGCACAAGACACACAGCTGCAGGTCAGTAAACAACATCACGTTTTCTTTTTAAAACAGAGATTGTTTAATGAAGTTTGCAGGACGGAGAACGCAGCACGCAATTTTCTTATGTTTTAGGTTTTAACGTGACTTTGCTCTGAAGTGAAATGTCAGATTTTTACTGATAAACACTTATCACTTCATGATGCAGCTGAAGTGATTTAAAAGTGTTTAATTTACGGTAAATGATATGAACTTTTCCTCCTCAATAAGCTTAAACTCAGTATTGTTATTAGTTGTGATCACTGGTAAATAAGAAGCTAGGCTACTCTTGGCCTATATAATAAGTGTTTGTCTGTCAAACTGTCTTGGCCACTGTTGGTAAACTAGCAGTGTGCAAATGTAATGAAAAACAATTTCAACAACAAAAGCACAATTTAACATTTTATGAATGAAAATCAAGATAAGAAAACGTCATTTATCGACTTTTACGACATCCAATAGCGATTTTGCTTACTGAGGAGTTGCCAACACTGCCTCTCCCAGCACAAAACCACGTCACAGATATTCAATAAATGGAATAATAAAGGAATGAATGGTTTATAAACCGTCTTTGACCACGTCAATATTCTCCGGTAACAGTGTACAGTTTGTGTTGCTCCTCAGTTTCACTTGTTTTTTTTATTTGGCAGTTTGATGGCTGTAGGAGTCTCTCCATGTAGGAGGCTATCTCCTCCTGTCACAGTAAAAAAGGAACATTGACATTTTTTCCAGACAAGATGCGAGTCTTTTCGGAAATCAATGCCCGACCCCTGCTGTCCCAATGTCAACATTAGCACATGCAGCCTACCTGTAGTGAAAACCACACCCTCTCCCCATGACAGCTGTGGAGTGGACGTGGTTTACACATCTTATTTGCATTTCAAGGTGCAGACAGCGAGAGCTCTGGAGAGACACTTTGAGATTACTGAGATCTAGAGCTGCAGATTGATTTGGGGACAATGAATACAATATGGTTGGACAACTTAGACCCATGTGAAATCATTGAAAAATAGCATAATGTGGGACCTTTAAATATATACAAACTAAATAAGATAATATAACGCAGCTAGTGAGTTGTACAGTATTTGTAAAATGTTTTTGAAATTATTGCACATGATGATTTACCAGGTTATTTGTGTGTGTTTGTGCAACAGAACCATGTAGGTAAAAAAAAATTACTTCAAGATTTTTTTGTGAAAAAATATTTAGTTTAAATTCAAATGTTCTCATTTTTAGTGGAGCACATTAATGAAAAATCGTTCACTTTGTGGTACAAGCGCCAAATTTGGTACACAAGTGCTTTTGGACCTACTATCTCATAAAAGTACGTTGCCCACTTGAACAAACAAAGTGGCCACCATTTTTCAAGATGGCCGCCATTCGAAGTGGTTTGAAACAGCGTTTGAACTATATTTTGATTGAATAGTCCTATTCTGATGGTTTATACATTGAAATATGTGTTTTTGCACATGAGAAATACAACTCTGCATTTAGAAAATCAAAATTATTGAATATCATGATGATACAATGCGAATTAAATGAAAAAAACACTCACAAACAAAGACATTAGTTTCACTTAAAGCTTTTGGACCTGTAAGCTACTTGTAGGGGAGGCCACGTAGAGGCTGTCTTTGTCTCCCCCATTTTTTTATTATTTTTTTGTATAGGCTATTTTTTTTTTTTTTTTTTTTAATTTTTAGATAACGGTATAAAAACACAGGAAAGGTGTCAAAGCATAGGCTGCATGTTTTATGATCCAGAACTTGAATCAACATAACTTAAAAAATAATAATATTATAATACAGTGGCGAGGTTTAGCTCAGTTGGTAGAGCGCCCGCCTCATATGTTGAGGCTATAGTCCTCGCTGCAGGCGGCCCCGGTTCGAGTCCCGCATCTGACGGCCCTATACTGCATGTCAATCCCCCCCATCTCTGCCTCCCATTTCCTGTCTCATCTCTACTATACTATCAATAAAGGCATCAAAAGCCAAAAAATAAATCTTGTGTGGAATCTTGATTGAAACTCTGTACGGTATGGAAGCTCAGCGGTGCTGTTTACCCCACCGGCACAGAGCGTGGAGAGAAAGAGGAGACGGAGACGGAGGGCTGCTACTGTAGCGAGCCGGGCTCTCCTGTAGGCAACTATGGGTGGCTATTTTAACCCGGCTAGATCTCCATGTCTACGTCATGTTCAGAGTTTTATCCTAAAATCGGCTGTAAAAGCGCGGTTGTTTCACTATTACAGCTGGCGGCACCTACTTTGCAGTGGATGTGGATCAGGACGGGGCGTTTTATATCCCGCGGCCGCCTCAACCCAAATTTTGGCCAGAAAAAACCCTGATTACGTTAATTTCTCCTCTCTAGTGTGTTGTCAGGCACTCATTGTAACTATCTGAGCCTGTCAGTTTGAAAAAAAATGCTCGTTTACGGCGAACTTTGACGGGAGCCACTTGCCCCATGTAAGAGCGTCAGCTGGGCTGCAGGCTGCCTGCCCGGCTCAATACTGGAGCCACCTCAAAAAAAGTGTTATCCATCACTCACATATACAGGAAAACATATGAAAACAGGACCCAGGTTGAAAAAAACCGAAGTTGCCCTTTAAACTTGGTTGTTCTATTTTCTTAGCCCTCACATGCACAGGCACACAACTGTGTGCACTTCAGGCCGAAGCGATAGCATTTGCATCGTCCTTGGCATTCAGTCTTGCAGCCACATTTCGAATTTTTTGATGTCCTTCACCAGGATAATTTTGAGTTTCAGCTGCTCTTTTAGTGGCACGCTTGAGTTTGTAGTTGCTAAACATTTTGCGACAATTTTGGTGATACATTGCACCGTTTCGCCTCAATGTATCCTCAATGCCACCTCCATCATCCAATCTGGATGTGTCTAACCTGATGGGCAACAGGTTGATTGCCTGAAATAGAGGTATGTTTTTGGCTATCATGGAATAGCCGTCAGAACTACACTCATAACGGGTAGGGGGAGACTTCAACGCTGCTTTTACAAAAGACTTCAACGCTGCTTTTACAAAAGCAGCGTTGAAGTCTCCCCCTACCCGTTATGAGGGTACCACTACAAGTATCTGTCTGACAGAGGCAACACTTGCTCCAGTCAGTTTTAGTAGCACAACTCAATGGATTATCGGCAGACATCTTATACAGTTGAAGGTCGAGGGATTATCCTTTTACCACCCAAACATACAAAATATCATAGCACATTGGAATATGGGATGCAACTAGGTTCAAGTATCTGGTGCCCTACACCTAGCCCGATCGTTCATCCGTGCCATAAATCCCATGCGATCTGTACATCTGTACACATCCAGGTAACTAAAGCCCTGTTACCCTTGGCTCGGCTATCCCGCGCTGGCACATCCTGTCAATTCAGGTGCGGCTATCTAACTACAATACTACAACTAACAAAACTTCTAGTTGAGTCTATACAGGGGCTTATTAGATAGCATTTGGGACACTAAAGTATACTACAACTACAGTGAGTACACCACTACAACAGTTAGTAAACTACAACTACAGTTAGTACACTACAAGCTGACACTGAACCCCATGCTGAGTCTCACAGCAGTGATGTCACCAGTGTGCCCTGGTTGTGCTTTGACATCACTCTTATAAAAAATTACTAACCAATAAATGTTGACCACAGAATTTTAATGAATTATCATTTATATTGCTAAATTAGTACTTTTATTTCAGTAAAGAACGCTTGTGTTGCTGTATGTGTGTGTGTGTGCGTGTGTGTGTGTGTGGTGAGTGACAGTCAAAAGTTTGGACACATTTTCACAAATGATTCACACAAAAAACACATCCCTCAGAATTCTACAGATTTTCACTTAAGATCATTGCAGAAAACTGAAGAAAAAATGCGAAAACGCTACTTTTTAGTCATTTAATAGCCATTATCTTGAAAATTGGTGGCCATATTGGAATTCAATTGACACCATCGAGTTATTCCAGTCATAATACATTCATTTTGATGCTTGGATCATTAACATTCTTCTGTTAATTCAAGTTCTACCTCGAAAACCTTTTTTTGGCGTTTGACGAGGCGGCCATCTTGAAAACTGGCGGCCCTCTTGGATTTTCAGCTGGGCAACGTACTTTTATTAGAAGGTATGTCCTGGACATCATTTGTACCAAATTTGGTGCTTGTACCATGAAGTGAACGATTCGGCTCAAAAATGGACTTAAGCAGCCCCACTATTTCTGGTCTTCTCTTTAAAAAAAATTGATGGATTATAGATTTATTATGATACCTATGTTTTGACATCGATAAGTGGTTTATCTTTCTTGTTTTTTGCACTATTGAATTATAAGTCAAGGCTTAAAACATGAATAGGATTGAAAGGGTAAAGGCATGTACAAGCTTGACAGCTTCAGCCTACTCCTTTTCGGCATATGCCATAATTATGAACTCATACGTTTGATTGAATATTGTCTGGAAGGAACATTGATGATGATTGTTTGACTATTGATATGACTAAAATAAACTACTAGCCTACTTCTAATTACTACCACTATTGTGATCAACTGAGCCCAGGCAGCATCATGACTCCGTGTTGCTCTTCGTTGTTGCCTCTTTCTTCAGTCTCCTCCAGCTGCGATGGCTCAGTCTCCTCCCGGCCTGGACCTGGCCCAGTTCAGCTGCTCCATCTGCCTGGAGCTGCTCAGAGATCCCGTCACTGTGCCATGCGGCCACAGCTACTGCATGAGCTGCCTGACCGCCCACTGGGACCGGCAGCTGGTCTGCAGCTGTCCTCAGTGCAGAGCCACCTTCAGCCCCCGGCCGCGGCTCGGCAGGAACAACCTGCTGGTGGAGATGATGCAGAGCCTCGGCGCCGTCCGGCTGGACCACGACGGCCCCTCAGCTCCTCCTCTCGACATGGACCACGGCTTTGCACACGCCACCTTTGACGTGTCCTCAGTTCGTCCTGAGAGGCCCGGAGCAGAGGTGAGGGAGGGGACACGGACACTGTCTCAGAGCTGATCATTTACTGTTGTTTTAACTCTAACAACGTGTGTGTGTTGTGTTCACGCTGCTGTTTCAGAGGCTTCTGGGGGAAACACGGAGGAACATCTCACAGCAGCTCAAAGACAGAGAACAGGAGCATCAGCAGCTCAAACAAACTGTTCACTCCTTCTCTGTGAGTAGAGGAGACGCTGCAGGTCATAGTGCATCTAACTTTTACATGTTCAACCGCGACAGACCTCAGATTAGTAGTTTATAGATTTCAGATTTAGTTTATTGAATCTGAATCTGAAAAACTGATTCATGCAGAGAAATGCATTAACTTGTCTGTGCATCTTTCGGGTTTACAACGAAGTATAAGGGCCACACTGAGAAAAACATTTTTTTCAGACTTTGAGAAAAAAGTCATAGTTTTATGAGAATGAAAAAAGTCATAATTTTACAGGAAAAAAGTCATTTTACAAGAAGAAGGCAGCATTTTATGAGAATGAAGTCATAATTTTACAAAAAAGTGGCATTTTTATGAGTAAAATGCAGTTTTTTCCTCGAATTCTGCCTTGTTCTTTCTGCAGAGTAGATTCATTTTCTTGCATATTATTTTCAAACTGCTGATACTGAACAAAAATCTCAATTCAGCCCTCTGCTCTGGTTCCTGTTCTCAGCGTCTGGCCAAAGCGGCGGTGAAGGACAACAGCCGGCTTCTCTCTGAGCTGCAGGACTTCCTGGAGCAGCGTCGCGTTGAGGTGAAGGCGCTGATCCGAGCTCAGGAGAAGGCCGAGGTGACGAGAGCCGAGAACCAGCTGCATCGTCTGGAGCAGCAGATCTCGGAGCTGAGGAGGAGGGAGGCTGAACTGGAGAAGCTGACGCACAGCCGGGACCAACAACGCATCACACAGGTGAACAACCACACACAATCATGAAGTCAATAATGAGGAGGGATTGTTCTCTTATTTATCTTGTTAAAGGGATAATTCAAATTTTTATGAAACATATGATAGCTCAAATAGCAGCTTTAAGCGATTTAGCTTAAAGGGATCGTTCACCCAAAATTCAAATTTTGCTCATTATCTACTCACCCTCATGTCGACTAAGGGCTGGGAGAAGTTTCAGAGCCCCGTCATGAGAAATTATTCAGAAAAAAATTAAATAAATCTATATTTTAAGCTTGTTTGTAGCAGAAGCTCCCAGTGTCTCAGTTCACTGCTCTCCCTGTGTCAGTACAAATCTTACGTGATTTGCATTGACCGGCAGAACAATTTCTCATGTCGGGGCTTCAATACAAGAGGGACATTACAGACAAGCAGTATGGAGGTATTTGGATGTTTGTTGGTGTGTCCTTTTGGACGAAGAAAAGTAAGCACCATTCACAACCATTATATGGACAAATACTGCGGCGTGGACCCCCCCGTAACTCAGAGAGGGAACGGAGGACTGTGAAAATTCTCCCAGCTCTTAATCGACATGAGGGTGAGTAGATAATGAGCGAAATTTGAATTTTGGGTGAACTATCCCTTTAAGAACTCATAATGTTTTGTGCACAAACAAATACAGTTTGTTCTGTTTTACATTGTTTTATACATTCAGACTGAACAGTTGCACCTACATTTATATTTTGCAGCTCTTATAAGTTGCATGAAGGAATTAACATCTGCTACAATCTGTGAAAAAAAAACCTCAGTGTGTGTACAGAAAGGATCAGATCAACATTAAGAAATTAAATTTGTCATTAATATTGTCCCTGCAAGTCCAGCAACATAATTTTTTGTGCAAAAATTACAGTTAGAAGTTCAAATACAACAAAAATCACCATGTAAACTATTGACATTTTCAGCCTTCTAGGATTATATTTACCCTGTACAGCAGAGGGAACATATCCAGATGGATGCTATACAACTCAAACATGTGGGGCCTCCTTTCATATTTAACAGAGAGGTGACAACATCTGACAGTACAGCTATCAGGACGTTGTTCATGTCTAAAGAAGACAGGGAAAATCTTATATATGTTTTTGACTGCCCTGCTACAGCTGTAGAGCTTGACAATATGAGTCCAGTGCTGATTGCTGGTGCTGTCTCCTGTGTTTCCTATGTAGGTGTGTCAGTCCTACAGCAGCCCCGTCCCTGCAGCTGGATCCAGCTGTTTGACCGTCAGTCCACATGTTTCCTTTGGGCCGGTGAGGACGGCCATGTTAGAGCTGAAGGAGCAGCTGCAGACTCTGTTTCACAGCCAGTTCACGAGTGTCGCCTCCGCAGGTCCGTCTTTCTCTGTGTGTGTCTCTCTCTGTCCATCCGTCGTCTGCCGCTGTAACATCTCACTCTGCCTTTAGTTTATGTGGACTTTTTATATCAGGATGTTGTTTTCGTCCTGTTTCCACAGTGAAGGATGTGAACGTCCTGCAGCTGGAGAAGCCCAACAAACGTGAGTGCATCATCAATGCATCACCTGCTGTGTCACTATAGCAACACAACAGCACATTTTTAAAATATTTGATCATTTGATCATTTGATATGTGCTCATACAAATAACATGACAATGCAATCTTAAAGCTCTATTTTTCTCATAAATATCATAGTATAAGGACATAGTTTTCTAATATTCAATAAATATCTTGAATACTTGTGTGTATACATATACAGTATACATGTGTATGTATATACAGTCGTATACAGTCTTTTTTTTAAATATCAACACAAACACAACTCCTTCTACTTAATGAGACACTGATGAGGTCTTTACCTGAACCACATCTGGTTTTATAGGAAGATCATAAAAACCACTGCTGGGATTAAACATTGACATTATCCCACAAAAACTGATTTATAAACTCTTCCTGAGTTCAAATATTCTTATATATTCTTATCTTTACATGCCATTTAAAGATAGTTAATTAGTCAATTTCAGAATATTGCATGTTGGTAAAATAATATATGCATAAAATATAATAAATATAATTATACTTTATATGAAAAATACAATATGTAAATGTAAATCTCTATATTCTCTTTTACATCCATGACATGACATTTTCTGTCCTTATTACTTTGACTTTTCAGTCATAGCATGTTTATTCATCCATGATTAATTTTTATTCAGAGCTGATGAGGATTTAGTTTCTTAACTCAGTCATTATTTCTCTTTTTTTTTTTACTGCAGCGATGGCGTCTTATAATTCTGGACCCGTCCCTGCTCCAGACAAGCGACACGATCTCCTTCACTGTGAGTAAAACCAAACCAGTCGGTCTGAACCAGAGCTCCCAGTCCTCCCATCCTCATGTCACATGGTCTTTTCCCCCTGTTCAGACTTCAGTCCGCTGTCCTTGGACCCGTTCACAGCGCACAAGGAGCTGACTCTGACTCAGGGGAACCGCATGGCCAGTCGAACCGGAAAGTGTCACGACTACCCGGACCACCCGGACCGCTTCGACAGCTGGGGCCAGGTATTGTGTCGCGAGGGACTCCAGGGCTGCTGCTACTGGGAGGCCGAGTGGGAAGGACAGCAGGCAGCACTGGGGCTCACCTACGAGGGCATCGGAAGAAAGGTATGCTGGGAAATTGGGTGCTGCTGACTGCGCATGAGAGAATTACGAGTAAATATAATATTCAATGCTAGCAAAATCATGACAGAAGAAACCGTTTTAATGAACCAAAAGTGTCACTATGGGCAAGATTCAAATCATAAATGTGGAAGCCCAACATAATACAACACATGGTTGCTCTACAACACTATTTTTTGTGCACAAGTTAGAATCAAATACAACAAAAACCACTGTAAACTAAACTTAGCCTAAATAAAGACAACACAATTGAAATAGAAGAATATGAGAAAATGGGAATAAAGACATAGTTGTAGCTCGTCACATCTGTGACCATGTGATTGATTTTTGCGTCCATTTTCTCAGGGGTCGTCCGATCACAGCAGGCTGGGACACAACTCTGTGTCCTGGAGCGTGCGCTGCAGCTCCGCCTCCTCCCTGGTCTACTGCCATGGAAACGAGGAGCAAGCCTTGGTGATCCCTCCGGCCGCGGCGTCCCGCAGGATCGGGGTGTTTCTGGACCACGAGGTCGGGCTGCTCTGCTTCTACACGGTGACGCCCACGGGGGTCCACCTCCTGCACCGGGTGGAGAGCAGCTTCACGCAGCCGCTGTATCCAGCGGCGTGGCTCGGAATCCAGTCGTCCATCACCTTCTGCACCGTGGACTGATGGGAGAAACATCTGGGCAGCTGCTCTGTTTGGACTCCGTTTGGTCAGTAAGTCTTTATCCAGATGTTGATGTTACTGTATTTAGAAAAACTGACTCTGGACCACAGCGGATGCATCAGCTATCTATAGTAAACACATTATGATTGATAAAATGATGACCAAGTAATACATTTCCTTAAAGAAACGGTAGTTGTATTAATCCTGTAGTCTGCATCGTTAAGAGTCAAGGGCCAAACAGTAAAGTGATGCATGAAGATGAAATTTAAGTTTATTGTAGCTCTGTCTTTTATATTGCTGAAACGTTTTTTAGTTTTTTCAACTTTATACTACTGTCTTTTACTTGGTTTGTTTTATATTTGATTTCTGCCAGTTAAGGAAACTAGATATCCTAATGTAAGTCATAATTATAAGATAATAAACTGAAATTATGGGATATATAATTTTGAGATATTGGAGCACAGTGGGTCTAGCAGCTCTTTGGTATTTGACACAGAGATGGATTGTGAATCCGTTACCAACATTTTTGGTCCATCCACCTGTAAGATAAAAAGTCATCATTGTGAGATAAAAAGTCAGAATTATGAGTGTCATCACAATTCTGACTTTTTATCCCACAATGATGACTTTTTATCTAATAATTTCAACTTTTTGTCTCATTATGACATTCAATGTCATAATTTCAACTTTTGTCTCACAATTTTACCTTAAGGATATACATTTTCCTTCATTGGCAGAAACAGGCTTCCATATCAGCCTTTATTTTCAGTGCAGGGTGAAAACACTTGATACCTCGTTCACTGCTGCGCCTGTTACTAGGAGTTTCCTGTTATATGTAGTGTGTGGCTATATATAGACACAAAACAAACATCTGTTGTCAATGATTCATGAGGCTTCACTGACTCAGGCCCTCAACTAGTTTAACCACATTCATTCACATTTATGCCTGTGACTGATCACTGCATTTAGTGATTGTACTGTAAATACTTTTATCTATGCTGCAGAGTTGTTTTTTTTCCCTCAGGTGACAGAAGCTGAAACATTACTCCTAATTCCTTTCACTCAGACTATCTGCATGCCGAGACGTCACTTTGGGTGAATTGCACTGTGTTTAAGAACAAAAGAGAGATGCATTAGCTTCAGTGCTAGAGTTGGATTTTATTGTTATTAACCGTTGACACAATCAGCAGAGAAACAAGGCGTGACGAAAAGACACAGAAAGACAGATGGACTGGGATCAGATCTTGTTGAACGCTGCTACATCGACGCTCTGGACCTGAAACAGATCAAAATGTTTACATGAGTTCACCAGATTTCAAATGAACAGTATTTATAGTGAAATCTGTTTTACTGTATTGCAGTGCAACATTTCAACTTCTTGTTAATGCCTCTTTGTGCCTGCAATGCTGATTCACTGTAATATAACAGCTGCCAGTTTAATAGATACACCTTGTTGTGTGACGTACATGAACAGTCTTTGTTTTGAATATCTTTACCTTTTATTTTTACATCAACCCAACTACATTTTCTCAGCTGTATCTTACAATCCTACGCACTAGTGCACAACACTTTACTGTAGCTCAGCTGTCAGAGCTGAGTGCATGAACACTAGAGTTCAACACTTGAGAAAGTTGAGCTTTAAAAAGCCTACAAGGTGACAAAATCAACTTGAACTTTTCTCAGGAAAATAAAAGTAAAGTGGCTAAAACATTATTTCACAGACGGCTGCTCCCACTGCAGCAGTTTGTTACTTTGCAGGCTGTAACGCAATTCAGCAACATCCTCATAATAAAACACCAGGATGATTCATAAAACTCCATAAAGCTGGGTGTAACTGAAACTGGCAACTGACTGACTTTTTTTTGTGCCTATGATGGATATTTAAAGACACTAACCAAATAATTAAACACTAAATAAAAAGGTTAACAAAGACTATTTGAGTTTGTGATTTTATTCCAAGTCAAACTAAGAAGTCACATTAAGAAGTATTCAACAGAATAACAGCATTTATTTAACAACATTTAGAGCCTTTTTCCTTTAGTTCTGCTTTTATTTTATAAAAAGTTGCACTTGCATTTTGAAATGTTTTATTACATGCATAATGTAAGCATGAGCTTTTAATAAACTTCTTCCACAAATTGAAACAAAAAATTTATAAAAGTTAAAATTAAATATTCCTTTCTTTTTTTCAAGTGCAAACAATATTATGTGCAATGTATCTTAGTAGTGGCAACGACACCCCCTCCCCTCTCTCCCTCCCTTTCACTACTCTTGATGGGAAAATATTCTGCATAAAATATTCTGCATAAAACAAATATTTGTTGTTTCTGTGGGTCATTTTCAAGCATCTAAACTGATTATAACCTCAACTATCCCTTTAAAGATTAGATTTCATGTGTTGCATGAAAACTAACCATCACCGCCATAACAGCTGCCTGTGATTTACATCAAACTCAAACAGCGAGCAGCACTTACGAAGTCTTCAAACTTGGTGATCTCCTCCTCCAGCAGGTCTGTTCCCACCTTGTCGTCCTCCACCACACACGCGATCTGGAGCTTCTTGATGCCGTAACCCACGGGAACCAGCTTCGACGTTCCCCATAAGAGGCCGTCGGCCTGAACCGAGCGCACACACTCCTCCAGCTTCGCCATGTCTGTCTCGTCGTCCCACTGAGAAAAAACCCCCCACAGGAGATGGCGATGAAAGACCATCCAGATGAAGAGATCAATGCTTTTTTGTCTCTTGAGAGTTTAAACATCTGGACAAGAACACTTACAGGTTTAACATCCAATAAGATGGAGGACTTGGCGATGAGGGCGGGCTTCTTGGCTTTCTTCTCTGCGTACTCCTTCAATCGCTGCTCTTTCAGTTTTTCTGCCTCGTCGTCGTCTTCATCACTGCCGAACAGGTCGATATCGTCGTCATCGTCCTCCTCCTCCTCCTCTTTAACTGGGGCGCTGGTCTTCTTCTGGACAGTAGTGCCCTGTGGAGAAGAAGAAAAGATCCTGCTGGTCACTTATGCAAAACCTCTACAGTGCGTTTTCTCCTGCTATAAAACAAAATGAACCGATGGAAACTTTCTGTACAGACTTACATTTGTGTAGGGAACTGATGGAGTCGGCGCTGGGGTCACAGCTGCAGGAGATTTCTCCAGAACCGCTACCCGACACTCCAGTTTGGAAAGTGCTGCTCTTAAGTCGTCCACCACTAAACAAACAGCGGCAGAGTCACATCATATACACTTGTTAGTCAATTACTGAACCGTTTTGACGATATAATTCTGATCAATTAATTATCTTGTTGAGTCATCGTTAAGTGACATAAACCAATACATCTCCTGCTTTAAGCTAAGGCTTTAAGGCTGAATGGTTGCCCCCCACACATTTTCACCTCACCAAATCTGGCCCTCTTTGCAAAAACTGCACTACTTGGACTGTTTGAAAAATGTGTTATGTGTCTTGATCTGACAGATAAAAGCGGCCAAGCCTCAAAAATAGAGAAGCTGAAGTCGACAAATGTTTGCAGTTATTTATAACTATCATCGTGTCATCGATGTATTTGCTAGCAGCAGATCTAATAATAACCACACACAGAGTCAGTGGACACTAAAATACCCTCCATGCAGATGAAGAAAAAGCAAAATGCACCAATACGTGGATCAGCATCTAACAAACCGACCTTTGTGTAAACTGTGGTTCTCCAACTCCAGGCTCTTGATACGAGAGATGATTTCTCCTTGGTCACCTGCGCCGCTGCTGCTGGTGCTCTGCACGACGAAGACACAAAAGAGGGATTGATTGAAGTTTAGTGAGAGTTACGTCTAAAATAGACAAACCCAGAAGCCCATACGTATGTGACCACAGCACACAACACACAGCCAGTGTCCCATCTCAGCAGCATCTACACCCAGACGCCTGCAGCACAAACAGCAGCTGGAGATTAAACCCTGAGAGAAGTACAAGGGTGAGAAGCAGCTACTTGGTCTGGCTCTGCAATACTGCACACTAGGGATGTCACGACTACTCGTTTCGAAATGAAATTGAATTGGTAGGAATTTAAATATTAACGTGTTATTTGTAAGAAAAAAACACAACAACAGGGTTAACGGGGTTAATGGGACCTCTATTAAAGCTATAGTGCGTAACTTCTGTCGCCCCCTAAAGGATTTCTGCGTTATTACAATGATCCGGCCAGCACCTCTGGCCCGGTGTAACCCTCCTCCCCTCCTCTCCCCTCCACTACCCCTGTAGCTCTCCATGGTACCGGTAATGCACATCACACACAGTAGCACTCGTAACACACCACACGCCGCACACGGCTCATCACAGCACACAGACTCCCCGCAGTAAGTTACACACAGCAACACAGGCTACACACCCTGTAGCTTACTGCTAACGACGTGGCTAACACCAGGCTGCTAATAGGTGTTGCTTCTAGCAGCAGCGAGCGCTCTCCTCCCTCCTTGTTCTCCGGTAAAACACGTTCTTTCGGTCGTTTCCTGTCCGCCAGCGCGGGAAAGTCACTCCAAGACAGTACAAAAAGAACAAATACTGAAAAATACTGCGAGCTGTTAGAGGAACTGAACGGCTTAATCAACGTTGTATCATCTCCTCTTGTAGTGGCTTGGGTGAAAC
Organism: Decapterus maruadsi; assembly: GCA_030347415.2. Lineage (NCBI taxonomy): Eukaryota > Metazoa > Chordata > Actinopteri > Carangiformes > Carangidae > Decapterus > Decapterus maruadsi. Next base: position 26,231,707 of record CM064886.1, read on the forward strand.
GGATATTTACAGACACGTAGAAGTCACGCACTATACTGTAGCTTTAATAGATACTTTAAATATTTTGTGTATATACTTAGTAATGTAATTATATTTTGACTAAGAGGAACTATGCAGGATTTGTAGCTCAACTATGCTACATTTTTAGCTTAATTAAACATGCAAATGCACATGGCCAGGAGGGTTAGCAACACAGTGGAAAAGCGACCTGACTTAAATAGTTCCTTGTTAATGCATAAGGAATTATGATACTGTAATCACAATACCTTTCAATTTTTCTGACAATAATCATACCAAGAAAATCTATAATCGTGACATCCCTACTGCACACAGAAATATAATCATCATAATCATCATCATCATCATCATCATCATCATCTAACAGCCGAGTCGACTACAGGCCGAAGTCTAATCAACTCAAACTGGAGCGTGGGCGTCAGCGAGGCCTCACTGACAGAGCGGAGCGTCCAGTGACACACACGACAAGCCTTTGGAGGCACTTACAAACTGGGAGTGTTGGCTCATGGGAGGTTGATCAGACCCTCTCTTAGACAGTGTTGTCTTCAGCTGGGGGGAGTAGGGGAGGAGGGGGAGGAAGAAGGAATCTCAGGTGTGACAGGACAAGGGACAAGAACTGAGTAAGGTTCGACGAGCTGAAGGAGAGGAAGTGTCGAACTGGGAGGTTGTGTGAAAACATCAGACTAAAAAAAGCAGATGTTGGCACAAAAACTCCATCGCAATGTGTCACCAGGCAGAACAGGTTTGTACGGCTTGAGCCAAACAGACATCTTGTACTTGAAGTCCGGAAATCAACAATTAATCCACAATCAACACTTAAATCGGTAACAAGAGAATGACACAGGATTAATAAAGTAAAACGAGATGAATTCTCTGAATCTTATCTGGGTTTACGTGTTAAATGCAATGAAGGTTTTCTGACTGTTAACATCTACAACTGCACAAATGCTCTTATTTGCTCTTTATCTGACTTCAAAAGGTCAAAGTAGTTAAAAGGATCCGGTTTGACTGAAGTGTGTCAAAATGACACGTAGCACCACCGACAGGGCAGTGTTTCTAGTGTGTAATCATTAATATTTCCACATGACCATGAGCGGGGTTTAACAGCTGGATATATTCTATTAATAATAAATAAGTATCACAGCAGAAGTGTACAGGTGCTGACAGACGTTTCCCTGGTTACAGAGCATCTCTAATCTCTCTCTATTCAAAATGTAATCCACATTTCTGCAGCTTCACATAATTTAGGGTTTTTTTTTAGGGCGGTGGATTAAATGTTTTCTAACAGCAAACGGCTCAGTCCAGGTGGAAAACATGAGACATTTCTCACAACGGCAGTTCAAGACAAAATAATCATACTCACTCCTGCAAGAGATTTCTGGATGTTTTCTCGGGCCCGTGCAATGTCTTGCAGAATAGTGTTTGCTCCAACATCCTGAAAGAAAAACGAGTCGGTGCTGATCTGCCCTTATCTTCACATTTTGAGTTTCAATATAAAAGAGAGTCAGTGTGCAATGAAAATTTAAAGCTTCACTACCAGGTCAAAAGGTTTTGAACATCTATGTTTCTATGGATATAATGTCTCAATAACCTATGAAAATAAAACAAAGAATTGGAAAGAAGGCAAAGAATCATTAAACCTGTTACTTCCTTTAATTATCTAAAGCTTAACAGCCAGATACGGTACATATTTACTGAACTTGAACTGTTTATAATTAATTAAAAAGTGGAAAATAGTGCAGTTATACAACTTTTGATTAGTTGTTTATCATTTCAGTGTTTTATCTTGCTAATCCCATTCCCTTCATTTGATCGCATGCTTTTGTGTGTTTATTAACCGCATCAAAACTTCAAATGAAGTTCAACATCAATTTTCTTTTGTCCCCATGATACTGTTTAGGTAATGTAATGTGGTGCAAAAACAAGATGCAGGTCTAACATTATCAATTATAATAATGTCTTGTTAATGATGTCACAAAGTTAGAAAATAAATCAGCTGCTTCATTCACAAAATATACCGTACACAAATGAACATTAACATAATGGTCGACAGAGCAACCTCTTTGCAGAAGGTAAACTCAGGCCGTAAAGCTAAAAAAAGAAAAGAAAAGGTACCTGCGTTGGTTGCGATGAGCCGTTCACGTGCTCATAGAAGCGTCTCTCTGCCTCGTCGTAGCGAGGTTTGTCGAACCAGATCTTCTCCTGGGCGAGAAAGTCGACTGCACTCATCTTTCTATGGAGAAGAGAGCGAGGGAGGACAAGAGAGGGATGTATGAACAGGACACAGCAGGTCAGGGAAAGAGAAAAGAAAAATCTATGTTACTGCAACTAATAACAAAAAAATAGAATAATCACACTTATTAGATGTAAAATAAATGCTTGTTGTATTCTTTTATCTGCACAAACAGACAGTCCCAACACAACTATACAAAAGAAAAACCCAAAGAAGCTTTAAATGAAGCAAAGCTGGCAAAACACAATGGTTCATACAGACAAAACCATAAACATACAAAGATCAAATGAACAAAGACAAATGAAAGAAAAAAAAAAGGAGAAAGAAGAAAAAAAAAGATGAACAAGGCGAGGAATGAAAACAAAACAACTCACGCATTCAGTAAAAAGGGAAACACATGATGGCATAAAGAGAAAAACAATGAAAGATGAACTGAAAATCTGGAGCGGCTCCACTCTCCCAGTTTGCTCATACTTGTCCCTCAGCGGGGCGGTGGAGGCGACTGGCGAGGCCTCGGCTTCAGGCCTCCCACCTTTCTTCACCGCCACCACCACCGCGGCGGCTTTATTTCCACCGTGTCCATGGAAACGGCTCTCCGCAGTATCGTACCGCCACTTGTCCAGCCACACCCGCTCGCTGTCCGGGTGGAGGAAGTAACAGACTCCCGATTCCTCCTCCTTCTCGGCGACGACCTCCACCGCCGCCGCCGGCTCCTCCTCCTCCTCTTGGATCGGGTGCAGAGCGTGAAAGACGTCGGCTTTACCCTGCTGGGCGACCCGCTTCTCCTCCACCGCCGCCGCCGCCACCGCCTCTTCCTCCTCCTCTTCCTCTTCTTCTACAAGGCTTTGAGGGTGGTCGCTGCTTCTCGATGTGGAGGCACCGGTGCAGGTTGGGCGCTTGGACGTCGAGTTGCCACTGCCGCCGTAGAGTTTCTGATAAAAAGCTGCTTCGGCGCGGTCGTACTGCGGTTTCTCCAGCCACACGTCCCTGAGCAGCTCCACCGGGACGTGAGGCAATCCGTTTATCGACTGTCGATTGGCGGCGGTGGGTGTGATGGCGGCCTGCTGGATCACAGGGGTCGCAGGGGTCGGAGCAAGAGACTGATATCCTTCATCGGGCGTTCTGGGTGCGAGCGAGCGGTTGGACGGCGCCGGGAGGTTCAGAGAGTTAGGAATGGACGGCTGCATGGACGCTTCCACAAAGCGGCGCTCTGCTTGGTCAAAGGTCATCTTGTTCACCCACACTGACTGGACGACGTGGTGACAGGCCACCTGATCGCCATGGCTGCAGGCCGGACCCGAGGACGATGGAGTGGCGGCGGCCGCTGCTGTGGTGGATGTTTGAGAGTTTGAGTGTTTCCCTCGGGCCGGAGGAGAGCGTTTGGGCCGGGTGGTCCCGTTGGAAGAGCTCGCCAACCAGCACTGGTAGAGGCTCTCTGCTCGCTCATAGCTGCTGCGTTCAAACCACACGTTGGCGCACTCGGACTGCAGGCCCGCCAGACCGGCGCCGGGGTCGGACGGCCGGTTGGCCACCGCCGCCTTCTTCCCTGGCTTCTCCTCCGTCTTGGGTTTACCGTCTGCCTTCTCTTCGGGGCGACTCTCAGGATTAGATGAGCGTTTCTTGCGGCGGCGGCTTTTCCCGCTGCGTTTCCCATCTCCGTTCAGGCTGCCGCTCTCTGGGGAGGAGGACGCCGTCTCTCCGTTTCTCTGACCCAATTCAGACTTGTTCCTAGTACAGCCCGATGCTGCATTCGCCGACCGGTCCACCTGACAGTGGCTGGGAGGCTGATCGTGCTCCGACTGATCCGCTGCAGAGCACTGGGAGGTCTTCTTAGACATCATCTTTTGATCCGTTGCAGGAAAAAAAAAAAAAACAGAAGAAAAAAGAAGAAAGCAAAAAGAGAACAACAAGTACAAGGCTTTTGGATTATTTAGAGAGTCGCAGGGAGGTTCACAGACACAGAGGGCTTGATCTATCGAGACTCATCACTACAGACACCAAGGTTTGCTTTTTTAGAGAGCTGCATGTTCAACACAAACCAGTCCCAGACAAACACAAACAGCATGCAGGGAAATAAAAGTAAAACCATGCATTAAAATGTTAACTGCATGATGGAATAAACGTATTGTCAAGAGTCAGTCTTATCCAGAAAGTCGTACACAGTCTTTCCAATGTTACAGCAAAACAACCTAGTGGTTTACTCTTAAAGGGATAGTTCAACATTTGGGCAAATTGGCCCATTGCCATAATCCCTGTAGTTTTAGCAGTAGGTTCGTTACCCTTAATGAACCAATTACCAATTGTCGGTGCAAGCTACTTTTAGAACGGCTGAGCAGAGCAGCGAGTGCTCAGAGCTATGCTACGGAGGCTGATGGGATTTCTTCATTTCCCTCAAACTCGTCAAATACACAATCTAACAATGGGCCAATTTGCCAAAATGATGAACTATCCCTTTAAGGGAACTATGGGAAAACTCTTGCTGTAGCCAAAAAGACATCTGGAGACTAGAACAGCAAAAAAAGTGCAAAGGTGCAGCTTTTCCTGCAATACAATCAGTATCACAACAATCTACTGAAAAACCTTTTTTAGGAGCGCTTTAGGGAGGTAAATGCCAAGAATCAATTTAGTGGATGTGTGTAAATAGGACTGTGATCCCCTAATATGCATTTACAGAAAAGATCTTTGGAGTCATGGTAACTAGGCCTCACCAGGTCTCAGACCCGACATTAACATGCATCTAATGTGATCCGATCACAGCTCAGCTCGAAACGTATCAATGACAACCATGATGTGAGGCAACCTGAGCCATGAGTAAGGACATCCTCTGCCACCGTCTCATCAGTCCTGTCCCAGTTTGATCAAATTGGGGCCAAAAGTATTTCTACATCGTCTCTCATGCAATGATTAGTTTGTAGTGACCCACTAATACGGTCAGTGACGTACATTATAGTATGTATTGGTTTTTCGTTTTTGTTGAGAATTTTGAATGTCATTTACTGTAAACTGATTAACCTCTTAATGCACACCTCTATTTTTTATGTTTTTTGCCATAACGCCATGCCCAAGTTGTGAGCAGCACAGATCCCACATAGTTTAAGATTCAGAGATGTGCCTGGTATCATTGTAAAGGTAACAGTCCCAGCATTACTGTTAAAGTGTTTTTGTGATTCTGTGACTTACTGACAAAAAATGGCAAAGGTTAGAATGATTAAATTGTTTCCCCGCCCATAGGTTTGCCTATAGAATGGCATGGGTACAGACATTCAGGGAGCTCTCAGTAGGCTATAGACACAATTAGGCCATAGCCACAGGTCTTGACTTCCTGCAGTCCAAATTTCAAGTCAAAAGACTAAAAGAAACAAAAAAAATACAACCGCTAAACTCCTGGTGCGCAGTAGAGGGCGCATGCCTAAAAGCAGTGGATTGTAGAATTATATGCTTATCTACATTGTGTAGTTCTATGCGGCGGAGCAGGCGCAGCGTGCGGCGGTAAACAGCTGATTTGTTGATCAGCAACCAAACGTGATGGCTTAGTGTCATATACCGTTGCAAACCTCAGACTATTGGCTAAAAGGTTATCGACCTCATTTCACGGAGAATCCCTATTGGCTCAAGTAGCTGTCAATCAAAGTCACGTTGCCAGTCTCATCGTCGCGTGTCCTCATTGGCTTTCAAGACATGTCCGGACATGTCCTCGCCTCTGATTGGCTATTGAGTGGTGTTGTTTGAACCAGGAAGACCTCCCGGATGTAAACATTACATCATATGTAATCTCGGATCGCCGTGCAGCTTGTAAAATGCCCGTAATGCGGCCCGTTTTTGTTTTGAATTACGTTACGCATTGGACTAAACACATGGACATACTAAGGAAAATACTTAGGTTAGAAGGAAACGGATTTCATATTTCACAAACATGGATACTTGGCAAGCTGTACAAACAGTCTTGTGCCATAAGATGGCGGCAGTGGATAAAGGGAAGACTTGAAAGGTATGTGCGCATCACACACATAGACCATGTTAGCTTAGCGGCTAGCCGACCTAACTGCTAATCCTGTTAGGGCTGTGAGCAACCAAAAAAATCGTGGGTGGTCTTGAAATGATCGGGGCGATCTAAGCTTTCTAACAATGTATAACATGTATATATATGCTTAAGGGCTGCTGTTAAAAATGTTCGGGAGTAATTAATGCTAGCGCCACCTTGTGGTGCTGTACCGGGGCCGGTACAGCGTTCCATAAGAGGTTAAACTCCTCTTTGACCCGTTATCACAACAACACGTTCATGTTTATATTAGAGCTGCAACAAATAATTGATTGATCGAACAATAATCGATTTTTAAATTAATCGTCAACTATTTTGACAACTGAACAATCTGCTTGGCTTCCGAGAAAACTGAAGACACACCGATTGGATCGACGTAAAGCCTGAAGTGTCCGGTTTCATTTTTAAAAAAAGAATTACGTTGTTGTCACTTTCTGTTACGGAAATAGACACAAAAGAGTACGACAATACCTCTGGCATCACTATCGGTGACGCCAACCTCAGAGGGTGAAGCAGCCGCTGCTCTATGACTGACAGGCAGATACTTGTAAACACGCAGTGCACAACATGTTACGTTTCACCTTTGTGATGGGGGCTACAGGTATGTTCAGCTGGATGTGCACGGATGTGTACCACCACCACCTTTGTACGGGGTGAGAAACAACCACAGACGCGCTTTTACAGGAGAAAAAGTCTGTTGTGAACACCTAAATGTCCGAACATGCTACTTTCCCCGAGTGTGCGCATGGGGAGGAGGGGAGGAGGGGCGATGCCGCTGCCAGCTCAAGTGAGGGGGAGAGAGCGGCGCAAGGAGCTGGTTCAGAGCTTTTCTGCAACAAAACGAAAGCTGAAGTTGAAAGAGAGAGAGAAAACATTGCGCATCCTGCGATGTGACTATCGCGAATGCGCACATCGCAATGTACGATGTAAAACGATATATCGTGCAGCCCTATGTGTCTATAGACGACTGGACCATCCAAGAGGCATTTTAACTCCAGGTCTGAACCATTGATTGCATCATAAATTGCTTGAAAGTGTATAATAAATTATCCACAGTAAAAACAGGCTCATTTTGAATATCAAAGACTGAGCCACAAGACAAGACCGATCTTGACACAATAGCATGAACACATGCCAATAGTAGTAATAAGTAAAGGGTGTGATGAGTCTTCAGGCAAAATAAAGATAATGAAATAAAATAAATCACAATAACTGCAGACTGATATGCTCCAGTATGCAAACAACTGTTTCATCAGGCACTGGACTTCTCTGTTAACAAATCACAAATAGCAGGCCATGCAGTTTTAATGAGCTTGAAGTATTGAGTTGCAAAACAGGAAATGTATTCCCTTAACGTTTCATCATATGAACATAAGCTCTTTTTTTTTTATTATCCGAAATTACCACTGAAATTCATGTGAACAACGTTTAGGGAAGCCATTTCCTACTTAATGTTTATTTATTTAAAAAAATAAAATATATTTTTTCAAGCTCTTAGCTCACCTTCTGTCGTCAAGCTGCTGAGCTCAAACTAGTATCAAAGTCAAATGCTCAACACGTTCTTTTCATCCAGTTTACCGCAAGCCATTGGGAAAAGAAATTTAACAATCACCACCTTGCAATACAATAACACTAATATACAGGGGATACACATAATGTACAAAAAACAGCAAGACAAGACAGAAACAGCAAGTTTTTAAGGAATACTCACTTGTCAAATTCTGAATGCAACATGAGAGGAAAGAAGTGACATGTTAAAGATTTATCTAAAACAATACCACAACATGAGAGTCAGCCTTGTTACACAGGATTTAACATCCCTCTTCAGTCTTATGTGATGATGAATGTGAGAAAAGCTTTCAGTATCATTTTCTAAAATCGAACAAACTAAATTTGGACAAAGCCAAAGCCCCCACCCACCCTCCCCACCTTCTTCTCCCTTCATCCATTTTCCTCCTGAAAGCTCAGGGGACGGTTAATCTCTCCAACAAAACTGGCTTCTGCAGTCTGATCAAATCTCCTCAGTCCAATAAGGCAATAAAATAAATTAGTAGCAGAACTAGTAGTTTAATTAGATGTTACGACTGTGCAGACTTTAAGCCATGCTGGCAACTGCATAGTACGTACGCCATGACATGCCACTTTCTATTGACATTTTAAGGATATCAATAGTAATTTTGCTTTAAAAGAACATGGATCAATTCCCTGGAGCAGCTGGTCACTGCAGTCAGTTTTTAGTAATCACTCTTTAAACATATGTTGTTGATAGTGTATTTGTTGGGTACTATTTTTAGCCACAAAGTTGCACGACTGAGTTTCTCTGGCAGCAGGACAGTGATCGACCCAAAATAAACTTCTGTGTGTGTGTGTGTTTTCTAATGAACTAACATGTGATCCAGTGCAACAGAAAGACTCATTGATGTGTTTTTAATCATCAATGGGCCACAACAGAGCTCTGTGTTGCAGAAACTGGAGTTATATTGGGCTGTGGATGGATACACTCACAGGACTTCTCAGTGAGATCAATTCAATGTTGGATCTGTTTTTTGTGATGTAATTTGTTGATTATGGAGCGCAATATTATCAGCATTTAATGTGGTACTTGCAAAATTTCATCTTTTCTGTTGTTTATAACTAGTTTTTTTTTCAATATAGTAAATCACAGCAATAAGAAATGATACTACCCAGATGTGAACAAGGACTGGAGGATTCGCCAAGTTCACCTACACACAAAAAACATTTATGACCTTTAAAGCAATCACTGACAAAAAAAGCAGCAATGCCTTGACTTGAAGTGTATGATATGCTGATATTTACTGTATATCACATTTCTGTCCCTCCTCTACACCTGTACATAGCCTAATAATATTAGCTGGAAATACAAGCACTACTGCAGCAGCAGATCACGAATTGACTAATGGACTAACCCTAATAAAAAAAGAAAAGAAATGTGTCATCAATGAGAGGCCTAGTGCAAAAGAATCCGGAGGTTTTCCAACCAGTTTTCAAAACCTAACCCAGGATACAAGAGTACCGGACATTTGTAAACTTTATATGAAACCAATATTTTATCAAGACCTCTTCAAGCCTGCAGACACAGTGGATGGAGATGAGTTAAGTGAGATAAATAGGTTATGTATAGAGGCCATTATGCTACAAATCAAGATATTTAGGTCATAAATTTGTGATAACATTAGGAAAAAGCTTGTAAAGTGAGATGTTGAAGAGTCAGTTAATTGCCTCCACTGAGCTGTCACCCATCACCTACCCGGCTAACCTTTAACGTTAGCAGTCTTTCATCATCTCTACGTGGGGGACCTAACGTTAGCTAACATGAAATGCCCTCGGTTGGTGGTGAACGTTTAACACGACACGTAAAATGACAACGGCTTCTTAAAATACGACACTAAATTGTTCGTTTTCAATTTAAACATTAATGTAAAATGTCACACACTGTCGGCTGCTGGAACCCGTGTCTGCCCTGCCCGGCGGCGGCGTGGCTACTGACTACGGGGCAGCAGTTAGCAGCGGCAGCGTAGGAAGTGTTATCACAGTTGGAAGCGTTAGCAGCGGCAACAGCGTTAGCACCGTTGGAAGCGTTAGCAGCGGCAGCGGCGTTAGCAACGTCAGCGCCAGCGAGCTGTCCCATTCAACTAGCCGCTTGCTTGCTCGCTAGCCCCGGCTAACACACAAGCCGAGTACCCGCTGCCTCTATTTTTTTTAACTACCGAGTGTCTGCTCATTCATTTCCCACAAAATGTCTGTCAGCGGAGCATCAACACTAATCCCACTGTTACTTACTGTTTCGGTTTTGTCTTGTCGGAGTGAGTGAGAGAGACCAGGCCGGTGGTGGTGGATGAAACGCGTGTTCCTCCAGCCGTGGGTGAGTGACAACGGGAAGGAGGAAGAGAAGGAGGAGGAAGCAAAGAGTAGCGGTGACTGTGTGATCCTGGAGGGGGGAGGTGGGGTGTCGGGGGGTGGAGGAGGATGTGGTGGGGGAGGGTGAGGAGGCAGCATGAATCATTAAGATTTCACATGCTCCATGTTCAAGCTCCGTGGATAAACTGGAGCTGCTATGTATTACAATATGTATTTACAAATCAAATCAAATTTATTTGATTTATTTGAAATTTAAATAAATATTTCTGCATTTTCAACCTTTGTCCCAGTTTTTTTACTAGTCAGTCATAAACCTGGTAATTAAGTGACAGACCAGGTGAAGTAATAGGCTAGAGACTTAAAGGCATGTTATTTATTCTTTTAAAATAGAAATTGAAATATTTGTTTTTCTTGGTATCCTTAAACCTTAAAGGCATTTGTCTTTACCTCACATAACTTCCTAATAAACTACTGTAGGCCTACACATAATTAAATCTGACCCACTGACCAAAGCTGAAATAGAAGTGAAAATGAAATCTCCATTATGATATTCATCTGCAAAAGTTCATGATTGACAGCTGGGCCCATATACCATGGGTCGAAATCATGTGATATGATTAAAAGCTCAACAGTGGCTACTGAATGCACCATGCATTCATCATAAATTGATCTGATTATTTCTGGATAAATCAATTAACCATCTGTCCCCCCAAAAAAAGGAAATAAGTAAAATATACATCATAGTCCATTTAATCTGAAGTCAAGTCAGCAACCCAGAAATATTAAATTTGAAATGCCCCTTTGTTTAAAAAAAATATTAAGTTGACTGACGATTACTCTAAATCTAAGTGTTTAAGGTGGAATAGTTTATTTCTCTGCTGTTTCATAGGTCAAGAATCAGCCTTAAATATAAAGAGATGTTCTACAGCTTCTATATCTACTGTTGTCCGACCTTTATGAATTTAACTATTTTATCCAAGTATTGTGTTGTATTTCATTTTTCTATTATTGTATCTTTCAGGCGCACAAAAAAAAAAACACCCAACTCCAAAAAATAAATAAATAAAGCAATGCACAGTGATCCAGTTCACAGTACACTTTATGAAAGTTGATTTTCTATACACGTGGAATTGTAGATCATAAATATCTTTCTACAAATTGTGCCACGGAAAAACCCAGAAACTAGATGGAAGCAACGCCTGGGACAGAAACTATCACTGGAACGCACCTGTACAATCACGACCACTCTCAAAATGATCCCAGAGATAAAAATAAAAAAAGTATGCTCCACTTGGCCAAGTATTAAACACTAATTTTTTTTAAATATATATAATCAAATACATCCATACATTTTGCTTCTGTTCTGCAATAGACCTTATTACAGACCTTTAAAGTGTACATGAGTCGTTTTGTTGGACTCATTGATGCTACTGCTCATGTGACATTATCTTCCTTCTGTGTTCAAACACATAGGCCAGTGTTCAGTAAAATTTGACTAAAACTGAATTTAATTGTGATGATCAGCTATGGAAATAATCAAATTCAGGTTAGGGAATTTAATTACTGCCATAATTCGATAACTGAATTATTATTGTGCATGGAAATGTTGCCTGTTCTCCCCCCCCAAAAAAGGAAAAAAAAGATCACAGGGTCATGAGTAAATAATTTACTTTCAGTGTCAATGTTAAGATGAAGCCATTATTCATTTTTTGTTCGTAACAAATCCTTTGGATGAGGAGACAGAAAAAAAAGAGAGGTATGAAATGCACTTTAAGTTTAAGTGAAATGATGATGGAGAAACAAACAAGAAGTCCTGGTTTGTTTCTTTGATCCATAATGAGGTTGAGTCCCAAAAAACAACAACAACTGTTTGTTGTTCAGCTTCACTTCAGTCCGATGAGCAGCATCTAAAAGGCAACCAGCAGTCTTCACTTTCTGCTTCCAGCTGCCGACTTCCGGCCGAGCTCCCTGGCTCGCTCCGTGGCCGACTCCACGGCGCTCATGGTTGACGCCCTCAGGCCGCCCTGCTCCAGGGTGTGAAGCCCGTAAATGGTCGTTCCACCTGGGGTGCAGACCTCGGAGCGGAGCTGGGCAGGATGCTTCCCCGAGTCGCGTAACAATCTCCCAGCACCCTGCAACACATGGCAGCCAAGTTTACTTTTCCAGGTAATGTTTCATCTTCCACTAATTCATCTGTTATCAGACTTGAAAACCATAATATATTAATGGTAAGACTATAAAAACTCACTAGAACTGTCTGAGACGCGATGCTCTGGGCCAGAGCGCTTGGCATGCCCATTTTAACAGCTCCTTCTGCCAGCGCCTCGGCAAACAGATACACCTGCAGAGAAGAGACGCATGCAGAAAGAAAGAAAGTCTGGTTTCATAAAATACACAACATGTCTGGAGCAGTTACTGTGAATGGGTCAATGCTAACTGCATACACATCAACATGTTCTTAGCAAAGCTCCATTCATATTTTATGGTATCATAATGTTATTTACGTTTTTCATATTGATCTGCTCAACAGAGCACTGTCACCAAGCAGCAATGTGAACTAGTCAACATTAAGGGCAGATCTGGGATCAATGAAATTGTGTAACACAATCAGCATTCATTTCTCTGTAAGATAGAACAGTGAAATGACTTCAAACAAGTTTGCTTAAAAAAACTGTTTGAACGTAAATGATCTCAGATTTGCGGCGGTGTGTGTATAAATTATGTATTGAATAAGATCCTGCCTTGAATTATAATCAGTTCTGATGTCCTATTATGATCAAACAAAATGCATAATCCCAGCACACTCACAAAAGCCACTCCACTCCCGCTCAGTCCCGTATGGATGTCGATCCAGGTCTCAGGTCCCTCCTCCACCAAACCACAGCGATGCAACAAGGAGCGAAGCAGAGCTCCGTCCTCCGGCTTTGCATGTGTTCCTCGTGCAAACAGAAGAGCTCCTTCCTGAACCATGCACGGCAGATTTGGCATCAGCCGGATGACGGCTGAACTCTCTGGAAGCAGCTTCACGTTGAGAAAAGAGAGCAAGAGTTGAGAGGACGACTCACAGCCACAGAGCTGACGTCTGTTTTAAACACTGTGGCTCTCACCTCCTCTAATGTCGCCAGCGTTATTCCTGCCGCAACAGACACAATCGTGTGTCTGTCGGTGACGTGCTGTGAGATCTCATTGAGGACAACTGGAATCAGGTGAGGTTTGACCGCCACAAAGACGACATCTGAGCCACATACCACCTCCACGTTGGAGTGAGTGACAGCAACCCCCAGCTCCTGAAAAAGAGGAGATGTTACTGACTTGTGTCGAGTCTCATGCACAATCACTCACTCACTCGCACGCACGCACGCACGCACGCACGCACGCATGCACACACACACACCCACAAATATCTGTGGTTCGTCACAAAACATTGGGACACATTAAATTGTGTCAGTAGAATTATGTTCCTTAATTGTGGACAGGATGCATTTGTGTTCATGCTGCTAAAGGAATGTGGACACGTGTGGTCTGAGTGACCGGATCTCACATGTGTCCTGAAAGCATCTTGGGTGCGCTCACACTTAGAGCTGTCCACTTGTGTTCAGATCACCAGAGACAGATGTTAATACCAGGCCACAGCCTCTATGTAAACACCAAAGAGTCTGTTTTATATTGCATGCACTGCTCACTTGCCTCCAAACTGATCAAAAAAGCAGAAAAAGAGGGAAACTTACCTGGAAGCGCCCCAGGTTCCTGGAGGATGGTGCACTCACTTTGATATTGACAGGAAGAACATTTCCTGGAGAGGAAACACACAGTTAGATCCTGAACCCCTTCATTCAAAATATCCATTTGCATTACTGATATCTTTTTGACTCACCGGCTAAGATGCCCTTTGTGATGCCAAAGGCCATGTTCCCAGCACCAATGAAACCGAGCTTTAGCTGTGTGTCCATCTCAGGGTCCATTTTGATCTGGAGGAGAAAAAGCCAGAGGAGAAGTTAGATCAATCAATAATAACAGAGTTTCTGAATTATCAAATAATAAAGTGTCTGAATCCACAACACCAAACATTTTCCACAGCAACAATACAATCTCTCCATTAGTTGTTAAAGCTGCAACGATTAGTTTAATTAGTTAATTTGTAGTCATTTTTAATTATATTAAGCAAAGATGCTAAAAAGGAAAAGCATCAAACTCAAGGATTTCATGCTTTTCCTTATCATACACAATAATGAAAAGGATATATTTAGGTATTGAACATATTATAGACTAAATAATAACTGAAAATCGTCCAGACGAACAATTAATCATGACCAAGGTATCTCCAAATGACGAAACTCCACTGAGGTAAATCCATATTTTCACAGTGCTACAGTAGGTATCACAAAACTTTCATTAAGTATTGTGACAAAACGTTACAGTGTGGGAGCCCACGTGACCGGACACAACTGGTGCCAAGGCGCCAACACTGTATGGCAACAGAGAGATGCATTGTGGTTGTTTACATGCACACGCGAAACCCGATCATGTGAGAAATCGGGATAAAGCAAGAAATCAGAGAACATGGATAAATCCGGCTTGACAGTTGGTCAGTAATCAGATTTTCTTTCCTCCCCCTTCCGAATGTTGCCACAGCCGAGCCATCTCGCTGTGCTTGGTGTTTTTTTTATTTTTTATTTTGTCATGCAACTGCATCTTTAACCCAGTTACGAGTTCACAGGGCCAAGAAACCAGCACAAAGGCCGGCCAGTCTGACTGTAGATCACATCTCTCTCCCTCGCTCTCACAGCCCGGTGGCGTTTCAGAGAGCAGGGCACCAGTAAAAAGCTGGTGGTAGTCAGAATTGTGAAATGCATCCAGTCCACTGAACGGAACAAATCATCATCATATATCAAAAACGTATCAAGATCTATACTGATTAGTAAATTAATTCACATTTCATTCTTCTCAGACATGTGGATTTACAGCTTTTCTTCATTTCACATGAGCACATATTCAACGTCTTGTTCAGACCTGGAGTCTCGGGAGATCCACATATAAGTGGATAGGTGTGAACACACCTCTGTTCTGACCACATGTGGCCACGGTGTGAACACAAACCTGAGGCACACCTCCCTCTCTCTCCGTCTGTTTCACCCAACACACCAACACACTGATGACTGACCCGTCTGTCACTGACTGGCAGGAAACAACAACACCCAAGAGTTTATTTGAATGTGGAGTGAGGAAGTGGGATCTGATTACAAGTGGTTTGATGGCAGGTGTGGACTGGTGTGCTGAGAGCTGATCACTGCATGTTAACGTCAGGTCTGAAAAGGTCCTCAGGCCTGACTAAGAGGACACAGCACGCACAGTTACACTGTGAACATCTCAAATCGAGCCCAGCCCTCCTTCCTCCACACACAAACTCAACAGACCCATCTGTTACTTACTGGCTAAGAACCAATACGAACGTGTGTGTATCTGCAATTATGCATACAGAGTGGGGAAGTGAGATCTAATCACAAGTGGTCACTCGAGATGCATTTTAATGCCAGGTGAGGACCGACGTCCTTGGAGGTATAGACGTGCATGTTAATACCAGGTCTGAGCAACGCCTTCTCAAACCTTCCTAGTGAACTACAGAAAACACATACACCTCCGAGGCTACACACCTAAAGATATGGCAATCAAATGTATTTAGATATTAGTACTGTTAGGTTATGTGGTTATATGCTGCTGTAGCAATTAGTTTTTTTTTTTTTTTTACAATTAGTCAAACTAATACAGTTCATTATTACAGTCTATTAGAGTATGCCCTTTATATAAGGTTTGTATATGTTTTATAGACAGGTTCATATTCCCAAGACTGCATCTTGTGATGCAGTTTGAACTGTACTGTATAAAAGGAACAGAAATGAAATCACAACTATTAAGTCTGGAAAATTAATCGTCATCTAATTAGATTTGTTTTGTGTTGACAGGTTTCAGCTTCTTAAATCAGATTAAGAGCTAGTTTTTGTTGTTGCCTATGATGCAGAGTTGCAACACTTAATTGGATTATCAGCGTCTGAGGGATGATTGATTTATCATTTCAGTCTTTTTTTAATGCAAAAGCACAAATATGTTCAAGTTTGAGGTGTAAAATAGAGAAAGATTTTTAGTAGATCAACAGGAAGCTATATGAAGCTGTGATGGACATTGTTCACTACTGGTGTTGTGGTACTCCAGGCTGGTCTTGTTCTCAAGACCGGTCAAAAGTGTTATTCTGTTCAATCCAAATTTGGTTTATATTTTACATAGAATCATGAGCACGGTACTGGTCTCGCTTTGCTAACACTATTCACTACTACTCTGTTAGCTGACAGAGGCAGCTCATCCAGCAGCACAGCCTGCAGTCTGCAAGGTGTAGACAGAGTTGAATCAACTCCTCTACAGAAGTGTAGTGGCTGCACAATACGACACACTGCAGCTGGCGAACGAATGCATGCAACAAAAATAAATAAATAAATAAATAAAAATAAATAAAATCACAACAATATGATCTAATGACAGACGACACCGCATCATCCCCTACAATTAAATCCAGGTTCTGAGTGGTATTGTCCGGGCAGGGCTGCGGCTGCGGCGGCTGCTGTGGCTGCTGCTGCGGCCAGTGCAGCATCATCGACGCTTCTTCTCCCTCCGAGTCTTCCGTCACTTCATCGTTCCTGTCAGAGTTCACAACGGCTCCGACCAGCGAGTGTCTGGACTCCATGATAGCCACCATAGTCTTCTCGTACCGCCACCAGCCCTGTATCTTGGTCGGGGCCGGGGAGTGCGGCTCCCTCTTGCACTTGTAATACGCGCTTTTGAGAAGTTTCCAGCGAAACTTGAGCTGGTCCACGGACCGGTGGTACCCGGCCGCCGTCATCCTCCGGTGCGCCACCTTGAAGAGTTTGTTATTCCTCACTTTCCTCCCGTCTAAGCATTTCTTCATATCCAGTTCCTTGAGAATTTCCAGAAACAACTCGGTCTCCTTCACGTCCCAGTTCTGCTTCTTGATACCAGAGTCGTCCATTGTTGTGGTTGTTTGTTTGTGACCGTTGGTCAATTTGCTCAACGGCTACGAGCCCGTTTAAATCCAACGGTAGGATAGAATCCTCAAACGGCTAGGCGGCTAATTCTAATTAGCATGCCTGATGTGGCAGTGGCCGCTGCTAGGTAGCAACCTAGCAACCGTTGCCGTGTTTTAACCGACGTGGCCCGTGCAAACCGTGCTGATAAAACGTGAAAGTCCCCTCGTTAGCACCAAAAAAATAGCCCTGCTATTGTTGGTATCGGACAGCAAGGAAAATAATCCAGAGCAGATTAGATTAGAAATACAATGCACGTGTTTCTTGTTGACTGGACAACCATAAACTAACACGGAGTGACATAATAAACACGGTGCCCCGGGACGAGGACGCCGTGTATAAAAACCGGCTAATATTTTATTCACCTGGTGTTTTCTTTTTCAGATTTGCAGACGCCCGTCGATTTGTAAAGATCAAAGTGCAGTTTTAACTGTGAGAGATTCAGTTGCAACATCCAGAAAAAAGAGACCAACCGGCTGACTGTCAGAAGTGGAATATATGGGTGTTTGTTTTGTTTTTACTGTCGCACCCGCCGCGCCGGGTGGGTGGAGCCGTCACGCTGTTCACATCTATGGTTTTCGTAGACACCGCCCCTTTAGCTCTAAAGTCGCGATATAAATCGAATGCACCGATCCCTACAAGCGATCCCATTGGCTGTTTCCTCTTCGTTTAGGGCGGAGAGATGGTGGGTGAAAAAAAATTAGCTGTCATTCCAATCAGCTGTGTGGGAAACTCAGGATCAGCTCCTTCTGCTCTGTGCAAACGACCATCCTGCAACTTCAACACCAGGTAGGAG